>OX453279.1:12931077-13313577 GCA_949710005.1 Ricordea florida | reverse complement strand
TTTCTTGACTATTAGTTGGACACCTTTGTTTAAGACCAATTATTTTTTTATAGGCCTGTCTGCTTCGTTTACTTGCTTTCATAAATTTGGTATAAAAGCTTTCGTATTGTATATTTGTATTGTTGCATAAGCGTACTTTAGTTTTTTGTTTTGAAACGGATAACAGCCCGCAAAAAGCTAAATAATTTGTTTCAGTGATACATTTACTACAGCTACTAGACTTACTACAGATACTACACTTACATAGCTATTACATTTACTACAGCTACTACAGTTACTACACTTACTACAGCTACAACACTTACTACAGCTACTACACTTACTACAGCTACTACACTTACTACAGCTACTACACTTACTACACTTACTACACTTAGTATGTTTACTACAGCCACTACAAGTACTACACTTACTACACTTACTACACTTACTACAGCTACTACACTTACTACAGATACTTCACTTAATACAGCTACTACAATAACTACACTTACAGCACCTACTGCACTTACTAAAGTTACTACGCTTATTACACTTACTACAGCTACGACACTTACTAATGCTACTACACTTACTACAGCTCTTAAAGCTACTACACCATCTACAGTAACTACACTTACTACACTTACTACAGCTACTACACTTACTACACTTACTACAGCTACAACACTTACTACACTTACTTCAGCTACAACACTTACTTAACGTACTACAGATACTACACTTACTACACTTCCTACAGCAGCTACACTTGCTACAGCTACAACACAAACTACACTTTCTACAAATACTACACTTACTACAGTAACTAAACTTACTACAGTTACTAGAGCTACAACACTTACTACACTTACTGCAGCTACTACACTTAATACACTTACTACAGCTACTACACTTACTACAAAGAACAACTACACTTACTATACTTACTACAGCTACTACACTTACTAAAGCTACTTTACTTAATACGGCTACTACACTTACTACAGCTACTACACTTACTACATTTACTACATTTACTACAGCTACTACAGTTACTACAGCTACTACACTTACTACAGCTACTACACCTACTACACTTACGACGAGAACTACATTTACTACAGCGAATCTACTTACTACAGCTAAAACACTAACAACATTAAGCTAAAAAACTTACTACACTTACTACAGCTACTACACTTACTACAGCTACTTCACTTACTACATCTATTACACTTACTACACTTATCACAGCTATAAAACTTACTACATTTATTACACTTACTACATCTACTACACTTACAACAGCTACTACACTTACTACAGCTACTACACTTACTACACTAACTAAGGCTACTACACTTACAACAGCTACTACACTTACTACAGCAACAACACTTACTACATTTACTACACTAACTTCAGTTACAACAATTACTACACTTACTACACTTACTACATTTAATACAGCTACTACACTTACTAGAGCTACTACACTTACTACACTTACAACAGCTACTATACTTCTACAGCTACTACAGCTAGTAAACTTACTACTAAACTTATTACACTTACTAAACTGACTACAGCTACTACACTTACTACACTTACCACAGATACTACATTTACTCCATTGAGCTATTACACGTACTATACTTACTACAGCTAATACACTTACTACAGCTACTACACTTACTACATCTATTCCAAATACTACACTTACTACAGCTACTTCACTTACTACAGCCAATACACTTACTGAGGCTACTACAGCTACTACACTTACTACAGCTACTACAGCTACTAAACTTAGTACATTTACTACACTGACTACAGCCACAACAAGTACTACAGCTACTACACTTACTACAGGTACTACACTTACTATTGCTACTACTCTTACTACACTTACTACAGGTACTACTCCTACTACAGCTACTACAATTACTACTTTTACTAGAGCTACTTAACATACTACAGCTACTACACTTTCTACAGCTACTACTCTCACTACAGCCACTACACTTTCTTCAGCTTCTACACTTACTACACTTAATACAGCTACTACACTTACTACACTTACTACAGCTATTACACTTACTACTCTTACAACACTTACTACACTTACTCCAGCTACTACACTTACTACACTTACTACAGCTACTACACTTACTACATTTAGTGCAGGTACCACAGTTACTACAGCATCTTCACAGCTACTACAGCTACTGCAGCTACTAAACTTATTACACTTACTAAATTTACTCCACCTACTACACTGACTAACGCTACTACAATAACTAAACGTACTAAACTTGCCACATTTAGTACAGCTACTAGACTTACTATAATTACTACAGCTACTACACTAACTACACTTACTACAGCTACTACACCTACTAAAGCTACTAAACTTACTACACTTACTACAGATACTACACTTACTACAGTAACTACAGCTACTACATTAAATACAGCTACTATACTTACTACAGCTACTCCACTTACTACAGCTACTACACGTACTACACTTACTACTGCTACTGCATTTACTACACTTACTACAGCTACTACACTTACTACATTAAGCTACTACACTTACTACACCTACTGCAGCTACTACTCTTACGACAGCTAAGACTCTTACTACAGCTACTATACTTACTACACGTACCACAGCTACTACATTTACTCCATTGAGCTATTACACTTACTACACTTACTAGAGCTACTACACTTCTTACAGCAAATCCACTTACTACATCTACTGCATATACTTCAGCTACTACACTTATTACACTTACTACAGCTACTACACTTGCTACAGCTACTACACTTACTTCAGCTACTACACTTATAACACTTACTACAGCTAATACACTTACTACAGCTACTACAATTACTACTTTTACTAATGCTACTACACTTCCTACAGCTACTAAACTTACTCCACTAACTACAGCTGCTACAGCTGCTACTACCCTTTCTTCAGTAACTACATTTACTACATTTATTGCAGCTACTAATGGTTCTACACTTACTAAAGTTACTACATTTACTACACTGACTACAGCTGCTACACCTACTTACTACAGCAACTAGACTTACTACAGCTACTTCACTTACTACACTTACAAAAGCTACTACACCTACAAGCGCTACTACACTTACAAGCGCTACTACACTTACTACAGCTACTACACTTACTACAGCAACTTTACTTTGTACAGCTATTACACTTCCTACAAATACTACATTTACTATAGCTACTAAACTTCTAACACTTACTACAAATGCTACACTTACAACAGTAAGTACAGATACTACACTTACTCAACTTATTATACTTTCTACAGCTACTAAAATTACCACACTTACTACACTGACTACAGCTGCTACACTTACCTACTACAGCTACTACACTTAGTACAACGACTACAGCTACTACACTTACTACAGGTAATACACATACCACACTTACTTTAGCAACAACACTTACTACAACTACTACACTTACTACAGCTAATACAACTACTACACTAACTACAGCTACCACACTTACGATTGCTACCAGACTTACTGCACATACTAAACTTACTACACTGATTACACTGACCACAGCTAGTACAATTACTACACTTTCTACAGCTACTTTACTTACTACAGCTACTACACTTCCTACAAATACTACACATACTATAGCTACTAAACTTCCTACACTTACTACAAATACTACACTTACAACAGTAACTACAGATACTACACTTACTACACTTATTATACTTTCTACAGCTACTACAATTACAACACTTACTACAATTACTACAACTACTACTCTTACTTTACTTACTACAGCTACTACACTTACTACAATTACTACAGATACTACATTTACTGCAGCTACTAAACTTACTACAGCTACTGCACTTACTTAAGCTACTACACCTACTACACTTACTAAAGCTACTACACTTACCACATTGAACTACTAATCTTACTACTTTTACTACAGCTACTACACTTGGTACATCTACTACACTTACTACACTTACTACAGCTACTACACTTACTACAGCTACTACACTTGTAGTAGCTGCAGTAAGTGTAGTAAATATAGTAGCTGTAGTAAGTGTAGTAGCTGTAGTAAATGTAGTAGCATTAGTAAGTGTAGTTGCTATAGTAAGTGTTGTAAGTGTAGTAAGTGTAGTAGCAGTAGTAAGTGTGGTAAGTGCAGTAGCTGTAGTAAGTGTAGTAAGTGTATTAGCTGTAGTAAGTGTAGTAGCTCTAGTAAGTGTATTAAGTGTAGTAGCCTTAGTAAGTTTAGTAAGTCTAGTAATTGTAGCAACTGTAGTAAGTGTAGTAAATGTAGTAAGTGCATTAAGTGTAGTAAGCGTAGTATCTCTAGTAACTGTAGTAAGTGTAGTTACTGTTGTAAGTCTAGTAACTGTTGTAAGTGTAGTGTCTGGAGTAAGTGTAGTAAGGGTAGTAGCTGTAGTAAGTGTGCTAGCTGTAGTAATCGTTGTAGCTGTAGTAAGTGTAGTAAGTGTACTAGCAGTAGAAAGTGTAGAGGGTGTAGTAAGTGTAGTAGTTGTAGTGAGTTTTTTAGCTGCCGTAAGTGTAGTAGCTGTAGCAAGTGTAGTAGCTGTATTAGCTGTAGTACGTGTAGTAAGTGTAAAAGCTATAGTAGGTGTAGTAAGTGTAGTAGCTGTAGTAAATGTAGTAAGTGTAGTAATTGTAGTAACTGTAGTAAGTGTAGTAGCTGTAGCAAGTTAAGTAAGTGTAGTAGCTTTAGTAAGTGTAGTGGCTTTAGTAGGTGTAGTAGCTGTAATACGTGCAGTACGTGTAGTAGCTGTAGTAAGTGCAGTAGCTGTAGTAAGTGTAGTAGCTCTATTAATGGTATCAGCTGTAGTACCTGTAGTAAGTGTAGTAAGTGCAAAGGCTGTAGTAGTGTAGTAAGTATAGTAGCTGTAGTAAGTGTAGCAGCTTTAGTAAGTGTAGTAATTGTAGTAACTGTAGTAAGTGTAGTAACTGTTGTAAATGTAGTATCTGTAGTAAGTGTAGTAGCTGTAAAAAGTGTAGTAGCTGTAGTAAGTGTAGGAGCTGTAGTAAGTGTAGTAACTGTAGTAGCTGTAGTAGGTGTAGTAGCTGTAGTAAGTGTAGTAGTTGCAGTAAGTGTAGTAGCTGTAGTACGTTTAGTAAGTGTAGTAGCTTTAGTAAGTGTAGTAGCTGTAGCAAGTGTCGTGAGAGTAGTAAGTGTAGCGTCTGTAGTAACTTTAGTAAGTGTATTAAGTGTAGTAAGTGTAGTAAGTCTAGCATCTTTAGTAACTGTAGTAAGTGTAGTATTTGTAGTAATTGTAGTAAGTCTAGCATCTGTAGTAGCTGTAGTAAGTGTAGTAGCACTAGTAAGTGTAGTAAGTGTTGTAGCTGTAATAAGTGCAGTATTAAGCCTATTTATATATCTGATTAGCTTATGTATTTGCCTAATTACTATTATTATTACTAATTATCTATTTATCTTATTACCCTTCGTGTTTGTAAAATTGTTTTATCAACTTACCTGATTGCCTAATATATTTACCTGATTAAGCTATGTTTGTACTTAATTAGCATATATGCTTAGTTAATTAGTGTCTGTATTTACCTGATTAGCCTATATATTTACCTAATCAGTTTATCTATTTAATTGATTAGCTTATGTATTTGCTGAATTGGCGTATCTATTTATTTAATTACCTGATGACTTTACCTAATGAACATATGTATATATTTAATTTCCATATATCCTTATTTGATCAGTCTATGTATTCACTTGATTAGCCTATCTAGTTTCTTATTTGGCTGTCTGGTTTACCTGATTGGCCTAGTTACAGACAGGTTTAACCTATTTATTTACCTGATTAGACTATATATTTTCCTAATTAGTTTCTCTATTCATCTGATTAGCCTCTGTCCTGGCCTAACTAGCCCACCTATTTACCTAATTGCCTAATAATTTTTTTAGGTAGCCTATTTATATATCTGATTAGCTTATGTATTTACCTAATTACTATTGTTATTACTAATTATCTATTTATCTGATTACCCTTCGTGTTTGCCAAATTGTTTTATCAACTTACCTGATTGCCTAATATATTTACCTGATTAAGCTATGTTTGTACTTAATTAGCATATATGCTTAGTTAATTAGTGTCTGTATCTACCTGATTGGTCTATGTATCTACCTATTTGACTTATGGGTTTACCTCATTGCCCTATTTATATATCTTTTTAGCCTGACTATTTACCTGATTCAACTATATATTTCCCTAATTGGCTTATCTATGTATTTAATTAGCCATGTCTTTGCCTAATTAGTGTACCTGTTTACCTGATTTTCTGATGGGTTCACCTGAGTTGCCCATTGATATACCTGATTCGCCTAACTATTTACCTAATTACACCATATATCTCCCTAATTGGATTATCTAATTAGCCTATGTCTTTTTCTAATTAGTCTATCCATTTACACGATTGTATGATGGGTTCACCTAATTGGCTTTACTTGAATTGGTTATTTATATACATGTTTAGCCTAACTATTCACTTCATTAGACTATATACCTTTCTAATTAGTTTACCTATATATCTAATAAGCCTATGTCTTTGCCTAACTAGCCTATCTATTTACCTGATTAGCCTATAAATTTACCTATTAAGTTCATCTTTTCACTTGATTAGCCTATGTATTTTCTTATTTGGCTGTCGGGTTTACCTGATTGGCCAAGTTACAGACCGGCGTAACTTACCTATTTACCTAATTAGATTATATATTTATCTAATACGTTTATCTATTTATCTGATTAGTCTATGTTGTTGCATAACTAGCCCATCTATTTACCTTATTGCCTGATGGGTTTTATTTAATAAGCCTATTTATATATCTGATTAGCCTATATATTTACATTGTTAGTTTATCTTTTTACCTAATTAACCGATCCATTTGCCTATTTCCCTGTCTATTTAATTAAATGCCTGATAACTTTACCTGATTAACCTATGTAATTACTTAGTAAGCATATATGCTTATATTTAGCCTATCTACTTACCAGATTACCCTATGTATCTACCTATTTTTAGGCTAACTATTTCTAGCTTAACTATTCACCTGATTAGACTATATATTTCCCTAATTGGCTTATCTATGTATTTAATTAGCCATGTCTTTGCCTAATTAGTGTACCTTTTTAACCTGTTTACCTGATTGTCTGATGGGCTTACCTGAATTGCCCAATAATATACCAGATTCGCCTAACTATTTACCTGATTAGACTATATATCTCCCTCATTGGCTTATCTAATTAGCCTGTGTCTTTGCCAATTTAGTCTATCTATCTACCCGATTATCTGATGGGTTTCACTCACTGGCCCATTGATATTACTCATTAGCCTAACTATTTACCTGATAAGACTATATATTTCCCGAATTAGTTTATCTATTTGTTTAATGAGCCTATGTATTTGCTTAACTAGCCTATCTATTTACCTGATTGCGTGATGGGTTTATCTAGTTTGCCTATTTATGTACTTGATTAACCTATATGTTTATTTTATTTCTTTATTTATTTACCGGATTAACCTATGTATTTATTTATTTAGCTTTTGGGCTTATCTGATTGGTCTATTTATATAACTATTTAGCGTATCCCCTTACCTCAGTGGATTATATATTTAGCTAGTTAGTTTATCTATTCATCTAATTAGGCCATGTCTTTGCCTAATTATTTCATTTATTTACGTTATCGGGCCCTTTATATACCTGGTTAGCGTAAGTATTTATCTGATTAGCCTATATATTTACCTGATTAATTAATCTATTTATCTGATTGCCTGATTGGCTTACCTTATTGGCCCATTTATATTCCCTATTAGCCTAACTTTCTCCCTGATTACACTTTATATTTACCTAATTAGTTTATCTTTTTATCTAATTAGCCCATGTATTTACCTTATTAGCTCTTATATTTAACTAATTAGTTTTTCTATTTATCTGGTTAGCCCATGTATTTGACTAACTTGGTCTATCTATTTACCATATTTCTTAAGTAACCTATGTATGTACTTGAGTAGGACGTATTCTTATTTCATTAGTGTATCTATTTACCTGTTTAGCTTATGCATCTACCTATTTGGCTGTTTGGTTTATCTGAAAGGCCATTTATATACCTGTTAAGACTATCTTTTTAAGTGATCAGATTATATATTTATGTAATTTGCTATCTAGTTAATTAATTAAGGTATGTCTCTGTCTAATTACCCTATCTATTTACCTAATATCCTGATATGTTTACCTGAATGGCCCCATTATATACATGAGAGTCCCAACTATTTACCTCATTAAACTATATATTTTCCTAGTTAGTTTATCTATTCAACTAATTAGCCTATGTATTTGCGTAATTAGCCTATCTACTCTTCTGATTGCCCGATAAGTTTATCAATTTACCAATTTGAATGATGGGTTTTATTTAGGAAGCCTATTTATATATCTGATTAGCCTATGTATTTACCTAATTACTTTATCTATTTATCTGATTAGCCTATGTCTTCGCCTAATTAGCCTATCTATTTACCTAATTGCCTGATTGGTTTACCTTATTGGCCCATTTATATTCCCTATTAGCCTAACTTTCTCCCTGATTACACTTTATATTTACCTAATTAGTTTATCTATTCATCTAATTAGCCTATGTATTTGCGTCATTACTCTATCTATTCTTCTGATTGCCTGAATAGTTTATCTAGTTAGCCTATGTATGTATTATATTAGCATATATCTTATTTGATTAAACTATGTATTTATTTATTAGCCTATGTACCTATTTATTTGACTGTTGGATTTATCTGATTGGCCTATTTATATACCTGTTTAGCCTATCTATTTACCTGATTACATAAGATATTTATTTAATTAGTTTATCTATTTATCTAATTAGCGTATGTCTTATAAGCCTATGCTTAATTAGCCTATCTATTTACCGGATTGCCTGATGGGTTTACCTTATTGGCCCATTTATATACCTATTTAGCCTACTTACCTGATTATATTATATATTTTCCTAACTAGTTTATCTATATATCTGATTAGCCTATGTATTTCCCTAATTAGCCTATTTATTTAGCTTTTTTGCCAGATGAGCTTACCTAGTTTGCCTTTGTATTTACATCATTAGCAGATATGCTTACCTGATTCCCTGATTCCCTTAACTGATTAGATTATATATTGATCTAACTACTTTATCTATCTATCTAATTAAGCAATGTCTCTTATTAATTAGCCTATCTATTTAACTGATTGCATAATAACTTTACCTAATTAACCTATGTATCTACTTGATTAGCATATATGCTTATTTGATTACTGTATATGTTACCTAATTAGTTTATCTATTTCTCTTATTACCTTACCTTTTTGCCTAAGTAGCCTATCTATTTACCTGATTACCTGTTAGCGGGGCCTAAGTAGCCTATTTACATATCTGATTAGCCTATCTATCTACCTGATAAGCCTATATATATAAATAATTAGTTTATCTTTTTATCTGAGTAGCGTATACATTTGGTTATTGGCTTGTCTATTTACTTGATAAGCCTATATATTTACCTAATTAGTTTCTCTATTTATCTGATTACCCTATGTATTTGCCTAATTGTTCTATCTACTTACCTGATTGCATAATAACCTTACCTGATTAAGGTGTGTTTGTACTTAATTAGCATATATGCTTAGTTAATTAGTGTATGTATGTATCTACCTATTTGGCTGATGGGTTTACCTGATATCCCTATTTATATACCTTTATAGCCTAACTATTCACCTGATTAGACTATAAACGTTCCTAATTAGTTTACCTATATATATAATTAGCCCATGTCTTTGCCTAACTAGGCTATCTATTTACCTGATCAGCCTATATATTTACCTAATTAGTTTATCTATTTATTTCATTAGCCTATGTATTTGCCGAAATTGCGTATCTATTTATCTGATTGACTGATAACTTTACGTAATCAACATATGTATATATTTAATTTCCATATATCCTTTTTTGATCAGTCTATGTATTCACTTGATTAACCTATGTATTTTCTTATTTGGCTGTCTGGTTTACCTGATTGGCCTAGTTACAGACAGGTTTAACCTATCTATTTCTCTGATTAGACTATATATTTCCCTAATTAGTTTCTCTATTCATCTGATTAGCCTGTGTCCTTGCCTAACTAGCCCATCTATTTACCTAATTGCCTGATGGGTTTTATTTAGGTAGCCTATTTATATATCTGATTAGCCTATGTATTTACCTAATTACTTTATCTATTTATCTGATTAGCCTATGTCTTCGCCTAATTAGCCTATCTATTTACGTGACTGCTTGATTGGTTTACCTTATTGGCCATTTATATTCCTGATTAGCCTAACTATTCACCTGATTACACTATATATTTACTTAATTAGTTTATCTTTTTATGTAATTAGCCTATGTATTTGCCTAATTAGCCTATCTAAATACCTTATTAGCTCTTATATTTACCTAATTAGTTTGTCTATTTATCTGGTTAGCCCATGTATTTGACTAACTTGGTCTATCTATTAACCATAGTTCCTAAGTAACCTATGTATGTACTTGAGTAGGATATATTCTTATTTCATTTGTGTATCTATTTACCTGTTTAGCTTATGCATCTACCTATTTGGCTGTTGGGTTTATCTGATTGGCCTATTTATATACCTTTTAAGCCTATCTTTTTAAGTGATCAGATTATATATTTATGTAATTTGCTATCTAGTTAATTAATTAAGGTATGTCTCTGTCTAATTACCCTATCTATTTACCTAATATCCTGATATGTTTACCTGAATGGCCCCATTATATACCTGAGAGTCCCAACTATTTACCTCATTAAACTATATATTTTCCTAGTTAGTTTATCTATTCAACTAATTAGCCTATGTATTTGCGTAATTAGCCTATCTACTCTTCTGATTGCCCGATAAGTTTATCTATTTACCAATTTGCCTGATGCGTTTTATTTAGGAAGCCTATTTATATATCTGATTAGCCTATGTATTTACCTAATTACTTTATCTATTTATCTGATTAGCCTATGTCTTCGCCTAATTAGCCTATCTATTTACCTGATTGCCTGATTGGTTTACCTTATTGGCCCATTGATATTCCCTATTAGCCTAACTTTCTCCCTGATTACACTTTATATTTACCTAATTAGTTTATCTTTTTATCTAATTAGCCCATGTATTTACCTTATTAGCTCTTATATTTACCTAATTAGTTTTTCTATTTATCTGGTTAGCCCATGTATTTGACTAACTTGGTCTATCTATTTACCATATTTCCCAAGTAATTAGCCTATCTATATACCTTATTAGCTCTTATATTTACCTAATTAGTTTGTCTATTTATCTGGTTAGCCCATGTATTTGACTAACTTGGTCTATCTATTTACCATAGTTCCTAAGTAACCTATGTATATTCTTGAGTAGGATATATTCTTATTTCATTAGTGTATCTATTTACCTGTTTAGCTTATGCATCTACCTATTTGGCTTTTGGGTTTATCTGATTGGCCATTTATATACCTGTTAAGCCTATCTTTTTAAGTGATTACATTATATATTTATGTAATTAGCTATCTAGTTAATTACTTAGCCTATGTCTTTGTCTAATTAACCTATCTATTTACCTGATACCCTGATGTGTTTACCTGAATGGCCCCATGATATACCTGAGAGTCCTACCTATTTACCTGATTTAACTATATATTTCCCTAATTACTTTATCTATTTATCTAATTAGTCTATCTATTCTTCTGATTGCCCGATGAGTTTATCTAGTTAGCCTATGTATGTACTATATTAGCATATTCTTATTTTATTAAACTGTTTATTTGCCTAATTAGCTTATGTACCTAATTATTTGACTGTTTGGTTTATCTGATTTGCCTATTTACAAATACCTGCTAAATCAATGTATTTAACTGATTAGATTATATATTGATCTAATTACTTTATCTATCTATCTAATTAGCCTATGTATTTTATTTATTGGCCTATCTATTTATCTGATTGCATAATACCCTTACCTAATTAAACTATGTATCTACTTGATTGGCATGTATGCTTATTTGATTACTGCATATATTTACCTAATTAGTTTATCTATTTTTCTTATTACCTTATCTCTTTGCCTAATTAGCCTACCTATTTACCTGATTGCCTGATAAATTTACCTGATTAACCTATGTATGTACTTGAGTAGTGTATGTGTTTACCTGTTTACTTTATTTATCTACCTATTTGGCTGTTGGTTTAACCTGATTGGCCTATTTGTATACCTGATTAGCCTGTATATTTTCTTAATTACTTTATCTATCTATCTAATATTTGTCTAATTGGCCTATGTATTTACCTGAATGCCTGATAACTGTACCTGATTAAGCTATATTTGCACTTAATTAGAATATTTGCTTATTTGATTAGTCTATGTATTTACCCGATTAGCCGATTAGTCTACCTAATTGGCTGATGGACCTGCCTGATTGGCCTATTTATATATCTGAATAGCCTATCTATTTACCTAATTAGTACAAAAATTTACCTGTTAGTTTTTCTATTTATCTATTCAGTTATTGTATTTAAATCATTAGTCTATCCATCTACCTGATTGGCTGATAGGTTTAAATGATTAACCTATGTATCTACTTGATTGGCTTATGTATTTACCTAGAATAAGACAGGTATTTGCCCGATTAGCCTATAAATTAACGTAATTAGTTTATCTAATTATTCAAATAGTCAATTAATTTGCTAATTAGGCTATTTAATTACCTGACTACCTGGTGGGCTCAATTGATTAACCTATGTATGTACTTGATAAGCATAGAAGCTTATTTATTTAGTCTATGTATTTACCTGATTAGCCTACGTACCTATCTATTTGTCTGGTGGGCTTATCTGATTGGCCCATTTATATACCTGTTAAGCCTATCTCTATAAGTGATCAGATTATATATTTATCTAATTAGGTATCTAGTTAATTAATTAGCCTATGTACTTGTCTAATTACCCTATCTATTTACCTGATATCCTGATGTGTTTACCTGAATGGCCCCATTATATACCTGAGAGTCCTACCTATTTTCCTGGTTAAACTATATATTTCCCCCAGTTGGTTTATCTATTCAAGTAATTACCCTATATATTTGCGTAATTAGCCTATCTACTCTTCTGATTGCCCGATAAGTTTATCTAGTTAGCCTATGTATGTACTATATTAGCATATATGCTTATTTGATTAAACCATGTATTTACCTGGTTAGCCTATGTACCTATTTATTTGGCTGTTGCGTTTATTTGATTGACCTATTTATATACCAGTTTGGCCTATCTATTTACCTGATTACATTATATATTTATCTAACTAGTTTATCTTTTTATCTTATTAGCCTATGTCTTTGCCTAATTAGCCTATCTATTTACCTGATTGCCTCATGGGTTTACCTTATTGGCCCATTTATATACCTAATTAGCCTATTTACCTGATTATATTATATATTTTTCTAACTAGTTCATCTGTTTATCTGATTAGCCTATGTATTTGGCTAATTAGCCTATTTAATTAGCTGTTTCAATGATGAGCTTACCTACTTTGGCTGATGGAATTACCTGAGTGGCCTATGATGGCATTGATTAGCAGATCACCTATGTAAGTACTTGATTAGCATATATGCTTATTTAATTAGTCTATGTACTTAACAGATTAGAGCATGTATCTACCAATTTCACTGTTGCATTTACCTGATAAGCCTATTTATATATACCTGCCTAATCAATCCATTTATCTGATAAGATTATATATTGACCTAATTACTTTATCTATCTATCTAATTAGGTAATGTATTTGCGTAAATTGCCTATCTATTCTTCTGATTTCCACATGAGTTTATCTAGTAAGCCTATGTATGTACTATATTAGCATATATACTTATTTGATTAAACTATGTATTTACCTGATTAGCCTATGTACCTATTTATTTGACTGTTGGGTTTATCTGACTGGCCTATTTATATACCCATTTAGCCTA
This sequence comes from Ricordea florida, assembly GCA_949710005.1. Lineage (NCBI taxonomy): Eukaryota > Metazoa > Cnidaria > Anthozoa > Corallimorpharia > Ricordeidae > Ricordea > Ricordea florida. The sequence continues at coordinate 13,299,456 of OX453279.1, read as the reverse complement.
TCTATTAACCTGATTACATAAGATATTTATCTAATTAGTTTATCTATTTATCTGATTAGCCTATGTATTTGCCTAATTAGCCTCTTTCTTTAGCTGTTTGCCTGATGAGCCTTCCTAGTTTGCCCTACCATTTAAATTATTAGCAGATATAATTACCTGATTCCCTGATTCCCTTAACTGATTAGATTATATATTGATCTAACTACTTTATCTATCTATCTAATTAAGCTATGTATTTTATTAATTAGCCTATCTATTTATCTGATTGCATTATAACTTTACTTAATTAACCTATGTATCTACTTGATTAGCATATATGCTTATTTGATTACTGTATATATTTACATAATTACTTTATCTATTTCTCTTATTACCTTATCTCTGCCTAATTAGCCTATCTATTTACCTGATTGCCTGTTAGCTGTGCCTAAGTTGCCTATTTACATATCTGATTAGCCTATCTATCTACCTGATAAGCCTAGATATAAATAATTAGTTTATCTTTTCATCTGAGTATCGTATACATTTGCTTATTGGTTTTTCTATTTACTTGATAAGACTATGTAATTACCTAATTAGTTTATCTATTTATCTGATTACCCTATGTATTTGCCTAATTGTTCTATCTACTTATCTGATTGCCTAATAACTTTACCTGTCTAAGCTATGTTTGTACTTAATTAGCATATATGCGTAGTTAAATAGTGTATGTATTTACCTGATTGGCCTACGTATCTACCTATTTGGCTAATGGGTTCACCTGATATCCCTATTTATATACGTTTGTAGCCTAACTATTCACCTTATTAGACTAAAAACGTTCCTAATTAAATTACCAATATATCTAACTAGCCTATGTCCTTGCCTAACCAGCCTATCTATTTACCCGATTAGACTATATATTTTCCTAATTAGTTTCTCCATTCATCTGATTAGCCGCTGTCCTGGCTTAACTAGCCCATCTATTTACCTAATTGCCTGATGGTTTTTTTTAGGTATTGTATTTATATATCTGATTAGCTTATGTATTTACCTAATAACTATTATTATTACTAATTATCTATTTATCTGATTACCCTTCGTGTTTGCCAAATTGTTTTATCAACTTACCTGATTGCCTAATATATTTACCTGATTAAGCTATGTTTGTGCTTAATTAGCATATATGCTTAGTTTATTGGTGTATGTATTTACCTGATTGGTCTATGTATCTACCTATTTGGCTTATGGGTTTACCTGATTGCCCTATTTATATATCTTTTTAGCCTAACTATTCACCTGATTCGACTATATATTTCCCTAATTGGCTTATCTATGTATTTAATTAGCTATGTCTTTGCCTAATTAGTGTACCTCTTTACCTGATTTTCTGATGGGTTCATCTGAGTTGCCCATTGATATATCTGATTCGCCTATTTACCTGGTTAGACTATATATCTCCCTAATTGGATTATCTAATTAGCCTGTGTCTTTTCCTAATTAGTCTATCCATTTACATGATTGTCTGATGGGTTCACCCTACAGGGTTTACTTGAATGGCCTATTTATATACATGTTTAGCCTAACTATTCACTTCATTAGACTATATACCTTTCTAATTAGTTTACCTATATATCTAATAAGCCTATGTCTTTGCCTAACTTGCCTATCTATTTACATGATTAGCCTATAAATTTACCTATTAAGTTCATCTTTTCACTTGATTAGCCTATGTATTTCCTTATTTGGCTGTCGGTTTTTGGCCATATTGGCCAAGTTACAGACCGGCGTAACTTATCTATTTACCTAATTAGATTATATATTTATCTAATACGTTTATCTATTTATCTGATTAGTCTATGTTGTTGCATAACTAGCCCATCTATTTACCTGATTGCCTGATGGGTTTTATTTAATAAGCCTATTTATATATTTGATTAGCCTATATATTTAAATTATTAGTTTATCTTTTTACCTTATTAACCGATGCATTTGCCTATTGCCCTGTCTATTTAATGAAAAGCCTGATAACTTTAGCTGTTTAACCTATGTAATTAGTTAATAAGCATATATGCTTATATTTAGCCTATCTACTTACCAGATTAGCCTACGTATCTACCTACTTTTGCCTAACTATTTCTAGCCTAACTATGTACCTGATTAGACTCTATATTTCCCTAATTGGCTTATCTAGTTAGCCTGTGTCTTTGCCAAATTAGTTTATCTATCTACCCGATTATCTAATGGGTTTCACTAACTGGCCCATTGATATTACTCAGTAGCCTAACTATTTACCTGATTAGACTATATATCTCCTTCATTGGCCTATCTAATTAGCCTGTGTCTTTGCCAAATTAGTCTATCTATCTTCCCGATTATCTTATGGGTTTCGCTAACTGGCCCATTGATAGTACTCATTAGCCTAACTATTTCCCTAATAAAACTATATATTTCCCGAATTAGTTTATCTATTTGTTTAATTAGCCTATGTATTTGCCTAATTAGCCTATCTATTTACCTGATTGCGTGATGGGTTTATCTAGTTTGCCTATTTATGTACTTGATTAACATATACGTTTATTTTATTTCTTTATTTATTTACCGGATTAACTTACGTATTTATTTATTTTGCTTTTGGGCTTATCTGATTGGTCTATTTATATACCTTTTTTGCTCTCCAGCCTTTTCTCCTGACCATTTGGTTCTTTCTGATGCACAACTTGCTACACTTAATACAGCTACCACACTTACTAGACATACTACACTTACTACAGCTACTACAATTACTACACTTACTACAGCTACCACAGTTACTAAAGCTGCTACAATTACTACACCTACTACAGCTACTACACTTACTACAGCTCCTTCAGATGCTACACCTACTACAGCTACTACAGCTACTAAACTTATTACATTAACTAAACTTACTACACTTACTACATTTAATACAGCTACTACAATTACTACAGCTACTACAGCTACAACAGCTACTACACTTACTACACTTACTGCAGCTACAACACATATTACAGATACTACACTTACTACAGCTCCCAAAGATGCTACACTTACTACAGCTACGACAGTTACTAAACTAATTACACTTACTAAACTTACTACACTTACTACACTGAATACAGCTACTACAATTACTAGACTTAATACATTTACTACACTTACTACAGCTGTTAGACTTACAACATTTACTACAGCTACTACACTTACTACACTTCTACAGCTACTACAATTACTACAGCTACTACACTTAATATAGCTACTACACTTACTACATCTATTACAGTTACTACACTTCGTACTGCTACTACACTTACTACACTTACTACAGCTACCACACCTACTACACTTACTACACCTACTACAGATACAACACTTACAACAGCTACTACACTTACTACAGCTACTAGAGATACTACACTTTCTACAGCTACTACACGTACTACACTTACTACATTAAGCTACTACACTTACTACAGTTACTACAGCTACTAAACTTACTTCAGCTACAACACTTACTACATGTATTAAACTTACTACACTTCGTACAGCTACTGCACTTCCTACACTGACTACACTTACTACAGCTACTACACTTACTAAAGCTACTACACCTACTACACTTAGTACACCTACTACAGATACAACACTTACTACAGCTACTACACTTACTACAGCTACTAGAGATAGTACACTTACTACAGCTACTACACGTCCTAAACTTACTAAACTTACTACATTAAGCTACTAAACTTTCTACACTTACTACAGCTACTACACTTACTACAGCTACAACACTTACTACATCTATTAAACTTATTACACTTTGTACAGCTAATACACTTACTACACTTACTAGAGCTACTACACTTACTACAACTACTACACCTACTACACCTACTACACTTACTACACTTACTACAGATACAACACTTACTACAGCTTTTACACTTACTACAGCTACTACAGATACTACACTTACTACAGCTACTTCACCTACTAAACCTACTAACCTACTAATTTTACTACAGTTACTACACTGACTACAGCTATTACAATTACTTAACTTACTAACTTACTACACTTACTACAGCTACTACACTTACTACAGCTACTACACCTACTACACTTACTACACTTACTACACTTACTACAGATAGAACACTTACAACAGCTACTAAAGCTACTAAACTTATTACACTAACTAAACTTACTACACTTACATACAGCTACTACAATCACTAAATTTACTACACTTACTACACCTACTACAGCTACTAGACTTACAACATTTACTACAGCTACTACACTTACCACATTTCTACAGCTACTACAATTACTACAGCAACTACACTTACTAAACTAACTACATTAAGCTACTACACTTACTACACTTACTATAGCTGCTACAATTAATATACCTACTTCACTTACTACATCTATTACACTTACTACACTTCGTACAGCTACTACACTTACTAAACTTACTGCAGCTAAAACACATATTACAGATACTACACTTACTACAGCTCCCACAGATGCTACACTTACTACAGCTACTACAGCTACTAAAGTAATTACACTTACTAAACTTACTACACTTACTACACTGAATATAGCTACTACAATTACTAAACTTACTACACTTACTACACTTACTACAGATACTAGACTTAAAACATTTACTACAGCTACTACACCTACCACACTTCTACAGCTACTGCAATTACTACATGTACTACACTTACTAAACTTACTACATTATGCTACTACACTTACTACACTTACTACAGCTACTACACTTAATATAGCTACTACACTTACTACATCAATTACAGCTACTACACTATGTACAGCTACTACACCTACTACACTTACTACACTTACTACAGCTACTACACCTACTACGCTTACTAAACCTACTGCAAATACAACACTTACTACAGCTACTACACTTACTACAGCTACTAGAGATACTATACTTACTACAGCTACTACACTTACTACAGGAACTACACTTACTACAGCTACTACACCTACTACACTTACTACACTTACTACAGATACAACACTTACCACAGCTTTTACACTTACTACAGCTACTACCGATACTACACTTACCACAGCTACTACAGTTACTAAACTAACTACACTTACTAAACTTACTACACTTTTTTCACTGACTACAGCTGCTACAATTACTAAACTTACTACACCTACTACGCTTACTAAAGCTACTAAACTTACTACACTTGCTACAGCTACTACACTTAATATACTTACTACAGCTACTACACTTACTACCGCTACTACAGCTACTAAACCTACTGCACTTACTAAACTTACTACACTTACTACACTGACTACAGCTACTACTATTACTACAATTACTACACTTACAACACTTACTACGGCTTGTACACTTACTACAGTTACCACACTTACTACACTTACTACAGCTACCAATGTTACTATAGCTACTACACTTACTACAGCTACTACAGCTACTGCACTTACTACACTTACTGCAGCTAAAACACTTACTACAGATACTACACTTACTAAGGCTCCTACAGATGATACACTTACTACAGCTACTACAGCTACTAAACCTTTTATACTTACTAAAGTTACTACACTTTCTACACTGAATACAGCTACTACAATTACTAAACTTACTACACTTACTACAATTACTAGAGCTACTATGCTTACAACATTTACCACAGCTACTACACTGACTACACTTCTATAGCTACTACAATTACTACAGCTACTACACTTACTAAACTTACTACATTAAGCTGCTAAACTTACTACACGTACTACAGCTATTACACTTACTACAGCTACTACACTTTCTACACTTACTACAGCTACTACACTTACTACAGCAACTACACCTAATACACTTACTACAGATACAACACTTACTACAGCTACTACACTTACTACAGCTACTAGAGATACTACTTTTACTAAAGCTACGAAAGCTACTAAACCTATTAAACTTACTAAACTTTTTACACTTACTACACTGACTACAGCTACGACAATTACTACACTTACTACACTCACAACACTTATTACGGCTACTACACTTACTGCACTTACTACTGCTACTACACTTACTACACTTAGTACATGTACCACAGTTACTACAGCTACTACACTTACTACACTTACTACAGCTACTACACAGCTACTACACTTACTACAGCTCCTACAGATGCTATACTTACTACAGCTACTAGAGTTTCTAAACTTATTACATTTACTAAACTTACTCCACTTACTACACTGACTAACGCTACTACAATAACTAAACGTACTAAACTTACCACATTTCCTACAGCTACTAGACTTAGTACACTTACTACACCTACTACACTTACTAGAACTACCACACTTACTAAAGCTACTACACTTTCTACACCTACTCTACTTACTACAGCTACCACACATACTATAGCTACTAGACTTACTACAGCTACTACACTTACTACACTTACTACAGATACTATACTGCTACTACACTTACTACAGCTACTACATTAACTACAGCTACTATACTTACTACAGGTACTGCACTTACTACAGCTACTACACTTACTACACTTACTACAGCTACTACAGCTACTACACTTACTACACTTACTGCAGCTACTACTCTTACGACAGTTACAGCACTTACTACAGCTACTACACTTACTACACTTACCACAGCTACTACTTAACTCCATTGAGCTATTACACTTACTACACTAACTACAGCTACTACACTTACTACAGCTACTAAACTTACTACATCTATTACACTTACTACACTTACTACAGCTACTACACTTCCTACAGCCACTACACTTACTAAAGCTACTACAGCTACTTTATTTACTACAGCTACTACGCTACTAAACTCACTACACTTACTAGACTCACTAATTTTACTACACTGACTACAGCCACTACAATTAAAACAGCTTCTACAATTGGTACAGCTACTACACATACTACAGCTACTACAATTACTACTTTTACTACAGCTACTACACATACTACAGCTACTACACTTACTACACTAACTAAAGCTGCTACACTTACCACAGCTACTACTCTTACTACAGCTACTACACTTTCTTCAGTTACTACACTTACTACAATTATTGCAGCTAGTAAATGTGCTACACTTACTAAACTTACTACACTTACCACACTGACTACAGCTACAATAGTAATTGTGGTAACTGTAGTAAGTGTATTAAGTGTAGTAAGCGTAGTATCTTTAGTAACTGTAGTAAGTGTAGTAACTGTAGTAAGTGTAGTAACTGTTTTAAGTCTAGTAACTGTGATCAGTGTTGAATCTGGAGTAAGTGTAGTAAGAGTAGTTGCTGTAGTAAGTGTACTAGCTGTATTAACCGTTGTAGCTGGAGTATGTGTAGTAAGTGTAGTAGCAGTAGAAAGTGTAGCAGCTGTAGTAAGTGTAGTAAGTGTAGTAGCTGTAGTAAGTGTAGTAAGTGTAGTAGCTTTAGTAAGTGTCGTAAGTGTAGTAATTGTAGTAGCCGTAGTAAGTGTAGTAGCAGTAGTAAGTTTTTCAGCTGTAGTAAGTTCAGTAAGTGAAGTAGCAGTAGAAAGTGTAGCAGCATTAGTAAGTGTAGTAAGTTTTGTAACTGTAGTAAGTGTAGTAAGTGTAGTAGCTGCAGTAAGTGTAGCAAGTTTGGCAAGTGTAGTTATTGTATTAGCTGTAGTTAGTGTAGTAAGTGTAATAGCTGTAGTAGCTGTAGTAAGTGTAGTAGTTGTAGTGAGTGTTGTAGCTGCAGTAAGTGTAGTAGCTGTAGCAAGTGTAGTAGCTGTATTCAGTGTAGTAGCTGTAGTAAGTGTAGTTGGTGTAGTAAGTGTAGTAAGTGTAGTAGCTGTAGTACATGTAGTAAGTGTAGTAGCTGTAGTAAGTGTAGTAGCTGTAGTAAGTGTAGTAAGTATAGCAGCTGTAGTAAGTGTAGTTGCTGTAGTAAATGTAGTACCACTAGTAAGTGTAGTAGCTGTAGTAAGTGTAGTAGCTGTAGTAAGTGTAGTAAGTGTAGTAATTGTTTTAATGTAGTATCTGTAGTAAGTGTAGTAACTGTAGTAGCTCTAGTAAGTGTAGTAGCTGTAGTAAGTGTAGTAGCTGTAGCAAGTTTAGTAAGTATAGTAGCTTTAGTAAGTGTAGTAGCTGTAGTAAGTGTGGTAGCTGTAATAAGTGTAGTAAGTGTAGTAGCTGTGGTAAGTGCAGTGGCTGTAGTAAGTGTAGTGGCTTTATTAAGGGTAGTAGCTTTAGTAGCTGTAGTAAGTGTAGTAAGTGTAAGAGCTGTAGTAAGTGTAGTAAGTGTAGTAATTGTAGTAACTGTAGTAAGTGTAGTAACTGTTGTAAATGTAGTATCTGTAGTAAGTTTAGTAAGTGTAGTAGCTGTAAAAAGTGTAGTAGCTGTAGTAAGTGTAGGAGCTGTAGTAAGTGTAGTATGTTTAGTAGCTGTAGTAAGTGTAGTAGCTGTAGTAAGTGTAGTAGTTTCAGTAAGTGTAGTAGCTGTAGTACGTTTAGTAAGAGTAGTAGCTTTAGTAAGTGTAGTAGCTTTAGTAAGTGTAGTAGCTGTAGTAAGTGTTGTAAGTGTAGTAAGTGTAGCGTCTGTAGTAATTGTAGTAAGTGTACTAAGTGTAGTAAGTGTAGTAAGTGTAGCATCTTTAGTAACTGTAGTAAGTGTAGTATCTGTAGTAAGTGTAGTAAGTGTAGCATCTGTAGTAGCTGTACTAAGTGTAGTAAGTGTAGTAAGCTGTAGTAAGTGCAGTAGTAAGCCTATATATATATTAGATTAGCTTATGTATTTACCTAATTACTATTATTATTACTAATTATCTATTTATCTGTTTACCCTTTGTGTTTGCCAAATTGTTTTATCAACTTACCTGATTACCTAATATATTTACCTGATTAAGCTATGTTTGTAGTTAATTAGCATATATGCGTAGTAAATTAGTGTCTGTATTTACCTGATTGGTCTATGTATCTACCTATTTGGCGTATGGGTTTCCCTGATTGCCCTATTTATATATCTTTTTAGCCTAACTATTCACCTGATTCGACTATATATTTCCCTAATTGGCTTATCTATGTTTTTAATTAGCCATGTATTTGCCTGATTAGTGTACCTCTTTACCTGAGTTTCTGATGGGGTCACCTGAGTTGCCCATTGATATACCTGATTCGCCTAACTATTTACCTATCTAGACTATATATCTCCCTAATTGGATTATCTAGTTAGCCTTTGTCTTTTCCTAATTAGTCTATCAATTTACACGATTGTCTGATGGGTTCACCTAACTGGGTTTACTTGAATGGCCTATTTATATACATGTTTAGCCTAACTATTCACTTCATTAGACTATATACCTTTCTAATTAGTTTACCTATATATGTAATAAGCGTATATTTTTGCTTAACTAGCCTATCTATTTACCTGATTAGCCTATGAATTTACCTATTAAGTTCATCTTTTCACTTGATTAGCCTATGTATTTTCTTATTTGGCTGTCGGGTTTACCTGATTGTCCACGTTACAGACCGGCGTAACTTATCTATTTACCTAATTAGATTATATATTTATCTAATACGTTTATCTATTTATCTGATTAGTCTATGTTGTTGCATAACTAGCCCATCTATTTACCTTATTGCCTGATGGGTTTTATTTAATAAGCCTATTTATATATCTGATTAGCCTATATATTTACATTATTAGTTTATCTTTTTACCTAATTAACCTATGCATTTGCCTATTTCCCTGTCTATTTAATTAAATGCCTGATAACTTTACCTGATTAATCTATGTAATTACTTAGTAAGCATATATGCTTACATTTAGCCTATCTACTTACCAGATTAGCCTATGTATCTACCTATTTTTAGCCTAACTATTTCTAGCTTAACTATTCACCTGATTAGACTATATATTTCCCTAATTGGCTTATCTATGTATTTAATTAGCCATGTCTTTTCCTAATTAGTGTACCTCTTAAACCTGTTTACCTGATTGTCTGATGGGCTTAACTGAATTCCCAATAATATACCTGATTTGCCTAACTATTTACATGATTAGACTATATATCTCCCTCATTGGCTTATCTAATTAGCCTGTGTATTTTTGCCAAATTAGTCTATCTATCTACCCGATTATCTGATGGGTTTCACTAACTGACCCATTGATATTACTCATTAGCCTAACTATTTACCTGATAAGACTATATATTTCCCGAATTAGTTTATCTATTTGTTTAATTAGCCTATGTATTTGCCTAATTAGCCTATCTATTTACCTGATTGCGTGATGGGTTTATCTAGTTTGCCTATTTATGTACTTGATTAACATATATGTTTATTTTATTTCTTTATTTATTTACCGGATTAACCTATGTATTTATTTATTTTGCTTTTGGGCTTATCTGATTGGTCTATTTATATACCTATTTAGCGTATCCCCTTACCTCATTGGATTATATATTTATCTAGTTAGTTTATCTATTTATCTAATTAGGCCATGTGTTTGCCTAATTATTTCATTTATTTACGTTATCGGTTCCTTTATATACCTGGTTAGCGTAAGTATTTATCTGATTAGCCTATATATTTATCTGATTAGTAATGGTAATAGGACTGAGTGGAGTCCAATTCGGTCTGTAATCATACAAGTGATAAACAAAATCGGACGACCGCGTAGCGGGAGTCCGATTTGTTTAATCACGAGTATGATTCCAGACCGAATTGGACGACACGAAGTCTTATTACCAATTAATCATAACTTTAACAAAATTTTTGATATATAAACTTTTTTTTTCATAATCAAAACACATGAAATGCCAAGATTTGTTTTGCTAGCAGTGAAAAAAAAAGCCCTTTAAGCGCGCGCATGATGGCGCGTACTGTCCAATTACTGAGGCATGACGCGTACTGTCCTATTTAACTGTCCTATTAAGGCTGAATTCAGGGCAGTTGATAGCCAATCAGATTTGAGAATTTTGTTATAGTTATGATTAATTAATCTATTTATCTGATTAGACTATCTATTTGACAGATTGCTTAATGGGTTTATCTAGTTAGCCTACTTATTTACTTGATTAGCCGCTATGCTTACCCGATTAGCCTATGTGTCTACCTGGTTTCCTGGAGTCACCTGACTGGCCTATGATGCCCTTTATTAGCTGACATGTTTACCTTATTAGCCTATATATTCAGAGGATTAGCCTATCCGCTCACAAGTACTCTGAAATTTTCATCATTGGCCTATGTATTTGCCTAATTAGCCTATGTATTTACCTGATTGTCTGATGGGCTTACCTGATTGTCTATGTAGAGTATAGGCCTATCCGAGGGTTAGGCTTACATGGATTGGATTTTGATTTATTGGTAAGTGTTGCTGATTTTGGAACAAGGTTTAGAAGATGATTTTTCGAGGACTTGGTAAATGTCCTAGGATTGTCAAATACCTACTACTCCTGTTGATACACCTAGGATTACCTCTTTTAGTGAAAAAAATATGGCTCCAAATGAAATGAGATCTCCCAGGCACTTGGATCTCCTCTCGATGAGTTACTTTGCATTGAAGATACCAAAGCTATGAGCATTGAGAGGACCACTCCAAGGCAAAATCCCAATAGTGGTTGGAGCCAACGTCGAATGCAGTCCCCTCTCGTCCTGCATCCTCTGGAAAATTGCTGGACGCCCACATACCACTCAACCTGTGGATTACCATTACCTACCTAACCATGTCCGCCGACCTTGGGCTCGGTCACGCATGGTGATGGATGACACTGAAGATATCGGTGTTAAGTGACAGCCTTTTGATGAGAGCAGCGACCTTACAGTCCCATCAGTCCTGAGCAACGAGCCAACAGCCATTCGCAATAGCATAGTCCAATCACCTGTTCTTAACACTATCATGATCACCCCGTGATACTGACCCTGCACACCGGTGCAACTTCTCGCATGGTCCTTGCCTCCTCCGCCAGGCTGTATAGTTCTTACGGCTCATGCCGTACCAACATACAATCTACCCAAGGGTCCAATTAGTGGCCTTTACAGACTCTTCCCACAAGACTCCGATGATGACGCAGACCCTGTTATTTTACAAATAGACACTGCACGTCTCTGCGCCTTCTCAAGAGGTTACGCGGCCTCCAGCGTATCAAAACCTCAGGGTTTCACCACCTGTGCATGAACTTACACTTTCCCAGGGGCTTCCACCCATTACTTGTAGTCATTGTCCCACCACCTTGCTCACCAGCCTCTTCTCCTGACCGCTTGGTTCTTTTTGATGCACAACGTTTATCTACTGCTGTCGTTCTTCTCCGCCAACCGGGACTTAGAACGCATTGATCCTTATCCATTTACTTTATAGGTGTTCGTTTGTTTTAGTGTTTCACCAGTTGTGTGTATCTCAGTTGCTTTCTACTGTTGTTGTTCTAGTTTACGCTCAGTACGTTTCTATATTTAGTCATATATTTTCGCACGCACCCTGCAGTTTACTTCTAAACTAAGAGGCTAGGACATAGAGAGAAAGCTATGAGGCAACCACATTACTACGTTATTTACATTGTATGTTCAACTTTCTACTTCTGTTTTTACACAGAGGGTAACATTCTAGGACTTTTCTAGAAAGACTATCACATTGCTGGTTTTAGATGGTTTGGATTGCGAAGGACATTACTTTTCAGAAACCTTGTTTTCAATGAAATATTATATAAATGAAATGTTGCAGGACAAATTCTAAGTAGTACCATTTTTATAGCGAGCAATAACATAGTTGCTGTTTGATGGTCTTCGGAACATTCTACTTCTGTTTTCACACAAATGGTGACATTCTATGACTTTTCTAGTAAATTTACCACATTGTTGGTTTTCCATGATTTAAAACTGCGAATGACAGCCATTGCATTAGGCACCACAGAAACTTTTCTTTTAGTATAATGTTACAGAAATATGTTTCAGGACAAATCGCAAAAGTGGACAAAATCAGCGCAGCGCAATAACGTAGCTGCTACTTGCTGTGCGTGCTACTTCTGTTTTCACACAAAGTGTTACATGCTATGATTTTTGTACAAAGTCCTTAATATTGTTAGTTTTGGATAGTTGAAACTCGAAATGACATTATTTAAATTCTGCACTTTTCAGAAACCATGTTCTCAGATAAATATCACAGAAATAAAATGTTGCAGGGCATGTCGTAAAGGGAACGGTTTCGCGACAGCCCTATCATATAACTGCTATTTGTTGTGCGTGCAACTGGTTACTTCTGTTTCCGCACAAGGATTGACATTCTATGACTTTTGTAGAATGTCTTTTACATTGTTGGTTTTGGATGGTTCAAACTCCAAATCACATTATTTGCATTGGGAACTTTTCACAAACAATTTTTCTAGCTTAATTAATTTCAAATGACTGGATTCATTTTCTTGGAGCGCAAAAGCTTAGCTACTCTTGGTCGAGTGTGCGACTTGTTAGTTTTCTTTCCAAAACAAAGTGTAGAAAGTGATTTACACTATTAATTTTGGATGGCTTAACTCCCAAATCACATTATTTGCATTGGACACTTCTTATGAACCATGTTTCCAGCTTAATATCACAGCAATTAAATGTTGCAGGACAAATCGTGACGGGATGCATTTCCGTGCAGCGCAATAACGTAGCTGCTATTGGCGGTGTGTGCAGCTTGTTACTTCTGTTTTCACACAAACGGTTATATTCAATCAGCTTTGTTGGAAGTTATTCCCAATATTTGAAACTCCAAATAACCTTACTTTTATGGGTTTGGTTGAAACTCCTTATGACCTTAGTCGCATGTGACACTTTTCACAAACCATGTTATCAGAGAAATATTACAGAAATAATGAAAATGTTGCAGGACAAATCGTTAAGGGGACGATTTCGCTGCAGCTCTATCATATGACTTCTATTTATTGTGTGTGCATTTAATTTTGCTACTTCTTTTTCCGCACAAATGTTAAAATTCTATGACTTTTGTTGAAAGTCTTTAACTTGGCTGGTTTTGGATGGTTCAAACTCCAAATCAAATTACTTGCATTGGGCACTTTTTACAAACAATCGTTTCAGTTTAATTAATTTCACATCAATTAAATGTTGCAGAACAAATCGTGACGGGATTCATTTTTAACACAAACGCTGACAATGTATGACTCTTGTAGAAAGTCTTTTACATTAATGGTTGTGGATGGTTAAAACCTTAAGAAACGTGGTTTGTATTAAACACTTTTCAGAAACCATGTTTTCAAATAAATAACACAGGAATAAAATGTTTAAGAACAAATCGTTAATTGGACGATTTTGCGACAGCCCTATCATATAACTGCTATTTGTTGTGTGTGACATATATGAATTTTGTAGAAAGTCTTTTACATTTTAGGCTTTGGATTGTTAAAACTTTAAATGACATTGTTTGCAATGGGCACTCTTCGGAAACCATCGTTTTAGCTTAATATCATAGAAATAAAATGTTGCAGGACAAGTCGTGACGGGGACACATTTCCGTGCAGCATAATAACGTTAGTGCTATTTGTTGTGTTTGCAATTTTTTACTTCTGTTTCCACACAAAGGGTGACATTATATGACTTCTAAGGAAAGTCTTTTGCATTGTTGGTTTCGGATTGTTAAAACTCTAAATGACATTGTTTGGAATTGGCACCTTTCGGAAACAATTTTTTTAGCTGAGTATCACACAAACAAAACGTTGCAGGTTAAATCGTGACGGGGACGTTTTACCGTGCAAGGCAATAACGTAAGTGCTATTTGATGTGTGTGCCAACTGTTACTTCTTTTTTCACAAAAAAGGTGACATTATATGACTTTTGTAAAAAGTCTTTTACATTGTTGGCCTTGGATTGTTAAGACTTTAAATGATATCGTTTCCATTAGGCACTCTTCGGAAACCATCTTTTTAGCTTAATATCATAGAAAAAACTGTTGCAGGACAAATCGTGACTGGATTCATTTTTGTGCAGCGCAAACGCTTAGCTGCTCTTGGTCGTGTGTGCGACTTGTTACTTTTCTTTCCAACACAAAGGCTCACAATCTATGATTTTTGTAGAAAGTCTATTACATTAATAATCATAACTATAACAAAATTCTCAAATCTGATTGGCTATTAACTGCCCTGATTTCAGCCTTAATAGGACAGTTAAATAGGACAGTACGCGTCATGCCTGAGTAATTGGACAGTACGCGCCATCACGGGCGCGCTTAAATGGCTTTTTTTCACTTCTGGCATAAAAAATCTTGGAATTTCATGTGTTTTGATTAAAAAAGGAAGTTTATGCGTCACAAATTTTGTTACAGTTATGATTAATTGGTAATAAGACTTTGTGTCGTCCAATTCGGTCTTCAATCATACTCGTGATTAAACAAATCGGACACCCGCTACGCGGTCGTCCGATTTTGTTTATCACTCGTATGATTACAGACCGAATTGGACTCCACTCAGTCCTATTACCATTACTAATTGTGGATGGTTGAAAACTGAAATAACATTATTTGCATTAAACACTTTTCAGAAACCATGTTTTCAGATAAATATCACAGAAATAAAATGTTTAAGAACAAATCGCTAATTCGACAATTTCGCGACAGCGCTATCATATAACTGCTATTTGTTGTGCGTGCAACTTCTTAACATTGGTTTGCACAAAACTTGATATTCTATGACTCTTCTAGAATTTCTCTTACATCGTTTGTTTTGGATGGTTTAAACTAGAAGTCACGTTTTTAGCATTGGACCATCTTCACAAATTATCTTTTTAGCTTAATATCACTACACATAAATGTTGCAGGACAAACCGTGACGAGATTAATTCTCGTGCAGCACAAAATCGTACCTACTCTTGGTCGTGTGTGCGACTTTTTACTTTTCTTTCCAACACAAAGGATTTCAAATGACGTTATTTGTAGAGGCTCTTCTCAGAAATTTTTCAGTTGGTGTACTATAACAAAAATATATTGTTGCAGGACAAATCGAAAAGGGGACGAAATTAATACAGCGCAATAACGCACATGCTATCTGTTTTGTGTGCAACTTGTTTCTTCTGTTTCCACACAAAGGGTGATATTATATGACTTTTGTAGAAGGTCTTTTACATTGTTGGTTTCGGATTGTTAAAACTCTAAATGACATTGTTTGCTTTGGGCGCCTTTCGGAAACAATTGTTTTAGCTTAGTATCACACAAACAAATCGTTGCAGTACAAGTCGTGACGGGACGCATTTCCGTGCAGGGTAATAACGTGAGTGCCATTTGTTGTGTGTGCAACTTGTTTTGTTTCCACACAAAGCATGACATTATAAGCCTTTTGAATTGTTGATTTTTAATTGTTACAACTTGAATGACATTGACGTTTTACCTTAATATCACAGCAATAAAATGTTGCAGGACAAATAATCACGGTGACGCGTTTCTGTGCAGCGCAATAACGTAGCTGCTATTGGCCGTGTGTTCAACTTGTTCCTTCTGTTTCTACACCAAAGGATGACAATCTCTGACTTTTGAAGAAACTTTTTTACATTGGTTGTTTCGGATTGTCAAAACTCTAAATGACATTGTTTGCATTGAACTCTTTTCGGTATGTATTTAGTTAAGTCTTACACAAACAAAACGTTTCCGGTTAACTTGAGACGGGGACGTTTTTTCGCGCGAAGCAATAACGTGAGTGCCATTTGATGTGTGTGCAACTTGTTACTTCTGTTTCCACACAAAAGGTGACATTATGTGACTTTTGTAGAAAGTGTTTTACATTGTTGATTTTGGATTGTTAAAACTCTAATTCACATTATTTGCATTGGGCACTTTTTATAAACTATGTTTTAAGCTTAAGATCACCGCAATTAAATGTTGCAGGACAAATCTTACGAGACGCATTTTCGTGCAGCGCAATAAAGTGACTGCTATTTGTTGTGTGTGCAACTTGTTACTTTTGTTTCCACACGAAAGGTTACATTATATGACATTTTAGACAGTCTCTTACATTGTTGGTTTTGGTTTGTTAAAACTCTAAGTGACATTGTTTGCATTGGGCACTTTTCGGGTACCATCGTTTTAGCTTAGTATCTTAGAAATAAAATGTTGCAGGTTAAATCCTGAAGAGGACGTTTTATCGTGCAGCCTAATAACGTAGCTACTATTTGTTGTGTTTGCAACTTGTTACTTCTCTTTCTTCACAAAAGCTGTTAATCTAATACTCACATTATTTGTATTGAGCACTTCTCACAAACCGTGTTTACAGTTTAATATCACAGAAATACAACGTTTAAGGACAAATCTTAAAGGAGTTGTATTTTTATGCAATGAAATTACGTTATTATTTGATGTGTACTAAAGGGTGACATTATATTACTTTTGTATAAAATCTTTGACATTGGTAGTTTCCGATTGCTTATACAACGAATGACGTTATTTGCATTGAACACTACTTGGAACCCTTGTTTTCGGTTTAGTATGACAGAAATTAAATTTTGTTAAAAAAATGGTAAAAGGGACGCATTTCTGCGCAGCGCAATAACCTAGCTGCTATTTGTTGTGTGCGCAACTTGCTACTTCTGTTTCTACACAAAGAGTTAGTTTCTATGACTTTTCTAGAAAGTGTATCACTGTAAATTTTGGTAGGATTTTACTGCCAAGGATTTAATATCCTCCATGCAAATAATGTCATTTGCAGCATAAAACAACTACCAATGTGACAGACTTTCTAGAAAACTGATAGCAAGTTGCACACACAACTAATAGCAGCTAAAATATTGCCCGCACGGAAATGCGTTCCCTTTACGATTTTTCCAACAGAAGCAGAAGTAAAATGCAGCACACACAACAAATAGCAGCTGCCTTATTGCGCTTCACCGAAACCATGTTGCCTAACGATTTGTACTGCGACATTTTTCTTCTGCGATATTTCACTGAAGATATGATTTCTTAAAAGCGCTCAATGCAAATAATGTCAGTTGCAGTTTAAGCCTTCAAAAACAAACAATCTGATAGACTTACTACAAAAGCAATAGAATCTCACCATTTATTTGGATACAGAAGTAGAAAGTTGCACACACAAAACATGGCAGCTACATTATTTCGCATCGCGGAAATGCGTCCCCTTTACGATATTTCTAACAAGACTTTATTTCTTTGATACTTAACTGAAAATGTCAAATTAAATAATGTCATTTGCAGTATAAAATATCAGAAACTAACAATGTAATAGTCTTTCTAGAAAATTGGTAGAATGTCACTTTTTGTGAAGTAACATGTTGCACACACAACAAATAGCAGCTGCATTATAACGCTCAACGGAAATGCGTCCCATTAACGATTTTTTCTGCAACATTTTATTTCTGCAACATGGTTTTTCAAAAGTGCTCAATGCAAATAATGTCATTCGCAGTTTAAACCATCAGAAACTAGCAATTTAAAAGACTTTCCACAAAAGCCATAGAATGTCAGCCTATCTTTGGAAACAAGTAGCGAGTTGCAGACATAACAAATAGCAGCTACGTTTTTGGGCTGCACGGAAATGCGTACCCTTTACGATTTCTTCAGCAGCATTTTATTTCTGTAACATTACACTGAAAACAACGTTTCGTAGAAGCATTTCAATGTAAATAATGTCATTTGCAGTATATAGCATCGCAAACTAACAATATGATAGTCTCTCTAAAAAAACAAGGCTTGTGGAAACAAGATTTCTGAATTTACTTGATTAACAGATGTGTTAACCTGATTTGCCAACTGATTTATCAGATAAGCCTATGTATTTACTTGATTTGCTTATAGATTTAACTAATTGTTGTATGTTTTTTCTTTATTATCAGATGTGTTTACATAATAAATCTATGTATTTGCCATGTTAACCTATGTCTTGACATAGTTAGCTTAAGTATTTACCTGATTGGCCCATGGATTTACCTCATTAGCCTATGTATTTACCTAATAGGCCTATCTTATCTGACTGCAATTAGAAGTCAGCCTATTTATATATCCCATTTGCCTCTCTGTTAAACGGACTAGCCTGTATATTTACCTAATTACTTTATCTATTTAACTACATAGCCTATACATTTATCTAATTGGCCTATTTATTTACCTGAATGCCTGATAATTTTACCTGATTAACCTATGTTTGCACTTGAGTAGGATATATTCTAACTTCATTAGTGTATCTATTTACCATTTTAGCTTATGCATCTACCTATTCGGCTGTTGTGTTTATCTGATTGGCCCATTTCTATACCCATTTAGCCTATCTTCTTAAATCATTATATTACATACTTATCTAATTAGCTATCTAGTTATTTAATTAGCTTGTGTTTGACTAATTACCCTATCTATTTACCCTATCTAATTACCCAATTTATTATTAATTACCCTATCTATTTACCTGAATGGCCCAATTATATACCCGAGAACCCTGTGTAATTGATTAGACTATATATTTCTCTAATTAGTTTATCTATTAAACTAATTAGCCTATGTATTTGCGTAATTACCCTATCCATTCTCCTAATTGCCCGATGTGTTTATCTAGGTAGCCTATATATGTACTTGATTAGCATATATGCTTATTTGATTAAACTATGTATTTACCTGATTAGCCTATGTACCTATCTATTTGGCTGTTGGGTTTATCTGATTGGCCCAATTATATACATGTCTAGCCCATCTATTTACCTAAACACCTTATATATATATTTCTAATTAGTTTATCTATATATCTAATAAGACTATGTATTTGCTTTATTAGCCTGTCTATTTCCCTGATTTCCTGATGTGGTTACCTCGTTAGCCTATTTATTTACATGATTAGCAGATATGCTTACCTGATTAGCCTACGTATCTACCTGATTGGCTTATGGATGTAGCTGATTGGCCTATTGATATACTTAAATAGCCTATCTATTTACCTGATTAACCTATATATTTACCTAATTAGCTCATCTATTTATCTGATTAGCCTATGTATTTGGCTAGTTAGCCTATCTATTTACCTTATTGCCTGCTGGATTTCCCTGACTGGCTTATGATGGCATTGAATAGCAGATGCGTTTGCCTGATTAGCCTATGTTTTTACTTGATCAGAAAATATCCTTACCTGATTAGCCTAGGTATTGACCTGATAAGCCTTTGTATTGTATATAGTAACATGATGTGTCTACCTGATTAACATGTTCACTCATTAATACTCTATGTTGCTGCTTGTCTGATGCATTTGAATGATTGGCCGATCTATTTTCCTTCTTGCCAGATGTGTTAAGCTGACTAGCCTATGTATCCACCTGATTGGATGATGGATAAGCCTGATTGGCCTATATATGTAGCTGATTAGGAAATGTACTTACCTGACAAGCCTATGTATCTACTTGAATGGCTGATGGATTTACGTGATATGAAAAACTATGTATTTAACCTGGTTAGCCTATTTATTTACCTGATAAGCTGACCTATTTACCTGGTTAGCCAATGTATTTACCTAATTAGTTCATCTATTTATCTGATTAGCTTATGTATTTGGCTAATTAGCCTATCTATTTACCTGATCGAGTGCTAAATTTACCTGACTGGCCTACGATGGCATTGATTTGCAGATGTCTTTTTTTTGAAAATTTTTTTGAAAAATAAACTAGTGAGCAGCACTCTGCGAACTGGTTTTGTAAAACTGATTTATTCTCCTACGCGTTTCGTCCGACTGTCGCGGACTTCTTCAGGGAGTTTTACAAATGAGAATTACAAGCTTGTATTTATACATAGTGTGAGCCGCGTAAAGTACTTTTACAGATTTGTAGCGGATTCACGTACAGGAAACAAGCTAAATTTTCACGCAGGGCGTGACTAAGGTGTAGCATACGTGTGACATATTTCTGTCATGACGTATGCGTGACATATTTATTTTTGGGGACCACAGATTTAGTACTAAATCTGTGGTCCCCAAAAATAAATATGTCACGCATACGTCATGACAGAAATATGTCACACGTATGCTACACCTTAGTCACGCCCTGCGTGAAAATTTAGCTTGTTTCCTGTACGTGAATCCGCTACAAATCTGTAAAAGTACTTTACGCGGCTCACACTATGTATAAATACAAGCTTGTAATTCTCATTTGTAAAACTCCCTGAAGAAGTCCGCGACAGTCGGACGAAACGCGTAGGAGAATAAATCAGTTTTACAAAACCAGTTCGCAGAGTGCTGCTCACTAGTTTATTTTTCAAAAAAATTGTCTTAGTCGATACTAGAAGAAGCCACATGGCGAACGAAACTGGTAATAGTTGCTCCGGACCAAAGCGCCGCCGATCATCAGCTTCAATGGATCCAGAGCCAAGTTTTCCAGTACCTATTTCTTCCAGTCTAGATCCCACGATTGAAACTGTCCTCAGAAAGGCAGTTCGACAGCGGTTGGATGCCGAGAAGGCCTACACAAACCTCCAAGCCAGAATTAAGCTGCTGGAGACCCACTTAAGCCAAGGCACCATTCCCTCTGGCCTTAGGATCAAAAAAATCCAAGCCAAAGGACCGAACGTGGATACACTTCAAGCCGCATTTGACGACATTGTTCGCAAGGCTGAGTTTAAATTACTGGAAGCTACTATAGCTAATCTCCACTCTGAAATAAAAGAGCATCAGGAGGCAATCCGCGTCACTACTGCCAATGTCGACGGCACGATTGCGATGTGGAAAGTTGAGCTCCTGAAGCACAAACTCTCAGAGGCAAAAGCCACGAGTCTCGCTGACGCCGCAGCAACATTCGTCGATAAACTCAATAACGACATGGCGGCCTCGCGTGCCTCCAAGGCTCTTCAAGCGGAGATATTTCGCAAGGATAAATGCAGAAGTCAAACAGAGATGGAAGAACGTGAAGTGTTCGTGCCTTCGGAGGACTCCATCAGAGATATTATACGCAATGAGCTCCGCCTTCAATCTGCGAGCACGGCAAACCAACCTGAGGGAAACCGGCAGCGTAAAGTCTCTCTTGTCGATTCCAACTCTGGTGGTAAGCGCAATGGCAAGTCACGCAAAGGGCGGCCTGAGCAACGGCAGCAACAACAACAACGCCAAAGGTCAAGCTCAGCCAAACGGTCCAAATCTCGAACCGACCGACGACAGCAACAAAAGCAGCGCCAAAGGTCAAATTCGGCTAATGGGCCTAAATCCCGATCGTCGTCAAAAAACGCCCGGGGAAAAGGTTCCGGCCACGTAAGATAGATAGGCGCTTTGCATACGAAAAATGGCTCTTTAAGATGGCTAGACGACCCCTGTACGACCTGCTTCCACGGAATACGGAAATCCATAACTTCACCTCTGTTAACCTTACTGAGCGGCAGTCAAGGGTTCTGGGCATGGGTCTTAAGTTCAGACCCTCGCTTCGACCTCCAAGTGAAGCTCAGTTCGACTCACAAATTCAGGACTTCTGTCGAAGAGTTCGCCTTCAAGATAGGTTCGCCAACAGTCCACATGACACAGATTTCAACCCAAGACTTTACGTCCCCACAGGCTGGAATCCTCCGCAAGAAAACCCTGATCTTGAAGACAAACTCTACGCTTTACGCAAAGAACTGCAAAAGAACTTTGTGGTTAGCAAACCGCACTGGAGGAACAATCTCACAAAGCAAGAGCGAGAAGACCTTCTCAATTTGAAATCTAATGCGAACATTAGAGTACTGCCTACGGATAAAAATCTGGGGCCCGCTGTTTTGCCTACGAACTGGGTTCAAGGTGAGACACTGAAACTGTTGAATGACGAGTTGTCATATCGACAAGTCACGCAACAGGACTGGTATGCTAATCGTCTTAAAGTTATTTGCACGCGAGATCGGCTTATGTCTATTTACAGTAGATTCATTTCCTCTGACGCAGCTCGTTTTTTGCGTAGTTTCGATCATTTTGTTAATCCTGCTAAGTTCTATGTCACTCCTAAGATCCATAAAGATCCTATGGTGGGAAGACCCATCGCCGCTTCTCATTCATATATCACTAGGCCTATCAGCATTTTTGTTGACGAGCTTACTAAGCCAAAAATACATATGCCTACGGTTCTTAGGGATTCTGGTGAGCTTATTTACTTACTGGAGAACACGGTGTTACCCGATAGCAATTGTTTTCTTGTCACGGCGGATGTTGTATCCTTGTATCCAAACGTGGATACCAAGAAAGCATTAATAGCGCTCGACTTGCTTCTTCGGGAAGCAAGGGTTGCCGAGACTCCACTATTAATTCAGCTCGCCAGAATTGTTCTGGATAACAACTATTTATCGTCAGAATTTAGTCCGGCTATTTTCCATCAAGTGTTTGGTATCGCTATGGGCACTCCCTTTGCCGTCACAGTAGCAAATGCCTTTATGTATTATCACGAGATAGATATTGTGGAGTACTACTCCCAATATTTGACAGTCTACAAACGATTTATTGATGATATTTTTGCTATCTGGTGCGGACCCAAAGGTATTCTTCTGGAATTCTTAGGTGCCCTTAACAACAAGACTGATCGAATTAAGCTTACTTATAGTATAAGCGAGAGTAGCATTTCCTTTCTCGATCTATTTCTCTATAGAGATGCAAATTCGGGCAAACTGCAATTTTCCACCTTTCAAAAGCCCCTTAACAAATACCTGTATATACCATTCGAGTCGTTTCACCCTTCTAGCAATAAGAAAGCCTTTATCAAAGGGGAATTAATGAGATATGCTAGGAACAGTTCCTCCTTCGAGTCTTTTTCCAAGACTAGGGATAAGTTCTGGAAGCGGCTACGCGTTAGAGGGTATCCTTTCAGGTTTTTGCTTCCGCTGTTTAGTGTTATAAAATACACTGACAGAAAGAAGTGGCTCTATCAGAATCCTAAGAAAAGGTCTGTTTTAGGTAGGACTATCATATTTAAGACCACCTTTAATTGTAGTCACGCTCGTATCAAGAATATTATCAGTCGGATAATGCCAGATCTCAATTGTACTGTTTGTTACAAGAAAACCGTAACATTAGCTAACCTCTGTAAGTAAGTTTTTTGGGGACCACAGATTTAGTACTAAATCTGTGGTCCCCAAAAATAAATATGTCACGCATACGTCATGACAGAAATATGTCACACGTATGCTACACCTTAGTCACGCCCTGCGTGAAAATTTAGCTTGTTTCCTGTACGTGAATCCGCTACAAATCTGTAAAAGTACTTTACGCGGCTCACACTATGTATAAATACAAGCTTGTAATTCTCATTTGTAAAACTCCCTGAAGAAGTCCGCGACAGTCGGACGAAACGCGTAGGAGAATAAATCAGTTTTACAAAACCAGTTCGCAGAGTGCTGCTCACTAGTTTATTTTTCAAAAAAACTGATTAGCCTATGTTTCTACTTGATCAGAGGATATGCTTACCTGATTAGCCTATATATTGACCTCATTAGCCTATGTATCGACCTAATAAGCCCTTTTATTTTACCTGAATATTGTATATAGTAATGTGAAGTTCCTCTGTACTTACCTGATTAACCTGTCCACTCATTAATACTCTAAAATTTTCCTGCTTGGCCGATGTATTTGAATGATTGGCCGATCTATTTTACCTGATTGCCCTATTTATATACCTGTTTAGACTAACTATTCACCTGATTACATTATATATTTATCTCAGTAGTTTACCTATTTATATCATTAGCCTATGTCTTTGCCTAACAAGGCTGTCTATCTAGCTGATTAGCCTATATATTTACCTAATTAGCTTATCTATTTATCTTACTACCCTATGTATTTGCATAAATTTTCTATCTGTTTACCTGGTTGCCTAATAACTTTACCTGATTAACCTATGTTTGTACTTGATTAGCATATGTGCTTATTTGATTAGTCTATCAATTTGCTCAATTATCCTATGTATCTACCTATTTGGCTGTTGGATTTATGTGATTGGCCAATTTAAATACCTGTGTAGCTCCGTTATTCACTCGATTAGACTACATACGTTCCTATTTAGTTTACCTATATATCTAATTAGCCTATATCTTTGCTTAACTAGCCCATCTACGTACCTAATTGCCTGATGGGTTTTATTTATGTGGCCTATTATATATCTGATTAGCCTATGTATTCGCCTTATTGGCCTATCTACTTACCTAAATGCCTGATAACTTTACCTTCTTAACTTATGTAAGTACTTGATTAGCATATAAGAATATTTAATTAGTCTATGTATTTACCTGATTAGACTATGTATCTCCCTATTTGGCTGTTCGGTTAACCTGATTGGCCTATTTATATGCCTGTGAAGCCTATCTATTTACCTGATTAGATTATATATTTATCTAGTTAGTTTATCTATTTATCTAAATAGCCTATGTCTGTGCCAAACTAGCCTATCTGTTTACCTGTTTACCATATTTACCTAATTTGTTTATCTATTTATCCGATTAGCCTATGTATTGGCTAAATGGGCGTATGTATTTACCTGATTGCCTGATAACCTTACCTAATTAACATATGTATCTACTCGATTTGCATATATCCTTCTTTGAACAGTCCATGTATTTACCTCACTAGCCTATAAAATAACCGTTTTAGCTGTTGGCTTTACCTGACTGGCAAATTTATATACCACTTTAGCCTAACTATTTACCTGATTAGACTACATATTTTCCTAATTATATTACCTATTTATCTGGTTAGCTTATGTCTTTGCCTAACAAGGCATATCTATTTACCTGATTGCCTGATGGGTTTACCTAATTAGCCTTTTTATATATACGATTAGCCTATCGGTTCACCTGATTAGCCTAAATATTTTCCTATTTACTTTATCCATTTATCTGAACAGCCTATATATTTGCTTAATTGGCCTATCTATTTACCTGATTGCCTGATAACTTTACCTGATTAACCTATGTATGTACTTGAGTAGTGTATGTGTTTACCTGTTTACTTTATTTATCTACCTATTTGGCTGTTGGTTTAACCTGATTGGCCTATTTGTATACCTCATTAGCATGTATATTTTGTTAATTACTTTCTCTATCTATCTAATATTTGCTTAATATGCCTATCTATTATCCTGAATGCCTGATAACTGTACCTGATTAACCTATAATTGGACTTAATTAGAATATTTGCTTATCTGATTAGTCTGGCTTATGGATCTACCTGATTGGTCTATTTATACATCTAATTAGCGTATCTATTTACCTAATTAGCACTAAAATTTACCTGTTAGTTTTTCTATTTATCTATTCAGTAATTGTATTTGAATCATTAGTCTATCCATCTACCTTATTAGCCTATTTATTTAGCTGTTTGCCTGATGAGCTTGCCTAGTTTTGCCTTTGTATTCACATGATCAGCAGATATGCTTACCTTATTAGCCTACGTATCTACCTGATTGCCTGATGGACTTATCTGAGTGGCCTATGATAGCATTGATTAGCAGATCACCTAATTAACCTATGTATGTACCTGATTAACATATATGCTTATCTAATTAGTCTATGTATTTAACTTATTAAAGCATGTATCTACCAATTTGACTGTTGAATTTACCTCATAGGCCTATTATTTATATATACCTGCTTAACCAATCTATTTATCTGATTAGATTTTATATTGATCTAATTACTTTAGCTATCTATCTAATTAATCTGTTTGCCAGATGAGCTTACCTAGTTTGCCTTTGTATTTACATCATTAGCATATATGCTTACCTGATTCCCTGATTCCCTTAACTCATAAGATTATATATTGATCTAATTACTTTATCTATCTATCTAAGTAGGCTACGTATTTTATTAATTAGCCTATCTATTTATCTGATTGCATAATAACCTTACCTAATTAACCTATGTATCTACTTGATTAGCATATATGCTTATTTGATTACTGTATATATTTACCTAATTAGTTTATCTATTTCTCTTACTGCCTTACCTCTTTGCCTAAGTAGCCTATCTAATTACCTGATTGCCTGTTAGCTGTGCCTAAGTAGCCTATTTACATATCTGATTAGCCTATCTATCTACCTGATAAGCCTATATATATAAATAACTAGTTTATCTTCTTATCTGAGTAGCGTATACATTTGGTTATTGGCTTGTCTATTTACTTGATAAGAATATATATTTACCTAATTTGTTTGTCTATTTATCTGATTACCCCATGTATTTGCCTAATTGTTCTATCTACTTACCTGATTGCCTAATAACCTTACCTGATTAAGGTGTGTTTGTACTTAATTAGCATATATGCTTAGTTAGTTAGTGTATGTATTTACCTGATTGACCTATGTATCTACCTATTAGGCTGATGGGTTTACCTGATATCCCTATTTATATACCTTTTTAGGCTAACTATTCACCTGATTAGACTATAAACGTTCCTAATTAGTTTACCTATATATGTAATTAGCCTATGTCTTTGCCTAACTATTCTATCTATTTACCTGATCAGCCTATATATTTACCGAATTAGTTCATCTATTTATTTGATTAGCCTATGTATTTGCCGAAATTGCGTATCTATTTATCTGATTGACTGACAACTTTACCTAATCAACATATGTATCTATTTAATTTCCATATATCCTTATTTGATCAGTTTATGTATTCACTTGATTAGCCTATGTATTTTCTTATTCGGCTGTCTGGTGTACCTGATTGACCTAGTTACACACAGGTTTAACCTATCTATTTACCCGATTAGACTATATATTTTCCTAATTAGTTTCTCTATTCATCTGATTAGCCTCTGTCCTTGCCTAACTAGCCCATCTATTTACCTAAATGCCCGATGGGTTTTATTTAGGTAGCCTATTTATATATCTGATTAGCCTATGTATTTACCTAATTACTTTATCTATTTATCTGATTAGCCTAAGTCTTCGCCTAATTAGCCTATCTATTTACCTGATTGCCTGATTGGTTTACCATACTGGTCCATTTATATTCCCTATTAGCCTAACTATTTACCGGATTACACTATATATTTAGTTAAGAGCGCCTGTCCGTAAATCTCGAGAATGCGACGTCAGTTAGGAAAATTCGAAATTCTTTTTATTTTATCTAAAGAACCCCTTTGGGGAGTTGTTTTCGAAAATATAACTGAAAGGTCCCAGCGCCTTTTATTTTGCGAGAAATTACGAAAAGTTGGATTTGGCGGATTTAGGCCGCAAAAGACCGGTGAAATATAGAAGTGTTAAGGGCGGTCGTGACGAATAACCGTTAATCGTATTACAACCATCTTTTTACACCATCAAAATCCATCCTTATACTTCACAATTCTACAAAAAAATCATTTTATTTCAAAACTTTACGTGACTATTTGAGCGAGCAAAGAGGTAGCTTTTACGGCTTTGAGACAGAAGGCCAATTTTGGCGAATTTCAAAGCCTCCAAATGGTCCGTGGTACATGAGAAAATACCATAAAATTACAACCACTGTAAACGCCAATCATTGCTTTATAACATACTAAAAAATATCTGGCGGCAATCCAAAGCCTATCCCGTGAGAGGTCAAGATGTAAAGTACTATTTTATGATATCGGCGAATCACGCCTGCAAAGTGCGCTGGTACTTTACTGTCACATTTTTAAATTTTACGCACAAAATGGCCAATACGAAAATATTTTACTCTTAAGACACCGTATTAAAGATTTACTACACTGTTTTGAGTCGTGAAAGCATTTAGACATGAACCAAAAACATAATTTATCACGCATCAACCGATATACTAGGAGTCCCGTGTCATTTCAAAACACAAACACATTGTCACGCTCACTGATTCAAAAATAGTTTCTTTAGAGCAATATAATTCAAAAAGCGAGCGAAAGTAAAGAAAATATTCAGGTTTGTGTTTTAAAAACAACAAAGTTTCGATTTTTGGACTTTCTTCGAACATAGTATGAACTACAACGAAAAGGACTGAAGTCGAATTTTCAAATCGAAATTACAACATTACCGACATTCCGATGTTACGAAAACAGCAATACTCTACGGTAAATAAAGTCAGCTTACATGATACTATTGTGCTCCATTGAAAACCAGTTGATTGAAAACTTGATTGAATGTCAACTTGAAGTTCCAGCAAACGTAAAGAACAGTTTCTCTTTCTTCCAGGCGTTGATTTTATGGGTGATTGCGTGACATGTTGACACGCGACTCCAGTATATCGGTTGATGCGTGATAAATTACGCTGTGGCTATATGCCCGGCAGCCGAAACATTTTACGGAATTTCCACTGTAAGGTTCTTTTAAACTTCTTGAGAGTATTAGATGTGTTCTTAGAATTGTTGAGCGATTCCAAAAACCATGTTGATTTTCTAGTTGACGAAATATCTGAACTTGGGCATACCGTAAAATCGCTGTGTTGTCGACACTTAGAAAATTTTGGCTAAGCCCGGCATTCAGATTCACTCATTCAATATTTTGTTTCAGCGTAAACCAACCATTAGATTTGAGATCTATAAAACGTTTCAGGATCGCTTAGCACTTCTTAATCGACATATGATAGTTTGGAGGTCACATTTCTGACTGCCGGGCATTTAGCGCATTTGAGACCGTGCCCGGCAGTCGAATCACAAATCTTAAGTGTGGAGAAACAAGCGATTTCGCGGTATGCACAAGCTCGGAAAATTCGTCCACTACAAGACCAAAATAATTTTTACAATCGCTTGGCATATCTTAACAAACATCGAATACTCTCGTTAGGTTTGAATGAGACTTTCTGCCGGAATTTGGTGACTATTTCTGAATGCCGGGCTGAGCCAAAATTTTCTAAGTGTCGACAACCCAGCGATTTTACGGTATGCCCAAGTTCAGATATTTCGTCAACTAGAAAATCAACATGGTTTTTGGAATCGCTCAACAATCCTAAGAACACATCTAATACTCTCAAGAAGTTTAAAAGAACCTTACAGTGGAAATTCCGTAAAATTCTTCGGCTGCCGGGCATTTAGTCTATTTATGACCGTGCCCGGATGCCGGGCATATGGCCACAGAGGATATATTATGCTTTTGACTCATGTCCAAATGCTTTCACGACTCAAAACAGTGTAGTAAATCTTTAATACGGTGTCTTAAGAGTAAAATGTTTTCGTATTGGCCATTTTGTGCGTAAAATTTAAAAATGTGACAGTAAAGTAACCAGCGCACTTTGCAGGCGTGATTCGCCGATATCATAAAATAGTACTTTACATCTTGACCTCTCACGGGATAGGCTTTGGATTGCCGCCAGATATTTTTTAGTATGTTATAAAGCAATGATTGGCGTTTACAGTGGTTGTAATTTTATGGTATTTTCTCATGTACCACGGACCATTTGGAGGCTTTGAAATTCGCCAAAATTGGCCTTCTGTCTCAAAGCCGTAAAAGCTACCTCTTTGCTCGCTCAAATAGTCACGTAAAGTTTTGAAATAAAATGATTTTTTTTATAGAATTGTGAAGTATAAGGATGGATTTTGATGGTGTAAAAAGATGGTTGTAATACGATTAACGGTTATTCGTCACGACCGCCCTTAACACTTCTATATTTCACCGGTCTTTTGCGGCCTAAATCCGCCAAATCCAACTTTCCGTAATTTCTCGCAAAATAAAAGGCGCTGGGACTTTTCAGTTATATTTTCGAAAACAACTCACCAAAGGGGTTCTTTAGATAAAATAAAAAGAATTTCGAATTTTCCTAACTGACGTCGCATTCTCGAGATTTACGGACAGGCGCTCTTAATTAGTTTATCCTTTTATCTAATTAGCCTATGTATTTGCCTAATTAGCCTATCTATTTACCTTATTAGCTCTTTTGTTTACCTAATTAGTTTGTCTATTTATCTGGTTAGTCCATGTATTTGCCTAACTTGGCCTATCTATTTATCATATTCCCTGATTAACCTATGTATGTACTTGAGTAGGATATATTCTTATTTCATTAGTGTATCTATTTACCTGTTTAGCTTATGTATCTACCTATTTGGCTGTTGGGTTTATCTGATTGGCCCATTTATATACCTGTTAAGCCTATCTTTTTAAGTGATAACATTATATATTTATGTAATTAGCTATCTAGTAAATTAATTAGCCTATGTCTTTGTCTAATTACCCTATCTATTTACCTGATATCCTGATGTGTTTACCTGAATGGCCCAATTATATACCTGAGATTCCTAACTATTTACCTGATTAAACTATATATTTCCCTAATTACTTTATCTATTCATCTAATTAGCCTATGTATTTGCGTAATTAGTGTATATTCTTCTGATTGCCCGATGAGTTTATCTAGTTAGCCTATGTATGTACTATATTAGCATATATGCTTATTTGATTAAACTATGTATTTACCTGATTAGCCTGTGTACCTAATTATTTGACTGTTGCGTCTATCTGATTGGCCTATTTATATATACCTGCTTAATCAATCTATTTAACTGATTAGATTATATATTGATCTAAGTACTTTATCTATCTATCTAATTAGCCTATGTATTTTTTTTATTGGCCTATCTATTTATTTGATTGCATAAGAACTTTACCTATCTACTTGATTGGCAGGTATGCTTATTTGATTACTGTATATAGATAGCTAATTAGTTTATCTATATTTCTAATTACCTTATCTCTTAATTAGCCTAATTAGCCTATCTATTTACCTGATTGCCCGTTAGCTTTGCCTAAGTAGCCTATTTATATATGTGATTAACCTATTTATCTACCTAATAAGCCTATACATATAAATAATTAATATATTTTTTTATCTGCGTAGCTTATACATTTTCTTATTGGCTTGTCTATTTATTACCTAATTTACCTAATTAGTTTATCTGATTACCCTTCGTGTTTGCCAAATTGTTCTATCAACCTACCTGATTGCCTAATAACTTTACCTGATTAAGCTATGTGTGTACTTAATTAGCATATATGCTTAGTTAATTAGTGTATGTATTTACCTGATTGGTCTAGGTATCTACCTATTTGGCTTATGGGTTTACCTGATTGCCCTATTTATATACCTCTTTAGCTTAACTATTCACCTGATACGACTATATATTTCCTCAGTTGGCTTATCTATGTATTTAATTAGCCATGTCTTAGTGTACCTGTTTACCTGATTTTCTGATGGGTTCATCTGAGTTGCCCATTGATATACCTGATTCGCCTAACTATTTACCTGATTAGACTATATATCTCCCTAATTGGATTATCTAATTAGCCTGTGTCTTTTCCTAATTAGTCTATCCATTTACCTGATCGTCTGATGGGTTTACCTAACTGGGTTTACTTGAATGGCCCATTTATATACCTGTTTAGCCTAACTATTCACTTCATTAGACTATATACCTTTCTAATTAGTTTACCTATATATCTAATTAGCCTATGTCTTTGGCTAACTAGCCTATCTATTTACCTGATTAGCCTATAGATTTAGCTAATTAGTTCATCTTTTCACTTGATTAGCCTATGTATTTTCTTATTTGGCTGTCGGGTTTACCTGATTGGCCAAGTTACAGACCGGCGTAACTTATCTATTTAGCTGATTAGATTATATATTTATATAATACGTCTTATGTATATAAAGTCATTTGATTTAAATTCCACGCTATCAACACTTGTAAAGTTCCTTGTCATTTGTCATTCACTCAGGACGGCTTCGGGATTCCAGTGTCCACTCGTCAATATTTTTATCTGATTAGCCTATGTTGTTGCATAACTAGCCCATCTATTTACCTGATTGCCTGATAGGTTATATTTAATTAGCCTATTTATATATCTGATTAGCCTATATATTTACATTATAAGTTTATCTTTTTACCTGATTAGGTGATGCATTTGCTTATTGCCCTGTCTATTTAATTAAATGCCTGATAAATTTACCTGATTAACCTATGTAAGTACTTGATAAGCATATATGCTTATATTTTAGGCTATGTACTTACCAGATTAGCCTATGTATCTACCTATTTTTAGCCTAACTATTCACCTGATTAGACTATATATTTCCCTAATAGGCTTATCTATGTATTTAATTAGCCATGTCTTTGCCTAATTGTTGTACCTTTTTAACCTGTTTACATGATTGTCAAATAGGCTTACCTGAATTGCCCATTAATATACCTAATTCGCCTAACTATTTACCTGATTAGACTATATATCTCTTTAATTGGCCTAATTAGTCTATCTATTTGCCCGATTATCTGATGGGCTTACCTAACTGGCCCATTGATATTACTCATTAGCCTAACTATTTACCTGATATATTTTCCGAATTAGTTTATCTATTTATTTAATTAGTATTTGCCTAATTAGCCTATCTATTTACCTGATTCCGTGATGGGTTTATCGAGTTAGCTTATTTATGTACTTGATTAACCTATATGTTTATTTTATTTCTTTATTTATCGGATTAACCTATATATTTATTTATTTTGCTTTTGGGCTTATCTGATTTTCCTATTTATATACCTATTTAGCGTATCCTCTTACCTCATTGGTATATATATTTATCTAGTTAGTTTATCTATTTATCTAATTAGGCAATGTGTTTGCCTAATTATCCCATTTATTTACGTTATCGGGTCCTTTATATACCTGGTTAGCGTAAGTATTTATCTGATTAGCCTATATATTTACCTGATTAATTAATTTATTTATCTGATTAGACTATCTATTTGACAGATTGCTTGATGGGTTTATCTAGTTAGCCTACTTATTTGCCCTATTAGCCGATAGGCTTACCCGATTAGCCTATGTGTCTACATGATTTCCTGGATTTACCTGACTGGCCTATGATGCCCTTTATTAGCTGACGTGTTTACCTTACTAGCCTATGTATTCAGAGTGTTAGCCTATCCGCTTACAAGTACTCTGAAATTTGCATCATTGGCCTATGTATTTGCCTAATTAGCCTATGTATTTACCTGATTGTCTGATGCGCTTACCTGATTGTGTATGCAGAGTATAAGCCTATCCGAGGGTTAGGCTTACATGGATTGGATTTTGATTTATTAATAAGTGTTGCTGATTTTGGAACAAGATTTAAAAGATGATTTTTCGAGGACTTGGTAAATGTCCTAGGATCGTCAAATACCTACTACTCCTGTTGATACACCCAGGATTACCTTTTTTAGTGAAAAAGCTATCGCTCCAAATTTAATGAGATCTCCCAGGCACTTGGATCTCCTCTCGATGAGTTACTTTGCATTGAAGATACCAAAGCTATGAGCATTGGGAGGACCACTCCAAGGCGCAATCCCAATAGTGGTCAGAACCAACGTCGATGCAGTCCCCTCTCGTCCTGCATCCTTTGCACAATTGCTGGACGCACACATACCACTCAACCTGATGGATTACCATTACCTACCTCACCATGTCCGCCGACCTTGGGCTCGGTCACGCATGGTGATGGATGACACTGAAGCCATAGGTGTTAAGTGAGAGCCTTTTGATGAGAGCAGCGACCTTACAGTCACATCAGTCCTGAGTAACGAGCCAACAGCCCTGCGCGTCAGCATAGTCTAATCACCTGTCCTTAACACCTTCTATCATGATCACCCCGTGATACTGACCCTGGACACCGGTGCAACTTCTCACATGGTCTTCGCCTCCTCCGCCAGGCTGTATAGTTCTTACGGCTCATGCCGTACCAACATACAATCTGCTGCTGTCTCTGTCGGCGACTTAGTAAGAGCTTGAAAGGTCGTGAGAAATACCTCATGGTCAACGTCACTGAGGACCGTTCTTCTGGGCTCCCGAAGCTCACCAACTCTCAGTTTGGCAGCTAAGTCTACTACGTGCCTATCTCCAAACGTTATCCAGTGGCCTGGACAGTTTGGCTTAGTCCCCATAGGGTCCAATTAGTGGCCTTTACAGGCTGTTCCCACAAGACTCCGATGATGACGCAGACCCTGTTATTTTACAAACAGACACTGCACGTCTCTGAGCCTTCTCAAGAGGTTACGCGGCCTTCAGCGTATCAAAACCTCACAGTTCCACCACCCGTGCATGAACTTACACTTTCCCAGGGGCTTCCACCCATTACTTGTAGCCTTTGTCCCACCACCCTGCTCTCCAGCCTCTTCTCCTGACCGCTTAGTTCTTTCTGATGCACAACGTTTATCTACTGCTGTCGTTCTTCTCCGCCAACTGGGACTTAGAACGCATTGATCCTTATCCATTAACTTTACAGGTGTCCGTTTGTTTTAGTGTTTCACCAGTTGTGTCTATCCCAGTTGCTTTCTACTGTTGTTGTTCTAGTTTACGCTCAGTACGTTTCTATATTTAGTCATTTATTTTCGCACGCACCCTGCAGTTTACCTCTAAACTAAGAGGCTAGGACATAGAGAGAGAGCTATGAGGCAACCACATCACTACGTTATTTACATTGTATGTTCAACTTCCTACTTCTGTTTCCACACAGAGGGTAACATTCTAGGATTTTTCTAGAAAGACTATCACATTGCTGGTTTTAGATGGTTTGGATTGCGAAGGACATTACTTTTCAGAAACCTTGTTTTCAATGAAATATTATATAAGTGAAATGTTGCAGGACAAATTGTAAGTAGTAGCATTTTTATAGCGAGCAATAACATAGTTGCTGTTTGATGGTACCTTCTTCTGTTCTCACACAAATGGTGACATTCTATGACTTTTCTAGTAAATTTACCACATTGTTTGTTTTCCATGATTTCAAGCTGCGAATGACAGCTTTTGCATTAAGCACTAGAGAAACTTTGCTTTTAGTGTAATGTTACAGAAATATAATGTTTCAGGACAAATCGCAAAAGTGGACAAAATCAGCGCAGCGCAATAACGTAGCTGCTACTTGCTGTGCGTGCTACTTCTGTTTTCAGACAAAGTGCTATTTGTTATGCGTGCAGCTGGTTACTTCTGTTTCCGCACAAAGATTGAAATTCTATGACTTTGTAGAAAGTCTTTTACTTTGTTGGTTTTGGATGGTTCAAACTCCAAATCACATTTGCGTTGGGCACTTTTCAAAAACAATTTTCTAGCTTAATTAATTTCAAATGACTGGATTCATTTTCTTGCAGCGCAAAAGCGTGGCTACTCTTGGTCGAGTGTGCGACTTGTTACTTTTCTTTCCAAGACAAAGGCTGACAATCTATGACTTTTGTAGAAAGTGATTTACACTATTGATTTTGGATGGCTTAAGCTCCAAATCACATTATTTTCATTGGGCACTTCTTATGAACCATGTTTTCAGCTCAATATCACAGCAATTAAATGTTGCAGGACAAATCGTGACGGGACGCATTTTCGTGCAGCGCAATAACGTAGCTGCTATTGGCGGTGTGTGCAACTTGTTACTTCTGTTTTCACACAAACGGTGATATTCAATCAGCTTTGTTGGAAGTTTTTCCCAATATTTGAAACTCCAAATAACCTTACTTTTATGGGTTTGGATGGTTGAAACTCCAAATAACCTTAGTCGCATTGGACACTTTTCAGAAACCATGTTTTCAGGGAAAAATTACAGAAATAATTAAAATGTTGCAGGACAAATCGTTAAGGGGACGATTTCGCTGCAGCCCTATCATATAACTGCTAATTATTGTGTGTGCATTTAATTTTGCTACTTCTTTTTCCGCACAAAGGTTGACATTCTATGACTTTTGTAGAAAGTCTTTTACATTGTTGGTTTAGGATGCTTCAAACTCCAAATCACATTACTTGCTTTGGGAACTTTTCAAAAACAATCTTTTCAGCTTAATCAATTTCACATCAATTAAATGATGCAGGACAAATCGTGACGGGATTCATTTTTAACACAAACGCTGACAATGTATGACTCTTGTAGAAAGTCTTTTACATTAATGGTTGTGGATGGTTAAAACCTTAAGAAACATTGTTCGCATTAAACACTTTTCAAAAACCATGTTTTTAAATAAATAACACAGGAATAAAATGTTTAAGAACAAATCGTTAATTGGACGATTTGCCGAAAGCCCTATCATATAACTTCTATTTGTTGTGTGTGCAACTTGTTTCTTCTTTTTCCACACAAAGAGTGACATTATATGACTTTTGTATAAAGTCTTTTGCATTGTTGGTTTCGAATTGTTAAAACTCTAAATGATATTGTTTGCATTGGGCACCTTTCGGAAACAATTGTTTTAGCTTAGTATCACACAAACAAAACGTTGCAGGTTAAATCGTGACGGGGACGTTTTTCCGTGCGAGGCAATAACATGAGTGCTATTTGATGTGTTTGCCACTTGTTTCTTCTGTTTTCACACAAAAGGTGACATTATATGACTTTTGTAGAAAGTCTTTTGCATTGTTGGCTTTGGATTGTTAAGACTTTAAATGACATCGTTTCCATTAGGCACTCTTCGGAAACCATCTTTTTAGCTTAATATCATAGAAAAAAACTTTGCAGGACAAATCGTGACTGGATTCGTTTTTGTGCAGCGCAAAAGCTTCGGTGCTCTTGGTCTTGTGTGCGACTTGTTACTTTTCTTTCCAACACAAAGGCTCACAATCTATGATTTTTGTAGAAAGTCTCTTACATTAATAGTTGTGGATGGTTGAAAACTGAAATAACATTATTTGCATTAAACAATTTTCAAAAATCATGTTTTCAGATAAATATCACAGAAATAAAATGTTTAAGAACAAATCGCTTATTCGACAATTTCACGACAGCGTGATTGCTATTTGTTGTGCGTGCAAGTTCTTAACTCTGTTTTCGCACAAAGGTTGACATTCTATGACTCTTGTAGAATTTTTTTCACATTGTTTGTTTTGGTTGGTTTAAGCTCTAAGTCACGTTTTTATCATTGGACCATCTTCACAAATTATCTTTTTAGCTTAATATCACTGCACATTAATGTTGAAGGACAAACCGTGACGGGATTCATTTTCGTGCAGCGCAAAATCGTGCCTACTCTTGGTCGTGTGTGCGACTTGTTACTTTTCTTTCCAACAGAAAGGACTTCAAATGACTTTACTTGTAGAAGCTCTTCTCAGAAACTTTTCATTTGGTGTACTATGACCAAAAAAATATTGTTGCAGGACAAATCGCAAAGGGGACGAAATCAGTACAGCGCAATAACGTACATGCTATTTGTTGTGTGTGCGAATTGTTTCTTCTGTTTCCACACAAATATGATTATATTATAATCATTATTATATTAATATAATAATTAATATAATTAATATAATATATAATATTATAAGAAATTTATATGACTTTTGTCGAAAGTCTTTTACCTTGTTGGTTTCGGATTGTTAAAACTCTAAATGACATTGTTTGCATTGGGCACCTTTCGGAAACAATTGTTTTAGCTTAGTATCACACAAACAAATCGTTGCAGTACAAGTCGTGACGGGACGCATTTCCGTGCAGAGTAATAACGTGACTGCTATTTGTTGTGTGTGCAACTTGTTTTGTTACCACACAAAGGATGACATTACGACTTTTGTAGAAAGTCTTTTGCATTGTTGATTTTTAATTGTTACAACTTCAATGAGATTGTTTGCATTAAGTACTTATCAGAAATCATCGTTTTACCTTAATATCACAGCAATAAAACGTTGCAGGACAAATTGTGTCTTTTGTTTCCACACAAAGGATGACATTATATGACTTTTGTAGAAAGTCTTTAACATTCTTGGTTTTGGATTGTTAAAACTCTAATTAACATTATTTGCAATGGGCACTTTTTATAAACTATGTTTTAAGCTCAATATTACAGCAATTAAATGTTGCAGGACAAATCTTACGAGACGCATTTTCGTGCAGCGCAATAAAGTGACTGCTATTTGTTGTGTGTGCATCTTGTTACTTTTGTTTCCAGACGAAAGGTGACATTATATGACATTTTAGACAATCTTTTACATTGTTGGTCTTGGATTGTTAAAACTCTAAGTGACATTGTTTGCATTTGGCACTTTTCGGGTACCATCGTTTTAGCTTAGTATCGTAGAAAGAAAATGTTGCAGGTTAAATCGTGAAGGGGACGTTTATTCGTGCAGCCTAATAACGTAGCCACTATTTGTTGTGTTTTCAACTTGTTACTTCTCTTTCCTCACAAAAGCTGTTATTCTAATACTCACATTATTTGCATTGAGCACTTCTTACAAACCTTGTTTACAGTTTAATATCACAGAAATACAATGTTTCAGGACAAATCTTAAAGGAGTTGTATTTTTATGCAATGAAATTACGTTATTATTTGCTGTGTACTAAACCTTCTACTTTTGTTTCTACAAAGGGTGACATTATATTACTTTTGTATAAAATCTTTCACATTGTTGGTTTTCGATTATTTATACTGCGAATGACGTTATTTGCATTGAACACTACTTGGAACCCTTGTTTTTAGTTCAGTATGACAGAAATTAAATTTTGTTGGAAAAATAGTAAAGGGGACGCATTTCTGCGCAGCGCAATATAATATCCTCCATGCAAATAATGTCATTTGCGGTATAAAACAACTAACAATGTGAAAGACTTTCTAGAAAACTGATAGCAAGTTGCACACACAACAAATAGCAGCTAAAATATTGCCCGCACGGAAATGCGTTCCCTTTACGATTTTTCCAACAACATTTTGTTTCTATGATACTTAACTGAAAACAAGGTTTCTAAGAAGTATCAAGTTAAATAATGTCATTTGCAGTATAAAATATCGTAAACTAACAATGTAACACACTTTCTAGTAAAGTGGTAGAATGTCACCCTTTGTGTGGAAACAGAAGTAACATGCAGCACACACAACAAATAGCAGCTGCCTTATTGCGCTCCACCGAAACCCGTTTCCTTAACGATTTGTACTGCGACATTTTTCTTCTGCGATATTTTACTGAAAATATGGTTTCTTAAAAGGGCTCAATGCAACTAATGTCAGTTGCAGTTTAAGCCTTCAAAAACAAACAATCTGGTAGACTTACTACAAAAGCAATAGAATCTCACCATTTATTTGGATACAGAAGTAGAAGGTTGCACACACAAAACATGGCAGCTACATTATTTCGCTGCGCGGATATGCGTCCCCTTTACGATATTTCTAACAACACTTTATTTCTTTGATACTTAACTGAAAACAAGGTTTCTAAGAAATGTCAAATTAAATACTGGCATTTTCAGTATAAAATATCAGAAACTAACAATGTAATAGTCTTTCTAGAAAAGTGGTAGAATGTCAGCCTATCTTTGGAAACAAGTGGCGAGTTGCAGACACAACAAATAGCAGCTACGTTATTGGGCTGCACGGAAATGCGTACCCTTTACGATTTCTTCAGCAGCATTTTTTTTCTGTAACATTACACTGAAAACAACGTTTCTAACAAGTATTCAATTTAAATAATGTCATTTGCAGTATATAACATCGCAAACTAACAATATGATAGTCTCTCTAAAAAAACAAGGCTTGTGGAAACAAGATTTCTGAATTTACTTGATTAACAGATGTGTTAACCTGACTTGCCAACTGATTTATCAGATAAGCCTATTTATTTACTTGATTTTCTTATAGATTTAACTAATTGGTGTATGTTTTTTCTTTATTATCAGATGTGTTTACATAATAAATCTATGTATTTTCACGTTGGCCTATGCCTTGACATAGTTAGCTTATGTATTTACCTGATTGGCCCATGGATTTACTTCATTAGCCTATGTATTTACCTAATAGGCCTATCTTATCTGACTGGCTGAGGGGTTTACCCAATTAGCCTATTTATATATCCGATTAGCCTCTCTGTCCACCTGACTAGGCTATATATTTACCTAATTACTTTATCTATTTAACTACATAGCCTATACATTTGTCTAGCTCGCCTATCTATTTACCTGAATGCCTGATAACTTTACCTGATTAACCTATGTTTGCACTTGAGTAGGATATATTCTAACTTCACTGGTGTATCTATTTACCATTTTAGCTTATGCATCTACCTATTTGGCTGTTGGGTTTATCTGATTCGCCCATTTCTATACCTATTTAGCATATCTTCTTAAAGGATTAGATTACATATTCATCTAAATAGCTATCTAGTTATTTAATTAGCCTATGTCTATCTAATTATTTAATTAGCCTATGTCTTTGAGTAATTACCCTATCTATTTACCCTATCTAATTACCCAATTTATTATTAATTACCCTATCTATTTACCTGAATGGCCCAATTATATACCCGAGAGTCCTAACTGTGTAATTGATTAGACTATATATTTCTCTAATTAGTTTATCTATTAAACTAATTAACCTATGTATTTGCGTAATTACCCTATCTATTCTCCTAATTGCCCGATGTGTTTATCTAGTTAGCCTAAGTATGTACTTGATTAGCATATATGCTTATTTGATTAAACTATGTATTTACCTGATTAGCCTATGTACCTATCTATTTGGCTGTTGGGTTTATCTGATTGGCCCATTTATATACATGTCTAGCCCATCTATTTACCTAAACACCTTATATATATATTTCAAATTAGTTTATCTATATATCTAATAAGACTATGTATTTGCTTTATTAGCCTGTCTATTTACCTGATTTCCTGATGTGGTTACCTCGTTAGCCTATTTATTCTCATGATTAGCACATATGCTTACCTGATTAGCCTACGTATCTACCTGATTGGCTTATGGATGTAGCTGACTGGCCTATTGATATACTTGATTAGCCTATCTGTTTACATGATTAACTTATATATTTACCTAACTAGAAATACGACTCCCGCAAAAACCTCGCGAAGCTAGTTTTTGAAGAAGTCACAATGCTTTTATATTTTATTCTTTATTTATATTTTACATTTTATTTTTTATATCAGCGTAATCCCCATTATTTTATTTCTTATGCTGTGTTTTGTACACAATTAGTGACACCTGGTGCAAATTACATGATGAGTATACAGCTTAACACAGTGCTTTAAAATTGACCTTCATTTAGCTCTTTCACTGCCACTGAGATTGCACCAGAGGGAATGAAAGTAAAATTATTTATTATCTTGACAGGGAATAGAGTCTATGAAGTACCACAATAATATTCACTTAACACAAATTGAAAATGATTGTAAATCTCTTGCAGGTGAAATTTTGAAGAGTTGATATGAATGCTTGTGTTTACCACAGTGTAAAAACCTGTGTTTTTTTCTTTAGTTTTATTTTCTTAGTCTCTACTGCTTTGTCTTCTTTGTTGTACATCACTTTTAAACACAATATGTTCTTACACTGAGGATGAGTTGAATGCTCCAATTATTTTTTGTTTATGTTTCTTGGTTATAACTGCATGAGATTCATTGTAAGAAGAATCTTCTGATTAGATATTTTATTGTCTACTGCAGTCATTATTTCATTCCCGGGTAACCACAATTGAGAGCATTATGAATAGTGCATGTTTTAATTTGTGTACTCTTTTCAGTTGCAATGGTACCCCCAGTGGTAGATAGAAAAATTCCTCTTCCCTCAAAAGAGATGCCATATCAGCAGAAGTGTGAGATACAATGTCATTACATAAAAAAAATTGGGGGTAAAACAATTGGATTCTACAAAAACTTTGAATAAAGGTTTGGTAATAGCTTGCCAACTGTATAGTATGTGGTTGTGCTATTTTTAGGTCATATCATAAAAACAATACATGTAAGAAAGAGTTATTAAAATCTTAATATGTTCAAAAAGATTGCTGCACTACGTACTCCTGTAAAAAATAATGTGAGATCAACATCAATCAGTCAAAAGTATATACC
Source organism: Ricordea florida (assembly GCA_949710005.1). Lineage (NCBI taxonomy): Eukaryota > Metazoa > Cnidaria > Anthozoa > Corallimorpharia > Ricordeidae > Ricordea > Ricordea florida. The sequence goes on along the minus strand of OX453279.1, from coordinate 13,256,734 downwards.
ACATGAAAGTTTAATTGTGCTGTTACAGAAACAGGCAAAATATCCATACCCAACAAGAGATGATTATATTATTTTGAATATATGAAAATTTCTATTATAAAAACTACAGAAGAAAGATTTAATATAAGGATGGCATTTCATTGAAAAAGTCATGGCAGCTCCAGGTATTCAACTGTAACCAATGACATATAGTAACGAAAAGAACTATCATTATATTATTATTATTATTATCATTACTATTATTATTACTGGTATTGATATTATTATTATTATTGTTAAATTTTTCATGTTAAACATAATATATTTTTATGGGGTGGGATGCATGTCCTAATCTTCGTAAAGGTATTCTTACTCTACTACTGCAAGCAATACAAAAATCGTCTTCATAGGCTTTCCATCAGAGGTGGTAGTAATCAAAACAGCTCCAAACAATACCATTTCTTCTTAAAGGCTTAGAATCTAGTGCAGTCATTTGTCTATAAAGTTTGTGTGGAAAATCATTATTGAAAGCATAGGGCATTTAGGAAACTTGAAACACTTGTTACTACATACAGCACACTTGCAATGAATATATGAGAAAGATCATAAACATTTTGGCATTACAAAATTTATTTTCTTCTTTATAAAGTTTTTCCAATGTAAAAGGTTAATTGCATGTTGTGGTTGTTATGAAATATTGATATTTGACATCATAAAAATAAAGTAAACAGCAGAAAGTAACAAAGTTAATATGTTATGTCTAATTTTTCAAATTAAGGCTTGAATTAACATTTCATTTGTGAAAAAAGGGCAGAGGTTCTAGATAGCGATATTATCAGAGGAGGGGGGGTCATTGCACTCTAAGGTAAAACTGACCCATTGTGAAAAGGCTATGAAACTTGTTGTCTCTACGCAATATTGTTGAAACCTTTCAATCAGAGAATACATACATATATATATAGCAAAGAGAAATACTACTCAGAATTCAGTAATCACATTTGCTTTATTTTGAAATGATCGCATTGATCACTGATAATATTGCAGAACCAGTACTTTATAGTGACACAGGGTATATATTCTGTTGAAAATGTTTAACAGAACTGCTAGATCAAGAAAATTTACAATATTTTCACTGTTGCAATGATATCAGATCACATCGTTATAAATGATTGCTATAACAACTGCAACTCTCTGTGTTGGGAATTACTTCAAACTGGAAACGCTATCGTTTTATTATGAAAAATACCTATTTACATTCTCTTGTAATCTGTTGGTCGTCTTCCGAGTCCGTTTTTAGACTAATAGAATATTTTCCAGAGAAATCTCCAATCGTTGAAGTCGTTCTTACTCGGTGTCCCTTCTAAGTCGTTTTGCTAAATGTACTACGTCAATATATTTCGTTATGTAATCGTTCACTCATGTCCTGTATTTCTATCAATAACACATTCAAATTCAAAACTAACTTGATTGAATTCCTAGTCCTTTTCCCTGCTGTTTCGTTTGCCTTTTTCTGGAGCGAGCAGTTGTTGTCTTGGCTGTTGTTATTCTCCCTGCTGTCGTTTCTCTATCCCTGCTTTGAGTCGTGCTTTCCCCGTGTTGATTTTCACGGTATTCGAACTTACTCGGCGACGATCTCGTGCTAATATTTCTTGAATATCTCGGAGATCACCTTGCTGGGATGTACTTCCAGGACGAGTGAAATCGATTTCCACAAAATTTACATTACTTTCAAAAAGGCATCACCGAATAATGGCGGAAATTCAGCAGTTCTCAAGTGCGTTACTATTGCCAGGTAACCTGGCCTGCGAACGGACACCTTTAAAATATAGATATATATATATATACATATATAAAAACTCTCGGCTCGATTTACTCGGGCTTGCGAGCCACGTGGTCTGACCGGAACCGACACGATTAGTAACCTCGCTACGCTCGGCCTTCGGCCTCGCTTCGCGAGGAATTAGTTCATCTATTTATCTGATTAGCCTATGTATTTGGCTAGTTAGCCTATCTATTTACCTTATTGCCTGCTGGATTTCCCTGACTGGCTTATGATGGCATTGAATAGCAGATGCGTTTACCTGATTAGCCTATGTTTTTACTTGATCAGAAAATATCCTTACCTGATTAGCCTATGTATTGACCTGATAAGCCTTTGTATTGTATATAGTAACATGATGTGTCTCTGTACCTACCTGATTAACATGTCCACTCATTAATACTCTAAAATGTTGCTGTTGCATTGATTAGCAGATGTCTTTACCTGATTAGCCTATGTTTCTACTTGATCAAAGGGTATGCTTACCTGATTAGCCTATATATTGACCTCATTAGCCTATGTATCGACCTAAAAAGCCCTTGTATTTTACCTGAATATTGTATGTAGTAACATGATGTTCCTCTGTACTTACCTGATTAACCTGTCCACTCATTAATACTCTAAAATTTTCCTGCTTGGCCGATGTATTTGAATGATTGGCCGATCTATTTTACCTGATTACCCTATTTATATACCTGTTTAGACTAACTATTCACCTAATTACATTATATATTTATCTAAGTAGTGTATATATTCATATCATTAGCCTATGTCTTTGCCTAACAAGGCTGTCTATCTAGCTGATTAGCCTATATATTTACCTAATTAGCTTATCTATTTATCTCACTACCCTATGTATTTGCATAAATTTTCTATCTGTTTACCTGGTTGCCTAATAACTTTACCTGATTAACCTATGTTTGTACTTTATTAGCATATGTCCTTATTTGATTACTCTATGTATTTTCCTAATTATCCTATGTATCTACCTATTTGGCTGTTGGATTTATGTGATTGGCCAATTTAAATACCTGTGTAGCTCCGTTATTGACTCGATTAGACTACATACGTTCCTATTTAGTTTACCTATATATCTAATTAGCCTATATCTTTGCTTAACTAGCCCATCTACGTACCTAATTGCCTGATGGGTTTTATTTATGTGGCCTATTATATATCTGATTAGCCTATGTATTCGCCTTATTGGCCTATCCACTTACCTGAATGCCTGATAACTTTACCTTCTTAACTTATGTAAGTACTTGATTAGCATATAAGAATATTTAATTAGTCTATGTATTTACCTGATTAGACTATGTATCTCCCTATTTGGCTGTTCGGTTAACCTGATTGGCCTATTTATATACCTGTGAAGCCTATCTATTTACCTGATTGGATTATATATTTATCTAGTTAGTTTATCTATTTATCTAAATAGCCTATGTCTATGCCAAACTAGCCTATCTGTTTACCTGTTTACCATATTTACCTAATTTGTTTATCTATTTATCCGATTAGCCTATGTATTGGCTGAATGGGCGTATGTATTTACCTGATTAACTGATAACCTTACCTAATTAACATATGTATCTACTCGATTTGCATATATCCTTCTTTTAACAGTCTATGTATTTACCTCAATAGCCTATAAAATAAACGTTTTGGCTTTTGGCTTTACCTGACTGGCCTATTTATATACCACCTTAGCCTAAATATTTACCTGATTAGACTACATATTTTCCTAATTATATTATCTATTTATCTGGTTAGTTAGCCTATGTATTTGCCTAACAAGGCATAACTATTTACCCGATTGCCTGATGGGTTTACCTAATTAGCCTTTTTATATATCCGATTAGCCTATCTGTTCACCTGATTAGCCTAAATATTTTACTATTTACTTTATCCATTTATCTGAATAGCCTATATATTTGCTTAATTGGCCTATTTATTTAACTGATTGCCTGGTAACTTTACCTGATTAACCTATGTATGTACTTGAGTAGTGTATGTGTTTACCTGTTTACTTTATTTATCTACCAATTTGGCTGTAGGTTTAAACTGATTAGCCTATTTGTATACCTGATTAGCCTGTATATTTTGTTAATTACTTTATCTATCTTTCTAATATTTGCCTAATATGCCTATCTATTTACCTGAATGCCTGATAACTGTATCTGATTAACCTATAATTGCACTTAGTTAGAATATTTGCTTATTTGATTAGTCTATGTATTTACCTGATTAGCCGATGTATCTACACAATTGGCTGACGGATCTGCCTGATTGGCCTATTTATATATCTGATTAGCCTATCTATTTACCTAATTAGCACAAAAATTTACCTGCTAGTTTTTCTATTTATCTATTCAGTAATTGTATTTGAATCATTAGTCTATCCATCTACCTGATTGCCTGGTAGGTTTAAATGATTAACCTATGTATCTACTTGATTGGCTTATGTATTTACCTAGAATAAGACAGGTATTTGCCTGATTAGCCTATAAATTAACGTAATTAGTTTATCTAATTATTTAAATAGTCAATGGATTTGCTAATTAGGCTATTTAATTACCTGACTACATGGTGGGCTCACTTGATTAACCTATGTATGTACTTGATAAGCATATATGCTTATTTAATTAGTCTATGCATTTACCTGATTAGCCTATGTACATATGTATTTGTCTGTTGGGTTTATCTGATTGGCCCTTTGATATACCTGTTAAGTGATCAGATTATATATTTATCTAATTAGCTTTCTAGTTAATTAATTAGCCTATGTACTTGTCTCATTACCCTATCTATTTACTTGATATCCTGATGTGTTAACCTGAATGGCCCCATTATATACCTGACAGTCCTAAATATTTACCTGATTAAACCATACATTTCCCTAATTAGTTTATCTATTCATCTAATTAGCCTATGTATTTGCGTCATTAGTCTATCTATTCTTCCGATTGCCCGATGAGTTTATCTAGTTAGCCTATGTATGTACTATATTAGCATATATGCTTATTTGATTAAACTATGTATTTACTGATTAGCCTATATACCTATTTATTTGGCTGTTGGGTTTATCTGATTGGCCTATTTATATAGCTGTTTAGCCTATCTATTTACCTGATTACATTATATATTTATCTAATTAGTTTATCTTTTTATCTAATTAGCCTATGTCTTTGCCTAATTAGACTATCTATTTACCTGCTTGCCTGATGGTTTTACCTTAATTGCCAATTTTTATACCTATTTAGCCTACTTACCTGATTATATTATATATTTTTAACTAGTTTATCTATATATCTGATTAGCCTATTTATTTCCCTAATTAGCCTATTTATTTAGCTGTTTGCCTGATAAGCTTGCCTAGTTTTGCCTTTGTATACACATGATTAGCAGATATGCTTACCTGATTAGCCTACGTATCTACCTGATTGCTTGATGGACTTACCTGAGTGGCCTATGATAGCATTGATTAGCATATAACCTAATTAACCTATGTATGAGGCTGATTAACATACATGCTTATCTAATTAGTCTATTTATTTAACTGATTAGAGCATGTATCTACCAATTTGACTGTTGGATTTACCTCATAGGCCTATTATTTATATATATCTGCTTAACCAATCTATTTATCTGATTAGATTTTATATTGATCTGATTACTTTATTTATCTATCTAAGTAAGCTATGTATTTGCGTAATTAACCTATCTACTCTCCTGATTGCCTGAAGTTGATTTAGTTAGCCTATGTATGTACTATATAAGCATATATGCTTATTTGATTAAACTATGTATTTACCTGGTTAGCCCATGAACCTATTTATTTGCGTGTTGGGTTTATCTGATTGACCTATTTGTATACCTGTTAAGCCTATCTATTTACCTGATTACATTATATATTTATCTAACTAGTTTATCTTTTTATCTAATTAGCCTATGTCTTTGCCTAATTAGCCTATCTATTTACCTGATTGACTTATGGGTTTTTCTTATTGGCCCATTTATATACCTAATTAGCTTATTTGCCTGATTATATATTTTCCTACTTAGTTCATCTATTTATCCAATTAGCCTATGTATTTGGCTAATTAGCCTATTTAATTAGCTGTTTGCATGATGAGCTTACCTACTTTGCCTGATGGACTTACCTGAGTGGCCTAAGATGGCATTGATTAGCAGACCACCTATGTAAGTACTTGATAACATATATGCTTATTTAATTAGTCTACGTATTTAATTGATTAGAGCATGTATCTACCAATTTGACTGTTGGATTTACCTGATAAGCCTATTTATATATACCTGCTTAACCAATCTATTTATCTGATAAGATTATATATTGACCTAATTACTTTATCTATCTATCTTATTAGGTAATTTATTTGCGTAATTAGCCTATCTATCCTTCTGATTGCCAGATGAGTTTATTTAGTTAGCCTATGTATGTACTATATTAGCATATATGCTTAGTTGATTAAACTATGTATTTACCTGCTTAGCCTATGTACCTATTTATTTGACTGTTGGGTTTATCTGATTGGCCTATTTATATACCTGTTTAGCCTATGTATTTACCTGATTAGATAAAATATTGATCTAATTAGTTTATCTATTTATCTAATTAGCCTATGTCTTATTAGCCTATGCCTAATTCTTCTATCTATTTACCTGGATTCCTAATGGACTTAGCTTATATGCCCATTTATATACCTAATTAGCCTATTTACCTGATTAAATTATATATTTTCCTAATTAGTTTATCTATATATTTGATTAGCCTATGTATTTGCCTAGTTAGCCTATTTATTTAGCTGTTTGCCTAATAAGCTGAGCTAGTTTGCCTTTGTATTTACATTATTAGCAGATATGATTACCTGATTCCCTGATTCCCTTAACCGATTAGATTATATATTGATCTAATTACTTTATCTATTTATCTAATTAGCCTATGTATTTTATTAATTAGCCTATCTATTTATCTGATTGCATAATAACATTACCTGATTAAACTATGTATGTACTTGATTAGCATATATGCTTATTTGATTATTTGTATATATTTACCTAATTAGTTTATCTATTTCTCTTATTACCTTATTTTTTTGCCTAATTAGCCTATCTATTTACCTGATTGCCTGTTAGCTTTGCCTAAGTAGCCTATTTATATATCTGATTAGCCTATCTATGTACCTGATAAGCCTATACATATAAATAATTAATATATTTTTTTATCTGAGTAGCTTATACATTTTCTTATTGGCTTGTCTATTCAGTTGATAAGCCTATGTATTTACCTAATTAGTTTATCTATTTATCTGATTACCCTTCGTGTTAGCCAAATTGTTCTATCAACTTACCTGATTGCCTAATAACTTTACCTGATTAAGCTATATTTGTACTTAATTAGCATATATGCCTAGTTAATTAGTGTATGTAATTACCTGATTGACTTATATATCTACCTATTTGGCTGATGGGTTTACCTGATATACTTTTTTATATACCTTTTTAGCCCAACTATTCACCTGATTAGACTATATATTTCCCTATTGTGGGGATAGTTTCTAAACAAACTGGTGCTGCGTCGGTGGGAAATTGAAACTCAAGAAATTGGATAAATCAATTGAGTTGATTAAGTAAGTTATACCACCGTAAGGTGAATGGAAGGTGCTGACGTTTCGAGCGTTAGCCCTTCGTCGGAGCGAAGGGCTAACGCTCGAAACGTCAGCACCTCCCATTCACCTTACGGTGGTATAACTTACTTAATGAACTCGTTTGATTTATCCAATTTCTTGTACATATTTCCCTAATTGGCTTATCTATGTATTTAATTACCCATGTCTTTGCCTAATTAGTGTACCTTTTTAACCTGTTTACCTTATTGTCTGATGGGCTCACCTGAATTGCCCATTAATATAACTGATTCGCCTAACTATTTACCTGATTAGACTATATATCTCTCTAATTGGCTTATCTAATTAGCCTTTGTCTATGCCTAATTAGTCTATCTATTTACTCGATTATCTGATGGGTTTACTTAACTGGCCCATTGATATTACTCATTAGCCTAACTATTTACCTGATAAGACTATATATTTCCCGAATTAGTTTATCTATTTATTTAATTAGCTTCTGTATTTGCCTAATTAGCCTATCTATTTGCCTGATTGCGTGATGGGTTTATCTAGTTAGCCTATTTATGTACTTGATTAACATATATGTTTATTTTATTTCTTTCTTTCTTTATTTATTTATTTATTTTGGTTTTGGGCTTATCTGATTGGCCTATTTATATACCTATTTAGCGCATCCTCTTACCTCATTGGATTATATATTTATCTAGTTAGTTTATCTATTTATCTTATTAGGCCATGTGTTTGCCTAATTATCCCATTTATTTACGTTATCGGGCCCCTTGTATACCTGGTTAGCGTAAGTATTTATCTTATTATTTACCTGATTAATTAATCTATTTATCTGATTAGACTATCTATTTGACAGATTGCTTGATGGGTTTATCTAGTTAGCCTACTTATTTACTTGATTAGCCGCTATGCTTAACCGATTAGCCTATGTAGTAGTATAGGTGGCGTCATTTGAATACGAGTCAGTGCTACATCGGCAAGTTACGGGCTAAAAGGCCCCCAAAAATACCGAAAAATTAGTGGGGGCAATAGAACGGCAAAGTGAGCTGAAAAAGGGGGTATTACAAAATAAAGCCGTAAAACAAAGAATAAAAGGTGAAAATACCGAAAAATTAGTGGGAGTAATAGAACAGCAATGTGAGCTGAAAAAGGGGGTATCACAAAAATAAGCTGTAAAACAATTAATAAAAGGTGAAAATTACCGATAATTAGTGGAGGCAATAGAACGCAATTTGAATATATATAAAAGATTTTCCGAAGATTTTCCGAAGATGGACCGAAGATTTCCGAAAGTTAATTAGGGTTTTCCAATTAGACAAATATGCATACTAGAAATCGAGGCAAAAACGTTGGCGCACCGAGAGTGGCGGCACAAAAAGTGTTTCCATTCAGAGAGTGGCGACACAAAAAGTATTTTCATTTAGAGAGTGGCGACACAAAAAGTATTTCCATTCGAGAGACTAGTGGCGGCTCAAAAAGTATTTCCATTCGAGAGACTAGTGGCGATACCAAAAGAATTTCCATTTAGAGAAGAAAATTATTTCGCTATTATATATAGACATGCCCACCGTCAAAGATCTACGCGCTTTGGCACGAAGCTACGGGCTGCCTGGGCGCTCGCAGTTGAAGAGAAAAGCTGACCTCTTACGAGCTATCGTGGAGGCTCGCGCCGCGGAGTGGAGGAAACGACTCCGACGAGCGCATCATACGGGGAGATACCCTGCTATTACCAGAGGGGATATATGGGACCCAAATAAGAAGGGGCAACGGACTCGTGAAATCCGTCAACTTGCGAGAGAGATTGACACCGCTCTCCTAGCGGAGGGTTCACTAAAGAGAACTACTCGTAAGCAGAGGGCAGAAGCTCGTAGAAGGATTGAAAACCGGCGATTTCCTTTGAGGAATGAACCCTTAGCGCGATCTATCGTCGCAGAAGGGCCACGCATACTTGATGAGTTGGATGGAGAAAGAGAGGGCGAGGAAGGTGGGCGTCGCTTCTGGAAATGGTCTTTCTACCGAGGCGTGGCCGGGCCTCTGGTGGATCGGATTATGGATAAGCTCCACGAGAGGGTCGCCACCAGCTGTTATCTGCGCTACAGCTACACCTATCGACTAAGGAATCTCGAAACGGGTAACATCATCTTGCTTAGCAAAACTGCGAAAAGGAGTCCTTGGATTCAGCGCCTAGAGTCGCAAGCTAGAGACTGGTTGAAGATGGAAGACGAGAATCGCTTGTCAATTAACCCAATCGAGCGACCTAGCACCAAGTGGGGTTTTGTTCGATTCACCTCTGTGGAAGTAAAAGTTGTAGTAGATCGGCAGGCGCCTCTGTTGGGGACAGGGCCACTACCAGACTGGCTCCGAAGAAAGCGGGGGCTGTACTCCTTGGACACGTACAGAGATAACCTTTGTCTCTTTCGGTGTATCGCAGTTCATCAAGGTGCGCGCGCGGATTGTTGCACCCTCCAAGCCCGTGGTCTTGCTGCAGAGATATACAAAACGCCCAACATTCCAGGAGCAGCTCTGAAGAACCTGCGAAAAATAGAGGAGCACTTTAAACTGGGGATTGGGGTTTTTCAACCGACAGAGGCTGGTGACTGGCCGCTTCTGAGGCAACCAGCGCACTATGGCACTCCACCAATGACGATAGGGATTTATGAGGGGCACGCGTTTCCCATTCGTGACATACAGAAACTCGCGCATGTATACGTGTGCGGGGACTGTGATGCGAGGTTTACGAAGATCAGCGATCTTTATCGCCACGCTGACCGTTGTACCCAAGGTGAGACAAAAGTTGTCTGTGATGGAGAGAAAGGGGAAGCTCCCTCGTCTGCCTCTGAGAAGGTCTTCTACCCACAAAAACGGGATAGCATCCAAGCAGTACAGTGAATCGAGTATGAAGCCCGCACCAGAGGGATCCATATCCATCACCAGCTATGTGGTCATGGAGGCGAGCAATTGATAGAAGGTTTCGCCGTAGACGGTTAGGATCCCATCTCAAAGACCGTCTTCCAATTCAATGGCTGTTTATGGCATGGGTGCAAAATCTGTTTCCCATCGTCGGAGCAACGTCAGGAGCTACTTCGGAATCTCTCCAAGAAAAAGGGTAGCCCTGTTACGCGTGAAATGGCATACCAACAGACGCTCGAGCGAGAAGCTAAGATCCGAGCTGCTGGGTATCGCCTTGTGGTCAGGTGGAAGCACGAGGAGCCCAAACCTTGGAGCAAAGATCGTATACCCGACCCCAAGTCGGTGACCTACCCCCACGCGATCGTGTACGACTTCGAGAGTTACCTAGACAAGACCCGCACGCGTCACCCAACAGAATATCTGACACTAGAGGGAGAGCACGTTCCTATCTCCGTCTCGCTATCAGACACCCTCGATTCTTCCCCTGAGCACCTTTGTAATCGAGATCCAAAGTTGCTTATCGAGGAGTTCATTCGAGCGCTAGAACGGCGAGCCGCTAGGATACGAGAAGACGTCCGCCGCCAGTTCCTACCCGACACCATCGAGCTCTTACCCAAAAAGTATCGGCTAGCGATTGAAGAGTGGTGCGAGAGAAAGGGGAAGCTCCCTCGTCTGCCTCTGAGAAGGTCTTCTACCCACAAAAACGGGATAGCACCCAAGCAGTACAGTGGCTCGAGTATGAAGCCCGCACCAGAGGGATCCATATCCATCACCAGCTATGTGGTCATACCCGTACTCGGGTTCAATTCCGGAAAATATGATTTGAACTTGATCCGGAACTACTTCGTCGAGGAACTCTGCAAGACGACAGACCAGTCGATCAAAGTGGGGTGTAAGGCCAACCAGATCATGTTCATTACGACTCCGGACTTCAAATTCCTGGACGTCATCAACTATATCGGCCCTGGGAAAACCTACGACGCCTGGGTCAAAGCTTATGGGTGTACCCTCGCGAAGTCGTGGTTCCCGTACGACTGGTTCGATAGCCCCGACAAGCTCGACTTCTCCGGCCTACCGGACTATCCCGCTTGGTATTCGAAACTGAAAAGCAAATATCTCCTTTCCCTTTCGGAATATCGAGCTTGCAAGCGGCTATTCCAGGAGAAGGGGATGAAGATATTCGCGGATTGGCTCCGCTATTATAACGACCACGACGTGGCACCCTTCGTCGAAGCACTTGTTAAAATGCGGGACTTCTACACCGCGTACGGAATCGACATCTTCAAGGATGCGGTAAGTCTACCTGGCGTGTCGATGCGGTTCGTCCTCCGAGGGACACTTAAAGGCTCCGGAGCGCCCGAGCTGTACGCTCCTGGAAAGGAGGCTTACGAGATGCTTAAAGCGAGCGTCATAGGGGGCCCCTCGATCGTGTTTACGAGGTACCACGAGGCGGGGGTAACAAGGATCCGTTCCCATCAGTACCACGGTCAGGCCCGTCCCTGTCAACGCATCCTCGGCTACGACGCCAACGCGCTCAATCTCTCCACCATGGTGGCCCCGATGCCCTGTGGGGAGGGAATCGTACGTTACTGGGAAGCCGAGGAGTTGGTCAGCCTTCTGAGGAGTTTTCGAGCCGGCGGCTGGTTTGGTTTCGCCGAGGTCGACATTGAAGTTCCACAGCATCTCTGGGCAAAGTTCGAAGAAGTGGCCCTGCTCTTCTACAGCAAGGTGGTTTCCGTCTTGGATGTCCCCCAAGAGATGCTGGACTATCTCGAGCGCACAGGACGAACCCGCTCAACAGATGCAAAGCTTGTAGGCGCCTTGTCGGCCAAGAAGATCCTGTTGTACGCCCCGCTGCTTCGCTGGTATCTCGACCACGGTTTGGTTGTAACCGCGCTCTACCGAACGATCGATTATAAACCCCAAAAGATCTTCGTTTGGTTCGTCGACCGAGTCACCGAAGCCCGTCGGATGTACACAAAGATAAAGCGCTCTTCGCCGACCTCTTCAAACTGCTCGGCAATAGCTGCTATGGCAAATTCATAGAAGCTTTGGAGCGGCAGACGCTAGTGTCCTACACGACTGACGAAGCCGTGGTCGATCGTGCTCTTAGGTCCTCGTGGTTCGAAGATTTAAACGAAATTGGGTCCACGTATGAGATCCACAAGAGGAAATCGCAGATCAAGATAACCCGCCCGTTCCAAATCGGAATTACGGTCTATAAGCTCGCCAAGTTGCGTATGCTGGAGTTCTACTACGATTTCCTTGATTACTTCGTAGATAGGAAAGACTTGGAGCTGATCCCGATGGATACCGATAGCCTTTATATAGGCATCTCCGGGGCCAGCTTAGATGAAGTCGTTCGCCCCGAGCTCCGTGGAGAATTCGAGGCCTGCAAAAGACAATGGCTGGCGTGGGATAAATGGAGCGGACGGACGCCTGGCCTATTCAAGCAAGTGTTCGAAGGTTCGCGGGCGATCGCTCTCTGCAGCAGGGCGTACTACGTCGACAATGAGAAGAAAAGTAAAACCTCGGCGAAGGGGTTGTCGAAGAAAGACAACGACTTGGGCTGGGGGAGATACAAAGCAACCCTCGATGGAGCGCTCGACCGGGCAGAAAACCGGGGCTTCCGAATGGTCCACGGGAAGATGACCTCCTACCACCAGGAGAAGCTAGGGCTGAGTGCGTACTATAATAAGAGACGGGTGCTACCCGATTGGATTCACACCGAACCCCTTGAGTACACCTTCAGGGGGTAATTCGGTATTCCACAGCACTACCTGCAGCTCCTCGCGGACGAAGCTTCGTTCGGATCCGCCCTTGAGATAGTAGAGCACAGGCTCGCCCGGCCGAACAATTGCCCGCTCTTGTTCGAGAACCTCGAGACTCCAAACTGGGTCCGTTGCACGCCTTCGCCCACCCTCCTGTTCACCAGGATGGTATAAATACCGTAAGTCGGCGTCAGAGGAAAATTTCTCCTCATTCAAACCAACCGCTCTCCCAGGAACAACAGAGGAGGGTTTTTGCGCCACCGATTTGGCCTTGATGGTATCCTGCGGCTTTTTTCCGATCAACCGCGTCGGTTCGTTGTTCAAAGCCGCGACAACAGCAGGCAGCCGAACCACCCATTCAACCGATCTTTCACCTTCGGGAAGAAGCATCTCCTGGGCGTACTGGTAACCGAACAACCACTCGGCTAGAGTCCTGTTGAACCTCTCAACGATCGCTTGGTCTCGGTGGATATCCACGCGCCCGCGCCGGACTTCGGTATTGTGGCGAGCTAGTAGCGGTAACACAGCACCCATGAACTCTTTTCCTGGGTCGACATGAAGTAGCTTGGGCCAGGTGAGAGGGCTTCGCTTGTAGATACGTTCGAAAGCCCCCGCGACTTCTCTCGCTTCCTTTGAAGCAAAAGGCTCAGCCTCCTTGTAGTGCGAGGCAACATCGACCACAGTGAGCGCATACTTGTGAAGCTTCCGTCCCCGTCCAGGTCGGTCATGGGGTAGAAATAGAAGATCGGCATGATGAACCTCGTCTGGTGTTGAAACATTGAACTTCGGTCTTGGTATGTGTTGTGGGGGCGGGAGGTAGATCTGCCACATTGCCTGTTTTTCTAGCCACACCCGGGCGTCATCTTCAGAGGTGCCAGCCGCGTCCGCCAACTTCTTCGAGGCGGCGAACCCCTTCCAATACCCCCGAGGGCTGTAGTAGATGTCAGACAGCTTCTTTTCCATGGGGCTATAACAATACCACGAAAAAAGCTTTTGTTTTTGCCTAGGTCTCACAACAATCGGCTAGCAGCATAACCAATGGCGAGCATCCCTCCGCCTACATAGGTTAGTTCACCAGTTCGTTGGTCTCTCGAAGGGCGATAATAGTCGCTCCATTGTGGGGCGTGGTGAGTTTAGGCGTAGAGGTCGAGGGCGCGATTCGTTGCAGCGGTGTCTTGGTCAGCGCGATTTCGCAGGCGATCCTGCTCTGCTTCCCAATCAGCCAGCTTCTCGCGGCGTACCTGCCAGGTAGCCCAGTCGGCCTGGTACTTTTCCAAGGCTTTGTCGTGGCGCTTACGCTCCGCCGCCATTGCATCGGGCCCCTTCCCAGATATTGCCCAATCGAGATACGTCCCACCTACGAAGGCCGTAGCGTTCAGGATAGCCCCACCCAGCATCAATGCTATGGTTGCCATTACTCGGATGGAATGATCTTCTTATCGACTAAATATTGTCTGGCGGCGACGGCTCCCGTCAAAACTGCAACCCACTTCGCGTAGTTTTCAATAGAAGCGGAAGGGTCCGAGGTCAAAGGCGTTTTGAGAACTCTTTTCCCTACCCAACCAATACCTGCAGCAATGCCTGTCAGAGTTGCCGATTCGACAACAGTGTTTACGAGTTTGTTGTCCATGGGCAAGAGTCTATACAAAAGCTAAATCTATTCCATAATTGTACGAGGAGACGCTGCAGGACGCGCAGGCTCGGCCGGCGGCTGATGACGCTTTGGATGCTGCTCCGTGCGCTTGAGGTACAGGCTGTACAGACTGACCAAGAGGCTCCCTGCGGCAATTAGGAGGCCCCAGTTGACAGAGAAGGCAGCTCGGTGTGGTTCGTCGCGCTCGCTCTCGTGGGCCTGCTCTCGAGCCAGGGCATCACGAGCTGCTTTGTTCCTGGCCGCGAGGGCACGCCCAGCCGCGACCTTCCTAGGATCCTTCTGCTTAGTCGGAGCTCCGGGAGCGGCCGGCGCTGTAATACGATCTTCTTCCATTACTTTCAGACAGGGCTTAGTGCGCAAGAATTAACAGAAACAAGACTAGCATAGCGCTATATACTATACAAACACCAAAAATTTGCTAGCGAGTGCCTAGCGATCCACAATGTCGTCCACAGGGGCGCTTGCGTCTTCTGTGTGGCTACCTACATGCGCTAGAGCAGCCACTAGCGCCACCAATCGACCCCCGTTGACAGCGATCCAGCCAGCTCCATAGCTCAACTCACATCGGATCAGTGCATCCTGCTGGAGGTCTGTTAACAGTGCCTGCTCGGAATCCAGTTTTTTCCCTACTGCTCCCAACACACGTCCTACCACCTTGCACGCGACCTTCAAAACCCCGCTAGAGAGACTGTGCTCGACCTGCTTTCCGAGGGCCACCTGGTATCGAAGATGGAGCGCAGCAACCTCCTTGCTCGAGAGCTTGTGAACTTCCCCCAGCGACAGCTCCTTCCCCAAGTACTCCTTGGTGTTGCCTGCGGCCGCGAGAATAGCCAGTGCCTCCCGTTCGTCTCGGTCGCCCACGGCTGGCTCGCTGGGTGTGTATATCCCTTCTTCGCGGAGAATTTCATCCAGTACCCTTCCTTCGGTGGCAGCCATGACTATATTATATCTGTCGAAACAATTTTGCTGGGGGCTGGAATTTCCAACACGATATCGAATGGATGGCGGAGACGGAAGCAAAGTCTGGCGTACGGATGCTCCTTGAGTGCGGATAGCATTTGTTGTCGCTCCTCCTTCGAATTCCCCATCCCGTAGTTTTCCCAAAGGATTTTACCATCGAGCTCGCTCGGACTGTAAAACGTCAACGTCGCTGCCACATTCTCCCGGAAGGCCTTTGCCACGCTCGTGTATTGTTGGGTCAAAAGCCATATTGAAAAATTCTTATACCTGCCAGAGAAGGCCAGCTCGATCAAGGCGCTGCGATGTTTTTTTACGTCTTCACTGGCGGCGCAGTCGTCCAGAATAAGCAACACCTGGCCACGACCTTCGAAGACCGCGGTGCACAACCCGAGGCACTTCTCAATTTCACCGCCTGCGTTCGCTGGCGCCAGGGCTACCAAGCCGGGGTCCTTCCGGGAAAATCCCCGATATGTTTTGTTGTGAGCATATGTCGGGCAAATCAAACACACGACGTGGAACTTCCCACGAAAAGGCCCACGGAGAGCTTCTACGACCAGTCTCGACTTCCCGGACGCCGTTGGATCAACGATAAGCAGATGGCCGGGTATCAAGTCGGTGAGACAATCCATGGCCTATATAGGACGACGATTAATAGTAGGCGACTTGACTTCCAAGGTCGAATGCTGCGTCGCCTAGGAGGAAGACGTGGAAGTTGCCATGCCCAGAGCCGCCGGCCTTTCGATAGATCCGGAACTGAAGATTTTTTCCCGGTCCGACTGCTGCTTGTCCGTCGCCGTGCACGAGGTGGTCGCGCGCCGTGCGGAGATCGATGAAGATCCCGTATTTGTCATTGAAGAACCCCGTAGGACTGACCGCCACCGGGTTGTTAGCTGGGGGGTGCACCAACCACTCTGCGCCGGCTCGCGCCGTATCCCAAATATCTGCGGGGAGCATGCCGCTGGGGTACAGCGTGTTGGGGACGCCGTTGAGGTCGAACTCAACCTTTGCCACGGCCGGGTTCGGGAAGGCTTCGCTGTGTCGTGCTCCCGCGGCGAACTGGTCGACGAACAGGAACAGAACACCCACAAAGCTTTTGAGTTGCACGGGGATGTTGTCCGTGAGAATTGTCTCGGTGGCCTTCGCAAAGGAGATCACTTTGTAGTGCGAGATGTGGTTGTAAAGAACCACGCTTGGGACGTGCTGCGCGTAACCGGGGGACTCAATCACCTGATACACCATTTCGATGTTCTTGAGCGTGTAGCTGCTAATCTTGTTCGTATCCGAGCTTACGATGACATCTTTGGCGGGGGCGAGTGTGAGCTCCAACCGAATCGGTGGAAGACTCGCCGTATGGAGAACGCCGAGGGTGCGAAGGAGCTCAAAATCAAGTGGGAGCCGATACTTTGGGAAGGCCTCGGCAATTGCTAGGTCCCCCGCCACATCGCCTTTGTCTCCAGCCTCTGAGCGGACTTTTTTGACCGCGGTTGTCTGGATCCCTTGCTCGATACGTTTAGCTCGCTCTTCGGTGGGAAGCCACAGGTCGGAGAACACTCCAACAAGGTCGGCCCGCTCCTTTTATCGAATCAAACAGCGCCCCAGGTTGTCGACAACGCGATTGTTGGCGTGCTTCGTCGATCCGCATAGCGCCACCTCGCCCACAAGGGCTAGGGTGTCTGGGACTAGGATGGTGTCGACTGGAAGTCTGGGAATGTCAACGTAAAGAGTCTCTTTGGGGATCGCCGAGCTCGGGTTAAAGGTCAACCGGTGGGTGACGCGTTTTCCTTTTGCGGCCATGAGAGTGCGGGGCTCCTCCCTTGGGTCAAGCTTCTTGGAGATGAACGCCATTTTACTTGTCTTGTATGTATAGGCAGAAACAAAATGGATATCAACCCTGATGAGATGACCCCTTTGATACCCCCTGATGACGCCCCCGACGAGCCTAGTAATCCCGGCGGCGCTGAAGGTGGGGCGACTAGTATCCCATTTCCCACGTTGCCCGGGGGTGCCGAAGGTGGAAGAAGAGAACAAATCGGACTGCGTAACTTAAGACCGCGAGGCCCTGGGGCGCGTCCGCGTGAGCCTGCCACGGAAGAAACGTCGTTTTCGGGGGTAGAAACGGAGATGGCGACCAACCCTTTTAATGGGAAGCCAATCTTTAAAAGGGTAATGGATCAAGCGAAGAATGAGGTGGAGAGTGAGTATCCCTTCATTGACGGAGTCGTGATCGGTTTGGACAATAATGAACATATTGTGCTTCGTAGTGGGTTGGACGACAACGGACCGTGGGCCCCAATGTACAACAAGGATGAGAGTTTAAGAAAGAAACACCCTAAAGAATTGAAAGAACGACTCGGACAATCCAGGGAAGAGCTTTTGGAACGGAATAAAGCCAGAACTCAAGAGCTCGAGCAGCAAAACCGACAGGACGAAGAGACAAGAGACGCGCCCGAAACTTCACCGGAAGATAGGCGTGCCGCGGAGACGCGGATTGCGGAGCGCGAGGAAGAGATTCAAGAGCTCGAGCGGCAAAGCGAAGCCGTTGAGGAGAGAATATCTCTGCGGGACCGCGTTCGAGCCATTTTCAAGAAATACGGTATAGGGGTCCTGGGGGTTCTCGTAGCGGCTGGGACGGTCATTGGTGTTATCTTGGGGGCTTTACAGCGGGGGCTCGCCGGCGTAGCGCAGGGGGTAGGCCGGGGACTGAAGGCCATCGGAAAAAAGATTGGAGACCTCCTTCCTGGGGCCATAGGCGCCATTGTGTCGTTCCTCTTCCGCACGGCTGGAGAAGTTGTTGGTTCCTTAGCCAAAAACGCCTGGCTCTTGATCGTAGCTGTGGTCGTGTTTCTCATCGAGCGCTACAAGACGTCTACCTAAACAACCACCAAGTCGCCCCTGCGGCCACAACAGTGACTGCAGCTAGATTTCGCTCATGCGCGGTCGGTGCGACGGGGGCTTTTGTTTTCGGCGTTCTTTTTAACGCAACGGGGGCGAGTGCTTTTGTTTTTGGCGCATGGTAGGAAACGGGTGTGCGACGTTGTGTCCGCTCATTTACGTGAGGATTGACCCCGAAAGTCATTTCACTGGTCGCTTTCTGGAGCTCGTTGTACCCGAGAACGCTTTCTGAATTGATGACCAGGCGGCTGGGGAGCAACCAGAGCCCTGGGGCGACAGCCAGATTCAGCTGCGCTCGGGCGTCGGATAAGGCCCTTTGATAGTTTACTACGATTGTCTCCTCTAGAAGTTGTCTGAACATTTGGCGAGTCTCAACAGCACTGCCGCTCGCCCCTACCAGAGTAGATCGGGTTTTGACTTGCGAGCCAAGAACACAATAAACTAAAGCCTCGATACTACGATTGAGACGCCCCATGCCTGCCTCCGTCAGACCTTCACCCTTTTTCGGTGAAAACTAGCTGTATTGCGCTCTACCGTGGGCATCGTTTCGGATAAAGGCCAACAGATTACCTTGATTCTTTTTCCCGCCCTCATCTGAGAAGAGATTCAGGCTATCAGGCCATTGTTTGCTTCGGTGTCGTAGCGGCGGATGATGTACTCGTTCCTAGGCCCTTCGACTGGATAATCCACGAACACGTCTCCAAGGCCGTGGTTTCGACCGCCCTTCCAGCGAAAGTCCGGGGCTCTAGTCAGCCCGAATTCGATGCAGAGGCTTTCAAACGCGGACTTCCGGTATGGGTTGTTTGTTTTTTGGAACGCCTTGTCTCCGGGGAGGGGGCATCCGAGCTCGAATAGGATACGGCGGACGGAGAAGTATACGTGGAAGCGAAGCAGCCCCTGAACTATAGGTGGGAAGGTTTTATTGCCCTGGTCGGTAATGGACAATCCACACCCCGAGGCTGCGCACCATGTGGCGAAGTTCAGCTGTTGTGGCCAATATTCGTACGTCGGAGAAGAGAGCCAACGACGCCTCTCCTTTGCCGAGCGATGTGTGATTGTCGTTTCCTTCCAGATGTCACGGACTCCTGCTTTGAAAGAGATTTTAGGGTCAACAAAGATCTTGAGCTCTCGAGGCAGAGGTGCGAGTTCAGAGCCCGTTTCAGCGAACGGAATGGCAGGCACGGGGTAGGTTGCTCCGGTGCGGAGAAGGAGGGCATCGGGGAAATTGCTCTGTTTAGGAAATTTAATTTTTTCTAAGTTTTTACCGAATTCTGCGGCCTTTTTTGGAAACGCTGTTTTTATAACAGACCAAAGATCTATTTCGTGAGACTCGTGAGATTGTTCCATGGTGTATATACGCGGGTAAATAAAATGTCCCTCAGCATAGTGGCAAGCGAAAGTGTGAATGAACTTCACCCTACGGTCGAAGGCGAGCTCTCGAGTGTCGCAGCTCGAACCGTGAAGATCCCCGAAATAAGGGTCACACTACTTAAACCATTGGAAATATATCGCTTCGCACTCAACTCATTGCAACTGTCCCGCATTTGTGAAGGAACCGGCGATTACGCCGCGATCAAAAAAGCACAAGGACCCGTTCTGGTCGCCATTCCGAAAGGTGAGTACAACCTCCACTGTCTGCAGCAGGCCTTCGTCTGGAAAGGATGTCCCAGCTGGCACTTGCGAGCTTCAGATAACCGCTACTGGGGTGTATTTCTTCTCGAAAGTACAGGTAATCCTAAACAGAAATCTAGCCGAATTGTTGGGGATATCCGAAGTCCCGCGCAATATGATTCACGTTCCTGTACAATGGGGTCCGCCCTCTATTTCAGTTTACTGCGATTTGGTAGACCCCAACAAGTCGTATGAGAGGGGGGCGACCTCCTATATCCTGGCGAGGGTTGAGCCTTTGAAGCTTCAAGGTCCTTCGGTGTGGCATTTGCGACCCTTATATCTCCCTCTCGACCCCACAAAAAGAAGTCTCTTTCGAATTTGGACGATACCGACGAACAAGGTAGAAGTTTTGTTGGAACTCTGTATATAGGACATGGAATCCGATTGTTTATACCCAAAAGTTCCCACCACCCCCGACGATGAGGGGCAGTCATTTCGGTTTCAAAAGATTTGTGACATTCAGTCCACCCTAAAAAACAGTATCGCCCACTACGAGGGGGTTCGGAAAAAATATACCCGCTCTCGGACAATTCTAAACGGGGTAGCTTTAACCACTGGGTGTCTGAGCGTTATACTCTCGGCTTCTGGTCTAGCCACCTCTTTCACCGGCATTGGGATTGTTGTTGGGGTTCCACTGGGTGCTATTGGCGGCATCTTCGGAATCGTGTGAGCCTCGATGGTCCGGGTCAGTAAACGGATCGCTGGAAAGATCTCCAAGCATGAGAAAACTGTCGCGGTTGGTGAGGCGAAGTTGAGTACCATCAATGACTTGGTCTCGAAAGCCTTGCAGGATAACCAGATCAGCGCTACAGAGTTTCAACTAACTCTAACCGAGGTTGACAAATATGAAACACTCAAGCGGGAGATTAGGCAGAAAGCTTTGACAATAAAACAAGGTCCTCGATATGGCAACGCTGCGGACCGAGATTCGCGGGGAACTAGTAGCAGAGATGCGCGAAAAACTCGCTTGAATCTAGGGTTTTATTTCCACGTTGAGCGATGACTTCAAGTTAGGCCATAGAGCCTCGTATTTTCGAAGAGTCGTCTGGCGAATGTTTGAAACGTTGCACATGGCTGCTCTTTCAGGATCCTCTCGGAGTTCGAAGATAGCTTTTAGCAGCCATATCATCTTGGGAAGACGACCGTAATCTGAGACAAGCCCCAAGTTGTCCTCAAGGCGATTCACGAGGTTTATTATCGATTTTCTTTCATGTAAATCCAGACCAAACTCTTTCAGTAGCAATTTGCTCAACTTGGGTCTTCTAGTTTTTGATCTTGGTATTGGTCTATACCCCTCGTTTCGCCTCTCAATTGGGGGTCCCCATGTAAGATGATCAAACTCGCCTGAGACCACACGCCTACAAAGCTGGGGGGTGGCTTCAAGACAACCCTCGATGCTTTCTAGGGTGCCCCCTCTGAGAACACCGAACGGGTCTGGAGAGTCTTCTAAGAAATAGGCTGCAAGCTGCTTTAACTGCGAGAGGTAAGTAGAGGAATATTTTTCCTTTTCCAAGCTTTCAACAACCATTGCATCCATATTGATGGCCTATTGGTTGCTACTCTCTAATTGACTGCCCGGAAAAAAGAGGGGGATTGACTGGCAACTGGCTAGTCGGGTTAATCAAGCCACAACGAGCTTAACCAATTCATGGTGGCCCCGAATTTAGGCGCACCAAACTCGTCGGCGTCTTCCACCTGCCGTTCGAACAAGTCGAAGGCGTCGTTCAAGAATTCGAAGAAATGAGGTCGTGTTTCGTCACGCGGGAGAAATTTTCCTTCTTTATTTTCAAGCCAGCGATTGTGGGCGAGCTGGCACTAGCGATAAATAACTCTGGCCTCCGCGACCTGTATCTGTGTATAATAGAAATACTTTGTACGCGACATGACGGCAGCGAAATGTCCGACTCGGCCGACATCTTCAAGAAGTGCCGCCAATTGGTGTGTAACCCCACCGACCTTAAACTCCCTCAGGAGTTGAACATCAAGGGCATAGAATGAGCCGTCGCAAAGCTGCGCACGCAGCAACGCATCGCCGCTCATCCACACCAGCGCGATCTGATGGGAGGTTAGGTTGAAGTTCGAACGCCTCTCATTACGGAGAATCTCTTCACGCGAACCGGGAAAGGCTAAAAGGGCACAGCGAAGTTCCTCTTTGCGCATCGTAGACCTTCCGGGGATTTGATGGCGTGTTGCCAAAGCGCGTAACTCTTTGACGGAGAACATGTTTATGGAAATACCTTTGGTGCACCACTCTCTAAATGGAAATACTTTTTGTGCCGGAAAACGGGGGCTGCGGGGCAACTGCCTAGTCGGCCCACAGCGAACTTATCCAAGTCATTACGTCCCCGAAGTCGGGCGCGCCAAACTCGAATTCCGCAGTATGTTCCTCTTCGAACTCAAGGAATGCATCACCAATGAGATCAAGAAGCTTATTTTGTCTCGTTTCCTCATCGAGCGCGCGGTGGTTGAGCTTCGTTAGCCAGCGATTATGCGCTAGCTTACACTCATGGAAGATAAGGCGCGCTTCTGGGGTGCGATGAAACCTATAATGGGAATACTCCATCAACCCCATCATGATTTCATTAAAGTGGCGCTTCTCTTCCTCCTCATCAAGGAGTTGGTCCAACGCCCGCTCGACCCCACGTTGCTCTAATTCGGCCCGCACCTGGGCGTCGACGGAGTACAAACTTCCATCGCTGATCTGAGCCCTAAGGTGGGCGTTGCCGCTTAGCCACACAAGGGCGATATCGCGCGACGGTAACGCGAAATAAAAATTTACATGCCTTTCAGCCTGTTCGATATGCTCGCGTGCCGGGGGGTCCTCTAAAAGAGCGCGATAAAGTTCCTCTTTAGTCCTCAACGTAGACCTTCGAGGAATATTAAATCTCGTTGCTAAAGAGCGTAATTCTTTAACGGTGAACATGTTTATGGAAATACCTTTGATGCACCACTCTCTAAATGGAAGTACCTTTTGTGTCGCCACTAGTCTCTCGAATGGAAATTCTTTTGAGTCGCCACTCTCGGTGCCACTCTGTTGGTTCGCGTTGCCTCGATACCTAGTATGCTTATTTGTCTAAATGGAAATACTTTTTGTGTCGGCTCGGTCCATCTTCGGAAAATCTTCTATATATGTTCAAATTGCGTGCTATTGCCTCCACTAATTATCGGTAATTTTTACCTTTTATTCATTGTTTTACAGCTTATTTTTGTGATACCCCCTTTTTCAGCTCACTTTGCTTTTCTATTACTCCCACTAATTTTTCGGTATTTTCACCTTTTATTCTTTGTTTTACGGCTTTATTTTGTAATACCCCCTTTTTCAGCTCACTTTGCCGTTCTATTGCCCCAACTAATTTTTCGGTATTTTGGGGGGCTTTTTAGCCCGTAATTTGCCGATGTAGCACTGACTCGTATTCAAATGACGCCACCTATACTACTTATGTATCTACCTGATCTCCTGGATTTACCTGACTGGCCTATGATGCCCTTTATTAGCTGACGTGTTTACCTTATTAGCCTATATATTCAGATTATTAGCCTATCCGCTCACAAGTACTCTGAAATTTGCATCATTAACCTATGTATTTGCCTAATTAGCCTATGAATTTACCTGATTGTCTGATGGGCTTACCTGATTGTGTATGCAGAGTATAAGCCTATCCGAGGGTTAGGCTTACATGGATTGGATTTTGATTTATTGGTAAGTGTTGCTGATTTTGGAGCTAGATTTAAAAAATGATTTTTCGAGGACTTGGTAAATGTCCTAGGATCGTCAAATACCTACTACTCCTGTTGATACACCCAGGATTACCTCTTTTAGTGAAGCAAATATGGCTCCAAATAAAATTAGATCTCCCAGGCACTTGGATCTCCTCTCGATGAGTTACTTTGCATTGAAGATACCAAAGCTATGAGCATTGGGAGGACCACTCCAAGGCGCAATCCCAATAGTGGTCAGAACCAACGTCGATGCAGTCCCCTCTCGTCCTGCATCCTCTGCAAAATTTCTGGACGCCCCCATACCACTCAACCTGATGGATTACCATTACCTACCTCACCATGTCCGCCGACCTTGGGCTCGGTCACGCATGGTGATAGATGACGCTGAAGAGTTCGGTGTTAATTGAGAGCCTTTTGATGAGAGCAGCGACCTTACAGTCACATCAGTCCTGAGTAACGAGCCAACAGCCCTGCGCGTCAGCATAGTCCAATCACCTGTCCTTAACACCTTCTATCATGATCACCCCGTGAACTGACCCTGGACACCGGTGCAACTTCTCACATGGTCTTCGCCTCCTCCGCCGGGCTGTATAGTTTCTACGGCTCATGCCGTACCAACATACAATCTGCTACCGTCTCTGTCGGCGACTTAGTAAGAGCTTGAAAGCTCGTGAGAAATACCTCATGGTCAACGTCAGTGAGGATCTTTCTTCTGGGCTCCGGAAGCTCACCAACTCTCAGTTTGGCAGCTAAATCTACCAGGTGCCTATCTCCAAATGTTATCAGTGGCCTGGACAGTTTGGCTTAGTCGCCCTAGGGTCCAATTAGTGGCCTTTACATGCTCCTCCCACAAGACTCCGATGATGACGCAGACCCTGTTATTTTACAAACAGACACTGCACGTCTCTGCGCCTTCTCAAGTGGTTACGCGGCCTCCAGCGTATAAAAACCTCACGGTTCCACCACCTGTGCATGAACTTACACTTTCCCAGGGGCTTCCACCCATTACTTGTAGCCATTTTCCCACCACCCTGCTCTCCAGCCTCTTCTCCTGAGTGCTCGGTTCTTTTTGATGCACCACGTTTATCTACTGCTGTCGTTCTTCTCCGCCAACTGGGACTTAGAACGCATTGATCCTTATCCATTGACTTTACAGGTGTCCGTTTGTTTTAGTGTTTCACCAGTTGTGTGTATCTCAGTTGGTTTCTACTTTTGTTGTTCTAGTTTAGGCTCAGTACGTTTCTATATTTAGTCATTTATTTTCGCACGCACCCTCCAGTTTACTTCTAAACTAAGAGGCTATGACATAGAGAGAGAGCTATGAGGCAACCACATCACTACGTTATTTACATTGTATGTTCAACTTCCTACTTCTGTTTCCACACAGAGGGTGACATTCTATGACTTTTATAGAAAGACTATCACATTGCTGGTTTCAGATGGTTTGGATTGCGAGGGACATTGCTTTTCAGAAAACTTGTTTTGAATGAAATAATATATAAATGAAATGTTGCAGGACAAATTGTAAGGAGTAGCATTTTTATAGCGAGCAATAACATAGTTGCTGTTTGATGGTCTTCGAAACATCCTACTTCTGTTTTCACACAAATGGTGACATTCTATGACTTTTCTAGTAACTTTACCACATTGTTGGTTTTCCATGATTTAAAACTGCGAACGACAGCTTTTGCATTAAGCACCACAGAAACTTTGCTTTTAGTGTAATGATACAGAAATATAATGTTTCAGGACAAATCGCAAAAGTGGACAAAATCAGCGCAGCGCAATAACGTAGCTGCTACTTGCTGTGCGTGCTGTTTCTGTTTTCACACAAAGTGTGACATGCTATGATTTTTGTAGAAAGTCTTTTATATTGTTAGTTTTGGATAGTTGAAACTCGAAATGACATTATTTAAATTCTGCACTTTTTAGAAACCATGTTTTCAGATGAATATCACAGAAATAAAATGTTGCAGGACATGTCGTAAAGGGAACGGTTTCGCGACAGCCCTATCATATAACTGCTATTTTTTGTGCGTGCAACTGGTTACTTCTGTTTCCGCACAAAGATTGACATTCTATGACTTTTGTAGAAAGATTTTTACATTGTTGGTTTTGGATGGTTCAAACTCCAAATCACATTATTTCCATTAGGCACTTTTCACAAACAATTTTTCTAGTTTAATTTCAAATGACTGGATTCATTTTCTTGCAGCGCAAAAGCTTAGCTACTCTTGGTCGAGTGTGCGACTTGTTACTTTTCTTTTCAAGACAAAGGCTGACAATGTATGACTTTTGTAGAAAGTCATTTACACTATTAATTTTGGATGGCTTAAGCTCCAAATCACATTATTTTCATTGGGCACTTCTTATGAACCATGTTTTCAGCTCAATATCACAGCAATTAAATGTTGCAGGACAAATCGTGACGGGACGCATTTTCGTGCAGCGCAATAACGTAGCTGCTATTGGCGGTGTGTGCAACTTGTTACTTCTGTTTTCACACAAACGGTGATATTCAATCAGCTTTGTTGGAAGTTTTTCCCAATATTTAAACTCCAAATAACCTTACTTTTATGGGTTTGGATGGTTGAAACTCCAAATAACCTTAGTCGCATTGGACACTTTTCAGAAACCATGTTTTCAGGGAGAAATTACAGAAATAATTAAAATGTTGCAGGAAAAATCGTTAAGGGGACGATTTCGCTGCAGCCCTATCATATAACTGCTAATTATTGTGTGTGCATTTTGCTACTTCTTTTTCCGCACAAAGGTTGACATTCTATGACTTTTGTAGAAAGTCTTTTACATTGTTGGTTTAGGATGCTTTAAACTCCAAATAACCTTACTTGCATGGGTTTAGATTTTTGAAACTCCAAATAACCTTAGTCGCATTGGACACTTTTCAGAAACCATGTCTTCAGAGAAATATTACAGAAATAATTAAAATGTTGCAGGACAAATCGTTAAGGGGACGAGTTCGCTGCAGCCCTATCATATAACTGCTAATTATTGTGTGTGCATTTTGCTACTTCTTTTTCCGCACAAAGGTTGACATTCTATGACTTTTGTAGAAAGTCTTTTACATTGTTGGTTTAGGATGCTTTAAACTCCAAATAACCTTACTTGCATGGGTTTAGATTTTTGAAACTCCAAATAACCTTAGTCGCATTGGACACTTTTCAGAAACCATGTCTTCAGAGAAATATTACAGAAATAATTAAAATGTTGCAGGACAAATCGTTAAGGGGACGAGTTCGCTGCAGCCCTATCATATAACTGCTATTTAAAGTGTGTGCATTTTGCTACTTCTTTTTCCGCACAAAGGTTGACATTCTATGACTTTTGTAAAAAGTCTTTTACATTGTTGGTTTTGGTTGGTTCAAACTCCAAAGCACGTTACTTGCATTGGGAACTTTTCACAAACAATCTTTTCAGCTTAATTAATTTCACATCAATTAAATGTTGCAGGACAAATCGTGACGGGATTCATTTTTAACACAAACGCTAACAATGTATGACTCTTGTAGAACGTCTTTTACATTAATGGTTGTGGATGGTTAAAGCCTTAAGAAACATTCTTTGCATTAAACGCTTTTCAGAAACAATGTTTTCAAATAAATAACACAGAAATAATATGTTTAAGAACAAATCACGAATTGGACACTTTTGCGACAGCGCTATCATATAACTGCTATTTGTTGTGCGTGCAACTTCTTAACTGTGTTCTCGCACAAAGGTTGACATTCTATGACTCTTGTAGATTTTCTTTTACATTGTTGGTTTTGGATGGTTTAAACTCCAAGTCACGTGTTTAGCATTGGACCCCCTTCACAAATTATCTTTATAGCTTAATATCACTGCACATAAATGTTGCAGGACAAACCGTGACGGGATTCATTTTCGTGCAGCGCAAAATCGTACCTACTGTTTGTCGTGTGTGCGACTTGTTACTTTTCTTTGCCACACAAAGGATTTCAAATGACTTTATTTGTAGAAGCTCTTCTCAGAAACTTTTCGTTTGGTGTAATATAACAAAAATATATTGTTGCAGGACAAATCGCAAAGGGGACGAAATCAGTACAGCGCAATAACGTACATGCTATTTGTTGTGTGTGCAACTTGCTTCTTCTATTTCCACACAAAGGGTGACATTATACGACTTTTGTAGAAAGTCTTTTACATTGTTGGTTTCGGATTGTTAATACTCTAAATGACATTGTTTGCATTGGCCACCTTTCCGAAATAATTTTTTTAGCTTAGTTTCACACAAACAAAACGTTGCAGTTTAAATCGTGACGGGGACGTTTTTCCGTGCAGCGTAATAACGTGACTGCTATTTGTTGTGTGTGCAACTTGTTTTGTTTCCACACAAAGGGTGACATTATATGACTTTTGTAGAAAGTCTTTTGCATTGCTGATTTTTAATTGTTGCAACTCTGAATGACATTGTTTGCATTGGGCACTTATCAGAAACCATCGTTTTAGCTTAATATCACAGCAATAAAATGTTGCAGGACAAATTGTGACGGGGACGCGTTTCTGTGCAGCGCAATAACGTAGTTGCTATTGGTCGTGTGTGCAACTTGTTACTTCTGTTTCCACACCAAAGGTTGACAATCTCTGACTTTTGAAGAAAGTCTTTTACATTGTTGGTTTCGGATTGTTAAAACTCTAAATGACATTGTTTGCATTGGGCACCTTTCGGAAACAATATTTTTAGCTTAGTATCACACAAACAAAACGTTGCAGGTTAAATCGTGACGGGGGCGTTTTTCCGTGCGAGGCAATAACGTGAGTGCTATTTGATGTGTGTGCAACTTGTTACCTCTGTTTCCTCACAAAAGGTGACATTATATCACTTTTGTAGAAAGTGTTTTACATTGTTGGTTTTGGATTGTTAAAACTCTAATTCACATTATTTGCATTGGGCACTTCTTATAAACTATGTTTTAAGCTTAATATCACAGCAATTAAATGTTGCAGGTCAAATCGTGACGAGACGCATTTTCGTGCAGCGCAATAAAGTGACTGCTATTTGTTGTGTGTGCAACTTGTTACTTTTGTTTTCACACGAAAGGTTACATTATATGACATTTTAGACAGTCTTTTACATTGTTGGTTTTGGTTTGTTAAAATTCTATGTGACATTGTTTGCATTGGGCACTTTTCGGGTGCCATCGTTTTAGCTTAGTATCGTAGAAATAAAATGTTGCAAGTTAAATCGTGAAGGGGACGTTTTTTCGTGCAGCCTAATAACGTAGCTACTGCAACTTGTTACTTCTCTTTCCTCACAAAAGCTGTTATTCTAATACTCACATTATTTGCATTGAGCACTTCTCACAAACCTTGCTTACAGTTTAATATCATAGAAATACGTTTCAGAAAAAATCTTAAAGGCGTTGTATTTTTATGCAATGAAATTACGTTATTATTTGCTGTGTACTAAACCTACTACTTTTGTTTCTACAAAGGGTGACATTATATTACTTTTGTATAAAATCTTTCACATTGTTGGTTTTCGATGGCTTATACTCGAATGACGTTATTTGCATTGAACACTACTTGGAACCTTTGTTTTCAGTTTAGTATGACAGAATTTAAATTTTGTTGGAAAAATGGTAAAGGGGACGCATTTCTTCGTAGCGC
Source organism: Ricordea florida (assembly GCA_949710005.1). NCBI lineage: Eukaryota > Metazoa > Cnidaria > Anthozoa > Corallimorpharia > Ricordeidae > Ricordea > Ricordea florida. The sequence goes on along the minus strand of OX453279.1, from coordinate 13,227,052 downwards.
AATAACCTAGCTGCTATTTGTTGCGTGCACAACTTGCTACGTATTTTTCTACACAAAGAGTTACATTGTATGACTTTTCTAGAAAGTGTATCACTGTCAATTTTGGTAGGTTTTTACTTCCAAGGATTTAATATCCTCCATGCAAATAATGTCATTTGCGGTATAAAACATGGAAAACTAACAATGTGACAGACTTTCTAGAAAACTGATAGCAAGTTGCACACACAACAAATAGCAGCTAAAATATTGCCCGCACTGAAATGCGTTCCCTTTACGATTTTTCCAACAACATTTTGTTTCGTGTGATACTTAACTGAAAACAAGGTTTCTAATAAATATTAAATTAAATAATGTCATTTGCAGTATAAAATATCGTAAACTAACAATGTAACACACTTTCTAGTAGAGTGGTAGAATGTCACCCTTTGTGTGGAAACAGAAGTAACATGCAGCACACACAACAAATAGCAGCTGCCTTATTGCGCTCCACCGAAACTCGTTTCCTTAACGATTTGTACTGCGTCAATTTTCTGCGATATTTCACTGAAAACATGGTTTCTTAAAAGCGTTCAATGCAAATAATGTCAGTTGCAGTTGAAGCCTTCAAAAACCAACAATCTGATAGGCTTTTTTTACCAACAATCTGATACACTTACTACAAAAACCATAGAAAGTCACCATTTATTTGGATACAGAAGTGAAAAGTTGCACACACAAAACATGGCAGCTACATTATTGCGCTGCGCGGAAATGCGTCCCCTTTACGATATTTCTAACAAGACTTTATTTCTTTGATACTTAACTGAAAACAAGGTTTCTAAGAAATGTCAAATTAAATAATGTCATTTGCAGTATAAAATATCAGAAACTAACAATGTAATAGTCTTTCAAGAAAAGTGGTAGAATGTCACTTTTTGTGAGGTACCATGTTGCACACACAACAAATAGCAGCTGCATTATTGCGCTCCACCGAAATGCGTCCCCTTAATGATTTGTTCTGCAACATTTTATTTCTGCGACATGGTTTCTGAAAAGTAATCAATGCAAAATAATGTCATTCGCAGTTTAAACCATCAGAAACTAGCAATGTAAAAGACTTTCCTCAAAAGCCATAGAATATCAGCCTATGTTTGGAAACAAGTAGCGAGTTGCAGACACAACAAATAGCAGCTACGTTATTGGGCTGCACGGAAATGCGTACTCTTTACGATTTCTTCAGCAGCATTTTATTTCTGTAACATTACACTGAAAACAACGTTTCGTAGAAGTATTCAATGTAAATAATGTCATTTGCGGTATATAACATCGCAAACTAAGAATATGATAGTCTCTCTAAAAAAACAAGGCTTCTGGAAACAAGATTTCTGAATTTACTTGATTAACAGATGTGTTAACCTGATTTGCCAACAGATTTATCAGATAAGCCTATGTATTTACTTGATTTGCTTATAGATTTAACTAAATTGTGTATGTTTTTTCTTTATTTTCAGATGTGTTTACATAATAAATTTATGTATTTGCCAGGTTAGCCTATGTCTTGACATAGTTAGCTTATGTATTTACCTGATTGGCCCATGGATTTACCTCATTAGCCTATTTATATATCCGATTAGCCAGTATATTTTCTTAATTACTTTATCTATCTATCTGTTCAGGCAAATACCTTATACTTTATTTATCTATCTATCTGTTCACCTGATTAGCCAGTATATTTTCTTAATTACTTTATCTATCTATCGTACTTTAGATGAATATACCTAGGGTCTTAACCGCGAATCCCGCGTTCCCATTGGCCGACGCCGCGTGACTCGATGGTTAACTCGCGCGGTCTGGCGTGACCGAGTTCGTTAACCACATCCCGCTGATTGGCTCTCGCCCCCGGTACCCCTCCCAGGGGCGCGATGTTGCAGCGAGGCGTCACGGAGCGAAAGCGGTGCCGTTGCCTACCCCTCCCACACGACAACACGAGTCTCGAAGCAGAGCGGCCCCTTTCCCTCCCCTTCCACAAGGTTATTTTTTTATTATTGAGCAGCGATCGCCTGGATTCGCTTCGTCTAGATTTTTTTAAAGGAAAAACAAAACAACGAAAGGAGAGACCGATATGCGACGCTGTTTTGTTTGCCTGCTTGCCTTGCCCGTTCGATATTCTCTGAGAATTTCGCGCTCCGAAAAACGGGAAAAAAACCTCGCCACGGTTTTATTTCATCTGGTTCTGCCGTCTTTGCGAATCTAGTGCTTTGAAGTCGCCGGTTCGTGCGAGAGGATCCGTCCTGGCCTGACGTTCGACAGGATCCTCGTCGAATTAAACACCAAACACATTGCACACGGATTAAAAAAAATATCCAAATCTTTACTAGACGAGTTTATTTCTTTCCGTTTTTCGTGTCTTTGAGAATTTTGTTCTCCCGAGTCGTTCTTTCGAGAGGAGAATGGCTTGACTCGCGCCGGGAAGAACGCTCGTCTTGCGCCAGACGACGTCCTAGCCTGGCGCATGCAAGATCGTCCTGACGTGTGACAGGATTCTCGTCTCCGAGGGGCACTTAGGTTCGGGTTAAGACTTCGAACACACACACAAGCGAAAAAAATTCAACACGAAACACATTGCACACGGATTAAAAAAAATATCCAAATCTTTAATAGACGAGTTTGTTTTTCACTTTTTCGTGTCTTTGAGAATTTTGTCCTCCCGAGTCGTTCTTTCGAGAGGAGAATGGCTTGACTCGCGCCGAAAAGTACGACCGTCTTACGCCAGACGACGTCCTCGCCTGGCGCATGCAAGGTCGTCCTGACGTGTGACATGATTCTCGTCTCGAACGGGCACTTAGGTTCGTGTTAAAACTTCCAACACACACACAAGGGAAAAAATTAAACACGAAACACATTGCACACGGATTAAAAAAAATATCCAAATCTTTACTAGACGAGTTTGTTTTTCACTTTTTCGTGTCTTTGAGAATTTTGTCCTCCAGAGTCGTTCTTTCGAGAGGAGAATGGCTTGACTCGCGCCGGGAAGAACAATCGTCTTACGCCAGACGACGTCCTCGCCTGGCGCATGCAAGGTCGTCCTGACGTGTGACAGGATTCTCGTCTCCGAGGGGCACTTAGGTTCGGGTTAAAACTTTGAACACACACACAAGCGAAAAAAATTCAACACGAAACGCATTGCACACGGATTAAAAAAATATCCAAATCTTTACTAGACGAGTTTGTTTTTCACTTTTTCGTGTCTTTGAGAATTTTATCCTCCCGAGTCGTTCTTTGGAGAGGAGAATGGCTTGACTCGCGCCGGGAAGAACGACCGTCTTGCGCCAGACGACGTCCACGCCTGGCGCATGTAAGGTCGTCCTGACGTATGACAGGATTCTCGTCTCCGAGGGGCACTTAGGTTCGGGTTAAGACTTCGAACACACACACAAGCGAAAAAAATTTAACACGAAACACATTGCACACGGATTAAAAAAAATATCAAATCTTTACTAGACGAGTTTGTTTTTCACTTTTTCGTGTCTTTGAGAATTTTATCCTCCCGAGTCGTTCTTTGGAGAGGAGAATGGCTTGACTCGCGCCGGGAAGAACGACCCTCTTGCGCCAGACGACGTCCACGCCTGGCGCATGTAAGGTCGTCCTGACGTATGACAGGATTCTCGTCTCCAAAGGGGCACTTAGGTTCGGGTTAAGACTTCGAACACACACACAAGCGAAAAAAATTCAACACGAAACACATTGCACACGGATTAAAAAAAATATCCAAATCTTTACTAGACGAGTTTGTTTTTCACTTTTTCGTGTCTTTGAGAATTTTGTCCTCCAGAGTCGTTCTTTCGAGAGGAGAATGGCTTGACTCGCGCCGGGAAGAACAATCGTCTTACGCCAGACGACGTCCTCGCCTGGCGCATGCAAGGTCGTCCTGACGTGTGACAGGATTCTCGTCTCCGAGGGGCACTTAGGTTCGGGTTAAAACTTTGAACACACACACAAGCGAAAAAAATTCAACACGAAACGCATTGCACACGGATTAAAAAAATATCCAAATCTTTACTAGACGAGTTTGTTTTTCACTTTTTCGTGTCTTTGAGAATTTTGTCCTCCCTTGTCGTTCTTTCGAGAGGAGAATGGCTTGACTTGCGCCGAGAAGAACGACCTTCTTACGCCAGACGACGTCCTCGCCTGGCGCATGCAAGGTCGTCCTGACGTGTGACAGGATTCTCGTCTCCAACGGGCACTTAGGTTCGGGTTAAAACTTCGAACACACTCACAAGCGAAGAAAATTAAACACGAAACACATTGCACACGGATTAAAAAAATATATACGAGTTTGTTTTTCACTTTTTCGTGTCTTTGAGATTTTTATCCTCCCGAGTCGTTCTTTGGAGAGGATAATGGCTTGACTCGCGCCGGGAAGAACGACCGTCTTACGCCAGACGACGTCCTCGCCTGGCGCATGCAAGGTCGTCCTGACGTGTGACAGGATTCTCGTCTCGAACGGGCACTTAGGTTCGGGTTAAAACTTCGAACACACACACAAGGGAAAAAAATTCAACACAAAACACTGTGCACACGGATTAAAAAAATTATCCAAATCTTTACTAGACGAGTTTGTTTTTCACTTTTTCGTGTCTTTGAGAATTTTGTCCTCCCGAGTCGTTCTTTCGAGAGGAGAATGGCTTGACTTGCGCCGAGAAGAACGACCTTCTTACGCCAGACGACGTCCTCGCCTGGCGCATGCAAGGTCGTCCTGACGTGTGACAGGATTCTCGTCTCGAACGGGCACTTAGGTTCGGGTTAAAACTTCGAACACACACACAAGCGAAAAAAATTAAACACGAAACACATTGCACACGGATTAAAAAAATATATACGAGTTTGTTTTTCACTTTTTCGTGTCTTTGAGAATTTTGTCCTCCCGATTCATTCTTTCGAGAGGAGAATGGCTTGACTCGCGCCGGGAAGAACGACCGTCTTACGCCAGACGGCGTCCTCGCCTGGCGCATGCAAGGTCGTCCTGACGTGTGACAGGATTCTCGTCTCCAACGGGCACTTAGGTTCGGGTTAAAACTTCGAACACACTCACAAGCGAAAAAAATTAAACACGAAACACATTGCACACGGATTAAAAAAATATATACGAGTTTGTTTTTCACTTTTTCGTGTCTTTGAGAATTTTATCCTCCCGAGTCGTTCTTTGGAGAGGATAATGGCTTGACTCGCGCCGGGAAGAACGACCGTCTTACGCCAGACGACGTCCTCGCCTGGCGCATGCAAGGTCGTCCTGACGTGTGACAGGATTCTCGTCTCGAACGGGCACTTAGGTTCGGGTTAAAACTTCGAACACACACACAAGGGAAAAAAATTCAACACGAAACACATTGCACACGGATTAAAAAAAATATCCAAATCTTTACTAGACGAGTTTGTTTTTCACTTTTTCGTGTCTTTGAGAATTTTGTCCTCCCGAGTCGTTCTTTCGAGAGGAGAATGGCTTGACTCGCGCCGGGAAGAACGATCGTCTTACGCCAGACGACGTCCTCGCCTGGCGCATGCAAGGTCGTCCTGACGTGTGACACGATTCTCGTCTCGAACGGGCACTTAGGTTCGGGTTAAAACTTTGAACACACACACAAGCGAAAAAAATTCAACACGAAACACATTACACACGGATTAAAAAAAATATCCAAATCTTTACTAGACGAGTTTGTTTTTCACTTTTTCGTGTCTTTGAGAATTTTGTCCTCCAGAGTCGTTCTTTCGAGAGGATAATGGCTTGACTCGCGCCGGGAAGAACGACCGTCTTACGCCAGACGACGTCCACGCCTGGCGCATGCAAGGTCGTCCTGACGTGTGACAGGATACAGACACGCACGTTCAAGCGAGCTCGTCGCACACGAAAAAAGTTACAAAAGTTCGCTATGGCCTTATTTCTTCTGCTTTTGCTGTCTTTGAAAATCTCGTACCTTAAGAAATAAAAAATCTCGCCACGGTTTTATTTCGTCTCTTTCTGCCGTCTTTAAGAACCTCGTGCCTTGAAGTCGCTGGCCGCCGGACGAGTCGCTCGCTCGTCCTGGCCTGACGCCGGGAGGATCGATCGACCTGCGATAGACGAGACGTTCGACAGGATCCTCGTCGCCTGACAGGCACGCAGGTTCCAGCTAACACGTCCAACACGAAAAAAATCAAACGTACGTTCAAGCTAACACATTGAACGCAAAATTATACAAGTCTTTACACGGCTTTATTGCATCTGTTTCCACTGTCGTTAAGAGTCTCGTCCTCCGGGGTCGCCGGCCGCCCGACGTGTCGCTCGTTTGCGCGAGAGGATTGTTCATGGCCTGAAGCTGGGAGGATCGATCGACCTACGACAGACGGGGAGGTTCGACACACACACGCACACTCGTTCATACCAACACAGAATACGACAACGCAACGAAAATTCTCTAAACTTTTTTAATTATTCTATTACATTTCCTGCTTTCGTCGATAATCTCGTCCTCCAGAGTCGCCGGGTTGTGGACGAGCTTATTCGAGGGGATCCGTTCTCGTCTGACGGTGCGATTGACCGACCGGCGACAGGCGGGGAGGTTTGACGGGATCCTGGTCGCCGAGTTGTCGTTCGCAATCCCGCTCCCCGACAGACTAGCGTGCAAACTAACACACTGAACACGGTAAGAAAAAAAAAATCTCGGGACTGTTTTGTGTTATGTGTTTCTCTTTTGTCTACTGTCTACGAGACTCTGTTCTCGTCTGACGCCGGGATCGACCGGCATGCGACAGACAAAGAGGATCGTGAGGGATCCAACACAGAACACGAAAATTTTACTATTCGTCGTTGTTTTCTAGCAGAGTTCTTTTGTGGCGGACCGTTGCTCGAACAAAGATGGCACCCTCGCTAACGTACTCGTCGACCAGGTCGCAAGGCAGAAATAGCGAACATTCGAAAGCCGTGTACTGCGACGTCTCCGGCGGCCCCAACGAACCGGCCTCGTGCCTTTTTGCGCCTCGAAATCGTCTAGGATGCGCGCCTCCAGGGTCTTCTAGGGTGAAATCGCAAACGAACGGAAAAGGCCACTCTAGCAGCCTGTCGTACTTGCCCTTTCCAATCATCAAAGACACCGACACGTGCGTTCCCCTGCCCTCGCCCTCGCCAGGTCTTCAGCGCCTGCTCACGATGGAATCCTAGCTTCTTCTTCATCTCTTCGATCAGCGATCTCCTCTTCGACACCTGTCGCTCATTGCTCGCTACGATTTCATCCGCGGTCAGCCCGAGATGTTCCGTGACCCCTTTGGGAACCTTCTTCCCCACGGTGCCGTCCGCATTAAACAACAGGTGCCACGTTCCTTTTTGGGTCCCTCCCAAGAATCTTCACCTCGACTCTCCCCCACTTATCGTATCTGAAATCAAACTTGGGCTTGGCGTTTGGGAACGTGCGCGTGATCTTGCCCCAAACCTCATCTCAGGTTCTTTCCTTGTCCATGATGCTCATTTCAATCTCCACAGTGGGCAGCCGCTCATATGCGAAGCCTGCTTTGGGTCTCGCGCCCTTATTCGTGGACGTTTGCACAACCTCGCTCGATGATTTCCTCTCACCCCCGAATAATGTTTCTTCGACGTCGGGTTCAGTGGAAGGGTCGTTCTAGAGGTGGGCGGAGGGCTCATGTATATCGTTTCATCAACATCATCTCCCCATCCGCTCGCGCCGGGTTCATTAAACGTCGTTGGGTCGAGATCGTCGTCCATGATTTTCCACACTCGTTTCAAATGAGGAAGGTTTCTCTCTAAGCTGCTTAGAGACGTTTGCTCGCTGCGTACGCAACCGCCAACATCCCACCCCCCACGTACATCATCTCCCTCGTCTTCTGATTGTCGCTGGGCTTGTAGTACTTCGAGAACTTCGGCTCCTCCAAGGTCTCATTTTACAACCTCAATGCTGCGTCAGTGCTCGTGATGTTCTTCTGAGCCCTCCCTTCATCACCCTCTCTCTTGTTCTCCCAATCCATGAGCGCCATCCTCTTCTCCTGGAACTCCGTGTAGTCCTTCTGATACTTCTCCAGAGCCTTGTCGTGCCTCTCCCCTCCCTCTCGAGATCCGATGATCACTCTCCACTGAAAGTCTTCGCGAGGTAGTTCCCTCCAATGAACGCCGTCGCATTGAGGATCGCAGCCCCGAGCATGATCGCAACCGCCGCCACGATTCACAACTGTTGAGGCAAGATCTTCTGATCCTCTAAGTAGCTTTTGAGGTACGTGCTCCCACTTAGGGTAGCGACCCACTACACGTAGTTCATGATGCTCGAGGAGGGGTCCTTGAGGAAATTCTCTTTCAGAGCCTTCATCGCGACCCACCCCAATGCGGCGGAAAGGCCCACGAGGATCATGAAATCAGTCACGGTCTTCAGGAGCTTGTTTTCGGACATTTGCGCATCACATCCAGCTATCGTTTAAAGTCCTTTTGGGTGGGGGGTCCTGAATCACTCCCGTCTCCGGAGCCTTGAAGTCATCTCCCTTCTGAGCCTTGTACCTTATGTACAATTCGAAGGCGATGAGCCCAATTGCCGCCACAGAGAGAACGGTTTAAAAGGACAATGCTGGAAGCCAAGCGCCTCCTACTCCTCCCCCATCTCTTGCAGTCTATCCGCTTCCTCTTGCTTCATGAGAGCATCCTTCGCCTTCTTGTGGTACTCAGCTAATTTCCTCCCAGCCGCCACCTTCTTGGGGTCCTTTATCTTCTTGGGCGCCACAGGTTCCTTAGTGATCTGCTCAACAGCACTCTCGCTCTTTGGTGTCTCTTCAGTCATCGTTGAGATCCTATTGGGGTTCTCTTTAAGCTTCTTCATGCCACTCACTGGGACTAACATGAAGAAAGATACAACGCACGCTCAGAGACATTTAGCTGCTATTGCACCAATTAAGGCAGCACCACAAATCATTACAACATCTTCCAAGTTATTGATCCATCGCTGAACCTTTTCCTTGACGCGACGAACATTTTCTTTCCTCTCTCCCTCCTCCTGGATTAACAATCGTTGCTTCACTTCCATACGCTCTTACTTTCTTTCGAACGTGCTTAACCTCTAATCCAAGTTGTGAACGTCCATGTTGGTACCAACACTGAGCAACCTTTAAACCTCTTTGGATTCTGTTGCCTTCTCTTGAGCACCATCTATACGGAAGTGCTTAGCGACGTGTAAGACCGCAGACAAGAGCGCCACAAGACGACCCCCTTGAGCATCAAGAGTCCTGGGAGCTCTGAGATCTCCTTGGGGATCAACTGATCGTTCTTCCAGTCCTTCACGAGAGCGCCCTCATCATCGATGCTCACGAACGTGCCCACGACTTTCGAGATGAGGCCGAATGAGCAGTTCACGAACCCGTACGCGATCTCTCTCTCCGAGACGACCTGGTACCTCTGGTAGAACTTCTCCACGTCCTTGTCCGAGGGTTTGCGGATGGCCGCGTGATCCATCTCCTTCCCCAAGTACTCCTTCGTAGCCCCCAGGCACGCGAGAATGGCGAGGGATTCCCTCTTGTCCTTAAGATCGCTCCTTGATGCTTCCCTCACGTCATCAAGATTCGCCATGATGTTTACGACCTCGTCGCCGGTATCTCTAAATAGTTTACGAAAGGGTATCGGTGGTTGAGGCACAATCGCGAGTACTTCTCCTCCTTCAGAATCCTCTCGAAGTGCTTGCGATCCTCAGCGCTCAAGTCCCCTCCGTAGTCCTCGACGGGGGGTCTTCATCGTGACTTGCGAGGGGTTGTAGAAAGTAATGACGCACGCGACATTCTCTCGGAAGGGTTTCGCGATGGACGAGAGCTGCTGAGTCAACACCCACACGGAGATGCCATCGTGCCGCCCCGAGAAAGCAGAGTCAATGAACTTGTTCGAACGATTCTTCAGGTCCCTGGTGACGGCGCAGTCATCCAGAATGAAGAAAGAATTCGTGCCCGAGAAGATGAAGTGGCAGAGGCGCAACAGGCCGTCGATCTCACCTTGGTTGCTCGAATCTGGGGAGAGCACGAAGAACCGGGGGTCACCCCTCGCGAAATTCTTGTACGTCTTGTTCCGCGCGTACGTGGGGCAGATGAGGATGATGTACTCGAAGGCTCTTCTGAAGGTGCCTCGGAGTTGGTCCACAGGGTACTGAGTCTTCCCACAGTTCGTGGGGTCATTTATGATGCAGTTGAAGGCGATCTTCTCTCGCAACTCATCCATGGTTCATTCACGTTGTCACGATCTCCTTTAGAGTAGAATTCATGATTCCCATGACCGCATCCGCGACGACAAACATGTGACACGTGATGTTACCGGTGCCTCCTTTCTGGCGCTTCATGTCGAGTTTGATCCCATCGCGAGTGCTGTTCAACTCGAAGCCTCCTCCGTGAATTCCCTTGTCCGGGAACGTCCTGAGGTCGATCCAGAGTGCGAATTTGTCTGCGAAGAAGTTCTCCTCTCTCACGGAATCGTCCAACCCGAAGCGCTCAATCGCGGATCTCCATAGGTCTGAGGGCATCATCCCTTTAGAGTATCGGCGACTCGGCATCCCATCCACGTTAATGTTGATGGGGGTGATCTTGGGGTTCACGAATTTCTCTGAGTCCCTCCCTCGCGCCGGGTACCCATCCACGAAGAGAAACAAGATTCCTGTTATGGATCTCCTGGGGAGATTTATGTGCGCGTTGATCACCTCATCCTTGGGGCGTGAGATCGTGAACGTCTTGTGAAGTAGGATGTTCTCGTAGAGGAACCCCTTTCCGGATTGGTAAGAGCTCATCGCCTCGTCCGCCAGGATTTTGCTCGAGATGCAGGAGTACTCCAGCTTGATGTTCGTCATGGTGTAATTCAGTGGGGTCTCAGCTTTCGAGAAGACGACGACGTCATTCACGGGCGCCAGTGTGATCTCAAATCTGAGCTGATGCGCCAGGGATTTCGGGTAGAAGACTCAGTACGCCTTGAGTATGGGGTGGTCAAGGGGGATCGCGTACTTGATTTCGTGGATCGCCGCGAGAGAGACCCTCGCATCTGAGGTGTTCTTGTCGCCCGCATTCGTTCGGAGTTTGCGTACATTCTCAGAGGAGACTCCTTCTCTCAGCATGTTTGCACCTTGTTCGGGAGATGCATGTCGTGGTACGTCTGAAAAAGGTCGAACCTCTGGGTGTCCTGAAGGGTCTCCCCTCCGGAAACAACTCTGAACCTGGAGACGAGATTCCTCCCCACGTTGTTCAAGAGGGTGTTGTCCTTGTGCCCAGAGACGTTCAGATCGAAGATGAGAAACACGCTTCCGGGGATGATCACGACGTTCTTCGACAACTTGGGGATGTGTGCGTACAGGGTCTCACCAGGGGGTGAACGTGACGCGATTCAGTGATCTCTCCGCTTTCAATCCTTTTACCATGCGAGGGGTGTGGCTCGTGAGGGCTTCGGATATGGTCGACATTTAAACGCCAGGTGGGTGCTATCTTTAAGATGATTGGAAAGAGGGCGATGAGTATGGCCAATTACTCCACGTCTGGATACTGGAAGGGCTACGCCGCGATTCCCAAGTTGGCGCAGGGGGCGAAGGTGAGTGAGAGAGTGGCGAAGGAGTGGCTTCAGAAGCAAGCCTTGTGGCAGATTTATCTCCCTCCTCCCAAGTACGTTCCGAGGCCTCACTGGGTGGTCGATGAACCGAATCATTTGCACCGAGCTGATCTCTTGTTCCTCCCCCACGACATCTTCAGAGGGAGGACGTATCGCTACGCACTCGTGGTGGTGGACGTCGCTTCGAGGTACAAGGATGCGGAGGCGATCACCTCGAAGGAAAGTAGAGAGGTCGCGAGAGCCTTTGCGAGGATTTACGTGCGCAGGTTGGGGTGGCCGAACACTCTCATGGTGGATCCCGGCAGAGAGTTCATGGGCGACGTGTCTAAACTCATGGAGAGACGAGGGGTGATCGTGCAACGAAGTGCCGTGGGGAATCATCGTGCTCAAGCGTTCGTGGAGAGAGCGAACAGAACGATCGGAGAGATGTCGTTCTCCCATCAGTACGCTCAGGAGATGATATCAGACGAGAGGTCCCGAGTGTGGGTGAAGAGGTTGCCTGATATCGTTCGAACGCTGAACACGAAGACGACGAAGGTGACGGGAGGATTGAAGGCGATCGAGGTGAAGCAAAAGAAGTACAAGAGGCCAATCGGGGTTGAGGGGAGAGAGGTTACCGTCAGAGGTTGCGGTTCGATACTTGTTCGCACCGGGGGAGGATGAGGGTGGGGAGAAGAGGAGGGCCACGGATCCGATATGGAGCATGGAGATTTATTACTTGTCTCGAAGTGTGCTCTCTCCGAATCAACCCATCTTGTACTACTTGGAGGGAGGGCCGAAGAGAGGCTTCGTGCGCGAGGAGCTTCAGGTTGTGCCGGAGGACACGGAATTGCCGCCAGATAGCGTTCCGGATCACTTTCATCTTCCGCATCTGGGGGCGTCGCTCGAAGAGGCACTTCTTGTAGTCGTCGAAGGATATCGTCTTCTTCACCACGGCCTTCGTGATTCCCTTGCACTTCTCCTCCTTGCCCTCGTCCATCCTGAAGGAATAGAGTTTCGCTCTAAGGCCCACGAAATCAGAGATCTGGCTGCCTCCCGTCTCGTCCTTAATCTTCTCGATGACTTTCTTGTTCCCCGCGGAGATTCCCGATGGATGATCCTTGGGGAAGTTGCTCGTGTCGAAGAGCTCCTTGACATCGGGCGCAATGTCCTTGTAGATATCATCCGTGTGCACGAGGTACATAAGGGAGTCCGTGTCGGTAAAGAGGAGTTCCGCTCTCTCTCCGTACATGGGCTTGATGTAGTTGTAATGGAAATCGTACATTAAGGTCTTACGGCTTCGAGATGAGCTTGCGCGCTTTGGCTTTACTTGAGACGAGTTGAACTTCCACCCTGTTGCGAATGTTCTCCATCGTCTTCCCGAACACGGAGTTCATAAGCTTGAAGAAGTCCTTCTCGAAGTCATTCGTACCCTTCGTTCTTAGGGCGGCGTTCATGGCGATGTAGGACTTCAGAAAGGAGGTCTCTTCGAAGGTGATGCCTCTGTGAATCTTCGTGAGCTTCAAAGACTCGTGGTGGAGGACGTAGTTCTTCTTCGTTGAGATTGTGGGGATGAGCTTCTCCACCTTGTCCATCATGAGGCGTTCGGAGGCGAGAGGATAATCGTTGTGGGAATCGTGAAGCTCTTCAGGGTACTCCAGACCCACCTCGAGAGTTCACGGGTGTTTCTCCCACTCTGAAATCTCCTCATCATTCATCCATCGGAAGCCATTGGTGGGGAGTGGTTTGATCATCGCCCACCCGTAGAGGTTGTTCGCGTCGAGGTAAGTGATGTAACTCGTGGGCTTCTGTGGGTCGCGGTGCTTCATGTAGGGGTTGTTCGCTTCCGCGTGACGAGTGGTGATCATGGAAACGCCCCCGCGAATTCCCCTCTCGAACATGAGGAGCATCTCCGGGTCTCGAGAGAGCTCGAGTTTCACTCCCGTCTTCTTCAACATCGCGCCCCACGCAAGTCCGGGAGCTGTGTAGTACCACGCGGGATCGAGGCCGTAGTTGGTGTGGCACACGTTCCTGAAATTCTCAAAGACCTCCGCGAGAAGGATGGTGTCGTGGTAGTCCCTCATGGTCTTCATCTCGAAGTGGTTCCACACCTTCTGAGCGTGCTCGTAGTCTTCGTCCGACGCGTTCAAATCGTAGTAGGTGGAGTGGAACTCTTCCTTCGTTGGGAGCTCTTCAGCGTCCAACTTGTTGAAGCCGTCGAACCAATCGTAGGGGAAGACACCCTTCTGCAGCAAGAAGTCCAACTGATCCTCCTTGAAGAATTCCTGGACGATCTTGAAGGAGGCTTTGGGTAGGTTGTTCACGAGGTTGCTGAGGCTACTCGCCATGAAGCGGAAGGAGTCGATCAACCTTATCTCTCGTTTCACCTCCACGTTCCTCCCTTGCGCATTCGACGATGTCCTTGCTGAAAGAGATGTACTGCTCGTCGTTGTTCTGGAGACATTTGATGTTTCCAGCTGTGGTGCCGAGGTTCTTCACGAAGAGGTGAGCATCGTATCGCGAAAGGTTGTGGAAGATCACGGGGTCGAACTCGGGGATATTGAACTTCATATTGCAGAAGTCGTGCGCTGCGCCTCTGAATCTTCAAGTGTGGTGACAGTGGTCGCGCATCCTCTTCTCGTTGCCCAATTCCTTCTTACATATGTGGCAGTGAGTGGCCTCCCAGAAGTTGATCTCGTCGTCATCGCTCATCACCATGTCCTCTTTGAACTTGAAGAGGTCGTACAACTCCGCCACCTTGGCCTCCAGAGATTTCACGAAGTATCCCTCCACGTCATATTCTGGGGATTGTGCGGTATAGGAGGCGAGGCAAGGTTTGAAGAGGGTGTCGTCGAAACACTTCACGATATACGAGTACCCGGAGGGCTTGTGTTGTTGATAGGGGTTCGTGAAGCTCGTGCGCTTATCGGGGTGCAACCGCTCATCTTCTCAGTATAGCATTCGAAGTCTGCGTAGATCACGAAGGGCACCTTCCGGTTGTGTTACACGAACTCGATGAACTTGGGGCCCCCTTCGTCATCAGAAGGCATCTCCATTCTGACGGAGTCGTGATTCTTGCAGAAGTCATGGTGCTTCGTCAGCTCTTTTGGGGAGTTGAATCGGGAAAGGCATCTGCGACAGTAATGGACCGCGTGCTCATGATTGTTCGTGAAGGAACTAATGAGGCGGAGAAGTTCTTGATCACGCAGTAGTGGCTCGTCGTTTCGTTTGAGAGGAAGAGAAGATCGATGCGATGAGGCGCGTCCCTTTCACTGACCTTCAATGGGTATATGTACCCCTTTGACTTCACACCCCCATCACTGTAAGAGAAGACGTTGATTGCGTACTCAGGGTTGTTTCTCTCGAATCGATCGATCTGCTTGAGGGGGGTGGGGAAGTCAATGCCTCTCCAGTCGAATCTCTCCGAATTGACGCGCATCTCTCTGCTCACTCTCTGAGGATGGTCCTTGGGAGGATTTGCAGCAACAGTCACAGCCCATTTGAAACACTCGTGATCTTTCTCGTTCTTGATGTTCACGAGCGCCTTCTTGGGGGCCAAATCTTTGGGCAGGGGGATGTACGAGCTTCCGAGAAGATGCTCAAAGGGGTCGATGTGATCTTGAAGGAGATGAGGCGATCGAATGCCCATCCTGAGCCCTCGTTTTGGAACTTTTGATTCTTCTCGAGCATCACCTTGGCGAGCTGGTCAAAGATTTCGCTCACGTTGGACGATTCGGTGGACCACAACCAATACGCTTTCCTCGTTATTTTTATGAGGCCGAAGTCCCGTTCGTCAGTGATTGAGAGATGTACTACTCTTTCTAAATGCCGCGAGATTGTGAACAAATACAGCTAGTCAGCCGCTGAAGCTAACTCTGCTTGTCGCGCAGGTACTCTTTGCAGAAGCTAACTTTGTTTTGTCACGCAATGTACTCTAGCTGCAATTGATATCTTGAGGTATCAAGATTATGACAGTTTCGCTCTCTGCATAATTGCTGCCTTGTTGCTTACTTTTATTTATTAGTTGATATTATTTACTTGTTTGTGTATTTCTTGCTTACTTAATTACACTTGTAAATACTGACATAGCATTAATTATAGTAGTAGTAGTAGTAGTAGTAGTAGTAGTAGTAGTCCTATGCCTATTAAGTACCCATGTACTGTGTGTAAATTTAGCGTCCGTAATAGTCACAAAGCCATTTTGTGTGACATATGTCAGAACTGGACACATTTAAAGTGCACTCCTTTCACATGTGAGGAATACATTGCTTTATCTAATACTAACGAAGATTGGTTCTGCTCAGTTTGTCTTGCCACGCTATTTCCATTTAACCATTTTGAAGATGATACTGATTTCTACTTTGCACTGTTTGACTTTAATTTTGAAAGAAATTTTGATACTGAACTTCTTAAGCAAAAAGTGTTTAATCCCTTTTTTGACGACCCTGAGATATCTCATCTGCTAATGAACTCTAACCTTGATCTTAACCCCAATTTTTTTACCGCAAATTCAGAATTACTTTTGAACTGCATATATCTAGCCTCTTCAGATTTTAACAAAATTCCTTTTCCTCCTGATGTATTTTCTGCTTTCCATAATATATAGATTTAGCCAAGCCTAAAAGCGGGGCTCCCGTTTAGTACTTTCATTTCACTTTAAACTGTAAAAGCATTCTAAAATATTGCGAAGGAATTCACAAACGTTTTTAACTATAGTTAAGTGTCGAGGTCGGTTAACTTGCTATGATTTTTGTCTAAACTTTCGTCTGCCATTAGTACGGTCTTTCTACCTACAAAGTCATGGAGTATATTCTACAAAACAAATTATCAATGTACTGTATTCTATTCCTGATGAAATTAACCATTCTATTTGCGTAAATGTATTTAAAAGATTTGTACACGCTACTGGGAAATGCAGGACACAACTCTTGTCATTTTCGTGTTAAAAGACTTAAAACGAACACCTCGGTAATATAAATGTCTACTCCAAGCAGGGTGCAAAGAAAATTAATTTTACACATTGCCCTTCGGGCAAGCTGTAACCAACATCTACTAGCCTGAAAAACATTTTTCACGAGAATGAAAAAATAATTATTAACTATTCTTTTCTTAATTACATTGTAAGTTTAAAAAATTACTGCCTTCATTTATTCATTACAATCAGCTGTAGTTACTTAACAAAAGAAATAAATAACCGTAAAAGTGTGAACTATAAGTAGACCTGGTCCAACGCAACACGTGAATGACTAACATACATTTGAGACATTTTACAATTTAGAAGAACATTTTTTACGAAAACAACGGCGTTGAAACCAAAGTTCTCAATCGACACACCAAATGACAACGTCGACAACGCGAAAAGCTGCCAGTGAAAGCGCTACATTCTGCAATTTGCCGCCAACAGAAAATTCCCGCGGGAGTATTTCTTAGCCGTCGACAGGGGAGATGTTTATATGATTAAAGGACATAAAAATTTGAAATCTTTCATCAGTTTGCTTTTCATTCAAAAGTAGTGCATTCAGAAGATCATTTTTCTGAAGAAGGTTTGTTTAGAAGCCGGTTTTCCAAGTCAAGTGTCAAGTTTAAGGGAAAGTGGAAAGTGCGAGTGCTGAGTCACGCATCAGTGAGCAAATATTATGCAGACAAACCTTATGCAAATTTGTGGTCCATAGCACGGAGTCTTTCCACTTTTCGGCTTTCTTCGCTACAATTTTGTCTGTTTTCCACAGCACGGAGTCTTTCCGCTTCTCGGCTTTCTTCGCTAAAATTTTGTCTGTTTTCCACAACACGAAGTCTTTCCGCTTCTCGGCATTCTTCGCTACAATTTTGTCTGTTTTCCACAGCACGGAATCTTTCCGCTTCTCGGCGTTCTTCGTTAACATTTTGTCTATTTTCTCGAGCCCGGACTCTTTCTGCTTGTCGGCGTTCTTCGCTATAATTTCGTCTCCTTTCTCTTTCCCGAGCGCGCCTTCTTTGGCGATCTACTTCGCTCATTCTTCCTCAGTTAATTCTTGCTCTCTTTCCCGTTGCTCTTCACCTGAACCCTGTGTTCTGCAAATTATATTTTCTATGCTATTGTTTGTTGACATAGCAATAGAAATTGTTTCGTTTATCCTTTAGTAAAACTTTAACAGTGTAGAGTAGTAATATTGTGTCTCAAAAAGACAATGAACTGAAAATTTTTTTTTCAGTCGTCGACGCAATTTCCCGCCAAAAATATGCGGGCTACCAGAACAGCTTCCAAATAAAACACGTCACCTCGATGAGTTGACACATGAGCCCACAATATGGTCATGTGATGCTGGTCAGTGGCTATCCCGTTTTGACAGCTGTCAATTGACCATATTGTGAATGTGCAATATAAAAGATGTGGATTTGCCAAGACAAGCCTGAGATACCCCTCCCTTCCTTTTGATAGTCTCCCCTACCCTACCCGTACAATCTGTAGACGCGTACGGACGTACGTACGCTCGGTCAGTCGCGTGACAACCAAACCAAAAGAGGTTGACCATATTCCATGAGTATGGGGCTCTGCTCCGCGCGCGCTTCGCGCGCGGGAGCCCCGCTATTAATATCCGGAGCCTCCCTAAACATTTTGACGACCTATCGGAATATCTTCTTTCACTTAATATGTTGTTTTCTGTCGTTGCTGTTTCTGAAACCTGGCAACATAAGTCTTATTCTGATCTTTTTAATATTCCTGGCTACCATTTTATCTCCAATTTGAGAGAACATAAATTAGGTGGTGGAATTTGTCTTTACATTCAGACTGATATGAATTTTAAGCCTAGGATTGATCTTCAATCTTCTGACAATTCATTATACGAATCAGTCTTTGTGGAAATCATGCGACCTCATGGTAAAAATATTATTGTTGGCTGCCTTTATAGACCTCCCGATGCCTCTCTTAATGACTTTAACAGTTCTGTAGAAGATATCTTGTCAGCCATCAGTTTTGAGAATAAGCTATCTTATATTATGGGTGATTTTAATATCAACATCCTCAACTCTCATTCTCATCAACCTACAAATGAGTTCATTAATCTCATGACATCTAATAGCCTCTATCCTTTGATCTCCAAACCAACTCGCATAAGTTCCTCAACTGCAACTCTGATTGACAACATATTTACAAACAATCTTGAACTTAACATGAATAGTGGCATTCTTTATACTGACTTATGTGATCATCTCCCTGTTTTTCAAGTTACCCGTTTGAAAATGATTGTTGAGCCACCACACCAAAAGAGATGTGTACGTCTTATTAACTCAACAACTATGTCAGTATTTAGGTCTAAACTGGAAGGTGTCGACTGGTCTTCAGTCTACAATTCCATTAATTATGTAAATGAATCTTATGACAGATTCTCTAGTCTTTTGACCTCGGCATACAGTATGTCATTTCCTCTTCAACCCGCTTGTTCTAAACCTCACTGCTCTTTAAAACCCTGGTTCTCAAATGGTCTCTTTACTTCTTGTAAAAGGAAAAATTATCTTTACAAACAGTTCCAGTTAAACCCAACTGCACTCAACAAGTTGAGATACAACAAATACCGTAATAAATACAATTTTCTCATCAAACTTGCGAGGAAAAAATTCTTCCATGACAAACTGCTCTCTGTCAGTTCAGATTTAAGAAAGACATGGTCAATTATAAAACAGATTATCTCTAAAAAGGAACCTGAGCAACGTTTCAATAACATGAAAGATAGTTCTGGTTCATACTCAAATCCTACTCAGATAGCTACAAAGTTTAATAATTTCTTTGCTAATGTTGGTCCTTCTTTGGCAAATAAAATCTCTCCCACTCAAATTACGTATAGAGAGTTTCTGATTGGTCATTACGCAAAGTGTTTCTATCTTAACCCAACTTCTCCCACTGAGGTTGCTAATATAGTTCATTCTCTATAAAATAGTAAATGTGAGGGTTTTGATGGCCTCTGTATTTCCCCTATAAAAGATACTATTGATTTAATAGCGGCCCCTTTGACCCATATCTGTAATCTGTCATTTTCTCAAGGTAGTTTTCCAGATAAGCTCAAAACAGCCAAGATCCTTCCCATCTTCAAATGTGATGACTCTTCCTTGTTCTCTAACTACAGGCCTATTTCTATTCTCCCCTGTCTTTCCAAGGTCTTTGAAAAACTCTTTTACTTCAGATTGTCTGCATTTCTTGAAAAATTTGACATTCTTAGTCACCATCAATATGGCTTCAGACCAAATCATTCTACAACTATGGCTATCCTCGAATTTGTAAACAATATCTATGAAGGCTTTGAAAGTAATGAATACACTATTGGGATTTTCTTAGACCTCAAGAAGGCATTTGATACTGTAAATCATCAGATACTTATTAACAAATTAAACTTTTATGGTATCCGTGGTATTCCTCTAGCTTGGCTCACCAGCCATTTAGACAACCGACAACAGTATGTTATGGTCAATGGTCATGTTTCTTCTTATAATACTGTTGTGTGTGGGGTCCCTCAAGGTTCTGTTCTTGGCCCCTTATTATTCCTCCTATACATCAATGATCTTTTTCTTTCTTCAAATTATCTTTCATTTATTCTTTTTGCTGATGACACCAATATTTTTCTTCGTCATAAAGACTTGGCTACTTTAACTAGAATGATTAATCAAGAGCTTTCTCATGTCTCCTCCTGGTTTAACGCAAACAAGCTTGCTGTTCATCCTGATAAATCCAAATTCATTATCTTTCATCCACGACGTAAACAGATCAATCCTTCAGAATTAAACATCTTAATAAATAACACCCCCATAGCACGGGTACAGGAACATAAATTTCTTGGAATAATTATTCACGAAAACCTTTCATGGAAACCGCACATTTCTTCCATCTGCGATAAAGTCGCTAAGGTTATAGGAATTTTGTCTAAATCGAGACGATATTTACCTTCGGTCACTCTAAAAACTTTATATAATTCCCTCTTTCTACCTTATATCAACTATTGTAACCTCATCTGGGCATCTACATATGCCTCCTACCTTGACCCCTCTATCTACTCCAAAAGAAAGCCATTCGAATTATCACCTTTTCTCCTCCAAAAACTCGTTCTAAGCCTCTTTTTTCGAAGCTTAATATTCTTCCTCTCCATTACCTTTATAAATTTCATGTTTCTTGTTTTGTATTCTCACACTTTAATCGCCTTTTATCTGCCTCTCTTTCCTCCCTCCTCCACTTTAATCGTGATTTTCATGATTATCTAACTCGTTCTCGTTTCAACTTGCATAAAAGGTCTCTCAGGTATCAATTTGCGATTAGTTCCCAATCCCCGACTATTTGGAACGATATCCCCTTGACTGTCCGTGACAGCCTTACCACTACTAACTTCAAAGAGAAACTAAAACTTCACTTTTTAAGCCTAAATTGAACTAGCGCAGGATTCTCATAGCTTATTGTTAGATTATTTGTCACCAGTTATGGACTGTTATAGGACTATTATAGGACTGCATGCATGTAAACTTATTTAATTTCAGTTTTGTACCTTGTTTTAGTTTTTATTTTAGCCTACAGTCTTCATTTCTATATATAATAATTTCTGTCATTCTGACCACAGGCCGTATAAGCCCCCGGCTTTGGCTTTACTGAGTTTGTACCATATGAGCGATAGAATAATAAAGAAAAGAAAGAAGTAGCCCCTGTTCCTGGTGATCTCCCCCGTGGCGGGATTCTCCTTGACGTACTCGCATGAGAAGATGAATTTGACCTTCAAGGGCTTCTGTCTTTCATTGAGCAGCTTGACGATGCCCTCCTTGGCCTCCTTCAAAAACGTTGGGGGATCATAGCCAGACACCCCATCCACAACGAAGGTGTTGAGGTAGCCGTTGAACGCATCATTGAGAAGCTTAGGGGCGAGGGCAGGCTTTTTTTTGTAGAGTTCCTCCACTTGAGCCTTTAGAATGGGCACATTGATCTCAGGGTTTCGAACGTTCAAGGGATTCCTTGGAAGCGGAACGGGTGCTCTTTTGGGGGGCATGATTTGTGAAATTCGTGCGCGTATGTCTTGAGTGTGGGTCACTTTTCTAGGGCCTGGACCACAACCAATACGCTTTCCTCATCAAGGAACAAGCCTTGCAGTAGTCGTACGGTTTGAATCTCCTCGCACAGGAACACTCTTCGCATCTGAACTTCAATACGTCATGTTCGCAAAAGGCGCCATAACCGAATCTGCTGTGCATGTTCAGTCGGAACTTGAAACGACACTCCATCTCTTCAATCAACTCCTTCTTGTTCATTCTGTGCCTGTACTTCACATCCAGCTCCCACGCCTTCTCCAGCAGCTCCTTTCTTGAATATGCACTGAGGGGCTTCTGGGATCTTGGGACGAATGTTGGTTCGGGTTCGAAGGAGGGGGTGCTTCCCACCACCACGATTTCCGGCTCAATCAACTCCGCACACTCATGAACCGTGATCCATGTGAGGAGTGGGAAGGGCTGAAGGGTGGGTTCGTTGAATTCAGGGTTCGCCCTGTCGAGAATCTGAACAGGGATCACCGTAGGCTCCATGATGGGCACGTTGATTTCCGGGTTTCGAATGTTCATGATGATTCTTGGAAGAGGTACAGGTCTCTTTCTCTGAGCCATTGCCGCGATGTGGCGTGCCCAGTTCTTGGAAAGCGTGCTGTTTTGGGTCATTTTCATAAGACGAAACGGCTTATGAATATACAGCACACTCACACCATTCAAGTCTCCTCCCCCTTCTTCTTCTCCTCATTCGTCATCACCTCCTACTCCTCGCGTTCACAATCCTTGCATATGGGGCGCCCCTTTCCTTTCTTTTGTCCATGAACACAGTATCCTTTCCCACTCCCACAATGACGACACTGACTCTTCACTCTGTCATGGATACAGAAACCAACAGATTCTGCACTGATACTTAGTGCGCTTGTGCTCACAAGGGTAGATGCGGTACGGACAGGTCTTTCCGTTCACGATCACAGACATTTACCCCCCTTCAGTTCGTTCCCCTTTAAAGCGATTCATTTTTGAGTGAAACGTGGGGCTCGTTTAAATGAATGCATGCGCCCTCGCTCTCTCCCAAACACGAATAATGCCGAACTCAAAATACCACATGGTTTTAACACCTATGGAATAGATTACAGAATGCTCCAAACGTGGATTGCCCATGAATAAGGACGATTTCAAGAATTCTTTCGGCGCAAAGGCTCCACGACATTTTATGTCTTTCAAAGAACATTTTGAAGACTCAAACTCCCGTCCGCGATCGCCTGCGCAGAATACTAGAAGAACGAATATCCTCTCAGAAGCAGTAACCACCTCACCCCCCTCGTAACCTTCCTATTGCATCGTCGTGATAGGAAACCTCATTCGCGTCATCACTTCGCACCCTCAGCACCTTCGCATCATCACTTCGCATCTTCTGCACCTTCATTTCGGGGGTGATCGAGTGGTCCAGAACCGGCGACTTCCTACTACTTTACGAGTTTTTTAGAAACTAGCTTCGCGAGGTTTTGCGGGAGGCGTATTTCTAGTTAAATAAGCATATATGCTAATCAAGTACGTACATAGGTTAATTAGGTAAAATTATTAGGCATTTATCAAAAAGGTAGGCCAATAAGGCAAAAAGTTGGCTAAAAAGATAAATGGATTAAGTAATTAGGTATATCTATAGGCTAATCAGCTAAATAGACAGGTATATAAATAGGCGAATTAGGCAAACTCATCAGGCATTAGGGTTAACAGATAGGCTAATTTAGCGAAGACATAGACTAATTAAATAAGCATATATGCTAATCAGGTACGTACGTAGGTTAATCAAGAGATCTGCTAATCATTGCCATCATAGGTCACTCAGGTAAGTCCATCAGGCAATCAGGTAAATAGATAGGCTAATCAGTATATCAATAGGCCAATCAGGTACATCCGTAAGCCAATCAGGTAGATACGTAGGCTAATAAGGTAAGCATATCTGCTAATCATGTAAATACAAAGGCTAACTAGGTAAGCTCAACAGACAAACAGGTGAATAAATAGGCTAATTAGGCAAATACATAGGCTTATCAGATATATAGATAAACTAATTAGGAAAATATATAATATAATCAGGTAAATAGGCTAATTCCTCGCGAAGCGAGGCCGAAGGCCGAGCGTAGCGAGGTTACTAATCGTGTCGGTTCCGGTCAGACCACGTGGCTCGCAAGCCCGAGTAAATCGAGCCGAGAGTTTTTATATATGTATATATATATATTTATATATATGTTTATATATATCTATATTTTAAAGGTGTCCGTTCGCAGGCCAGGTTACCTGGCAATAGTAACGCACTTGAGAACGCTGAATTTCCGCCATTATTCGGTGATGCCTTTTTGAAAGTAATGTAAATTTTGTGGAAACCGATTTCACTCGTCCTGGAAGTACATCCCAGCAAGGTGATCTCCAAGATATTCAAGAAATATTAGCACGAGATCGTCGCCGAGTAAGTTCGAATACCGTGAAAATCAACACGAGGAAAGCACGACTCAAAGCAGGGATAGAGAAACGACAGCAGGGAGAATAACAACAGAAATCGCAGCCAAGACAACAACTGCTCGCTCCAGAAAAAGGCAAACGAAACAGCAGGGAAAAGGACCAGGAATTCAATCAAGTTAGTTTTGAATTTGAATGTGTTATTGATAGAAATACAGGACATGAGTGAACGATTACATAACGAAATATATTGGTGTACTACATTTAGCAAAACGACTTAGAAGGGACACCGAGTAAGAACGACTTCAACGATTGGAGATGTCTCTGGAAAATAATTCTATTAGTCTAAAACCGGAATCGGAAGACGACCAACAGATTACAAGAGAATGTAAATAGGTATTTTTCATAATAAAACGATAGCGTTTCCAGTTTGAAGTAATTTCCAACACAGAGAGTTGCAGTTGTTATAGCAATCATTTATAACGATGTGATCTGATATCATTGCAACAGTGAAAATATTGTAAATTTTCTTGATCTAGCAGTTATGTTAAACATTTTCAACAGAATGTATACCCTGTGTCACTATAAAGTACTGGTTCTGCAATATTATCAGTGATCAATGTGATCATTTTAAAATAAAGCAAATGTGATTACTGAATTCTGAGTAGTATTTCTCTTTGCTATATATATATATATATATATATATATAAAAACGTTAGATAAAGCAAGGACGGACAACTTCTGACGATAAAAAAGTTAAAAATGTAATAGAAAAAACGTTTCGGTCTTAGACCTTCGTCAGTTACAGCAATTTACAGTTACAGTTACAAGGTCTAAGACCGAAACGTTTTTTCTATTACATTTTTAACTTTTTTATCGTCAGAAGTTGTCCGTCCTTGCTTTATCTAACGTTTTTAAATTCATTTTTGTGGTGAGGCTTGGACTGTGAATCTTCATTGATCCTCCTGACGCAGTGGCATTCTTTGTTGGCCTGAGGCATTTTCCAAGATTAAGACATGAATCCCACCCCATAAAAATATATTATGTTTAACATAAAAAATATAACAATAATAATATCAATACCAGTAATAATAATAGTAATGATAATAATAATGATAATAATATAATGATAGTTCTTCTCGTTACTATATGTCATTGGTTACAGTTCAATACCTCTGGCTGCCATGACTTTTTCGATGAAATACCGTCCTTATATTAAATCTTTCTTCTGCAGTTTTTATAATAGAAATTTTCATATATTCAAAATAATGTACTATTCTATGGTTGGGTATGGATATTTTGCCTGTTTCTGTAACAGCACAATTAAACTTTCATGTGGTATATACTTTTGACTGATTGATGTTGATTTCACATTATTTTTTTACAGGAGTACGTAGTGCAGCAATCTTTTTGAACATATTAAGATTTCAATAACTCTTTCTTACATGTATTGTTTTTATGATATGACCTAAAAATAGCACAACCACATACTATACGGTGGGCACTCACTATTACCAAACCTTTATTCAAAGCTTTTGTAGAATCCAATTGTTTTACCCCCAATTTGTTGATATGGCATCTCTTTTGAGGGAAGAGGAATTTTTCTATCTACCACTGGGGGTACCATTGCAACTGGAAAGAGTACACACATTAAAACATGCACTATTCATAATGCTCTCAATTGTGGTTACCCGGGAATGAAATAATGACTGCAGTAGACAATAAAATATCTAATCAGAAGATTCTTCTTACAATGAATCTCATGCAATTATAACCAAAAAAACATAAACAAAAAATAATTGGAGCGTTCAGCTCATCCTCTGTGTAAGAACATATTGTGTTCAAAAGTGATGTACAACAAAGAAGACAAAGCAGTAGAGACTAAGAAAATAAAACTAAAGAAAAAAAACACAGGTTTTTACACCGTGGTAAACACAAGCATTCATATCAACTCTTCAAGATTTCACCTGCAAAAGATTTACAATCATTTTCAATTTGTGTTAAGTGAATATTATTGTGATACTTCATCGACTCTGTATTCCCTGTCAAGATAATAAATAATTTTACTTCTATTCCCTCTGGTGCAATCTCAGTGGCAGTGAAAGAGCTAAATGAAGGTCAATTTTTAAGCACTGTGTTGAGCGGTATACTGATCTTGTAATTTGCACCAGGTGTCACTAATTGTGTACCAAACACAGCATAAGAAATAAAATAATGGGGATTACGCTAATATAAAAAATAAAATATATAATATAAAAAAAATAAAGAATAAAATATGAAAGCATTGTGACTTCTTCAAAAACTAGCTTCGCGAGGTTTTTGCGGGAGTCGTATTTCTAGTTAGATATATAAATGGGCCAATAAGGTAAACCCATCAAGCAATCAGGTGAATAAAGAAAATTGTGCTGCGACAGTGGGAAATTGAAACACAAGGAACTGGGTAAATCAAACGAGTTGATTAATTAAGCTATACCACCGTAAGGTAAAAGGGAGGTGCTGACGTTTCGAGCGTTAGCCCTTCGTCGGAGCGAAACCTTTTACCTTACGGTGGTAAAACTTACTTAATCAACTCGTACAATCAGGTAAATAGATAGGCTAATTAGGCAAAGACATAGGTTAATTAGATAAATAGATAAACTAATTAGATAAATATATGATGTAATCAGGTAAATAGATAGGCTAAACAGGTATATAAATAGGCCAATCAGATACGCCCAACAGTCAAATAGATAGGTACATAGGCGACTCACGTAAATACATAGTTTAATTAAATAAGCATATATGCTAATCAAGTACATACAAAGGCTAACTAGATAAACTCATCGGGCAATTAGAAGAATAGATAGGCTAATTACGCAAATACATAAGCTAATTAGATGAATAGATAAACTAATTAGGGAAATATATAGTTTAATCAGGTAAATAGTTAGGATTCTCAGGTATATAATGGGGCTATTCAGGTAAACCCATCAGGATATCAGGTAAATAGATAGGGTAATTAGACAAAGACATAGGCTAATTAAATAACTAGATAGCTAATTAGATAAATATATAATCTAATCACTTAAAAAGATAGGCTAAACAGGAATATAAATAGGCCAATCAGATAAACCCAACAGCCAAATAGGTAGATGCATAAGCTAAACAGGTAAAAAGATACACTAATGAAATAAGAAAATATCCTACTCAAGTACATACATAAGTTAATCAGGTAAAGTTATCAGGCAATCAGGTAAATAAATAGACCAAGTTAGGCAAATACATAGGCTAAGTAGATAAATAGATAATTTAATTAGGTAAATATAAAGGCTAATAAGGTAAATAGATAGGCCAATTCGGCAAATACATAGGCTAATTAGATAAAAAGATAAACTACTTAGGTAAATATATAGTGTGATCAGGTAAATAGTTAGGCTAATCAGGAATATAAATGGCCAATAGGGTACACCAATCAGGCAATCAGGTAAATAGATACGCTAATTAGGCGAGGAGATAGGCTAATCAAAGAAATAGATAAAGTAATTAGGTAAATACATAGGCTAATCAGATATATAAATAGGCTACCTAAATAAAACCGATCAGGCAATTAGGTAAATAGATGGGCTAGTTAGGCAAGGAAAGAGGCTAATCAGATGAATAGATAAACTAATTAGGAAAATATATAGTTTAATCAGGCAAATAGTTAGGCTAAGAAGGTATATAAATAGGCCACTCAAGTAAACCCAACAGCCAAAACTTTTGATATATGGGCTTATGAGGTAAATCCATAGACTGATCAAATAAGGATATATGCAAATCAAGTAAATACATATGTTAATTTGGTAAGGTTATCAGGCAATCAGGTAAATAGATACGCCCATTCGGCAAATACATAGGCTAATCGAATAAATAGATAAACAAATTAGGTAAATATATAGGCTAATCAGGTAAATAGATAGGCTAGTTAGATAAACAGGTAAACTAATTATATAAATATATAATCCAATCAGGTAAATAGATAGGCTTAAGAGGTATATAAATAGGCCAATCAGGTAAACCGGATAGCCAAATAGGCTAATCAGGTAAATACAAAGACTAATTAAATAAGCGTATATGCTTATTAAGTACATACACAGGTTAATCAAGTGAGCCCACCAGGCAATTAGGTAATTAAATAGGCTAATTAGGCAAATACATCGACTATTCAAATAACTAGAGGTTAAAGTTAATTTATAGGATACTCAGGTAAATACATGGCTTAATCTAGGTAAATACATGAGCCAATCAAGTAGATACATAGGTTAATCAGGTAAACCCATCAGCCAATCAGGTAGATGGATAGACTAATTATTCCAATACAAAGACTGAATAGATAAATAGAAAAACTAACAGGTAAATTTATAGGCTAATCAGGTTAATAGATAGACTAATCAGATATATAAATAGGCCAATCAGGTAGATCCATCAGGCAATCAGATAAATAGATAGGTTCATTAGGAAAATACATAGGCTAATTAGATAAATAGATAGTAATTAGGTCAATATATAATCTAATCAGGTAAATAGATTGGTTAAACAGGTATATAAATAGGCTAATCAGGTAGACCCAACAGCCAAATAGGTACATACGTAAAGTAAACAGGTAAAATACATACACTACGCAAGTACATACATAGGTTAATCAGGTAAAGTTATCACGCAATCAGGTAAATAGATAGGCCAATTAGGCAAATATCTAGGCTATTCAGATAAATAGATAAAGTAATTAGGAAAATACATAGGCTAATCAGGTAAATAGACAAGCCAATAAGCAAATGTATAAGCTAATCAGATAAATAGATAGGCTCATTAGGTAAATGCATAGGCTAGTTAGACTAGAAATACGACTCCCGCAAAACCTCGCGAAGCTAGTTTTCAAAGAACTCGTTATTGTTTTTCCTGAGGGATAAAACCCTAATTTATGTATTTACTTATTATTCTATTATAACATTTTGTATTTTCTCATTTCTTGTATTTGTTATTATTATTATTATTATTATTATTATTGCATTATTACTATTATTATTATCATTATTATTATAATTACTGGTATTGATATTATTATTATTATTTTTTTTTTTTTTTTATGTTTAACATAATATACTGTTATGGGGTGGGGGTGTATGTCCTAATCTGGGAAAAGGTTCCTCTGATACTTCAAGCAATACAGTTTTCTTTTGAATAGGGTTTGTATCAGAGGTGGTAAAAATTACTCAACTCTGAACAATACAATTTCTTTTTTTGGACTTAGAATCTAGTCATGGTTGCCACAGCCACAGGATCTTTAAATTCCCTGACTTTTTCCTGAAAAATGTAAAATTTCCCTGACAAATAAATTACAAAAGTCACAAATTAGTCCTGGTAATGCCTTCAACCTCTCCTCACAGCCAACCCCTAAACCCATTGATTTAATATGCTTTCAGAAAGTCACACACAGTGAACATCGATTTCTTAAGATAACAAAGTCATGGAAAAAGGATTGATTTTCTTGGAAACCCAAAATCAGCTTTAAATCAGTCATGTAATTCTATCAATCAAACACATTTCATGTCACATTCTTGGTTACACCAAGCCATCGCTGAATTTGAAATTCCGACTTTTCCCTGACCTTAAAGAATTTTCTTACCCTTACCATTTCATGACCTGTGGCAATCATGCTAGTGCAGTCATTTTCCATACAGTTAGTGTGGAAAATCATGATTGAAATCATAGGGCATTTAGGAAACTTCAATGATTTCTCATTACATACAGCAGCCTTGTAATGAATATATAAGAAAGATCGTAAAAAGTTTGGCATTACAAACTTTAGTTTCTCCCTTATAGAGTTTTTCCAATGTAAAAGGTCAACTGTATATTTTGGTTGTTAATAAATATTTGTATTTGACGTCATAAAAATTAAACAGCATTAAGGAAAAAGGTTAAGATTTTATGCTTAATTTTGCAAAGTAGGGCTTAAATTAACTTTTCATTTGTGGGAAAGGTGTGGGGCTAAGAGAGTAATTCCAAGGAATGCATGGAACTAAAGGTAAAAACGCATTTTGAAATGGCTATGGAACTTGTCTGTCCCAATGAAACCTTGTAATTACTTAATGCATATACGCAGCAAAGATATATAGCAAAGGGAAATACTACTCAGAAATCAGTAATATTATCTGCTTTATTTACAAATAATTGCATTGATCACTGATAATATTGCTGAACCAGTCACTTAGTGTTTGGTATCGTTTCAGTTGAAAATGCTGAACATAACTGCTACATCGACAAACAAATCTACAATATGCTTTCACTGTTGCTATGATATCAGATCACATAATTATAAATAAATGCTATCACAACTGCAACCATTGTATTGGGAATTTCTTTAAGATGAAAGGCAATCGTTTCACAACGAAAAATACCTATTTGCATTGTCACTGTAGTATTAATAGTAAGTGACTGTAATCTTTCATTCGTTTGCGGTTGCAATTGGTTTCTGTTTCCCCTTTCCTGGCACTTTTTTCACGACGATATGGTAATCTGTTTTATCGTTCGTCTTCTCATTCTGTCTGTCTTCTGTTGAAGTCGTTTCGGTTTCCGTTCTCAGTCATTTTGCTAAATTTTGTTCGCCAATTTCGTTATGTAATCGCTAGCTCATGTCCTGTATACCTAAAACGAGTCTTTGTTTCTATATCGATACCAAATTCAATTTCCAATCTAACTTGATGATAACGTGATAGTATTCTGGTCCTTTTCCTTACTGTTTCCTTTGTCATTTTTGAGCGAGCAGTTGTTGTCTTTGCTGCGAAGTCTCTTGTTATCGTCCCTACCGTCGTTTCTCAATCTCTAGCTGCTTTGAGTTGCAGCTTCCCGTGTGCCGATTTTTGGGGCATTTAAACCTACTCGACGACGATCTCTCGCCGCTCCTTCTTGTATATCTCGAAGATCACGCTGGGATGTACTTCCAGGATTAGTGAGATCGGTTTACACAAAATTCACATTAATTATTTTCAAAACATCATTCACGCAATTCGTTATGGCGGAAATTCAAATACAGTAATGTTGCAAGGTAACCCGGCCTGCGAACGGACACCTTTAAAATATATATATATATATATAAACTATCGGCTCGATTTACTCGGGCTTACGAGCCACGTGGTCCGACCGAAAGCGACACGATTAGTAACCTCGCTTCGCGAGGAATAAAATGTTGCAGGAAAAAGCGTGAAGGAAACGCATTTCCGTGCAGCGCATTAGATTTAAGGTCAAGCAAACACAATGAAGAGTTGAAGAAATTTATCAGCTAGAGGGTATTAAATCCATTTTAGAAACGTACCTATTTTGATCCTATATATCAGATGGTGCTTTGTTTATCGCAGATTTTATCGTGCAAGAAAGCGTGCAGCAGAACAAGGAGTTCTAAATTCTAATAACCCCGTGTAACAAATATTTATTGTAGTGTAATCTTACCCAAGTAAGAAACTAAGAAATTTGCATGAAACGAGAAAATCAGTTGCCTTTGAAGAAAGGCTCTGGTTTCGGACTTAACGGACACTTTACTGACAACTGGGGGAATCTAACTCTTGGAGAGCACTGCTTAGCTGCGGGAACGGAAACTCGTCACGATTTCCTGGTACGCGAGGATCTACTTCAATGGTCTTCACTACGGACGTCAAGGAAGAGACATTACTTGGTCCAACAGTAGTTTATTCTGCACTCGGGGAAGTAGTCGCTGTTCAAATCGAAATCTTTACAAATGCACTTACTTATATATCTTCCGTTACACGTCAAGTGTTTACAATATGCTAATGTAACTTCAAGTATACAATGCGAGCGGAAAGTACTCAATTAAGATAGCGAATTCTAATCAACACTGACGAGGCTCCAAAATTAAAAATAGAGTGCTAGGATTACAATTACACAGGCTGAGATTAAGATAGAACAAACTTAGGAAATTAAAAGTAAGATACTTAAATTTGAAATTCTGAATTGCTGTTGTCGACAGCAAGGGAAAATTATCATATGAATAGAAAGCATTAAGACCAGGTTGGTGATAGCTAGTTCAGCTGGCTAACTTCCGAGAAACTAATAAAACTTCATTAGTGAAAAGTAGTTCAGCTGGCTTGTCTCGGAAAGTAGATTTTTAATAATAAATGAAACTCAAATGACCCGTTAACGAACTATTTGTCTTCTAAATAAAAGCTAGTGAAACAGCGCTGCACACGCTCAGGTGTACAAAGAGTCGGCAAAGTACAAAGTAGACAAACTTAAGGTTTCTAGCTGTTAACTGAAGAGAGGCTACTGTTGGCTTTTCTGTATTTTCGTGTCGGTTATAATATTTCGGGAAAGAGAATACATGCATTTCAAATCGAACAAATGAACAAACTGGTGAATAAAACTGCGATCCGCAAGTTCCCTATTACTGTTCCAAATTACATTTAAAGGACTCGAAAGCGAGCAATTTACAATATTTTCATAACAATACTCTGAGTGCACTTAAAATAATAATTATGTGGTCGCGGTAAATAACGGTTGGGACTACTTCGCCTATTGCTCCGTAGCACCGCCCTTTAGAACTGTCAATTCCTAACTGGCCATGGCCAACAGCTGACTAAATCCTTTATAAACAAAGCTGTCTTCATTACCACAATTGGTGCAGTATCTCTGCAAATTGGTTGTTAACTAGCTCAGTGATCCAAACATTTCCTGTCGATCTGAATCCCAAAGTAAACTTCGAAAGCAGGATTTCGTCTAATTTTTGAGTGGCCAGAGCCGTTAACACTCCGGCCAACATGAACCAAAGAATCGTAATATGTTTCGATAAAATATGGACAAACGGCATTTTAAAACTAACAAATATTTATCCAAATTAGAAGGATCATTGCTCTAGCAGGCCAACATAAGAGTCAAAGAGTGGATGGAAACTCTTTCACTTGCAACGAAGCAATAAGATTAGTAGTTGCGACTCACTCATTCTTTGATGGCATGCAAAATGACCGAGTCTACCGTTTGCGCGCGTAGTACATTGTTGCTGTTTATGCATTTTTATTTGGGATAGAAATACTGGCCAATTAATTGTGTGCCAGCTCAGTGCTCCAAACATTTCCTGTCTTTGAACCCCTAAGGTCAAAAGTAGATTTTGAAAGCACGGTTTTCTTGTTTTTTTCAGGGTGCCACGAGTCCTTAATACTCTGGCAAACATGAGCTCATATACTCAATACGTTTAGATAAGAATTGAATATCTAAAACTACACATTAAGCACTCAAGCAACCCAACATAAAAGTTATATATTTCAATCTCTTTTTCTTTCGACGATGCAGGAAGATTTGTAGTCCGGCCTCACAAAATCTTTGACGGCATCCAAAATGGCCGAGCCCACCGTTTACGCGCATAGTGCATTGTTGTGGTTTAAACTTTTTCAATTCGGATTTAAATTTTATCGTTCGATAAACCTCAGACATACACTAATGGTGCAAATAGAGAAAAGATTCAAAATAATTCTAAACTACCCCCTAGATGATGGCAAGGCTGGCCATACATTCATTTATAAGGCGTTTCTACAAAATCTCCGAAACTGAGGTTCTTGGTAAGCAGCTCTTGATACTGTATCCCACCTTCAAGAATAGGGACTTTAAGATTCGAGACACGACGGCTGTAAGACGCGGCCGGAAGTTAATTTTTAAAGAGGTGACATATTGCGCATGCTCACGCCGTCTTCCTGATGGTATCACGTCGCGTCGAGAACGTGGGTTTGGCAATTTTGACGTTCTGTACAAAACGTGAGCATATTCCTTCCAGTGCTTAACTTAAATAATGATATATTCCTCTAAACATGAAAAATTAGCAATCTAGGATAATTGGACGTAATTTCTGGTGACATTTTAGGTCGTAGCTGGGATTTATCCGGATTAAACTCCGGATCTCAGATCCAGACTAGACGCTCTCAGGAGCGTTCACTCGGGCTACACTTGATAGTACAGCTTCGAACAAACGTGAATGTCAGTTTACGCCTAACTTTTGTATATATTGTATACTATATGGCTGGTTCCACGACCGCAAAAAACCTACCAGACTGTATATCGCACCGCAATTCTTGTCGTGTTTAAGCTGAGCGATTTTATCACAAAGTTTTCTGAGGTTTTACAGAAATTTCAGTGATAATTGGGTTTGTGTACTAATCGAATTAATGTTGACCAATCAGCTTTCTTGGTTCCCACGGTAGAAAACAGTTGTGAAACTTGATGCCATTCATCTGATTCCAAGTTATCGAAGGCGAAGAAGCGATATGTGGGAAAAACAACAATATTACTCCTTAATCGGATATACTTTTCTTCAAATAGCTCTTATTTGTGGATCCAAACTCTTAATTAAGACAACAATATGTGGCGGGGCGGAGGTATGCGCTCTACCGAGTGCCCTTCTAGTTTTAATTTCTTTCAGGTGTTCTAAGCTTATAAAATGGCAGTGTCTTCGAGCAAGGCTTGTAAGCAAGTCACGAGCTACAACTTCAAAAAGTGATTGCAAGAGTCTTCTACTTTCCTCGTCTCTTGTACCGTTGCATTTCTCGATTTATTGCGTTCTTCTGCCGCTTAACTAGCACATTTAAGCTTTGTGTGTTTTTATGATCTTTTCTAATAGACACAAACAGAGCATTTCCATGGCTATTTCTGCGAAAGAATTGCTCAAGAATCACAATGATAAAGAGCGTTTCGCAGCCGCGTCGTCTTGCATCGCGCCGGAGATCTTAACTTTACTTTTCCCGCGCAAACGGCGACGTTCTAATTCCACTCCTTTAACAGCCACCGCGTTCTAGAAGCCGTCGCGTCTCGGATCTTAAAGTCCCTAATGAATACAAAGACGCGGTAAGTTGCTTTTCAAGTACATTTCAAACGCTACAAGTCGGTCAAAATCGCATTTCACCTGGAAATCTGGGTAATGATTAATTACTGAATTGTTAAAATCTAGTAGTCGCTGAGCTGCCAGGTCAATATTGGATTCTGTCCTCGTCTACCAGTACACGAGGGAATAACCATTGCATTCTCTTTGTTTAGGAGATATTGGTTAGCTGTATTGTATTGTTTGGTCTATTGTATCACTCCTTGTGTACCGGAACACGAGGACAGAACCAAATATTGTCAGTGATTAATTCAATTATTTAACAATAAAGTAGAAGTTATTACTGAATTCTGCCGAAGCATTTGTGCTCACTATACATGATTCAGTTATTCTGTGATTAAATGGTTTTAATACCAGTGTTGTGACAGAAAACATCCATAGCCCTTCCACAAAGGGTTTGTACCTTTGAGCTCCATGCGTCCCGAAGGAATTGCTCTCTTACCAAACCACACCCTCACTCCCTTGCACATGTAGCCCCTTTCTTGGAATTTGGAAAGAGCATACTTGGGTTAGGTATAGGGTAATTTGACTGTTTCTGCATGCTAAAGTACAATTGAAATTACTTTGGAAATTTTGACATTAAATATTAACTTTTCCCCCTACTGCCAGTAATTAATAACAACCACAATCTAAACAGCTGGTCTTCTCCACTGGGATACCTCTATTAAGAAAAAAAAATGTTTGTAACCCAAACGTTTCTATGATCTTTCTACCTGATACTTACAATGATGTGGTATCTCTATTTAGGGGAAGGGGACCTTTTTTTATGTACGCCACTCCGTTTGGCACAGGAGTTAACTGCGGATAGTCGAGCAAAGACAGCGAATGTATTTTCTTGACATTGTAACTTGGTGTCGGCATTCTCTGATTAAACATGGCAAGATGGTAAGGAGTTCGCATGAATTATTTAAGAAATACGTCGCCCTGTCAAGCAAAGCATACGTTTAACAAAGCTTGGCATCGATTGACAAATAAATTCTTGTTTTTATTTTATTCCTTTTAAAGCAAAATAATGAGGCAAGCAGAAAGAGTGAACACTTATTTCCTCTGTCCGTCACAAGCGAGTTATAAATTTAAAAAATGCAGGAAAAAAATGCAGGGAATGGTTCAGTTCATAAGTTTCAG
Source organism: Ricordea florida (assembly GCA_949710005.1). NCBI lineage: Eukaryota > Metazoa > Cnidaria > Anthozoa > Corallimorpharia > Ricordeidae > Ricordea > Ricordea florida. Next base: position 13,191,038 of record OX453279.1, on the reverse strand, counting down.
TAACATCAAGATAACAGTAATAACCAGAGACTTCTAGTCGCTTTGCATTCCACCATGCCAAAGCCCTTCCTGTCCTTGCTGGTATCCATTAATTAGATGAGACAATCCCACAATTGGGAAGTTGCAGCGATTAAAATGGGATGACTCATTCGATAACATCCTGCAGAGAGAATTATTTGTAGGTAATATATATTCTGAATGGAGAGATTGTTAATTATCTTTTATTGTTACCTAAGAAGGAAGCTCGAAACTTCTTTCTCTTGCTCTAAATTCGAGGGTTTACATGTTGAGAGAAGAAATACCTGCGAGCAGTTTTGGTGGTCACATTCGCCGAGTTGAGATGGTTATTACTCAGATTATTCGTGTTTCTTCAAATCTGGATAAATAGCATTTAGTATCATTAGCCCATTGTAACAATACTTTCTGTTATCGTAATTACAGAAAAAGCACCGATCTAGATTGTTGATCTAGATTGTTGTTATAAATTGTTTCATTCAAACTCTTCACCTCCCTGGAGCCACCAAACCGTACGAGGAAAACTGCAAAGCAGGCTACCATGCTACATTTGAATGCAAGCCAGGGAGACCATTGATCAAAGTCATCCTATGGTGAGCTTGTGGAGCAAAAAGGCCTTCGTGTCATGTCCCGCTACATGTTTCCGAACTTGAGTTGATGGAAATGCAAAGATCACGAGTGTTCTGTCGTGGATTGTAATACCGTCGTAAATTGTAATACCTGTCGTGAATTGTAATAACAGTTGTCGTGAATTGTAATAACAGTTGTCGTGAATTGTAACACAAGTTGTCGTAATTTGTAATAATCCGAGCTGTCGTGAATTGTAATACCACGTTGTCTTGAATTGTAATACCACGTTGCCGTGATTTGTACTAAGTCTTAAGAACAAACAATTACAAACGAAAATAACAAGTAATAAGCTGAATTTATCCATGAAACTCGTGTTTGATTCTCGTGATGTAAAGTTAGCGCTTCTTTGCTGGCACACAAAACAAGGGCTATTCAATCAGTAGTATTCCCTCCAGCTTTTGTCAAGTCCGCAGAAGAAAAGCCTGTAAATGTCAGTCGCTGCGGGAACAATTGAAGAAAGTCCTCAAGGGTGTGTCAACCGAGTGTCAAGTATGTACGTGACTCCCATAGAATGAGAATTCCCTGTCCAAATGTATTTATTCACCACTTAAGGTCTCTTTCGTATTTTTAAAATACTTTGTTATGAAAAAGTCACGCAGTTGAAATGCGGTCAGTGGAATAATTTTGCCCAACCAACCTCCATAACGAAGCGAAGACCCCTATTGTCGTACCATCCTGAAAAGTCACAAAACGTCGAAAAACATTTTCCATGAGGCACTGCTGGCTACATTAGTGTTGCAAAACTGATGAGACAATTTGGATCTGGCGATGGCCTATTATTGGAAGTAAAGAAAATAATTTCTCATCCGCGGTGGAACACCGCATGGCTAAAGCTTTACGCCACTGAGTATGAATAGTTGACAATTTTGAATATTATCTGGCGGAGAAAGATCGCTCGAGGGTAGCGCAATAAGCTTGGTTATGAATATTATGCAGGAGATGTTTGCTCTGTTTTATTTTTCTTTCCTACTTACTGTCGAACTACGCCGCAAAATGAAAATGATTAGCAAGGGGCGAATCTTTTGTACTTATTGTATTATGATTATAGAACATGGATTGTCTACCAGGTGATTTGAGTAATCTGCAAGAACTAGCCTGTGCCAGGCTCTCGGTTCGTGGACACGATCGAAACAGCGGGTGAGCGAGGTCGATCAAAAATCGGCGAGAGTCTAGGAAGGAAAAAATGCAGGGAAAGGGAGAGAGCCTGTACGAATTGGTTTAAATATCCATTCCGCCCACTGACACACTCATTTACGGTATGACAATTTCTTGCCTCCGCTGACAGAGTGTTCCATGTTACTGCGCCCCTATAACGAAAACTCTTCTTGAGGGCCTCAGTGTACGGCCGCGAAACAAATAGATTATGTTGCGCACCTCGAAGATTATGTCTGTGGAGGTATAAACGCTAGCGAATTTATCAAACAGGTATTTGGGTACAAGGTTATTTACAGTTTCGAACATTAAAGATTTCAGTTGTTTTGCACGTCTGTCCGCGAGGCTATTCCATTTAAGGGCATGAAGAATCTGGGCGCATATGGCATCCCAACTAGACCCTGTTATTATGCGTGCAGCCCTATTTTGTAGTTTCTCTTGTTTTTGACTGAGGTCATTACCGATGCAGCCCCAGACAGCGTTGTAATAATCGAGATGCGGTGGGATCAATGACTTATAAATTGTGACTAGGGTATGTAGTGCATGGATCACGTGTGCAGTTGCATTATCTAGACCCCCCTCTAAGCGTAGGTGTCGTTGTTGACCACGAGGTCAGAGATTGTACATCTACTGTTCATTCCGTTGTACATTTGTTCCTTTGGAGTTATGTTAAAGATTAACAAGACTCACTGCATGGTGTCAGGAGTGGCGTCTCAAGCAAGAACTTGAACGCGAACCTCGTCGAACCGAATTTGTTTTTGAAGAGAATCGAGTGACGTGCTTTCAGGCAAGAACTTGAAGTACATTTCGTCGAAACGGCGCTTGATGAACAATAGAGTTGTGTTTCAAGCAAGAACTTGAAGGTAAATCTCGTCAGTCTGACAGTTGTTATTTTTGAGCAGTCCAGTTGCGTTTCAAACAAGAATTTGAACGTAAATCTCGTCGAACTGCCGTAACATTAAGAGAGTTCGGACAGTGTTGTGTGGCAAATTCGAGCAAGAAATCGACCACAAACCTGAGTTGTTTAGCCGAGTCATTGTTAGCGGCCAGTTTGGATAGTGGGTGGTGTTTGAAGGTAGAATTTTTTTTCGTACCTTCCTTCAAAGTACCTTGTGAACTTCAAAAGCTTGTACAACGCCTACTAACCGCACCAGTGGACCTGGACCACTGGAATTGAAGCGTAACCATGAGTGATGAAGAGGGCCCGTTCTCAGGTACAGCCCCTCATGTTCCTGTTCCAACGATACCCATGATGGTTTGCAGTCAGTTACCTCCTCCTGCTCCAATGAGCCTTAAGGGTAATTTAGCAGAGAACTGGAGCTTCTTTAAAGAAACCTGGAAAAGCTATATGATAGCCCTTGAACTTGAAAAGAAGCCGAAACCAGTCATTCTGGAAACCTTAAAGATTGTAGTTGGCAGAGAAACCATTCAAATAGCAAAGAACCTTCCAGTGGCCGATTGCACAGACCCAGATAGCCTGTTAACTGCTTTGACACAGCATTTTGAACCACAAAGAAACATCATCTTTGAGCGTTATCTTTTCAATAGTGCCAACCAAGGTGATACCATTGACCAGTACCTGACCAGACTACGAAAATTGGCATCCACTTGTGCTTATGGAATGCTAAGTGATGAGCTCATTCGTGACAGACTTGTCATTGGAATCAAGAGTCATGAGGTCAGGAAAAGACTGCTTCGTGAAAAAGGACTAACTCTAAATAAAGCCTTAGATGTTATTAGAGCAGCAGAAACTACAAATGATCAACTGAAGAAGATTGATGGCGAAGTGGAAGCACAAGTAAATCTTGTGAAGAATAACCCAAAGAAGACGGATTCTAAACAGAAGGCTGGTGCAGTGAAGAATTGCAAGTATTGTGGAACAGTTCATAAGCCTCGTCAGTGTCCAGCATATGGAAAGAAATGCAGCAAATGCCATAAGAATCATTTTGCTAAAGTGTGCACCGCACCTCCTCATAGAAGTCAAGATAAAGAACACCAAGGGAGATAAATGACATCTGCCAAACCTACTCCCAGGAAGCCTACCCAAAGCGTTCATCAAGTCAAGGAATCGGGTTCATCATCAGACGATGAGTTGTACTAATGTTTACAGTAAGTGACGATGGACGATCCAAGTATATGGTACAACCACTGCTCAGATTTGAGGAGAAATGCAAGTGGGCTGAAGTTCCTATGCAGATGGATAATGGATCAGAGTTCAATTGTCTTAAAATGAGTGACTTTCTAAAGGTTGATAACAGACCAAATCTGGAGAACACTTCTGCCGTACTGAAAACATACAATGGAGAACGCCTGCTGCCTAGAAGTCAGATTCACCTGGATATTCAGATTGGTGGTAAGAAGACCAGAGCAAAATTCCTAGTTGTCGATGATGCTCCTAGTTCATTGTTGTCAGGGAAAACATGTGAAGACTTGGAACTTCTGACTGTGAAGAGAGAACTTCTGATAAACACAGTCTCTGACGTAAAACCTTGACCAGAGAAGCTGTACTATCAGACTACAAAGATGTGTTCACAGGACTTGCGTACATTGGAAATTACAAGATTGAGCTGAAAGAAGAAGCAATTCCGAAACAAGATCCTCCAAGGACAGTACCCATAGCTCTCAGAGATGACGTAAAGAAGGCACTGAAAGACATGGAGAAGAAAGGCCACATAGCTAAAGTTGAGGAGCCTACGGACTGGAAGAAGCGCAATGGCAACAGTCGTGTTTGCTTGGATCCCAGGGAACTGAACAAGTATGTGAAAATACCAAAGCTTCGCCTTCCCACCATTAATGACGTGACATCAAGACTAGGCAAAGTTCAAGTATTTTCAGTTTTGGATGCAAAAGATGGGTTCTTACAGGTCAAACTAGATGAAGACTCAAGCAAGCTCACGACATTTCACACCCCATTTGGGAGATACAAATGGCTCAGAATGCCCTTTGGCATATGCAGCGCACCAGAGGAGTTTCAGAGGCATGTGAATGAAATCATTGAAGACCTGGAGGGAGTCGCAGCCATTGCCGATGATATCCTGGTAACTGGTGTTGGAGAAACGCATGAAGAAGCCATAGTGGACCACGACAGAAATCTGACTGCCTTGTTGGAGAAGTGCAGAGCCCGAAATTTCAAGCTGAATAAAGAGAAATTCGTGTACAAACAGAATAAATTGAAGTACTGTGGACATATTTTGACTTCGGAAGGCATTCCTCCAGATCCGGCCAAAGTTGAAGCAATTACACAGATGCCACGACCACGCAACAAAACGGATGTGCGAAGACTACTTGGCATGATAAATTACCTCGGTAAATTCTTGCCTCAATTGTCTGATGTATCAGAACCCCTCAGGAACCTTACGAAAGCTGAGACCCAGTTCATGTGGTCTCAAGTTCACGAAGATGCCTTCAGCAAACTAATGAAGATGATCTCGGAACCACCACTGCTTCGGTACTATGACTTAGAGGAAGAGGTCACAGTGGAGACAGACGCTAGTGGCTACGGACTCGGAGCCGTGTTGTTTCAAGCCGGTAGACCAGTGGCATTTGCAAGCCGGACGATGACGCAAACAGAAAGACGATACTGTCAGATTGAAAAGGAGTGTCAGCACTAGTGTTTGGCTGTACCAGATTTGACCATTACCTTCATGGACGAGACATGATCACAGCCCGTACAGATCACAAACCTCTGGAGACCATTTTGGCCAAGAGCATTAACAGTGCACCCAAGAGGTTACAGCGGATGATGCTGCGACTTCAGAAATACCATCTGAATGTTGTGTACAAGAAAGGCACACAGATGTACGTCAGTGATCATCTGTCCAGATCTGCCCTCCCAAACAGTCAAGCACAGAGGGAGAGAGAAGACTATGAAGTCTTTGCATTGAATACCGAAGAGCGTCTTATGAAAGAGATTGAAGCCACAGATCCAAATGTCTTTCATAACTTGACAGATGCCACACTTCAGAAAGTTGCGATAGCAACATCAAAAAATGGAAATCTCATTGAACTAGCAAACATAATTGCTATTGGTTGGCCCGAAGACAAGACTCAAGCACCTCCCAGTATTCGTGAATATTGGCCCTATAGAGATGAACTAGCTGTCCAGGATGGAATAATTTACAGAGGAACCAGAGTGCTCATTTCCACAGTAATGCGTCCACAGATGCTACAAAAGATACACTCAGCTCACCTCGGAGCAGAGGGCTGCATTAGGCATGCACGAGATACTATGTACTGGCCGTCCATACATAATGATATCAAGTACCTGTGTGACAATTGTTCTGTCTGTCTAGAAGCCAAACCTGAGCAACCTAGAGAAACCATGCGGAGTCAGCCAATTCCCAAGAGAAGGTGGCAAATAGTAAGCAGCGACCTATTTACTGTAAAGAAAGACACCTACCTGATTGTCACAGATAATCTTACAAAGTATTGGGATATAGAGCATTTGACTGATAGTGATGCCGAGACCACGATCCAGCAGATGAAGAAGATATTCGCCAGACAAGGTATTCCCGAGGTGGTCATATCCGATAATGGACCTCAATATGCAAGCAAAGAGTTCAAGCAGTTCTCAGAGAGCTGGAACTTTCATCATTACACCTCATCACCTCACCATCCTAAAGGAAATGGCACCGCAGAAGCAGCCGTCAAGAAAGCAAAGAGAATACTGAAGCAGAGTCAAGATCCCTGGATGGCCATACTTGAGCACAGAAATACTCCAGATGATCTTGCATCACCTAATACATACATACATACATATCCTTTATTTAAACACGATAAGATTTAAAGCTCAAAGCTTGTGGGGTCGTGTAAAAATGATTACAAATGGATAAAACTGTATAAAAATAAAGAATAGCAACACTTACAAAATACAACTACAATTAAAACTCTAAAAATATGCAGTAAGATTTTCACCAAGAAATAAAATGAATTTACATTAGCTACCTCTGAGTAAATTGACTATAGTTAAAAGCATTTAAAATCTTGGTAGTGCCTGGGCAGCGACTGGACCGACTCTGCACTAAAATCAAGTTCCTTAAAATAACGGTCCTTCTTCACTTTGCGATAAAAAACAGTAAACTGGTCTGTAAAATGACTCGAGACAGCGTTCCAAAGAATAGCGCCTCTATAGCTAATTGAGTTTTTTAGAAACTGCGAGTTAAAACGCGGGACGATTGTGTTATTACTCCTTCTCAAATTGTATGCAGTGCAGGGCGTATTTGTCAAGTATGAAAGAGCCGTAGGTGCTTCACCTATAAACACGCTATGGAGTAGTTTAATTAATCGAAGTTTATAATAGAGGGTTAAAGTATTCCAGTTCGAATGTCGGTAAACTTCCGCGGTAGGCATATCTCGGGGTAAGTTGTATATAATTCTGGCTGCCCTACGGTGAAGTACTTCCAGAGAATGTAGAAGCTCTGCATTAGGGCAGCCGCCCCAAACGACTAGTCCATATAGAGCTGATGGTAATATTATCTTGAAGTACAAGTCCAATAGGGCGTTTCTGCTCAAGAACGAACTCCTTTTCAGGAGGCTCAGTTTGTTTACGAAATTCTTTTTTACATCTGTAAGGTGACGTGACCAGGAAAGCCTCTCATCGATAGTAACGCCCAAAATGAAAAGCTGAACTCAAGGCGAACAAGAACAGCCACCCCTATCAAGTCAGATCTCCTGGAGCCACATCTTATACCAGCCTCAAGTATCATCAGAGAGTTAGTGAAGAAAAAGCAACAAAACAAAAGGTACTATGACCAAAAGGCAAACCCCCTACCACCTCTTGTTGTAGGAGAGTGCATTCTTGGAAAGATCAAGCCTCAGTCGTCTGCCCATTGGACACAAGGAACTGTAGTTAGAAAGGAAAATGACAGATCCTACATTATAAGAGTAGATGGCCGCGAATACAGGAGGAATTGTCATCACATCCGCAAGTCAAAGGAAGTGAGAGCACCCATAGTTAATGATGGATCAGATTCAGCAGTGCAAACTTGTATTGAGCCAATGACACACTCAGAGCGATTGCTTCCATCACCCCTGCCAGATAGGTCATCAGTGGCTCCCCAAGTCAGCAATGAAGCAGCCGTGACTGACCCAGTTGTTTCAGAACCAGAAACACACAGTAAACCTGCTAAGAGTGCCCTGATGCAAGAGAGTGTTAGAAGATCACACAGATCCGGTTAGCTCAGTTGGTAGAGCACCGGACTACCGTGCGGGAGGTCGTGGGTTCAAATCCTCGACCGGACCAACACTCAGGGTCTTTAAATAACTGAGGAGAAAGTGCTGCCTTTGTAATGACACCTCCAAATGGTTACACTTTCTAGTCTTCTCGGATAAGGACGATAAACGTAGGTCCCGTCTCACAGTACTGGTGTGGGACGTTAAAGAACCCACACACTGTTCGGAAAGAGTAGGGGACGTAGTCCCCGGTGTGATGGTCTATCACTTATTCTGTTATGGGGGCACCTGTGTATCCTACTATTCACTATGATAAGATTGTGAACTGCGTGGCTGCAATTTGCGCCTTAATAAGCAGTCTGACAAAGTCCCCCACAAAAAGTGTTGTAAAGCGCTTTGAGCCTTGGGATAAAGCGCTATATAAATCCTGAATCATCATCATCAGCCAAGCCAAATCCTAAATACAAAGACTATGTTTTATGCAAATGAACTCTGAGACACTGCGTTGATATCTTCAGCATAAAGTTAATAGGACGATCTTTGCGAAAGTCAGTAGTTCAATTTGTATTGTTTATGTTCTCAGAGTACTGTTCTTTTTTAAAGGAAGGAAGATGTAGTGCATGGATCACGTGTGCAGTTGCATTATCTAGACCCCCCTCTAAGCGTACGTGTCGTTGTTGACCACGAGGTCAGAGATTGTACATCTACTGTTCATTCCGTTGTACATTTGTTCCTTTGGAGTTATGTTAAAGATTAACAAGACTCACTACAGGGTACTCTGGGGACATATCGGCCTTAGCTTCATCAGGGCAGCAAGTACTTTAGCAACTTTACCGACGACTTCAGAGATGTGAGCCTCCCACGAGAGTGTTTCATCAACTTGAACGCCTACGCATTTGACAACTATTGACTCTTTCAATTAAATGCCCATCAAGGCATATGTTGGGTTCCCTAGGAAGCAAAGAGGATTTTGTTCCTTGTGCCTGTAAACAGACACTTAGTCTTGAGGACCTTAAGACTTAGACGGTTAGATTCGAGCCATTGTTTCAGATTGCCTAAATCGTGAGTCAGGGATGAAAACGTGAGATTAGTGTTATGGCGTACACCCTCACATCTGAAAGAAGGTTACAGTTTGGGAGATCATTAATGTACAGTAGGAATAGTAAGGGGCCGAGTATTGAGCCTTGAGGCACCCCACAACTTATGAAGCTAGTTTGAGAATTTACGTTGTTTATAACTGTAACCTGAGTTCTATCAGAGAGGTAGTCTCGTAGAAGATTAAGACTTGCACCTTTAAACCCATACAGCTCCAATTTTGACAGAAGGATCTCATGGTCAGTAGTATCAAACGCCTTTTTTCAATCAATAAACAGAATGGCATTTGTCAAACCATCGTCGATGTTAAGATACCAATTGTTTGTGATATCAATAAGAGCTGTAAGAGTAGTAGGTCTAAAGCCACATTGATATTTCGAAACTAGCTTATTGTCATATTGATCAAAAATGGCTTTTTCAAAGAGATTGGTTATTACAGAAAGTCTATATTAGTGATGCTGAGCGATGTAAGCCCACGAGAGCTACAAAACGACTTTAAGATCTTATTGGCCTCCTTTATTTTGTCGTTGAATTCTTAGTTATCTGAGCTGGGTAGCTATGGTGAAATTGCAAGGCGCGTAGTCGGGAAATTCTGTTGAATCTGAGGTACCACGTGGACAATGCCCTCAGCCACGCTGCACGGACTTTCTTAGCGTATGTTATTAGTTCCAACATGGAGGATGATTTCATCTGGTTCCTTTCTAAGCAAGGTCTTTAAATAATCCTCCATATCTGCAATTCGAGCACCCTAGAAGAACTTCACTGCCACATGCTTTTCATTCGTTGATAGATCCCAACCCTGGACGTGTTAAATAATGGAATCCCCATGTATGAAGACAAGCTTCTTTTTTCCCACGTGATCTGTTGATGATTTCCACTAGAGAACGAAATAGAAAGATTCTGAGTTTGCTGTGCAGCATTCCGTGTGCCCCGATTTTGGTGGCTAATTTGAAGGTCTTTACTGCCACAGCTTTTCATTTGTTAAAAGATCCCAACCCTAGATGTGTTAAATAATAGAATCCCCAGCTATGAAGACAAGTTCTTTTTTTCCATGTGATCTGTTGATGGATTTCCACTAGAGAACGAAATAGAAGGATTCTGAGTTTGCTGTGCAGCATTCGGTGTGCCCCGATTTTGGTGGCTAATTTGATTTCACTCAAGAGTCGGCCGTGATGGTTCAGTTGGATTTGCGTTCATTGAATTTTTTTCCTTTTTGCTGCGTTTTCTTTTGCTCCTCTGTTAGAACTGCTCATTGTTAACAGTTACCCAGGAGGATTCGTTGTTATTCACACCTTCAGATGTTTGGTCATGCAAAATTGTAGAAATAGTTGGAACACACTTTTCTTCATTAGGGTTTTCGAGATCGTTGTTCATTAGTCGGATGGCTGTTAAAAGGCTCGTGTTCTCTTAGCGCAGCGAACTGGCTTCCTGTTTCAAATTGATGTGGTGGGACTCCAACTTCAACAATTTCTCTTGAAGATCTTTGTTCTCATTCTGCAGTGATATGACCAGCTCTTTTCGGATTTAAGACTCTCAATTTCAAGGCGGCATATTTCTTTGACTTTAGCCTCATTAAAAAAGATAAATCTTCAATTATGAGCTCGTTATTAAAACGTTTATCCAAATTAGCGTTCGAGCTGCTCCTCTTAATCAGCTCCTCACCATAGTCTTGAGCTTGAATGGCGGCTCGTAGTCGATCGATTACTACGCTTTAATTTCTACTTCATTTGAGACCACGCCTATTTAGTTCTGCTTTTCATTCGTCCGTCTTGAGGAAAAAGACATATGTTGCCGGATCTGGAGTATCTTGTTCACGGGAGATTTCAACTTGCTCGGTGTTTACGGCTTCAGAGTTCGCAGACACGCGTCCGTCCGCCACCCCATCACCTAACTTGGAAACCTTGTGCCATAATAATTTAAACATTACGACAACAGGTTATTACAATTCACGATAGGTACCTTATTGCAATTCATGACAACTGTTATTACGATTCACGACAGCTATTACAATTCACCAAAACTGTTATTAAAATTCATAACAGGTATTACAATTCACGACCGTATTACAATTAACGACAGAACACACGTGGCATATTCTAAATTTTGATTGACTGCCGTAAAAAGAATCTTTTAACGATCTTGAGACGATTGCGTTCCGAAAATTCTACTGTTTACGCCTAACACCCCAATTTCCAATCCATCACAGCAGCTCTTGAGTTAACGCTCCACGAGCTAAAAATAACTTAACATTGTAAGAGGGAATCCGTCAGGAAATTGAGTTTTGAGTGAACAAAAACCATGTGCCATAATAATCTAAACAATCTCGCATTCTTGCTTACATTTTTTTAAAGGGCTATAGTTATAATTGGTTATCTGTATAACACCAAAGAAAATTTGTTATGGGTTAAGCCCGCGAATTCACAAAATGGCTTCTTCCACATGAAATTTTCAGAATTTTACCTGTGTTCTCACAGTTCTAGTGAAATTTGACATTTATTTTCTCGGACTCCCATAAGAAATTGTCTGTGGTGTTATTACAGATAACTTATCATATCTATAGTCCTTGAAAAGTCTAAAAAAGAAGTCGATATTGTTTAAATTATTCTGGTACAAGTGTTTTGTCCACAGAAAATTGACATTACTCAATTTCCAGATGGATTCCGTCTTAATGCTTCAACTCAATAAGCAGGAACTCTGAGCTGTTTTTGACGATTTGAGTCAACAATGCCAGAGGTTTTGACGTTCGTGAAAAGAGAAGAAAACTTCTGGCACCACGGTATTACGATATTAATACCACATATAATGTGCTCCTTACACACCTTATTCTCTTCCTCACTAATATTCGCCTCTGGAATGGAATACTGCAATGACAGTGCTTTCTTAAGCAATGAGTTGCTTGACGTCCTGCAAGAGGTGTGTATCGGCATAAGCCAGAGCAAACAACTAGTCTATGTTTGTGAATGACAATTTTACAAATTTGGAGGTAACCGTGGGCGAAAAAAATATCTATGAGCTAGCGCCTGCATAAGTTGTCTAACACTAGTATAGAGAGCACACTTAAGCTTTGATCATAGGCTGTAAGAGTAAATTTGTTCTTAGCGACGACTCAGAAGCAAAGAAATAGGCCAGCAAGATTGACCAAAAGGATAAGCTTGTTGCGTATTGCATTTTGCTACTAACTCTCATTGATGTTCCAGCATGGCTTTCGGTTAAAAAAAGCATCCCAAATCATGTTTTAAACAATGCAGAGCAAGTACACTGTAGTATGTTAAAATGAATGTGTCAGAATGTTTTAATAAGACAGGCTTGGGAGTGAAATCGTTGAATGAAGAAGACAAAACCAATATCAAATTAATAATGGGGTAGTACAAAAATAATAACAATACCATAATAGTAATAACAACAACAACAAAATAATAATAATAATAATAATAATGATGATGAGCAGAAGGGTTGCAGGGAAGGCTCCCAAGGAACCAACAACCAGCTCTATATTGATAAAATGGTCCTACAAGAGTACAAGAGGCCAAATCAAGAAAGAAGAATCTTGCAATGGGCTGGATTGATTATAAGAAGGCTTGCGATACCGCATTTCTCGATTCTTGAATATTTGGTGCAGCTCAAAATGTTAAGACCCTACTGGAAAATGCCATGACTGGCTGGCAAACGGAACTTACATCAAATGGAGAAAGTCTTGGAAGTGTCTCCATTAAAAGGGGCATCTTCCAGGGTGATTCCCTATGCCCCCTCCTCTTTGTGGTTTCGATGATTCCTCTGTCCCTAGTTCTCAGAAAATGCGAAGCGGGATACACATATGCTAAGAAGACAAGGGTCAATCACCTTCTCTTTATGGATGATCTAAAGCTTTACGCTAGAAGCGAGAGCCGGCTGGACTCACTGATACAATCAGTGAGAATATTTAGCAATGACATCGGTATGAAATTTGGTATTGAGAAGTGTGCTGTCTTGATCCTGAAATGCGGCAAACTGGTACAGACAGAAGGCGTAACACTACCTGATGACACCATAATAAGAGCAATGGAAGAAAATGACGGGTAAAAGTATCTAGGAGTGCTTGAGGCTAGCGACATGCTTCATGACCAAATGAAGGACAAACTCAGGAAAGAATACTTACGACTCGTTAAAAACGTAGCCCGAGCGATTGAACGAATTAAACGGTGGAAACTTGATACAAGCCATAAACACCTGGGCAGTGTCACTCGTTAGATATGCAGGAGGAATACTTGAATGGAGGAAACAAGAACTTCGGGACCTAGATCGCAGAACAAGAAAATTGCTAACCATGAATGGAGGGTTTCATCCACGGGACTGTGTGGCACGACTTTAATTTATGTGCCAAGGAAGGACGGAGGGAGAGGCTTTATAATATATCCGTAGAGGATTGCGTCAATCAAGCAAAGATATCACTAGAATGTTATGTCCAATCAAGCGAGGAAGAAGTGTTGAAAGCAGTTAGGAGGGATGGGGATGAGAATAGAGAAACAGCTGTTAGCTTTAGAGCGAGGCGAAGAACTGAAAATATTCAAGAATGGAACAAAAAGCCGTTATATGGACAGTTTGTGAGACATGGTGAGGAACAAAGAAGTGAGGAAACATGGACCTGGTTAAAAGAAAGAAAGCTCAAGAGAGAAACAGAAGCTCTTATCATTGCTGCACAAGATCAAGCAATACGAACAAACTATATTAAAACGATGGTTGACAAGTCTCAGAATGATCCTAAATGTAGAATATGTAAGCAGAATAATGAGACCATTAGCCATATTGTAAGTTCGTGCTCGAAACTGGCACAAAACGAATACAAAAGGAGGCATGAAAATGTGGCTAAAGCGATCCATTGGGACCTGTCAGCAAAATGTGGGTTTGAACGAAATGAGAGGTGGTATGACTATGTTCCAGAGAGTGTTCTTGAAAATGACGATTACAAACTTCTACGGGACTTCAGTGTGCGAACAGACCATGAAATAGTGGCTAGGAGACCGGATTTGGTGATCGTTGACAAGAGAGACAAGAGCTGTCAGATTATAGATGTGGCAATTCCAGAGGATGGTAGGGTGAGAGAAAAGGAAGAGGAAAAAGTTGAAAAGTACCAAGATCTAGCGAGAGAAGTTCGAAAAATGTGGGGTGTGAGGACAAAGGTTATTCCAGTGGTAGTGGGGGCACTGGGATCAACACCACTGAGATTGAATGACAATTTGAGAGCTATTGAGGTGGGCATTTCTGTTGGACTGATCCAGAGATGTGCTTTGTTGGGGTCGGCAAGAATTCTTAGGAAGGTGCTGGAGATGTAGAAAGAAGACAAAAAAGAAAACAAGGGATGTTTCTTGGCTTCCCTAGGCAACTTGTTGTTATCCGGAGCCAATGAAGAAACCAGCTTCTATATTATCAATAGCTGTGTGAATCTTTAATAATAATACTAATAATAATAATAATAATAATAATAATAATAGCAACTGGATTGCACAAAAAAATAGGAGGTTGGAAGGAGAACATGATTCATGCAAGAAAAAGCTATTAGAACCACCGGCACTAAATAACATATCAACAAGCCAGCAGACTCCTCTTATGTAGATTATGTTGTGAATACATGAGAGTGTACACCATATTGCAAGCGAATGAAACAAATTGGCTCAAAAAGAATATAACAGAATAATGACAAGAATGATAATAAAAAACGCTACCTTACTATTTTCGAAAATTGCAGTATAATTCCCCTTCAAGGAATGTTATCAAATTCAAATCGCCAATATGAAGGCAACCTACAAGGCGGGGACACATGAATGAGGTACCATAGGTAATGATGGTGTCCTTGGCGTTTCTTTTCACATATCCTTTAAAACGTAACAGGAGCTAGAGCCTATTCTTTCCTTACTTGACCCCAAAAAATTTAGGTGGTTCGAGAGGTTTCATGTTCCACTTACTTGACTGATGAGTTTGAGTGCATTAGTGCATAGTCATACGGGATACTGCAACAGCATATTTCTGGGTTTCAATAGCCGGTTTCAATAGCCGGTTTCAATAGCCGGTTTCAATAGCCGGTTTCAATAGGTTTCAACAGCCGGCTATGTGCAGGTACGTTTAGATGACATCTCGCCCATTGCATAAGCAAGATTGTGCCTAACTCCCTGTTTTAGGTCCCTGTAGTATATCCGATGCACTAATGCTTCAAACAGTACTACTTACAACTTAGTGAAGTTGTCAACATGTTCTTGATTCCAACCTGGATACAAAGCATTCTGAATATCTTTTTGTACCTCGAAAACAAAAGAGAAAAGATAACAATCATTACAACTGCTGACAGCTAAGGCGATATATTAGTAAAAAAAACCTCTTCCGGAGGCTGGTATGTCGGAGGATAAAAATGAACAGTTGGCCGAGAAGTGAATCTTCGAAGGCATAGAGGACATCTCTCAGCCCACGACATAATCCTCCCAGATACCAGTAAGCCAGAAAGGCGCTTATTTTATAACCCTCTGTAATCTTGAGTTAATTCTTACTTTGTACATGTTGAAGAAAATGAAAAACGAGTGATCTGACTGCGATTGCGATTGATGCAAACACGTTCATTGATTGGTTAAAATTATTTTATTTTAACTGTGATTGGGCCAGAGCTTGACAAGCTGTCATATAAAATATACTCTCGCAACGCCCCTTGCATAAACCATACCACTAACACTACGAAACAAATCACACCCATGAAACAGGGAATTTGGAAAATCTGGTGCAGTTGAAGGATTTACGTTAGAAGTGGACTGTTCAAAAACTTAGCTTTGCCGTTGAATGGCGGACGCTGAGGAGGTCGAAGATAAAACAGGTGGAAGAACTTAAGTCCGAATTGAAAGGACAGGTTGAACTGATTGAACTGAATTCTGTTGAGCTATAAATTGACCAACAATCGCAGATGACAAAAATTTTGGTTGTACAGTTGGTTGTGCACTGTAAGAATTGAGCGATATATCACTTGCGTAGTTTATCGCTTTTGGCTTGGGAGTTGTCCGAACAACGACAATGGGATGTGTTGCCTTGTGTAAAACCAGCCTTTTTGCACATTTTAGTGAGGGGATTTTCAAGAATTTTATTGCATAAGGTTCCGTACCTTTTGCCCACCTCAAAAAACACTAACAGCTTATTTTGTGGCTTTTCTGTATTAATCGGAGCTACAATTGTCACTGGATTGTACAAAACGAGTCTATTGTAAAACTAAACTTGAGAGGTTGACTTTCTTTTCTTTTCTTGCGAGTGAAAAATCGCAGGGCAAATATCCTCACTCGTCCTACCAAGACAAATGGTCTTGCACTTAGCGGGATTAAATGACATCTGCCACATGCTTTGCCACACTTCCAGTTTCCTTAGGTCCTCCTGGAGTTGATCGCCGTTCTCCACGCTTGAAACAATACCGTATAGGAGTGCATCATCCGCAAAAAGCCTAATTGAGGATTTCAAATTATCAGGCAGGTCGTTGACGTACAATAGGAATAGCAAAGGTCCTAATACGGTTCCTTGGGGCACGCCAGAGGTTACCTGAGCGGGATTAGAGTGCTTGCCCTCGCACACCACAGACTGAAAGCGGTTTGTCAAGAACGATTCAATCCAGCTTAACAAAGGTCCGCGGATACCATTGTAGTGTAGCTTGCAAATTAGGCGTTTGTGAGGAACCTTATCGAAGGCTTTACTGAAATCCAAACAACAGAGTTATTTTCTTGGATGGTTCTCGCCAAATCGTGAATAGTCAAGATCAGCTGGGTAACGGTGGATCGTTTTGCTCTGAATCCTTGTTGCACGTCTGTTAAGATCGCGTGCCGTTCTAAATGCTTCATTATACGACTGTGGATGATATGCTCAAGGACATTTGATGAAATGCAGGTTAATGAAATCGGTCTATAATTTGAAGGGTCTCATTTTTCTCCATTCTTGAACACACCACATACATTGGCGTGTTTCCATTTGGACGGTACATGGCCGGCATCAATGGAGGTTTGGTAAACTGCTGTTAGTATAGGGCCGATTTCCACGGCATCATCCTTCAGGAACCACGGGGGTATCTCATCCGGGCCACTGGCTTTATTTATTTTTAGAGACTGCAACTGCTTGATAACTCCTGGGATCGTAACAAGTGGCTCCAAGCAACAGACGGAAATAGCGCATCTGTTCGTGTTTTCCTCTTCGCTTACCGCAAGGCTTTTGATTTCATTGATCACGGAACCCTGGCGGCCAAACTTAAGGAAGTCGAGATCCCCAACAGTATCGTAAACTGGATCCTGGATTTCCTGTCAGATCGGTCCCAGAGGGTGAAACTCAGCCGAGAATGTTTGTCTGAATGGGGCGCGGTACCAGCAGGTGTCCCCCAAGAGTAGATTAAACAGCGTTTGAGATCAATTTTTTCAAATCATATGCAGGTATATTTGAGAGAGGAGGGAGGGATATGGGGGTCAGGGGGTGTGTGTGGGCAGTGGGAGTAGTAATGGAGAGGTTGACGCCATGTTGAGTTCATAAACAGCGCGGGAAAAAAAGGGAAAGTCAACACGAGGTATAAATTACAGTAAACGCCCGGGAAAATCGCTGTCCTCTTAAAGAGATTTATGCATGCAGGCCGGGCATGTTGAGGCGCGCATACAGCAAGGCACTAAAATACTGAATATACCTTTACATTAACTACACAACGCATAGTTTCAATTTTTTAAAAAAAATAGTTTATTGTTCACACAAATAAAAGTACAATTCAGTAACACTGTCCTTCAATTATAGTAAAATGAGACTCCAGTGTTCTTGTCTGTGGCTTGATATAATGGTGGAATGTCCTTTTTGACATCTTCTATGACGACAAATTGTCTCTGTAGCTTAGGTTTCATCGGTTGTTGGTTGTTGGACTGCCCGTGATGAGATGTGTTATAAGGCTCTTTATCTGCCAAATGAAATTCGAAGGCAAAGGGTAGTCAATGCGTGTTTGTCACGCCCCGTTAGTCAGTCGTTCCTTATGTTAATATATGTTGCTTGCGGGTACTTGAATTTGCATGAAGGATTAACACACCCTTTTGTTTAAGGCGTAAATCATAGAGAACACTATTAACAAGCTTTTAGACACATTACGATGAAAGACAACAAGAGTTGTCGAGTAATGAAAAGTCATTGTAGTACGCAAGATACACCTCTTTTCAAGTACATGGTTTCACATGTGCAATATGTGAATAGTATGAGAATCGTATGCAGTAGTTTTTATTTAAAACAAAACGTGTCTGGACTTGTCATGTTGCCAAGAGAAAATGAACAGAGACGTTAAGCTTATTTGCAGGTGGTGGAAATATCTTGGCGTACCAATGCGATTCAAAGTGATAGCACCAAGAATCCTGTCCTATGCTTGCTATTCAAAAAAAAAAACAGTAAAACAGTTGAGTTTCTGCTAATTGAAATGTTGTAAAAACACCTATGAAAGCAATGCAAATCCTAGTAAGGAGTTATAACTTACATTCTGTGCGGATAGCAGTAACTTTGAACAGAACACATGAAGATGTTCACGAGCGCTGTCGGCGATACCGTTTAACGGTGTCGTATTCACATTTGGAGGGTTGAGATCCCATTTCTTTAGCAAGCCAACATCCAGAAATATATGATGAAATGATCATGGACTAATTGTTTAAAACAAGCTGTGGTCATCAAGGAAATTATTTGACATAAAGGACAAACGTATTTGAAAAGAAGTATTGAATTCGCGTGTACTCAATAAAAGTGGTTGTGGTCCTCAGGGAAATTATTTGATATTAAAAGACAGATTTGAAAATCGCTCATTGAAAGCGGACAAGTACTAAAAACATGTTCCATTGAGAGATGTTTGAGAAATTTACAAAACATGAATTAGGATTAGATCCTCAGTTCAAACACAAAGTTCTCTTGGTCGTAAAAATAGACAACTTTAGAAACAGTGTGCGAATTTCGGCTGATAAATTTGAAAATAGCAGCTTTGCTTGGAGGCAGTTTTTAATGTTGCCAATTGGTTAAGGAGGAAACGGTTACAATAGCGGCAATGACCTCTTTTAGGAAGAGACGTTCTGCAACTTGGAACGTGACTTACACCGTGGTAGTGAAAGCACTTTAAGCGTACAAAAAATGCGCTTGTTTTACTCACGAAGCGCTAGTTTACCCTCACTATTGGTTTAACTGGACTTTACAACAAACAAACGCAAAATCACAACAATTACGCAAATCATAGCATCCGCAAACGCGGTGAATCCTTTACTTACAGTTAGAGCAAACAAACTGTTCGCCCTGTTGTCACTGAACGCTCAGCTCATAAAAACCAAAGCAACAGGAAGAAAGCGAATTCGGAAGAGAACTAGTCGAGAAGATGAAGTTCTGATTTCGCATATGACCATGAAAGTGAGGACAACCAAGCGTAATGAGAATATTGAAATGCGCTCATTCACGCGGTATCGAGCCGTTTTTATTCAAAAGCAGACAAAGACATGCCGGAAAAACAGTTAAAAACTTTACTTAACGTGTCCGACGCAACTAAATCAAACACACTGTGCACCTTAAGAGCTTTTTAAAAAAACCTTTGTCTGCAATTGCAATAGAAAAGGGTAGTTTCAAGCCAAAACAAATCTTGTTTCATCTAGTTTTAATTTCTGTTTTCAGCACTACGTACGCTTGGAGCAATTTAAACTTGCTCTTTAAAAGCAGTTTCACCTTACGGCAGAACTCGGAGGTGCTTTTCTAAATTGTTTACAATAGTGACAAATTCTTCTTTTTTTACTAGAAACCATCCTACTCGCTCAGGATGGAGCATTGCTCCTCAAATTCACAATAATGAGAGTCGGTTTCTCGGACGAATACAGAAAGACATGTTTTACTACGAGATGGTAAGAATGAACTTTGTATAGGAACGTGCTCTGGAAAAAGAGAGCAATCTATTCCTACTCGCAAAAGATTGAGCATTGCTCTCAAACTCCAGAGTATCGGCATGGATGCTCGCATTAAAACCATAACGTGTGTTTGAGTGACGTTTCACAATAAACACCGACCAGAAGATCTAATTTTTTGTGGCAACAAATTACACAGAGTGAATCTGGCGATCGGGGAGAAATTTTGCTCCACTGTTTGTTTGTTCGCATCGTTGGTGAAAAGCAGGAGCCACAAAGTACCAAGTTGACAATAATAGTCTTATTAACCAGCTGTTCTTGACTGATGAAAATGTACAAAAATGCTCAATGAATAAACAGGAAGGAGATAAGATGAACAGAGATTTAACAGTTCAATAGGGCTCCCATTGTATATTGCTACGTAATCTTGCTACCATGGGTGTTCATCTTTTTGCGTTTGGGAGTAACAAAAGGTGTTTCCAAAACAAGAGGTTTCTTCGACGCGAAGTGGGTGTCGAGATCATCTGGCGTTCTAACTGGCCTTTTGCGGTGAACATGACGGGGAACTTTGGACTCTTTGTTTCTTGTACGTGTTCCAAGCTTCACGCTCATAGGGACTGTCGGTTTCCCTTGAGATGTTGCTGGAGCAACCGACGGGGCAAGCATTGTTTCTGTGGATGGTGGTATAATCACGGGTAGGGCAGCCTTTTATCACTCTTTATGTTTGGCCAGCAGTTGATATCGTTGTGTAAGGTGTTCTAATAGAACAATTTCTGATCATCATGCAACTTGAACTCAATGATGTGTTTCATGTCTTGATCCAATCGCGTTTCTATTGTCATCTGTTTAGGACTTGTCAATCAATGTTCCATTTCCATACTTTGCATTACAAATGTTCCGGAATCAGTACCATCTTTTGTGTTTGTTTCATGTTCAAAGCTTGCGCCAGCAGTGTCGCGAAAGTGGTGATGGTTGTGTGTCAAGTCACAAGAGCATTACCTTGCACGGTACGGTGTTAACCGTTTAAATGATCTGTTTGCTACAAGGATGGCCCCTTTAAATTACTTAGTTTCTGTACTGAAACAAGCCGTTCTGCATGTGTTTAGGTAATTTTGCTTCCTTTAAGAGCCTATTCAATACATGTTTGCGTTTGTTCACTGATGCTTCCGTGGCCTCCTCCATATCGGCTTTGTTCATGTAGCGTGTTTGCGTTTCCATGATTTCTTTGTGCAGGGGATCCGCTTCCAACTCGTTCAACCATGTGAGATAGGAAATATACAGCTTTCGCATTCTTTTCCTGTAGGCAGGAAGCTAGTAATTCATTAAATTCTGCAATATCTTCGGACACCCCTTGTGATTCAAGATCATTCACAGCCTCACAGAGCAGCTTCTGCCAAGGGTTCTTTTCAGGCTCCTTGTCGCTATCCTAAGTGGTATCTTCACTCTGCTCCCCTTCGCTTACATTACGCTCATCTCCGCTACTGTCTTCATCCTCGCTTCCCTTTCCGCCATTTCGCTATTATCGGGAAATTCTGTAGACTGATCCTCTTCCGTTGAAGAGAAACTCTCATATTGCTCTTCCATTGAACGATTGGGACAGTGATACTTTTCGTGGCGGTCTCTGTTGTAGCTACGATTAAATACTTTTGGACAGAACTGACAGAAATACTCCATCATAGGACTCTGCGTGATGTGAACCGAACGCTCTTTTGCTTCAAAATGAGCTCGGTGCTCCTGGTCCTGCTCTTTCTATTACTCTCCTTTTGAGCTGAGCCGCCAGCTATTGAATTAATTAGAAAAGACACGCGAGTATATTTTACCCAGGAAAGAGTTTCACTTAGGTATTTGGCATGTAACCGTATTATATCCTTGTAATTATAAGTGGGCTGTACTAAATTTATATTTGCCTGGATTTTTCTTTCGACAAAGTATACAAGAGTGAGGACAACCACTTGTTATTCGTTCATTCGTTTATTATATACATTATCAAATCAATACATGTAAGTACGCTCACTCCTTCCGTTTTAAAAGTAAAATTCGTTTACAAGCTCGTTCACTAGCAAATCGACATCAACATTTTGCTGCTTTTTCATTAGATTCTCTTGAGGAGTGCGAATCTCGATAAGACTGGCACAATCTATGGGCTCTGTCTCAGAAGATCCAGCAGCGTCACAATGTTCTGCAGTAGAAAATGTGGTTACTTCGTTAAAACCATAATCTATGGCTGTCAAGATCCGATCCTTTAAGTCACTGTTCTCTTTGTAGTGTTCGAGCTCTATGGCGGAAAGATAAATCCAGGTCCTTGGAAATTGAGTGAGTTCTGTCAGGTAATCTTCCCAGGCGTTGTGAAGGGTGAATCCGAGAGCGGCGCATGCTTGCCTTGAGATGTTTAAGACACGCAGCAGGTCCATCTTGTCCATCGCCCGGTGGAAATAATAACTCCAAGCATCCTCTTGGTCCATCATCAGGCATGAATGATGTCTTTGGCTTGGGTGATTTGCTTCACAGCCATAACAAGAATCCATCTTTGCTTGATGAACGGCTTCACCACAAACAGCAGCATACGCAAAACGAAAAAGATGAACAACCAAAACTGCTAAACGTTGCTGCGTCACTTTCTCGACCTCATCCATTGCAGGTAACAGAGATTGAGGAGGTTGGATCTCAATACGTGATGCCAGGTTTGTGTTACTGCCCTCGTATCCAGTTGTATGAAGTAAAGTAGTCCTGTACCAGCTTTCATATTTATATGTTGGGGTAGCAATCCTAGAGATCACTGCCCTGCCCACTTGTAGTGTAACCGTTTACACAGTAGCTTTGTGTAAGCTGAGCCGCCAGTAGCTGAAGCTGAACCGACCGTCTTCAGTTAAGTTTTCCTCTATGGGAAGGCGTCGTGGAGGCCATGAGCTTTCGTCTTTAACAAGGAATTCGGGATCTTGGAGCCAGCGATGCTCTGTAAGCAGCCTGTCCACTGATAACCCTCTAGTTGCATCATCCGCACTGTTTTCCTCTCCTGGAACGTGTCGCAACTGGCTCGGATTAGACTTCTCCTGTATTTCAGACACTCTGTTAGCCACGAACGGCTTAAAACGTCGCGACGTTCCTTGTATCCACACGATGACGTCCATACTGTCACTCCAGAAGATGTGTTGGCTCAAGGGTTGATTTAATGCCTCTGCAACGGTTTCAGCTAGCCGTAAACCCATCACTGCCGCAATTAATTCTAGACGCGGAGTGGTGATAGCCCTGAGGGGTGTTACTCGCGATTTGACAGCCACAAGGGAAACGGAACAATCTTTATTGGCGTATTCGTATCTAACGTACGTAGCGGCAGCGTAAGCCGTTTTCGGCGCGTCTATAAAGGTGTGCAGTTGCATCTTACTTAATTCTCCATATAGGCGATAACACCTAGGAACACGGACCATGTTGCCTATTGGTAGCTGTTTAGACCACTTTCAAACTCGTTCCCGCAGGTCCCAGGGAAACTCTTCACCCCAGTCAAGACCCCTTAACCATGCTTCTTGCAAGGCCTTCTTGGCTTGAATGGTAAATGCTGCCAAAAGCTGAAGTGGATCGAAGATAGTTGCAATACGGCTTAACAATCCCCTCTTTGTGTAAGAAACCTCATTTGAATGTTTCACAGTGAAGGTGAATACGTCCTCGATGCGTCCCACTGAACTCCCAGTGTCTTCAAAGTTGGCATCATCGACTCTTCGATCTGGATCTCGCCAGCACGGTCTTCTTCTGCCACTCCCTCCAATGGGCGTGTCCGGTTGCTGCACCATTTTCTTGCTTGAAATCCCCACAGTCTAAAAGCTCTGTAAGTTCCTGCCTCGCCATGATTGCATCTTCGTCATTTTCTTCTGAATCAAGGATATCATCCATGTACATCTTGTGTAGCAATATCTGGGCAGCGACTGGAAATTTGTCTTGAAGATCGTCGGCATGGCTTCGAACAATGACCTGAGCCAAGAAGGGAGAAGCACGATCTCCAAAGGTTAAACGCGCTGCTTCGCAGAAGCCCATGGGTTGGCATACGTCCAAGTTTCTTTAAAGGAATCTATGGTAGCAGCGATCTTTCTCAGCCATGATGACTTGCGAGAACATTTCTTTGATGTCTGCTACCATGGCCACCGGCTTTGAACGAAAGCAGAGGAGAACATCAAGTACGTCCCTTTGAAGTTTGGGCCCAGAGAGCATGACGTCATTCAGGCAAAGTTTTTTCCATTTGGCTGCTGAATCAAATACAATGCGCACTTTAGTTGTTTCTCTTTCTTCACGGATAACTGGGAAATGAGGGAGGAACCAGCATGGCTCGTTGACGCTGTCCTGCCTGTCTAGTTTTCTGACATAGTCTTTCCTCAAATTTGCCTTCATTACTTCTATGCAGCATTCCGCAACATTGGGTTTTCTTGCCAAGCTTCTCTCAAGAGCTATGAGCCGTTTCTTAGCTTCTGCCCGGTTGTTTGGAAGGGATGGAAATTCTTCCCTCCACGGGATCGCAACTTCATATCGACCGCTTCGCAATCTTCTCGACTGGGTGGCTTTCCTAATCGCTAAGGCTTCTTCAGGCGTGACAGGTTCTGATTCTACCCGCTTTATTCCTAGTGAATCAATCTCCCACATTCGACGTAACTGCTCATCTAGGCGAATTTGTGTTCTGAAGGTCCTTGCGTACGCTAGAGTTTGATGTTCTTCTAGCGCCAGTGTTAACTCCGGATGATCGGATCCAATCAGAATATTCACAGTTTTTCTTCCAGGGGTCTTTGGAAAGGAAATGCTTTGAAGATGGTCCCACTTTACCCTGTGTCGGTTCCAGTCGGGTATTGCAAGTCCTTGGCACATTTCTTCCATTGTCCAGGCAAAAACGGTAGCTAGCCTTGGTTTCTCCATCTAGACTCTCGACCTCTAAAGTCACCACTTTGCTCTTGAACTGAACTTCAGAGTCTGTAAGAGTTGACACCTTTAATTGCTGCTCTTAAGTTTCCATTCCTAAAGCCGTGACAATATCGTCTCGTACGTACGTTGTATCTAGGTCATCACCTAAGAAGGCCTTGGCCTTGATTCTGCACCCCTCGGAACCTCTGAGCCATACTGGCACTGTGCGCAGGACTACTTGACCTGGTACCTCACGACTGCTTTCAGTACCACTGAAGGCTCTGCTAATCCTAGGATTTTCTTCACTTTGAAGAAATGGAGTTGTTGTCTGTTCAACGTAAAGATGGAAATGATGTGTCTTGTTGCAGCCATTTACGTTACAACTGTTGCTCTCTCTACATTCTTTCCCTTGGTGTCCTCGTTCGAGACAGCGGTAGCAAAGGTTGTACCTCTTGGCGATATTCCATCGTTCTTGCACTGAAACCTCTTCCCATTTCTTGCAGCTCTTGATCTTGTGTGGACCATGGCACAGAGGACATTCCACTCGTGGATAACATGTTACTGTGTGAGAACTGGCTTTCCTATGTTTCCTGTTTTCAGTCTTATCCTCTTTTTTTCTTTTCTCGACCTCCATACGGTAAATGACTTGCTTTTCCCGCCACTTTGTAAAGGTAGAGAGGCCGTCATTCTTGTGTTTTGCATGCAACCATTCTTGATAAGAGACGAGAAGTGTTTCAGGTATCTTTTGCTGGACTGCAACGTACAGGGCTGACACTCCTTTTAATTCTTGTTTTTGTCCATGATCTTCAAGCTTGGCAACCGCATCAGTGAGACGGTCAGAAAATATTTCCAGATCTCTCAGATTGTTGCTTTCTACCACAGGAGCTCTCAAGATAGCTTCAAGATGACGTTGAAGTAAGCGCTTTTCACCTCCGTACTTCTAATCAAGCTTCCTCAACGCAGTCTTGTACTGTTTAGAAGTATAACCAAGCCTCTCGACAATCCTTACGGTCAAGGGTTTCGTCTTCGTTTCCCGAATCAACGCTTCGGGAAGAAGTCTGCTGTTCGCTTCTGTTTTTCTTTATCTTGTTTTTCTTATCCATGACTTTGTTCGTCTCGGAAATTGGTCCAGAAACCCCACTGTATTTGTCCTCATCAGTACTCTCTTCAGAATAGTCGCTTTCACCGCTAACGTGTGAAGAAGGGTGTTGGTCAGGACGCACGCCATCACTTAGGTGTTGAGATGATTCGAATTTCGCACCTCGTGCATAGTTAAGGTTTCCATTTTTTTCCCTTGAACTTTGGACTGCTTGCGGTCTAGAAGAATTCGCTTCACATCACAGTCTAGTTTCTCCGATTCTGTCAGGTTTGGAGCGAGTACGGACAACAGATCTGCTTCCAATTGCAATCGATCAGCTTCATCTTCTTCTTGTCGGATCTTTAATTGCGTTTCTTTTTTTCGAAGAGCGATCTCACGTTCGTGTAGTTTAAGTTCCCTTTCAAGTCTCTTTTTCTCTTGCCGCACCTTCAAGGCCGCTACTTTAGCTTTTGCTGCAGCTTCTACCGCTTTAGAAACCGTTGTAGCACGCAACGACTGTGATTTACCAGAACTACCTGACGCTTGGCTAAATCGACCGATCTCATCATCGTTCCCGGAATGAGCTGAGCGGAGAGGAATATTACCGATGGAGGGTCATCCAAACGTAGCTCCAAATACGCCTCTATGCTATCGAAGATATCTTCCACGTCGGCTCTTAAGTCATCAAGCCATTCTTCGGTGGCAACTTGTTCGATGTCCTTTCCTTCTTGCAAGTCTACGAGTTTTCCAGTAATTTCTCCTGCATCTTTCCATGCCAGAATAATTCTCTCTTTTATGCATCTCAAAACGGTTCGACTACCATGATTTCCAATGATTTCCTGTGCTTTTTTCTTGTTCCTTGTAATAATTCCTTTGAAGGCACTTCTTCTCTTCTTAAGGCGACAAAGCTGATCGCTCCCGACGCGTACGTTGGCCAATTCGTCATTGTTCTTCCATCCGGCTCGAAGGACCATTTATTCAGACGAATTTCTGATTTTTATTTAAAACTATTTTCAAACTATATCGAATAAACGTAACAACAAGCTCAACTCTACGACTACGAACGAACGAGAGAACACACCTAAAAAATGTAAATTGCGAAACTTTTAACTACGCGTCTTTCACGCCTATCTGTTAAATTGTCACTTAATCCCTCGCTGGGATTTGCATCCCAAAGGGGGCGAGGTGTTTTCGAGACGTTACAGTAATTCTTTAATTATCGTGTCATCAATGGTTGTGCAGCTGTTGTCCTTCTATGAAATTGGAGGTAACCTGGATTCTGGATTCTAAAGTGACATTGTCTTCTTGGCTTTGGAAAAAGCCTTTGACAGTGCGTCACACTAGAGGATACTCTACAAACTAGCGACCTAAGGAATTGGAGGTCCACTCCATGAGTGGTTTGCAAGCTACCTCTCGGGCAGAAGTCAACGCTTTATCATTCATGGCAGTACTTCTTCTACCCTCAAAGTCATCTCAGGGGTACCCCATGGCAGTATACTAGGCACACTTCTCTTTCTCATCTACGTGAACGATCTTCTTTCCATGATGAATTGTCCAAGTCGCCCTCTTCTCAGACGACTTGAAATGCGCTAAAATTATGAACTCATCTTATGACTGTGTTCACCTTCAACAAGACCTCGATAGTTTATACGTATGGAGGCAGGCCTGGGTCCTGAATTCCAACAGCTCCAAGTGCGAAATTGTTTCTGCTGGCCGCAACTTTCAATACATGATCAATGATTGTAAGTTAAAGCATAGTTCTTCCCAAAAAGATCTCCGTATTGTCGTATCTTTGGACTTAAAACGGAGTTAGCTGGAAATAAATAATGTATAGTGAAAAAATGGACACATCTGACAAGAAGATCAAAAAATTGGTGGTCTGCCTACAGTTTTGGTAGACCCTCTCTTATTAGGTATGTTGACATGCATATTGTCACCAAATGTAATATACAAAAACTATGTTTTGGTTATCTCGTGTGGAGGAAGGGGGGTTCCATGGAAAACGTTCTACAGTGGTTCTTTGCGGATTGTGGTTGGATTAGTGAAGCTTAGTAGACTCATGGAATTTATCAGTGACACTAAACCCAAAATAGGTCTAATCTAATTCAGAGTCAACTTCTTCTTCACTCCTACTCTCCTCTTCCACGTCTGTCTCAAACACCATGGTCTCAAACACATTTACACCGTCACACTTCATCTGGATCGTCTCCAAGGTTGCACTGAGAAACACAGCATTGATACGAAGACCTGCATAGACGATATATCGTTGACAAAGGTTGTGTTTGGAATTCACTCTTACAATCTTGTTGGGAAGAATTGGTTTTTTTCGTGTCTTCTTTGGTACTGGGGCGATAGAAAGCTGAGTCAATCACGCACTTCCCATCCACATCTTTGGAACACAGTTTGACAAACAGGAGACTTTGCCCACCTTGAAGCCCTAGTCGAAGAACAAATTCTGCATCACCGAGAACAACCAAGCCTCCACCGGACCTAGGCAGACTTTTCTAAACACAGCTAGGGCTTGGTCTTGGCTTTTGCAGCCTGTCAGATGGAAACTTCCATTAAAGGCTTTGATGTGGACTTCATCCACGCCTTGGATCATGCAATAGGGGAAACCCTCTCCCTCCCACAACTGAGGACCAAGGTTGCTATATACCCCAAACATATGGGTAGATACTTTTGGCTCCAGTTTTTCTATAGGACTGACCCTATTTAAAGGATGAGAAAACAACTATAAAAGATGTCTGTAAACATCATTGATTCTTCAGTCATTGTCATGGTTAACCATGCCAAGGAAGTCTCTCAATCGTTTTCAGCCGAGTACCAAGACTCTTGTTAGACTGATTCGCAGGACTCTGACTAGCCTGACGAGACCTATGATTCTCAGAATGGCTCAACGAGCGAGTTTTTGTATGAAGAAGACTGGGTTAAACCCCTTCCCAATCCTTTGGCATGATTTGGAAGAGTTTTATTTCTTAACGAAAGAGGAACCATCCAAATCCAGCGGCTCCAAGAGTCAGTATAGCTAGGTTTACACTATGCTGTGTGCCTGGTTTGGATGTTCCTTTGACAGGACTCGGAGGTAGTGTGGGTGGTGTTAGTGCTGGTTCGGTGGAAGGTGGAGGTGGTACCACTTTGGAAGACCCCAGATTGTGTCGAATCCCCACACTTTTGGTCTCTAAGATCAGCGACGTGTTCAACATAAAGTCCATCTTGTCTGCAGCTTTTCGTAGCTTTTAGTAGCTTGTTGTTGTACCCTGTCACTCTCTGTGTTTATAACCAAGTTTGAATAAACTACAACCCAGGCCCTATAGCTAAATCCAACCTTAGTTTGAGGAGATGTAAGTGGGGCACACGAGGACAAAAAATATAAAAAATATAATCGAGATTTAAAAGCAGTCTGCGCCAGTACACTCCAGGAATTTTGGTGTAACATCACACTATAATTAGACTTTTAATAGATAGTCCACCAACCACCAACCAACTTGACCAGAACCATTGTTTCCAATGCTGGCACACAAAAAATATAATACCAACCACCAACCAACTTTACATCAGCTGTATATTTGACTAGAATTTTTTAATTTTTTTTAATTTTTTAATCTTTTAACGAGGACTAGTGAGCAGCACAAAGGAGAACTTTGTAGTTGTAACTGTCAGTTTTAATTCCAACGCGCTAATCGTATGGCCCCCAAAATATAAAACACGCAATTCCGCAATTTAGGCGTTTTTCGTAACATACGCCTACAGCATGTATATGCTATTAGTCATTCCCACGGGAAGTTTCACGCTAACACGTGTGTATTACGTAACGTTATTTTATGTATATATATATATGCTATCCTAAGTTGTAACATTCATTCCCTGAAGAAGTCTCCGTTTGAGACGAAACGCGTTGGAATTAAAACTGACAGTTACAACTACAAAGTTATCCTTTGTGTTGCTCACTAGTCCTCGTTAAAAAAAATTAAAATTAAAAAAAGGCAGCCTGCACCAGTAACCCCAAGGGATTTTGGTGGATCAGAACCATTGTTTTCCAACCACAACCATATATCAGCTAAATATAATATTAATAAAATTAAATTGATTATAAAACTTCTTAGGGAGAACAATATAGATAAGGTTAAGTATGACACAAAATACTTATTCATGGGTTATGAAATCCATAAACAATTACGCAAATAGATTATTATCATACGTACCAAATACAATAAAACAACCAATTAATAGAGCAGTAGATAAATTTAGGGATGGAGTGAATCTGTGAATTCGCAAAATATAATTTAGAAACGGGATATATAGAAGAAAGTGTGGGTTACTTTCATACTGAACGACTTGAAATAATTTATCAAATACCTTATACATTAGAGCTTTACGATAATATGGTTGAATATATACTCGAATCTATCAAAAACTTTACAGCTTATGTCTCTAACTGGCAGCTTAATCGTGTTCTAAGTTTTGATACGTAAACAGTACCTTTCGAGCCTATTAAGGGTAGCTCATGCATACATTCCTTTACCCAAACATTAAGCAGCTAAGCAAGCTATAATTAACGTTAAGAGTGTAAAGGATAATGAATGTTTTAACCTCAGCTGTATATCAAGTAGCAATACACCCAGAAAGGCTCACCAAAAAAATGAATCAAAGAAGTTAGACTGGACGGGAATCGAGTTTCCTACACTAGTAGAAAAGATGAATAAGTTTGAAAAGAATAATGACTATGCGATTAATGTTTACATCAAGAATGAAATAAAACCGCTAAAAATAAGCCATAAAGAGATACCTAAGGATAAACATATCAACCTATTACTAATATCAAACGAAGAGACTAACCACTACTGTTGGACTAAGGATATAAGCTGGCTTTTATATAAACATGTAAGCAAACACCACGGCATAAGACTCTATTGTAATAGATGTCTCAACTCATTCTGATCAGATAATTCTCTCCAGCGACACGAGGAATATTGCAAAAATCATGATGCTACAAAGGTGGTAGTGCCTATTGATGATGATGGAAGCCCCCAATATCTTAAATTTAAAAACCGCAAAAGAAAAACGCCAGTCCCATTTGGTGGCTATGCCGATTTTGAATGCTTCACTGGGCCAATAGACACGTCCCAGCCGCATGATAATAATAAGTTAATAATAAGTTTCACTAAAAAATACCAAAAGCATACACCATCCGGCTTCTGTTATTTAATCAAATGTTTTGATAACCTGATATATAAACTTAACTAGTTAGTTACA
The DNA here is from genome assembly GCA_949710005.1 of Ricordea florida. Classification (NCBI taxonomy): domain Eukaryota; kingdom Metazoa; phylum Cnidaria; class Anthozoa; order Corallimorpharia; family Ricordeidae; genus Ricordea; species Ricordea florida. The sequence continues at coordinate 13,159,895 of OX453279.1, read as the reverse complement.
CTGCTAAATCCCCAGATGATAATGTAGCAAATATAAAATAAATTTAGAGTTATTAACAGATCCTGACATGTTACTAATGATAGAACAAGATACTAGGGGTGGTGTCGCTATGATATCTAACACATACAGTAAAGCTAATAACCTTATATCAAAGATGATGATCCATCTAAACCAACGAAATATATAATATATCTCGACGCTAATAACTTATATGGGTGGGATATGTCAAAACCACTTCCTACTCACGGCTTGAAGTGGATGACTGATGAGGAGCGAAAGGACTGGAAAAAATTAATATCCCATGTACCCTTACGGTAGAATATCCCCCAGATCCACATTTAGCTCCACATTTAGTTCCATCCACATTTAGTTCCTTTAGCTCCAGAACATATTAAACCAAACAAGGTGGAAAAGCTTATCCCAAACCTAAATAATAAAACAAAATATGTATTGCATCGAGATAATCTTAAACAATGCTTGGATCGAGAACTGCTATTAACTAAAATCCATAGAGGTCTTACTTTTAGTGAATCTGCGTGGATGAAACCCCATATTGACCTGAATACAAGTCTTAGATTGAAGGCTGATAATGATTTTGAAAAGGACTTCTTTAAACTTATGAATAATTCTGTTCTTGGTAAGAGTATTGAAAATATACGTAATAGAAAAGATGACCATCTAGTCACCTGTCAAAACCAAGCTAAAAAGCTTGTAATAAAGCCTAGTTATCGACATAGCACGATATTTTGTGAAACTCTAGCTAGCCTATTGTCCATATGAAGAAGACAAAGCTTGAATTCAAAAAGCCGGTTTACTTAGGTATGTGTATTTTAGGTATTAGTAAGACGTCAATGTATGACATTCACTATAATTATATTAAACCTCAATATAAAGAACGGGCCAAGCTGCTATTTACTGATACAGATAGTCTGTGTTATAAGATCCTAACCGATTATTTCTATAGAGATATCAGTCCAGATGGGTAATATATGTTTGATACAAGTAATTAATTAGCCCGAGTCTAGGTTTACCTTTTCGGTCTATCAGTCTATCTATCTATCTATCTATCTATCTGTCTGTGTCTGTCTGTCTGTCTGTCTGTCTGTCTGTCTGTCTGTCTATCTATCTATCTATCTATTTTAGTAGAATGCCTGATTTCGAGAATGAAAATCTTGAAATGATCGTCCTTGAAATTCAAAAACCGAACTCGTCACCATTTCTTTTTGCTTCATGGTATCGGCCACCCAAACTTCCTTTAGAATATTTCGAAAGTTTTGAGTCATTTTTGGTAAAAGCTGACTCGAAATACAAGGAGGTTTATTTACTGGGTGATTTGAATTGTAATTTTCTGTGTGATCCCCTAGAGGCTCACACCAAACATCTTTTAGATGTGTTGATTAATTTTCAATTCATGCAAGTTTTAAATGAACCTTCAAGGGTTACTCCTAGGACAAAGACTCTGATTGATTTAGTTATTACAAATAGCGTCGAAAGTCTAAGCCACTCGGGAGTTTACCCTCTCGCAATTAGTGATCACAACCTTATTTACGCTGTCAGAAAGATTGGCATCCCAAGAGGACAGCCACGGTTAATCGAGACAAGAAATTTTAGACATTTTAATGAAAGCAAATTTAAAAGCGATTTGATTAATTCAACGTGGCAATTAATTGCCAATTTTCAAAATGTCAATGACGCCTGGTCTGCGTGGAAAGAAGTATTTATTGGTGTGGTCGACAAACATATGCCTTGCCGTATTGTCAAAATTCGTAATAAACCGTCTCCTTGGCTAAATTCTATCGTTAAACAAGTTATGTTTAAGCGTCAGAAATTGGATAAATCAAACGAGTTGATTAAGTAAGTTATACCACCGTAAGGTGAATGGGAGGTGCTGACGTTTCGAGCGTTAGCCCTTCGTCGGAGCGAAAGCCCTTCGTCGGAGCGCTTCTTAAGCGTGATTGGCTGAAGAAAAAGGCTTCAAAAAGCTGCTCCCCAGAGGACTGGGCAGCTTACAGACAACAAAGGAATTTGGCAAACAAGGAGATTAGGCATGCGAAAAAATGTTTTTATAAAAAGCAAATCGAAGAGGCTTCAGGTGATAAGAGGGCAACCTGGAAAATTCTGAATGATTTAATGGGAAAGCAGTCTGAAAGTATAATGGTTAGTGAGCTAAGGACAGATTCGGCGACTCTAACAAGATCTGAGGAGATTGCAGACTTCTTAAATTGCCACTTCACGACCATGGGTTCGAGACTTGCTTCTGAAATTCCATCTGATCAATTTAACAAAAAGCCAGAAGATTACCTTAAAAAACATTCTCCGAGTTTTCAGTTTAAAAGTATCAGCCCCTCCAAGGTCTTAAAGTTATTAAGTTCAGTCAAAATTGCGAAAGCTACTGGCCTTGACAAAATTTCAAATAAAATTTTGAGATTAGGCGCACCTGTTATTTACAAGAGCTTAACTGATCTTTTTAACTTTTCCATTACCTCGGGTGAATTTCCTAGCGATTGGAAGGTTGCAAAGGTCTGTCCGCTCTTTAAATCCGGCGAGAAATGCGATGCCAATAACTATAGACCTATATCGGTTTTACCAAGCATTGCTCGTGTTTTTGAAAGAATTCTCTTCGAACAAAGTTACCATCACCTTAGTAATAATAAATTGCTTTATTCTCGCCAATCGGGGTTCAGGTCGCTCCACTCAACCGTGTCTGCCCTACTTGACATGACGAATGATTGGTGTTTCAATATAGATAGGGGCATGGTTAATGGAGTCTTATTTCTTGACCTAAAAAAGGCCTTCGATACCGTTGACCACAAGATTCTTCTTAAGAAATTAGAATTTTATGGTTTTGAAGGTATTACTCTACATTGGTTTCAGTCTTATCTTGCAGACAGACAGCAAGTGTGTTGTGTTAACGGCGTCGTTTCTTCTACTAAGACAATCTCCTGTGGGGTACCTCAAGGGTCCATTTTAGGACCTTTGTTGTTTTTGATTTACGTTAATGATATGCCAAAATGCTTAGAGTACGGAACAGCGAGATTGTTCGCCGACGACACAAATTTAACTTTCAAAAGTTGCAGTCTGCCTGTTTTGCAAAATAAAATGAGTAATGATCTAAATGAAATTGCCGCCTGGCTTAATGTCAATAAACTTACTCTTAATTTGTTAAAGACAGATTTTATGTTAATAGGGTCTAGACAAAGAATTGCCGCTCTTGATGGTAACATAGAACTTTCCTTGTCTAATAGGGATGTTAGGCAAGTAGAGTCCACTAAATGCCTAGGTGTCAATATTGATAAAAACCTGACATGGGAAGGTCACTTGCAAAGTGTAAAGCAAAAAGTGTCTTCCAACTTACGAATACTGAAAAAGGTTAAACCTTTTCTAAATAGTGAGAACATCGATACTTTATATAGGTCAATTATTGAGCCTTATTTCAGTTATTGTTGTCTTGTCTGGGACTCAATAGGTGACACATTAAGTAATAGTCTTCAAAGGCTTCAAAATAGGGCGGCTCGTATTGTTACTGGTGCTGCTTATAGTAAGCCTTCTGAAATGATTTTTGAGGAATTAGGCTGGACTCAGTTAAATTCCATGAGACAATTTCACAAGGCCATTATGATGTTTAAAATTGTTAACGGCTTGGCACCTTCATACCTTACCGAAATGTTCACTTTTAATAACGCCTTAAACAATTACGGTCTGAGATCTTCTAATTACGACCTAGAACTGCCCAAATGCAGAACAAATTACTATAAGAATAGTTTTGCTTTCAGTGGCGTCAAGGTCTGGAATGCTCTCCCTCACTACCTCAAAGAAGAGAGGTCTTTGGAAAAGTTTAAAAGAGGCTTACTACCGGCACTTGTAAAGTAATTAGTTAAAGATCGCCTTGTAAATTGTTAAGTTTAAGTACATATTTTTAGTATTGTATTAATTAGTTAGTTCACGGATTTTATGGAAACCAAATTTAAACCTGTATGTTTAATTTGATAAGATTTCGTGTATAAATAAAAGATTCCATCCATCCATCCATCCATCCATCTATCTATCTATCTATCTATCGAGAACGTCGCAAATGGGACTACCCGCAGAGGCCTTTGGGTATTGCTATTATTAAGACGAGGCTGCATCAAGTTATTGCATCATCGATGTTGGATGCGAAAGATGTGTACTCTGCTTATGTTCGGGTTTCTCCTTGGAATGCTCACATCACTTACAAACGCACACGCCGTTCGCGGTAGACCCACCCAAAACTACAACAGTGAGCACTTTTCGGCCAGGTCGTTCCGCGAACTCAAAGAGAACACAGTGAAAGCCAGGAAAGAAAACTATGAAGCTATGACAAACTCTGAACTATCTGTGAAAGCCAATGTTATGCACATGAATACTACTAACTCTTGTAGTGTCAGCTACTGTTGTCATTGGGATCCAAAAGCTAAAGTTAATACACGAATTTTGTACAGCGACAAGACACGCGTCGTTGGATGCCTCGAGACAATAATTTGTGCAAGACAACATTACGCGAATAAAGGAGGTTATAAGGATTTTTTTTCATCTTATTTAAATTTTGGTAGCATTTTTGGATGACGTTTTCTCAATTAAGGCCTGTCTCACGCGTGGTCGCGAGGAAAGTAGTTGCATGACAAAGACTTGACAACAAAAGCGTGATAACGCTCAAAGTTTGATTACACTTGCAGGTGAAACGGTTGACGTTACAAAGGATTGCTAAACATAATGTTATTTAAGATTGTTTCTAAAATCTGTTGAACTTGTTGTTTGTTTATTCCTCGCGAAGCGAGGTTACTAATCGTGTCGGTTCCGGTCACACCACGTGGCTCGCAAGCCCCAGTAAATCGAACCGAGAGTTTTTATATATGTATGTATATATATATATATAAAGTGTAAAAGTTGATTAATCATAAAACAGTGCTCAATACGTGAACGTAGAGCGAAGTAGTTGTTGCGGGAGAAAAAACACAAACAAACTACAGGTTTATCCCTACAAGCCTGTTTCGTGGTTGCCCACTCATCAGGGGATATGGTGGAAATGTCCTTTACCATCGCTTATATACAAAGTAGTGAAATTTACATAATAATAGAGATCGTTAAGTTTCAGGTATTGCGTAAGAGGGTTTTGTTTCTGTGGCGGCAAGAAGACACAAGCTCATTACGTTTGTTTAGCGTGGATAGTTCGGGTCGGCAGATGATTAGGAATTTTTCTTTGAGGCAGAGGTTACATCTTTTGCTTGAGCTGTTATATGGCGAGTGCGAAGACAGGATCCGCCAGGAAATAAAGTGTTCAATGTTGTTGTCTTTAAGGGTCCATATGTGTTTGCTGAGCTCGGTGGAGTTTCTGTGTTTAGCGTGGCGGAAAGATGCGGTGTGGTTTCTGTATCTTGTTTTGAAGTCGTTTTCCGTAAGTCCGATGTAGGTTTGGGCCGTGTTGTTGTCTTTACGCGTAACGGTGGCTTGGTAGATTACCGATGGTTGTAGGCAGTTTCCGTTGAGTGGGCAATTGTTCTTTTGTCGGCAGTTGCATGTCTTTCTTTCTTTAGTGTTAGCGGCGGCAGCATCGTTGGTTTGTGTAGATGTGGTTAAGATGCGTTTATTATGGTTGTCGATTATTTGTTTAGTGTTGTTCATGCAGCTGTAACTGATCTTGATGGTGTTGCGGTTGAAGATTTTACGGAGCTCGTGGTCTTTTGGGAAGTGCTTATCTACTAGAGCGAGGAATTTGTGTCCGATGTTAGTACTTGTGTTCTTGCTGAAAGGGGGGTTGTACCACAGGATGTTACTGCGTTGACGGTTTTTTCGCTTGTTAGGTGTGGTTGGTTCGTAGTGTAGGGTGTAGCTGTATCCGCTTTCGTCGAGTGCTTTCTGGTATGAGGGGGCGGCTTGGTCAAAGGATGCTTTGTCGGATGATAGGGATGATAGTCGTTTGTTGATGCCAGCGGGAATGTTCTTTGTAGTGATTGGCGGGTGGTTGCTCTCGCGGTGGACGTCCTGCAGTGTCGTATTTGGCTTTGTGAAGGGCTTATAGGTGTTTTGGTTGAGGTTGAATGTGACATCCAGGAAGTTAATTATCTGCTTGTTAGCTTCTATAGTAATGCGTAGTCCGTTATTTTTAAAGACACGGCATATTTCTTTCTTGATGTTTTCTGTGTCTCTAGGTGTGGTGTTAGTGGTCGCCAGTCCGTCGTCTCGGTAAAGTCCTACGTTAATATTAAGGTGTTGCAGCTGGGATAGGAGAAAACTTCCTACAAGCTCGCATGTTTCTGCGCCGTCGTAGCTGCCCATTGTGACGTATATATATATAAAATGTAAAAGTTGATTAACGTAAAACAGTGCTCAATACATGAACGTAGAGCGAAGTTGTTGTTGCGGGAGAAAAAAAAACACACAAACAAACTACACGTTTAGTCAGAGGATTTGATAAGAATGTCCTTTACCATCGCTTATATACAATATAGTTAAATTTACATAATAATAGTGATCATTAAGTTTAAATAATCGACAACCATTATAAACGCATCTTAACCACATCTACACAAACCAACGATGTCACCACCGCTAACACTAAAGAAAGAAAGACATGCAACTGCCGACAAAAGAGCAATTGCCCCCTAAACGGAAAGTGCCTACAACCATCGGTAATCTACCAAGCCACCGTTACGCGCAAAGACAACCAACACGTCCCAAACCTACATCGGACATACGGAAAACAACTTCAAAACAAGATACAGAAACCACACCGCATCTTTCCGCCACGCTAAACACAGAAACTCCATCGAACTCAGCAAACACATATGGACCCTTAAAGACAACATTGACTACTTTATTTCCTGGCGCATCCTGTCTTCACACTCGCCATATAACAGCTCAAGCAAAAGATGTAACCTCTGCCGCAAAGAAAAATTCTTAATCATCTGCCAACCCGAACTATCCACGCTAAACAAACGTAATGAGCTTGTGTCTTCTTGCCGCCACAGAAACAAAACCCTCTTACGCAATACCTGAAACTTAGACCAAAGTTAGTATCATATATAGCAAAATCACCGGAAGAAGATGTAGAACAACATTTTGTAGATTCTCTAGAGAGAGATATAAAGGAGATTTACAATAATTTGAAGTTTCCTAAGAAAGTTAAGATGACTGAAAAGGATAAAATAGATTTTGAAAAGGCTACTCAGTGTCCTATCTGCGAGTGTGAATTAAATGGGGATAAGGTATTGGATTATTGTCATCTTACAAGATGATACCGAGGTGCAGCACATGAAGATTGTAACTTAAGTCATAAGATTCCAAAGTTTTTTCCAGTAATTTTTCACAATCTTTCTGGTTATGACTCACATCTCTTTATAAAAAATCTTGGTGTGTCAGTAGGTAAAATAAATTGTATACCAAATGATGATGAGAAGTACATTTCTTTCACTAAACAAATCGTTGTAGGTACATACATTAAGAATGATAAGTTGATAGAAGTTAAGTGAGATATTAGATTCATAGATTCATTTAAGTTCATGGCTACCAGTCTCGAAAAGTTAGTAAAAAACTCAGCAAAAGATTCATTTGATAACATGGATTATTTTTTTGAAGAAGATGAATTGGAATTTTTGTTGCGAAAAGGTGTTTTTCCTTACGACTGGTTTGATAGTTTTGATAAACTTAATAGTACACAACTTCCACCTAAAGAAGACTCTATTCAAAACTTAAGGATACTAACATATCAGATGAGGACTATGAACATGCAAAAAATATTTGGAATAAATTCAATGACAATAAGGGAATACCATGATTTATATCTTTAGACTGATGTTATTTTTTTATCTGATGTTTTTGAAAACTTTAGAGATGTTTGTTGTAAAAATTATGGATTGGATCCCGCTTGGTATTATACATCACCTGGATTGACTTGGGATGCTATGCTGAAGAAAACAGGAGTGAAGTTGGAGCTTTTGAGAGACCCAGACATGTTGCTTATGATAGAGAAGGGGATTCGTGGTGGTGTCTCAATAACTACTAGATATGGTAAAGCTACCAATCCGTATATGAAGGAGTATGATCAAAGTCAAAATACAAAGTTCATCACATATCTGGATGCAAAAAATCTTTATGGCTGGGCAATGAATAAACCTTCACCAACTCAATGGATGAAAGATCAAGAGCTTCAAGACTGGGAAAAATATCCATGCATTATGGAAGTTGATTTAGAATACCCAGAGTCTCTTCATGATCTTCATAATGATTATCCACTTGCACCAGAACGAAAAGATGATGTATGATACTATACTGCATGATGAAAGATGAAGCTGGAGGTGGGCAGATTGTTGAGTTTGTGGGCCTTCGAGCTAAATTATATTCTTACAAGATGGATGAGGGAAAAGAAGAGAAGAAATGTAAGGGTATTGCGAAACCTGTAATTAAGACAATAAGTTTCGATGATTACAAGAACTGCCTTTTCGAGAAACAACCTCAGATGCGAAAGATGAATGTTATTAGAAGTCATTTACATGAAGTTTATACCGAGACAGTTAATAAAGTTGCCTTATCTTATTAAGATGATAAAAGAATAATTAGAGAAGATGGAATTCAAACATATGCATATGGTCACTTCAGAACACTCTGAGGTGGTAATTTAGTATCTTCCGGCACAACTTGAAGTTCCTCTCTTACAAATCCTCTCTTAGAGCCTTCTTTTAAATAATACAAAACTGGTTGATTTCGTGAAACAACACTTCTGGATAAATAATAAATCTCAATACTCCATATCGGATCGGTAGCTCTTCTTCTTTCTCCACCTTCATCTTCACCTGGAGCGTACAAATATCTAACCATAACTCTTGGAGGCAATTTTTTCCCTTCAATCCCAACTGGTCTTTTATAATTCTTAGATTCGATTTCAACTTCTTCTAATTTTATAGCTTTATTAGCTTCTTCATCGGTTATTCTAGTAGGTGTTGTATGCAAAGTTTTGATGATATCAGGTAATCTTTTCACCCAAACTCTAGATCTATCATCTGATATCATTTCCTGTGCATATTGCTGGCTAAATAATTTCTCACCTATCGTTCTATTAGCTCTCTCCTCAAAAGCTTGGGCTCTATGATTACCAGCCGAACTTCGCTGTATCTTTACTCGATGCTTTTCCATGAGTTTTGTAACATTACCCATGAATTCTTTACCAGGATCCACCATCAAAGTATTAGGCCTTTCTAATTTACGAGCATACATTTTCTCAAAAGCTTTAGCAACTTCTTCACTATCTTTTAAGGTTAATGCCTCCGCATCCTTACAGGGGCGGATCCAGAGTAGTTCAAGTGATTTCCAGAAATCACTCAAATGTTTCCAAACCTGGGTTTGTTATTTCTCAGGTTGTTTCTTGAAGCTCAAGAAATCAATTATCCTTCTTGTTGCAGTGTTTATTATGAAATAAAACAAAGAAAAAAATCGTCGAATCTCGTTTTACCGTCGATTACACAGCAAACCCAGTCCATTCCGAACGAATTTGACGAATCTCCGTTCGCGCGCTTTCGTCCTTTGTCGAGACTTCGGAGAACAACACGAAAAAAATCGTAGGCACGACCGGACAAAATTTGTACGCAGTGGGTGGGAGTGGTTAGTTTATCGATCTTTCCACAAATCACTCAAAACCCTCCTCTATTGGCCAGAATCACTCGCATTGTCTTGCGAACTACTCAAACTCGGTTGTGATTGGCTATCCAGGACGCAAACTACCGTGCAAACTACTGACAATCGTATATAAAGAGAAGCCTCTCCCCGAAAGTCCCTCGTTTGTTCTTGCTCCGATCAGAGTTCATTGTTAAAGTAACTTGCTACGGAGGAAGACAAGGGAAATTTTAATTATAAATGATGGTTCGAGGCGATCCAGTTTGTCGGAAGGAGGACTGTTCACAGTATGATGTTGGCTTGGTTTTCAAGGAAGTCAACTCATATTCGGACCAGGACAAGTTCAAGTTCATAGAGAATGTGTGGAAACCAGGTGAGCTATTTGATTTCCCAGCGTCAGTGGAATGTTCGAATTCTAGCCGTCATTTTGTGTGGAGCTGGCTGAAAAGATTTCCCTGGCTAGCATACTCTAAATATGTCGATGGTGCATTTTGTTTACCGTTTGTTTGTTTTGGAGTCCAGTGGGGGCGAAATACGAATAAACTAGACAAATTGTTCAAGTCTCCACTCACACTTTGGACGTCCGCCGTTTCACGTTTTACCAAACACGCCAGCGGGAAATGTGAGATGCATAATTTTGCAGTGATCGCAATGGAGAATTTTCTGAGAAACATGAGAAGAGAAGCGGTTCCAATTGATCAGCAGATCAACAATTTACTTCAACAGCAAATCAATAGAAATCGCGAAATTCTGAAATCCCTTTTTAAAACAATAATTTTCTGCGGAAAAAACAACATAGCCTTCACAGGTGCACGAGATGATGATCGAGGAAATGGCAGTCTTTCCGGTAATTTCCATGCACTGTTAGAATTTCGAATTGACAGCGGCGACCAAACACTAAAACATCACCTGGAAACCGCTCCCAGAAATGCGACTTATATTTCTAAAACCATTCAAAATGAGATGATTACAACTGTGGGTGCTATCATAGTGAATAATTTGTCACAGGAAAAGCAGGGACAGCAAATATTTTTCTATTATGTCTGACGAAGCAGCTGACATATCAAATAAAAAAAAACCTTTCAGTGGTGATCAGATTTCTCGATTCGACCAAAACAGTCAGAGAAGAGTTTGTAGGATTCTACCTTTGTGAGGATATACTATACTTCAAATCCTGATCACTATTCCTATTTCATCGGCATCTTGCGAAAGGTCCATTTCAACCCTCCGAAATCTGAAGACTTATTTGAGAAGTACAATGGTCCAGGATAGACTGAATGGATTAGCACTGATGCATGCCCATAGGGAAATGGAATTAGATCTTGAACAAATTATAGATTTATTTGCTAATTTACATCCCAGAAGAATGAGAATGGAAAATATTTCAAATGAATAATTTTGTACTAGGCAGTCACTAGTGTTTCTAGAGTACTTGTGAGTTATGTTCCATCTGGATTGATGTAATCCTTAAACTGATGGAGAACAATACAGATACATAACTGGTGTCTGTGGTACAATTGTATTAATACTTATATCTGGACAAAAAAGTCATTCTTCAATAGTTTTTAGAGTTATTTTTCCACTGACACTTGATAAGCTTAAATGGTTTTCACATATTCTCTCAGTCTGAGCTCATTGGACCACATCAATTTATACACTGATCTGAAAGGCTGAAAAAGGCAAGTATGATTCCAACTTTTCAGTTTTCCTGATACTTTCCACAACAATGTTTCTTAAAGAAACATTCCCACTTTGAGCTAACTGACCTGATTCCCATTGGAAAGTTATTGGCACCCCCACAAGCATCCAAGACAGCAATCCAGGCAGCAGATCTACTACATTTTCAAAAGTAGCCCTCAATCTTAATTCACATGCTAGACTCCTTATACACAGAAAGGCAAATTTCTGGACAAAAAAAATTAATGTTATTCTGGTTTGTCTTTGTAAATACACAGAATTGATTTTTTTGTACAGAATTATGCCTTTCTGAGGAGGAACTGTTAATGTGTCTGAATGGCTTAAAGTGCCCTCAGAATGCAGGAAAATTGCATTCTGAGAGCACTAAATTTCAAATTCTGGCTTGTCTGTGTAAATACACAGAATACACATGCTAGACTCCTTAGACACAGAAAGGCAAATTTCTGGACAAAAAAAAAATAATGTTATTCTGGTTTGTCTGTGTAAATACACAGAATTGACTTTTTTGTACAGAATTATGCCTTTCTGAGGAGGTACTGTTAATGTGTCTGAATGGCTTAAACCCAGGTAAAATAGCCAGTCGGGATCCCGCCAATCCCGCCTGGGATCCCGAGTTCATCCCAGGTGGGATCCTGGATGGGATCCCGCCAATCCTACCTGGGATCCCGACCGGGATTTTGGAACCTCCCGCATGGGATCCCACCTTGAATCCCAGGTGGGATCCTACCAATCCCACCCGGGATCCCAGCTATATTCGAGTCAAAATCCCGCCAATCCTGCATAAGATCCAGCCTTGAATCACTGGTGGGATCCCGTCAATCCCACCCGGAATCCCAGCTTTGTTCCAAGGAAAATCCCGCCAATCCCACCTAGCAACCTATGTTTGTCCCAGGTGGGATCCCACCAATCCCACCTGGGATCCCAGGTTTGTACTAGGTGAGATCCCAAGTGGAATCAATCCCATAAATCTCACTTGGGGACTCACATACTTGTTTGTGACCCAAACAGGATCCAATTTATTGAGTTTTTTAATAAACCCTAAATCCCAGTTCCATGCAGCTTTGGAACATGTCTAAACTTAAGTGGGATGGTATAGAAAACATATCACACACGGGGTCCTAAAGCCATCCAAAAGGTTCCCACAATTTTCAGCCATCAATCAGAATACAAATACTTAAAACAGTTTAGCATTTATATTGCTAGTATAGTTATAGACTTAATCATATTTAACAGACTTACTTTCAAAAGATTCTTATATTAACTCTTGACAGGAAAATTCGCTCCTGCTCTTGAACATTAAATGACCAGATCTAATTGTTGTTTTTTAAAATAATATTTTGTGACAACTTGGCTTATAAATCTGCATCTTCATATTCATCAACATTTTCATTTAAATCGGAGAAATTGTTGGACTCTCTGACTCTACATGTGGTGTTGGTTGAAAGGACAACTCGGTCGTATATATAGTTTATAAGGTTGTAAGCTTTGCAGAATGTTTATAATTAGGTCTACAGCATTAATTGCTCGTGGTCCTGTTCCTCGAAATATATTATTTTCCCCAATGACGAACAGCTGGGAGGGCATCTAGCATGACCAAATCAAATTCAAAAAATTTTAAGTTCCTGCTACAAAAATTTAAAATTTGTATTAATTCCTGATGTCTGATATCTTTTGTTCCAGTTTCTGCTATTTATAAACTGAATTCTACTTTAAAAACTAAAGGAAAATCTAATAGGCTGCTTAATTTCTAAGCTAAAATAAGCCAGCGTTTCGAAATATTCTTAACACACAAATTAACATGCAGTTATGAATCGAAGCAGCGCCCGAGTTCGATGTTACTTTAATTCACTGTGTCATGATATTATTAGTTACTTAAGTTCGGCTAGACTTCAGAACACCCGTCCACTTATTTACATACTGGTGAATAACAAAATAGTCCATTGTGTTCATTGGAACCAGCACATAGCCCCTTCTAAGTGTATTTAAAGTTAAATCAAAGCTACAATAACTATGGTGTGAGTGAGGTAAAGGATGGCATTGTTGTACTCACCACGAATTGCGCGCCTTTGAATGATTCCCAGATAAATCTTGATCGCGTTTTTCAAAATACTTGTTAACTTATACGGCTTTGCTTCTCACCAAGCCATTGAAAACGTTCGATTTAATCCACGTACCATACGTGCAAGCTTATGTCGTCCCTTGAAGTCACAAGCGTGGACTGCATGGTCAATAACCGATCGCAATTTTCAAATTCAACCGCTTGAGCTTGCCGCAGACCGGAAGTCGCATGAGAATTTGCATGTTCTGATTGGTTTAGCAGACATGCATCTCGTTTCAGGGCCTTGACGGGAATGTTATCTCAATATGGCGGACGAGTGGCCCGCGCGAGCGGGTGTTATAGCTCTTGCTTCAGAAGGGACCATCATAGTCGAAATAATTCTTCAGGTCATAGGATTTACGGAAAGATGTGTTTCTTTAAGTGCTCTATTGGTCTCCCAAGTTTATAAAGTGAGTACAAACGACCTGTTTAGAATATCAGCTTCGAGTCGCTCGGTGCCTATATTTTGTCAGCGATCGACCTGGTGGAGAAAAAATTATGAACTCCAGCCTGAGCTGACGCAGACTACAGCAATACACATAATGGAAAAAGGACCCTTGGACACTGAAACTCTGTAAGAAACCAAACAGGGCTGTTACATTATGAAACACTGCAGATTCAACAATAATTGATTCTGATGAACATCTACTATCATTCAATGTCCATTTCCGTTTTTTTCTTTTACAAAATTGCACATCAAGAGTGTGCAGGCAAATGTTTTTAACTGAAGAATATTTATTTATTTATTTTTTTTTCTTTTATCTTGGACTTAATATAAAATATTACTTGGATAGATCACTTTCCTGACTCTGCTGGCTTATTTGAAGTATATTTTAAGTATACTTTCAAAAACTAAGTTAGCGAGTTCAGAACAGTGACAGTGTTTAGTTCTACAGTGATAAACAACAAGCATTTGTTCTTGGTACTTCTAAAAATGAAGTTCCAATTAAGCAAGAGATGTTGGCAGCAAACAGATTCCTATCCTGTAGAGGCTTAGAAGTTTTTGCTGAAAGGGATTGAGTGGAAACATACTGAAAAGCATTTGCAAATGCTTCCTTTTTCAGCTGTACAAAAATGTGCACAAGCAAACTAAAAAATTCATATACTGTCCAGTATACAGATGCAAGTGGGAGAATTCAGTTTGGAAAAAATCAAAAATTTGTTTTGATTAAAACCCATTATGTTGCTATTGTGACAAAATTAGTGCAAATTAGATCTTTGGCCTCAGGAGTCACATCATTGTCAGATATGAGTTGAATGAATTTTGTAATTCAAGACCTTTACTCCATTATATGGTAGTGACCATATCTATTTTGTGTACCACTGTCACAAATAGAGAAAGTAAGATTAGTTAGTAGCCTTGGAGATAACATGCTTGCTGTTAGCACATTCCCAAATATGGTGGAGCCCGATTAAATTTTAGAATTAAATGGCTGCTAGTGTCTGTCAAAAAAGATAATAAGATTTTGCAGATCTCTTATTTTTTAACAGTGTATAAGAGCCAGTTAATTTTATTAAATTCTGTTTTGCTCACAATAATTGTTGTACACTCTTATTTCTTATTCCACCCTTGGATCCCTGGTAAGAGGCGGGATCCCACCATGGATCCCAGTTGGGATGTGAAATCCCGAGTTTGACCTTGGGCGGAAAAAGCAGGATCCTGCCCTTGATCCCAGGTGGGAGGCAGGATCCTGCCTTGGATCCTAGGTGGGACGCAGGATCCCGCCTTGGATCTCAGGTGGGAGGTGGGATCCCGGGTTGAACCCTGGGTGGGACAGGTGGGATCCCACCTGTATTCCATGTGGGAGGCGGGATCCCACCTAGGATCCCACGTGGGAGGCGGGATCCCGGGTTGGACCCTGGGCGGGAAAGGCGGGATCCCACCAATAGTGGCGGGATCCCGGCAATCCCACCTGGGATCCCAGGTGGGATTGCCGGGATCCCACCTGAATCCCGCCTGCCTTTTTACCTGGGAAGTGCTCTCAGAATGCAGGAAAATTGCATTCTGGGAGCACTAAATTTCAAATTTTCTTGGGGGAGCATGCCCCCAAACCCCCCTAGTTGAAAATCACTCATGCCGCAAATCACTCATGTAAAATCCTGGATCCGCCCCTGCCTTATATCTCGAAGCAACATCAAACACAACTAATGCATAACGATATGTTTTTCGTCTAAAATTATCATGAGGTAGAAACAATAAATCAGCTTGATGTATATAACTAGGTTTATCAACAATCCAATGCGGTCTCGGTATGTATTTCGGAGGTGGAAGATATATTTGCCATAATGTTTGTTTCTCCAAGCACTTTCTAGCTTCATCCTCACTTACTTTAGCTGCATTTGCTAATTTTTGTATGGCAGCATATCCTTTCCAATATCCATAAGTTGAGTAATATATCTTACTTAAAATTTTCTCTTTAAGATAAGATTGCTTCCATTTAAAATGACTACTATATCAGAAATTCTTGAACCAAACCGAACTCCTAAGATAGTACTAGGCTTGAAAGCGGAATAATCATTAAATCGAATCACATTCACACCTTCATCAGCTAATCCTGGTGAAACATTATACATTCCAAAATTATCGGAAAATGTTGTGATTGTTCCAGGTAATGTATATCTTTTATTTAATTTTGATGTCTCAGGTCATTCTGATAATATTCTAGTTAACAATGTTGGAAGAAATCTCGTTTCCAGATTTAGAGTTCTTTTTGGTGGAGAAACTTTGCAAGATACTCATAGATTTGATTTATTCAAGACTTATCATGATTTATACTTAACAAAGAAAGAACGCTTAAATATGCTGAGACAAGGTATATCTTTTGATAATATTCGGAAACTTCGAACGAATACAGGGGATAAAGATACTTCAAATGCAAAGGAGGTTTATCTCGCTACGATTCATAATACTAAGTATGCTATCCCTCTAGATCATACAATTCGAAAAGATCATGGGGTTTTCTATCCAAAATCTTTATTACATCCACTGACATTTGAGATTACTCTAGCCCCCGTTTCTGTTGTTGTTGTTTATTCAAACTTTGAAACAGCACCAAATTATACAATCACAAATATCGAGTTGAAGTATTCATGTATCTCAAGCAAGTATTTAGCGGAACAAGCGATGGCTTCTTATCAAGTTGGTAAAGGATTCTTACACGAAAACATTATCTTACACAAAACATTCACAATTTCTGAACCTAATGATGAAGTAATTAATGAACATATAAATCTACCAAGGAAATCAATGACAGGTATCTTATGTCTTTTCATGAATTATAAAGCAGGAGAAAGAAATTCTGAAACGTTTGTAAACCCTAAAATTAAATGAAAAAATATCAACATTGATGGAATTCCAAACTGTCTTAATTCAAAGGGGATGATGCCTACTGACTTATGGAAATCTGTAATTAAATGTTTTGAGGTTAATGATTCTGTGAAAGAGGCAGATTTCTACATAGATAAATTCGCCTTGTGGATTGATCTTAGAACCCATCCTGATAATGAAATTCATGGTAGTGATTTTGAACTAAATAATACTCGTGATGGTTGAAATTAAACGTCAAAAGGGTGGGTCCGGAAATATTACATGTCACATGTTTGTTGTTGCCGATGCTGTAATGGCAGTTATGAATTCTAATTTAAAGGAGATATTATATTAAAATAAATATGAATTAAGAGATAAAATTCCTTTCAACTGTATAATTGTCGGTCGAACAAACTCTGGAAAAAGTAAGTATGTGGTGGATCAACTTCGAGGAGCATTCAGATTTGCTCTTGATTATATTGTATTGATTTGTCCAACTTATGTAGATAATACAACTTACAGAAATTTCGCAAAAGGTGATCCAAGATTTTTTGTATTTTCACCAGATGAAGAGAATCAAGATGAAATTAATGAATTATTAATTAATTGTGCTTCATTCTTTGCACGAACAAATACATTAATTATTTTAGATGATTGCGCTATTTCTAAAGATTTAAAAAATAGATCAAATAAATTCATAAATTTAAGATTTTCTGGTAGACACATCGGAATATCAGTGTGGGTATTAACTCAACAATTAACATCTATTTCTAAACCTTTCAGAGATAATGTAGGTTGTGTAGTATCTTTTTACAATTCATCTGAATAAAACATGAAAGCTTTATTTGAAGATTATTGTGGAGGATGGGATGTTAAAATTCGTAATTATTTTGAACAAGAATTAGAAAAAGAAAAATATTCACGTTTTACTCTCTTAATAGAATACCTGCTGAGAGTATCAAAGATATCTATAAATAATCTATAGATGTCTGAAGAAGTTACTGAGCAAATTACGAAGGAACATGTTGTACCACAGAAAACAAAAGATCCAAAAAGAGTTGCAGCTGGAAAGAAATTAGCTGAATATAATAAGAAAACTAAGGAAGAATTGAAAAAGAAAAAAGAAGAGGAAGAAGAGGAAGAAAAACAAAAAAAAGGCTATAAATAATATTAATGAGCTTGGCTTCCAGAATTATCTTTTCAAACCGCTTTGTCTCTAGCTGGAATTGGAATTGCTGCAGCTGATTTATTCATGAGATACAGAAATAGTAAACATGATTTTAAAGTATCCGAACGACCAACAATTCCAGAGAAAACTCAAGAAACTTCCAAAAATAATTTAAACAGTAATTGGATGTAATGTAAAAATGTCTGACAATCAACTTGTGAAAACTGTTACTGATTCTGCAACTCTCATTGTTCTTTCTGCTGGTGTGGGTTGGGTTGCTAAAAAAGCTTTGAAAGAAAATTTACTTGCAGATCCATCATCGAACGTTATGAATTATGTAAAATGGGTTGCTGTGTTGGGAGGAAGCATGTATCTTAAAACCTATTTAGTGGATCAGAATATATTAGCTAAAAGTGAATAAATCATGGCATCAATTGCGATAATGCTTGGTGGAGCGGTTCTAAATGCAACAGCCTTCATTGGAGGAAATTACTTAGCTAAAACTTTTAGTGGTTCTTCATCATCTGATCTCGAAAGGGAAAGAGAAAGGCATGACAAAGCTTTAGGAAAATATCAAAAAGATTATACAGAATTTCAAGAAAAGAGATTAGCTTTCATTGATTGGGTTGATAAGAGAGATAATGATGAAAATAAAGATTACAAAAATATTTCAAATCCTGATGAAGCTTTGAAATTATGCAATCAAACTCACCCAGAAAATACCTTGGATGAACCTAAATTCTCTGATTATTATAAGCCTAGTAGTGATAAAAAAATTGGTGAAATGGCATATGTGGGTGGGGGAATGTTAGCAATAGGATATCTCGCGAGTAAATGGATATAATATAAATTGATTTAGAGATTTCTTTACTAGTTATCAAGTAAGGAAATAAATATGGATGATGAACTTGATCCAACTAAATTAAATGAACCAGGTACTAGTGGAGATGATGATGAAGGAGATGAAACGCTTTATATGAGTCCGATAACCTCCACGTCAGTTTCTCGTCTTGATCCTGATATAAATGAAACATCATTTGGTGAGACTGATCCGTTAATACCAAAAGAACGAAACCGAGATAATGCTCAGTCTATAGTAAGCAAAAAATATCCATTTTGGGATTCTTCCAAAATCATGGTTGGAATGGATGAAAAGTCTGGTCAAGTGATGATGAGATCATTGGTTGTTAGCCAAAAAGGTAAAGATCCAGAAGGTACAAGCAATATTTTGTTTAGGAAAGATGGTGAATTGAGATCTGGATTACCAAGAAACATAACAGATGCTCTAGGTACATCACAAAAGGAACTTGATATTATTGCTGAAAATGAAAGTCGTGTAAATGAACTTAGGAAATTAAATGAAGAGAATAAAGAATTAAAATATGCTTTGCAAGGTTTACGAGCTACAGTTGAAAATTTTGAACCAGAGATACAACGTTATAGTGGTAATGAAAAGGAACTCCGTAGAATCATAGAGGAGCATCAGAAAAGAATCGCGGGAAGTGAAAGCTATTTAGATGCTGCTGTTAATAAAAAAATACAAGGAAAAACAGAGGCTGAGAAACTTCGTAATGAATTCGGTCAATACAAAAAGAAGTTAGAGATAGATTAGTCAAAAGGGTTGACGAATTAGAGAGATTAGCGGGTGAAAATTTAACTAGAAACGAAGAAAGAATAAGAGATCTAAAAAAACAGAATGATGAGACGAATGCCTTTGAGAGATAGAGAAAAAGCTATTTTCAAGAAATACGGTTTCACAGTATTTTCAGTTGTGAGTGCTGTTGCTGTCGTTATAGGAGTTATAGTTTCAAATCTTTCCAAAGAATTATCTAAATTAGGTAAAGGAGTTGGAGATGGTTTGAAAACAATTGGGAAGAAATTTGGTGAAATATTACCCGGTATGGTTGGTGCAATTGTTAGCTTCCTTTTCAAAACTGCGGAAGAAGTTATTTCTTTCCTCGGAAAAAATGCTTGGTTATTGATAGTTGCCGTTGTTGTGTATTTTGTAGAACAGCTTAAAAAGAAGAATCGTTAATATAACATATCTGATGCGATTACAAGAAAATCTTTATTTGAAATGTCTGACGAGGAATATACAGAAAATGATGTTGAATATATAAAAAAAATCTCTATATATTCAAAAATATGGTAGATCAGATTTAAAGTTTAAACTTTCCCGTGATGATATGCTAAATTACTATAAAAATTTTGAATATGACATGAGAGATAATTTTAATTTTAATGAAAAGAAACTTATTGAATTTCTTATAGACCGAATGCATAAATGGCGGCCAAAAATGTATTCTTTTGTTTATATGCTAATTAAAGTCACTAACCTCGCTCTCAAGCAACAATTCTTTTGAATTTTGTCCATGCAAACGGTGCTAGTGAGTCTAATTAGCACATAAACAAAAGAATAATTTTTTGGCCGCCATTTATGCATTCGGTCGATAGTGTCTATCTAAATTAATCCGTTTGAAAATTATAAAAGAATTTATAGGTTTAGAAATATATTCACATGATGCAAAAAAAACTTTCTCCATTTAATTTGATGAAATACTATAACAGAATTTTCAATTACAAAAATAGAATATTCTTAGAACCTTATTTTTATTCGTGAATATTTAAAGAATAAGAATCGTTAATTATAAAAAAAAACAATATGCTTAGTGTTACCATGTTTGAATCTGAAACCAGAGTTTATTTGGATCCATCTTTGGACATGATTAGAGAAATACAGCTTTTAGATTGTAAGATACCTAAAATACTTTTAAAGAGCGACAAAAAATTTTCAAAGATAATAGACCCTTTCCAATCATTCAACCTGGGACATGTTCATTGCGAAGTATTCATGCAATTCTTCTTAATGACATAGAAAATGCAAAGCTTACTATTATAGAAACTGATGAAGTAAATCTTAAACTGTTCTAGGTTTGCCAGAAATTATAATCCCAGGTAAATTATATCTGATAAGTGCACCAATTAAGTAACCTTTGAAACTATTTTGCAACTTAGTGGATAAAAAATCATCATATATGCATTCAGGTAGATTTAACGACTCAGTAAAAATTTCTGCTTATATCTTCTGGCTTATGTTCCATCTGAAAATTATGCTGCTTTACCAACTCAAAAGTGAAAAGGTCCTATAAATTATTTTACTCTCACAATTTTGGATAGTAATGGAAAAAAACCTGATTTAAAAGGTTTATCAATTATATTTAATTTAAAGTTTACATAATGTCTTGTGAATGGAAAAAAATAAAATCACCTGCAATTACGGATCGAAAGCTTTTAAATTTTGCAACAAAAGAAGCTAAGGCGTTAGGGTTAGATTTAAGAGATTTTAGAACAATTTTTCATCTACTTAAATTAGGTTTTCGTTTAAAACAATTCACAAGTGATGATGTTCATTGTGAAAATGGTGAGATTGCTTCTATTGAAGGACTTTTATATGATTTATATAATTTAAAAGCAGGACCTATTATAAACATGTAAAATAATTATTTAAAGTTAACAAAACAATCAAAAATGGATGAATATAATGAAGTTTACCCAGATTTACCTTAAGTTCAGTTTTCACATTCTTCAAATCCAACAGCACCTCCTCCTGATGGTAATACTTTCACGTTGCAGAAATGTTGTGAAGCTTTGGAGAAATTACAAAATGAATCTAAACACTATGAAAATGTTCTTAAGAAATATAATCGATCGAAAGGAATGCTAATAAACGCTGGTTCAGTTTGTGGTATTGTGTCTGGAGTTTTAGCAGCTTCAGGTTTGGCTAGTTCACTAAGTGGCTTTGGTGTTGTAGTTGCGATTCCATTAGGAGTTGTAAGTGGAATTCTTGTTTGTACATCTATAGCATGTGAATAAGTTTCAAAAAGCTTATCTTCTAAGGCAACTAAACATCAAAGTACTGTATCTCTAGCAAAAGCAAAACTAAATACAATAGAAGATTTAGTTTCAAAAGCGCTTCGTGATAATAAAATATCTGATGAAGAATTTTCATTGATTATTGAAGAAATTAAAAAGTTTGAAACTCTGAAGACTGATGAACGACGAAAAGATCGTAGTGCTCAAGAAAAAAGCCAGGGAAGAAGTAATCAGAGAATTAAGCGTCGGACGATCACGTTAACTTTTCAGAAGAGTTATTATTAACTTAAAAATAACAAATCTTTTATCTATAAACAAGATGGAAGATGATCTACCATATTTATGGTGGTTATATGAAATGGAGAACAACAACTGTAATGAGTTATGATGATCTAACTGGTAAAACTTGGACAGAAAATCTTCCTCAGAATTTGAAAAACGAATTGAATAATGATTTAGGTTTGAAAAATATAATTACAAGTTCCTTCCCAAAAAGTTTAACTTTAACAAATGAAAAATATCCAATACCTGCAGTTAGTTTCGATGAATTTTCTGGAGATGTTACAAATTTAGTAACTTCTTTAGATATTTATGTGTCGAAAAGTCAAAAATTTCCTGCTAAAATGCGAAACGTTTTCAAATCTCAGGTTGTAACTTTCAAATCTGGAAAACAAAGTCGAAAATGGTTGAACGCTCCTGATATGAATTATTGGCCACTGCAGCTTAATTTTGCGGTTTGGTGCGCACCTTCTGGATGTGGAATTAGTCCATATGAAAGCATTAATTATCCTAAAGTTGTGAATAGCTTCATTAAGTTTCACATCTATTTTACTATTAGAAGAATGTTGTATGAATTAAGTGTACCATTACCAGATGAACAACCTTTTAATATTTCAAATAACCCATATAATAAAGTTGCATATCAAAGATTATGTAGAGAATTTGG
Organism: Ricordea florida; assembly: GCA_949710005.1. Classification (NCBI taxonomy): domain Eukaryota; kingdom Metazoa; phylum Cnidaria; class Anthozoa; order Corallimorpharia; family Ricordeidae; genus Ricordea; species Ricordea florida. Next base: position 13,137,181 of record OX453279.1, on the reverse strand, counting down.
TTTAGCAAATAATTCTGATTTCAGATGGAAAGGTGGAAGAAATCATGGTTTAGGTGATATATTTTTAGATTATGGAGCTGGATATAATGGTAGAGGTGGAGGATTTCAGAATGTTCATTTGATTAGAAGTTATGATACTGAAGCGAATAAATGGCCGGTGGAAAAAAGATAAAGGTGATTTAATTTCATTTATTAGGAATGATGATTTCTCGGGATTTAAATATGCTTGGTTTATACCTACGGATGGAAAAGGATTAACGAAATCTGGACTTGGAAGATTGAATAGGTCTGCTGAATCTTTCGTTTATTGTGTATTAGGTTCACAAGTTAATACAAGAAATTCAATAATTGGAAATGGAGGTGGAGCTATTGAAACACAACAAGAATTTTTATCTTTATTTGAAAGTAGTGTGATTGAGAATGATATAACAAGTTCAGTTCAGAGATACCAACTTGCAACTCAAGAAGCGAAATTACGGCTTGATTTAGCGATTGCTTTTGGAGTTTTTGTTAATGCCGAGTAATATGATTATAACTACTGAGAGTGTAGTTGGTTATAATAATAAATTAATGAAAGCTACAGATGATATGGAGTTTGGTGTTAATTTGGATGTTAATCAAGAAATGAAATCGGTTGGAATAAAGCATAATCTTGGTTCTTCGTAAGTTGTGTTACCTCATATAGAAGATAAGAAACCAGTAAAGAGACCAGAAAAAAACCCTAAAAATACAGAAACAAAGGTTGTAGTATCTGATAGTAATGAAGAAAGTTCTCATAAAATTAATGTTGCTGCTTTCACAGTTGTAATGGGTGGTTTAGGTTGGTATTTGTTTCGTTAATTGGGTAATAGTAAAAAGTGAAATATTATTTGGATAATAGCAAAAAATAATAAACTTATCATGACAAACAAACCTACTCTTCTTGTACCTCTTGGAAAAGAATTTAATATGGATAAAATAGTTGTTGAAGACCCTTTTATGAATCAATATGGAAGTTCAACATCTAATATCTATTTATTAAACAATAAAAATAAAAAATCAAAACTATGTTTTGAACTAGAAGGAATGCCTATACCAGCAATAAATTTAATTCATCCATATGGTATGGAAAAAGAAAAACAAACAATTAAAAGCGGTATTGGTTTCCAAATTTCATATCCAGTAAATGAAGATACCGCAACTCGTGAACTTTTAAATAAAATATCTAATAAATGTTTAGATGAAATTAGTAAACTTATTGATGAAGATGGAAAAAAATTACCAAAAGTTACTTTAAGTTCTTATAAAACAGCAAAAAAAGAAAATGATTGGGAAGTTTTTTTTAAACCATTGGTAAGTGTTAATGATAAATTTTATCTTAATTTAATGACAGAAGTTAAAAATAATAGTTTAAAATGTAATACAAATATAATTGATACTGATAAAAATTCACTTAATCCATGTGATTATACAAATAATTAATGTATGGTACATCCTGTTGTTTGGTTAGAAAATATTTACTTTGGAAAACATGGTAATAATTCACGTGGAGCTTCATTAAAATTCTTTATTACAATGATGGAAATATCTACTTCAGAAGATGAAAATGATGATGTATTTGATGAAAATGATGATGCATTTGATGTTAGTTTTAATAATTCTCAAGAACATTCCAATCATTTCTCACTCGTGATTGGAAACTTGATACATCTGAATTCCGAAACATTCCAAACATTCCAATCTTGGGCGTTGACACATTCCGAACATGGTGAATTTCCAATTGTCATAGAAACGGTGTTTTGCTACTACTCAGACAGAATCAGAGGAGGAGCGGCAAAACAGATTAAGGACTGTACGTGCAAATACTGCTAACAGAACTCAGGCAGAATCAGAAGACGAATAGCAAAACAGATTAACGATCTTAATACTGCCAGGACATGGGGAACAGAAACAGACCATGTACGACTTGAAATATTACAGTCACTCCGTACTTATAGCGAAATGAGATTACAATTAGAAACAGAGTGAACGTAACAGTAGATTACATAATCTTAGATTAAACACCAATCGTGCTTTAGAGATGGAAAGCGACGAGCAAGGATCTTCGAGGCTCGAGACGTCGCGACAATGCAGCGCTGCTCGTAGGCAGGAATTACAGTTAAACAGACAACACGAGGGACAGACTAGAGAGGAATATCTTACACATGGATGGATGAATTCGGAACAGCGACTGCACCAGCAACAATGGGTTCAAAGTAGCATGGCAGCTTTCCACAAAAACATCAACAGCTTGGAACACAGACAGTATCTAACATGTAAAGAAACATGGCCAACTGTGCAAGGACTTACTCTTCAGACATACCAGTGCCTAAGATGTAAGAGGGGTAAAGAAACTACAAAACTGTTTTCAGCAGAGAATGACATGGATCCGGGAACAGTACCAGATGAACTAGAGAGCCTTACAGATGTAGAGGAGAAGCTTATCGCTAGAGCTTGCCCAATAATGTGTATTTATCGTAAACACGGAGGACAGCGTGGCTACAAAGGACATGTGTTGAACCTTCCTCAAGACATTCAAGGATTCATCACAAGACTGCCACCCAATGTAGAAGAACTCCCCTTCCTTGTGATAAGGCGATATGGTGCAGACAACAGCAGCAGGGACTGTAGCGTTAGAAGACACAAGGTGATGCAAGCACTGGTACGGCTAAAGGACAACAATCCCTACTACTCAGACATTGAAATCAACCATGAAGCTATTGAGCGCCTACCACGTGACAACAAATTTGCCTATAGTTCATGTCCAAGAGACAGAAGAACAGCAGAGACAAGAAATATGTGAACAGGTACCTTACCAGAATGAAGCAAATAGTAGTCAACAGGAAAGCAGTTCTTACCTTCCATTTCAACAGGCCTAGGTTCAACAACAGGAACAAGACGCTATTCGTGCCTTTATTACTGGTGAAGACCCACTGGACTGGCCAACCAATGAAGGAGATCCCATCAATGAATTTCAGACAGAAGGACTGGCTACAATGGCCTTTCCCACACTGTTTTCACATGGAAGAGGAGACCCCACAAACAAGAGAAGATTAAAGGAGGTAACATTAACTGAGGGTTTTAAACACCTGATCAGCACTCATTTGTCAACAGGGCAGTTTGTATGGAGATTTGCATCCCATCCAAGGTTTCCCTACTGGGCACTGAACATGAAGCAGAGACATCAGTTGCTGTCACAAGCTAGGGTTTACCTCACTCAGAACCCTCAAGATGCTAAACTTACCACAGAAGAATTACAACAAATGGTTCGACAGATGTCTGCACAGCAACTCATGAACAGAGTTCAGCGTTATGTGGCAAAGATTCAACAAAGAAGACAATACTGGTAACAACGCTACTTGGTACTTAAAGCTTTTATAGAACAGAAGGGAGCACCAACATTTTTCTTCACATTTAGTGCAGCTGACAATTACTGGCCTGATCTTCATAGACTGCTGGAGGAACCAAACAATGCAACACCTGCTATACGGATAAAAGCTGTCATAAAGAATCCACATATCACAGACTCCCACTTCGTAGCAAGACTTAAAGAATTCAATAAACATTGGTTGGATCACGTTTTGTATACTGAATGGAAATGGCTTCGTTATGAATGGCAAGCTCGAGGAAGTATTCATGCACATGGTTGTGCAAAGCTTAAGAATGACCCAGGACTCTGTGAACTTGTAAAGAAAGCTGCTCTAGAGTGGAAGCTTAAGCAAATCTTGGATAGAAGAATCCAACTATCAAGACATGGTAAATGACTTTACACCAGCGATAGAAGCAGCAAGTGAAGCCAAAGCAAGAGTTATTCAATATGCAGACTGGCTTCTCACCACCATGAATGAGGCTCTTCCAGATGGAAATTGGGCAGTGCCAAACCCACATCCTTCTGCTATACCCATTCAAGAAACTGGAAATGAAAATGATGACTACCACTCTCTGGTTAATTCAGTGGAACGTGACACCAGATGCAGTACAGCATATTGTTTACGTAGCAAACTCGGACAACAACTACATTGCCGATTCAATTACCCAAAGGATTGCACTGAACAGACCAGCATTGACTTTGAGCTAATTATTAAAGGATATTATGGTGGACAAGATGAACTTACAGTGCATCAGATAACTGAAGCAAGAGTAAGAGCTTCACTTATCACCAAGAGGAATGATGACCGCATCAACTCACACAATCGCTTAATGCTTCAGAACTGGAGAGCAAATGTGAATTTGCAAGCAATTGTTGACACTGACCAATGCATTCGCTATATGGCCAAGTATGCAACCAAAGGTGAGCCAAGATCTCAACAGGCAACAGAGATTCTACAATCTGCCATCAATAAGTTACGCCATACAGACAGTGCATCATCTGCCTTACGCCGAGCCATGATTCAAATTGCAGGAGAACGTGACATTGGATCTCAGGAAACAGCCCATATGCTTCTTGGAAAACCTTTGTACAGTTGTACTTACAGCTTTCTCTGCATTTCACTGGATGGAAGCCAAAGAGTACGTGGAGGACAAGGTGAAGAAGTAAACCACGGTGACAGTGCTTTGGATCCCTCATTGCGTGATCATTATGCATCAAGGTTTCAGTGGGGAGAACAAGTTCCTGGAATTCTGCGACTAAATCTACTCCAGTTTGCACCAGATTTTTATATTACAAAGGGAGACACAAGAAAACGTAAACAGGAGGTGATAATCAGAAGCTTTCCAGTATTTTCTCCTAATCCTTCTGGTAAGAATTATGGTAAGTACTGTAAATTTCAGCTGGTAAAGTACAAGCTGGCATCAATCAGTAGACTCTGCCTGGGATGGACTTGAGGAAAGTGATGAAGTGTTCATTGTATGCTATAAGAACTTCCTAAATTCTGAGACTGGAGAGCAGTGTATACCAACATTTGCTCAGGAGCTTGAACAAGCAATGGTACACAATGGCAACACTGAAAATGATGGGGATGAAAATGATGGTGAGGACGATGAGAATATGATGCACCAACAGCAAGAGGAAGTTGAAGAATGGATGCTGCTTTGTTGGTTGAACCAAGACTTCAGTAATAGCACAGCTAATGATGATGCACCTGATTTTGACTGGACATCTGCCTCAAGAAATATGCCTCCGGACCTCCTTCAAAACATCCAAATGAAGTGAGAGAAGCTGCAAACATACAAGAAATGGAAAGGCAACCTGTGGATTTAACAGCACTGAACCAAAGACAAAATATTGCATACAGTATTGTTCAGCAACACAAAAGACGCCTAAATGAAAACGTACCTACAGAACCTCTACACATGATTATCACAGGAACTGCTGAAACAGGAAACTCATTTCTAATTAATGCATTGGTCATCTTCTGGGAGATCAGTGTATTCTCACAGGAACAACTGGAATTGCAGGTTTCAACATTGCTGGAAGCACTTTTCACTCTACCTTACAACTACCAGTACGCACTCTAAACAAAACAGATTTGTAAGGAGCAGCCTTACAACGTCTACAACTCAGATTAAAGGATAAACATTATCTCATTATAGATGAATTCTCAATGCTTGGACAGAGAACTTTGACATGGGTTGACAAGCGTCTACGTCAAGCCTCAGGAAAACTCTCACACACCTTTACGAGGATACTCAGTAATCCTTTTTGGTGACTTTGCACAGTTACCACCTGTAAGAGATAGACCACTCTATTCACCACCAGCAGCTACTGTGTTAGCACAACAGGGCTATTCAGTTTAAACTCTGTTTGAAAATGTGGTTGTATTGAATGAGAATGTTCGACAGAATGAAAATAACCCTGAAGCAGAGGAATTTAGAGAACTACTATCGAGGATGAGAGATGGAATAGTAACAGAAGAAGACTGGCGCAAACTTCAAGAAAGAGCACCAAAAAATGTAAACATGGAAGATTTCAAAGATGCGGTACGACTGTTCTACGATAAGGAAAATGTTGCAAGTTACAAATATGAGAAGCTGTGCAGACTTGGTAATCCTATTGCAAGAATATCAGAAGTGCACTCAGGTATAGGAGCCAGTGCTGCAAAGTCTGATGATGCAGGAAGACTACAGTCTGAAGTGTTCCTTTCTCGAGGTGCAACTGTCATGCTCACTTCTAACCTTTGGCAAGAAGATGGACTGTGCAATGGGACAGTTGGCACAGTTCAGGAACCACCCCCATGCTTATCTATATCTGCACTTGTACACTTTCCCCACTACAGAGGTCCAGCCTTTATAGATGATGACCCCCTTTCTATACCTGTACCACCTCACCGGTTTCAATGGGAAGATGATAACAAGAAACTTTCTCGTCTTTAACTGCCACTTCGATTGAGCTATGCAATGACTATTCACAAGTCACTAAGACAAACACTTAATAAAGTAGTCATAGACATTGGAAAATCAGAAAGAGCAGCTGGATGTACTTTTGTTGCAACATCAAGAGTTCGGTCTTTGCAACATGCAGCAATTCAGCCAATGCCATTCCAAAGACTTCAGGACATGGGTAAGTGTAAGCGTTTGCAAGAACGACTGACAGAAGAACAAAGACTACTTGACTTAGCAGACAGCACATCCAGGCTTTACCAACACTTTTAATTTAATAATGAACTTATTCATTTTCATGCAGTAAAGACTGCTTTGGTAATCATGAAGGTAAGTTGGAACCTCTTAAAAAAGTACAATATGGAAAGAAAATCACAACAAATTGGGATAACAGGTATATTGTTAACCCTTTCACTCCCTAAAACTGAGTAGTTGTTCTCTTCATTAAACACAAATCAATTTGTTAGCAGAATAAAGAGTTACATTTAGATTGTCCAATTATAATCTTAAGTATATTGATATTTGTAAGGAAAATACCGCATTGATCACCCCTGGGATTGTCGTGGTTTATAAATAAAATATTTTTCGAGATAATAAAGGTATTGTCTATCCATTATGAAGAGATTTCCATTGCAGAGTTCGCAATGAAGCCAATTTTACAAGCACTGTTGTATAATACTGTTAATAGTAGTTTCATTTATTGGAAAATAAAGAATTTCTTATTACCAAAATCTGAGTACTGCTTTTTGTTACTATATATCATTGGTTACAGTTATGCATTGTGCAGTTGACAGTTTGGCATTTTAGCTTGCTGTGACAAGTTTAATACCTGGAACTGCCATGATTTTTTATGAAATACCATCCTTCTATTACATGTAAATATTACTTCTGCAGTTCTTACAATTGAAATTTTCATATATTTAAAATCATATACTATTCTCTGGTTGGGTATGGATATTTTGACTGTCTCTGTAACAGCACAATTAAACTTTCATGTGGTGTATACTTTTGACTGCTTGATGTTGAATAGACATTTTTTATAGCAGGATGTAGTGCAGCAATCGTTTTCAACATATAAAAATTTCAATAACTCTTTGTCACATTGTTTTCATGATGTAACCTAAGAAATAGCACAACCACATCATATACAGTTGGCACTCTCTATTATAAAACCTTTACTAAAACTTTTTGTAGAGTCAAATTGCTTAACCCCATTTTTTGGCATATGTAATGACATTGTATCGCACACTTCTGTTGATATGGCATCTCTTTTGAGGAAAGAGGGATTTTTCTATCTACCACTGGGGGCATCAATGCAGCTGAAGAGAGTACACAAATTGAAACATGCACTATTCATAATTCTCTCAATTGCGATTTCCTAGGAATGAAATAACGACTGCAGTAGACAGTAAAATAATAATTATATAATCAGAAGATTCTTCTTACCATGATTCTCATGCAATGATAACAATAGAGTATAAACAAAAAACAGTCGGAGCATCAGGGAAAATATTGTAAAAATTTTCCTCATATAGCAGTTATGTTCAGCATTTTCAACAGAAAAGATACCAAACACTAAGTGACTGGTTCTGCAATATTATCAGTGATCAATAAAATGATTTGAAAATAAAGCAGATGTTATTGGCCGTTTTTATGCTAGAGACGTTAAAGTCGTCTGAGACGTTAAAGTCGTCTCGAGACGACTTTAACGTCTAGTATAAAAACGGTAAATAAGACAGACGCATTTAACGTCTGACAGCTTTAACGTCTTCTGTTAAGTGCGTCGTTTAGACGCATTTAACAGACGACTTTAACGTCTCAGACGTTAAATGCTTCTAGCATAAAAACGGGACGCCCATACTGGGACGCACATAGCCCTTAATCGTCCACAGACGACTGGCTCTTTGACTAGCTGGTCCTCTATCTCGCCAAGAATGAACTGAAACGTTGCTCGATTTGTACACAAACGTTTTTTGAACGCAGTATCGTCCCAATTTTGGTAACCATTTCTCCACCAAGGGGAACTCCTTTCTTCATCCACGCTTCGTCCTTTCCTTGGTCTCTTCATAGCTACGGCACACAAGCCAAGTGCCTGAGCCATATCTAGTTCTCCGTCCATATCCTACAAAAGCCGTTTTCTCGATTGACTTTTCTTCTTTAAAAACATTTGTATTTCCGTACTTTGCCTTTCTTGGCGACGTCGAGTATGAACTTCAGAAGTTGTAATTCCGCCATGTTTATTTTATTCGTATATTCGCGCGCTTCAAGTTTATTTGGCGCCGAGTTTGCTCGTGTCCAGTGTCTTCCGAGGATAGAACCCAGTCTTTTTCAGAAAAAAAGTTTTTTCTTTCTGTTAGGTCGTCTACTTTTATGCGTCCCGTTTTTATACCTGACGGCTTTAACGTCTCAGATGTTAAATGCGTCTAGACGACTTTAACGTCTCTAGCATAAAAACGGCCATTATTGACTTCTGAGTACTATTTTTCTTTGCTTTATATCTTTGCTACATATATGTAGTAAGTAATTTAAAGGTTTCGTTGGGACAGGCAGGTTCCATAGCCTTTTCAAAATGGGTTTTTACCTTTCAGTTTCATGTATCTCTGGGAATTACCCTCACAGTCCTTGCCCTTTGCCAACAAATGAAAACTTAATTTAAACCCTACTTTGCAAAATTAGACATAACATATTAACCTTGTCCATTACTGCTGTTTACTTCTTTTTGTTGATGTCAAATACCATTACTAAATAACAACCACAATACACACTTGACCTTTTACATTGGAAAAACTCTATAAAGGAGAAAGTAAAGTTTGTAATGCCCAAATTTTTATGATATTTCTCATATATTCATTACAAGTGTATGTACTAACAAGTGTTTTAAATTTACTAAATGCCCTATGCTTTCAATAATGATTTTCCACACTAACTGTAAAAAATCACTGCACTAGCATGATTGCCACAGGTCAGGAAATGTGAGGAAAAAACAATTCTTCAAGGTCAGGGAAAAGTGAGATTGGCCGGGACCTTCATTTCGAGTAAGGGAAAGCTAAGTCTTTGAGAGAAGTCAGATAAAAGTGAAATTTAAGAGGAATAATTTATTTTTGATCAATTCAGCAATTATTCAGAGTTGAGTAATTTTTATACCACCTCTGATACAAACCCTATTCAGTAGAAAACTATATTGCTTGTAGTATTAGAGGAACAATACCTTTTCCCAGATTAGGAAATACACCCTCACCCCAATATAAAAAATAATAATATCAATACCAGTAATAATAATAATAATAATGATGATGATGATAATAAAACAATAATAATGATAATAATTACAAGAAATGAGAAATTACAAAAAGTGATAAGATTGTAATAAGTAAATATTTTGTATTTCTAGTAAGTAAATACTTAAATTATGATATCATAGGAAAACCATTACGAGATCTTTAAAAGGTAACTTCGCGAGGTTTTGCGAGAGTCCTATTTCTAGTAATAACGTCCTTGGTAATTATGATCGCAAAACGGTTAACAAAGCTATTTTAAAACTCGGACACTATGTTTATCAGCCCGAATTCCCTCGAGCCTTTTTTCTGAATCGTTTCTGGATCTTTTCTTATTCAAACTCAAGTTTTTTTCCTGCGTGGTCGTGTGGAAAGACATTAGCGGGGACAGAGCCAATAAGGCTACGTCGGAAGAATAGTATATCCGATTGAGGAGTAATATTGTTGTTTTTTCCCCACATATCGCCTCTTCGCCTTCGATAACTTGGAATCACGATGAATGGCATCAAGTTTCACAATTGTTTTTCTACCTTGGGAACCAAGAAAGCTGATTGGTCAACATTAATCCGATTAGTAAACAAACACTGAAATTTCTGTAAGACCTTGAAAATCTCTCTGATAAAATCGCTCAGCCTATACACGAAGTCGACAAGAATTGTCGTGCGATTAACTCCAGTGCTTGGTAGCCAGTCGGGCCAGTTTCCTTGAATTTGTAGTGGCCCATCCCAAAATGAAGTAGCCCTCCATTTCCTCTAGTTGAGAATGTGGATCGCTCGTGCAATCACTGTTAAAACGGTTCGGAATGTCCATTTCAGAACTGAAAATTCACTAAAATGGATTATCTTACAGTCCTGACAAAGAAACGAAGAGAAGGGTAGTCCAATTAAACTACATATTGAGTTTTATTTTTAACTTTGCACTTCGCATAATTTACATTGCAACTTTTCGAAATTCCGTGACATAGTCGTACATCGGGCGTTCAAACCTTAACTTTTCGTGGCCCTGGTCAGTTTCGACTCGCCACTGGAGACCGTGCGACCGCCAATTTTTAGCCCTGGATATACAGTCTGGTAGGTTTTTTTGCGTTCGTGGAACCATGCAGCCATATAGTATACAACATATATAAACCTTCGGCGTAAACTGACATGCACGTTTGTTCGAAGCCGTATTATAAAGTGTAGCCCGAGTGAACGCTCCCGAGAGCGTCTAGTTACCCTAAAGAACACCCATTTTATATTTCAACTGGATTAAATGAGAAAGCAATTGGTTTATTTAAAGATGAGGTTCGTGGTAAACAAATTACTGAATTCTTGGGGTGGAGAGCAAAGTTATACTCTTATAAGATGGATGATGGTTCTGAAAAGAAGAAATACAAAGGGGTGAAGAAATCTGTTGTTAAGAAAAGCATTTCCTTAAACGATTATCGGGATGGTCTATTTAACAAACAACATCAAATGCGTCAGATGAATGTGATTAACAGATTTGATATCGACTTTATCTAATTTCAATGCTTCTATTGGCTCCTTCCCAGGTAACCTGGTTGGAGTGGAATTTAATGTTTTCATGATTGCTGGAAGCCTCCGAACCCAAACACGTGATCGATCTTCAGTTATCATTTCTTGGGCGTACTGATGACTGAATAACTTCTCAGCTAATGTTCGATTGGCACTTTCAACAAAAACTAGCGCTCTATGGTTTAAAGAGAGCCCTTTTAGCCCTGGGAATGGACACATTCAAGATAGAAAGATCGCTAGACAACCCCAGCGCCTTCTCAAGCTCTACTTTGCGCATGTTGTACCAGCCGGGGATCCCACGTGCTTTCGCCATCTCACATAATTGGGTTTCTGATAGACCGCTCATCTTGTTTTTTTATACATCCCAGATTCTTAAATACTTAAAAAATGAATACCACCTTCAAGATCCATTTAAGCTGTGTTTTGGTCCCTCCCTCGTGTGGTAAGGTGCCAACAATCCAGAAAACCATGATCACACTGGGATCCCTTTTTATTTTTTCATTACCAGAAATCCAAGACATTTTACTCCCGCGTTTAAATCGGTCAGTGGTTTCGGTATGTAGTACTGCGCATGCACTGTGGAGTCTGATTTCATGTTTACGTTTACATGTGAAACATGGCCTGGCGGAGTCGAAAAGCTTACTCTTTCGACCGCAGATTTAGGAGAAAGCATGGATACATGAGGTACCTACCAGAGAAATGCTTGGCTGCTAAGCTGAAGTAAACATGGTAGCATTTTTTGTGAAGAGAAGCAATGGAAAGGGTTTGTTCTGTGCGTCCTACATTGAATCCGTGAGCCCAAATGCAGGCTATCCATCCGTGAAAAATACCTTTTTTCTTAGTTGATTGGTGGCCTCCTATTTTATCAGGAAAGGCTTTACTTTACATGTTAAAAAAGATCGTAAACTGAGGAAATTCTTGAGAGGTCGGCACCTATGGAAGCATGATCGACGCCGGCAGCTTAAAGCTCGGAAGTCAGGGTAAGTGAAGGAAATTTGATGAAATTATATACGGAGTGTAAACAATAATCGTGGTTTGTGAAGCTCTGTTTCGCGGCCAAAGGAAGAAACGAAACTGTAGAAAAACGTTTGCTTCGTAGTTCAGTTACATATAATTTATCAATGAGAGGTCGGCACGCAGAATTCGATTTATTTGAACTGGCAAAAAATAAGATTTTGTTGTAGCGTCCATACATTTCTTTGTAACATCGGAGAGCCATTTTTAAGTGCCGTTTTGATTGACGTGCGGTATTCGTGACGCAGTATGACTCGGATTTCTGGTAATGATTTTTTTTACCTATTTCCCCGTAAGGCATGGAGTTGAGGCTCCCATTTCCCCGTATGGCATAATGCCAAAATTCCTGAAAAGAGGGGTTTTAATAACCCTCCACAGTACTACTTTTTATGTAGACATAATGTTAAATCCTTTGATATAAATAAATATTGGTTCATGATTAGCGTGCGTATATCGAGCTATGGATGCACGCGGGAAGTTTGAAAAGCACGAAAGAAACGTAAGAGTTGCTCGAGGCGCGGCCGAGAGCAACTCTAGCTTCTTGAGTGATCTTCAAACTTCCCAAGTGCATCCATAACTCGATATACGCACAGCTAAAAGCATGAACCAATTCTTTTAAAACATAGCGACAGCACTTTGCGCGCTAAAACACGTTTTCTTTGTAATTGACAACAAAGTTGCAAGTTGTAAGGTGAAGAAAAACAAAGGATCTTATTGGCTGGTTGAAAACACGCCACAATCAGTTGAGCGAGAATGCTTCATCTCCGCTGATTTGCAAAATTGTAAAAGAAATATTCGCTTCTGATAATGAGTGAAAATCTAGGTAAAAAGGCAAAATTCTCAATGGAAAAGTCAAAGTTTCAGTAAACAACTGGCTTGTTAAAAGTCCAACGGCCGAGTTAGAGTTTGAATTGTTGAGAACGATGTTCACATCGCCATATACAATCAATCAATCAATAATCAATCAATACTTTATTTATACACGTAACGCCTAGGAGCTATATAAGCTCGTTCATAATACGTACGTGTGTGAAATGACATTCACAAAGGCCATACCACAACACCGGGAACTACGTCCCCTACTCTTTGCGAACAGCGTGTGGGTTCACAGTGCACTTGTTCAAGAAGACTCTAAGAAATTCGCAGTTTTGTGGTGAGGGACCACCACATTGTTATTGTGACGAATAGTTACACTTGTGGAAGAAGACTATTTGTACACGTCATCTTATATACGCACGGCCGTGCGTACATAAAGATTCTTACCATGATTACTCAATAGGAATAAGGTAGGAGCATAGCGCACGCTGTATGTTATAATACAAATTGGGCTATAATTATACCAAGTGTTATTGAAAACCTGTAGACACGCGTATACTTGAAAGATTCCTTTAGGATGGCCTTGAAACTTTATAGCGGAGCTCCACAGCGGCTCGAAGAGCCGCAGAGCGGAGCCCCATAACTACCGTGCGAGGATAGAAATTGAGAAAACCATGCGTTTGAGTTTTCATGGTCATCGTGACTAGCGGCATGGCTCGCGGGCGCGTGCGCCTAGCGACGACGACGACGACGACGACGACGATGTTGCCCCAACATGGCGGCCATAGTCATCTGGGATATTTAGAAGGTCTTAAACCGAAAGGAGGCTTTGTTTTTCGCGCGCTTTTCGCGACTTGCCGCGGCTACACAACCTACAGCCAGCAGTCTACAATGTTTTGCTGAAGAAACGGATTTTATTCCATAGGTACTGAGATTTACTCCTTATAAATCTGTGTGAGAAAAATAGTCTGTAAAAAACTAGAAGCAATTTGATTGGTTTGACCATTTTCTTCACTAGTGAAAAAAAGTGGTCCGACCAATTCACTGTTCATAGAGGTGGGATCAGTTTTGGCGCCATCAACTCGGCAAAAAGTGAGCAATAACGGCTTCTTCCTCAGCTTCTTCTTTGAGAAATTCTAGGTTTGCAGATACAGCTTCAGTCGAGGACTTCATACAAGATCAAGAAAATAAAAATACGAATAACAAATCCGAACAGCCCGTCGCTTCACTGAAAGAATTCTTGACTTTGAAAGGCGAATCAAGGTCCGTAGAAGAAATTCCTTCAAACGAGCTCAATTCAGTTCATGAGTGAATTTGTCCGGTAGCAGTGGGAAAGAAGGAAAACAAAGATTATGAGCCAAGTTCGCTCCGTTCTCTCTTTCGCAACGGTTATTTGAATAAAAAAGCTACGGATTCAGCATCTCAAAAGAAGTGGTGTTTGAAAAAGCAAGAGCCGCATTAAACTGATCAAAACAAAAAGGTAATCATAGCCAGAAATTCCGAACCAAAGTGGGTGGTGCTTATTTCTGTTACGCACCAGCACACATGATAACCTGTCAATAACGCTAGGGTGTGATTGGTCCATCTGCTAAAGGTCAACCAAAATGGCGTCGCGTAATAAAACTTAGAGAGGGTATTTATCCGAGCTAAATGCTAATTCTCCGCTGATGCCGACTTTGTTTTGCCAAAGAAAATACTTAAGTACACAAGATCTACTCATTGGGAAGTCGAAAGGCTCGTCGAAAGACGTGAAAGAATTGGAGCGGTAAATGTTTGGCTGTAGCGCATGATTTCTTTTTGCCGGAAAACCAAAAAAAAAATAATAATAATTCCAAAATTCCCTCCAAAAAAGCATTATCCACCGAGCCTCCAGCCTCGTAATCACACCATGTAGCTACCAGTCTTTTATCTGTCCTGGAGCTGATGGTATCAAAATGGCGATCGTTTTGGCACAGAATTTAGTACAATTACTGTTCGTGGATTCCTTCATACTTGCTGAAAGTAAGCTAAAAAAGCCGCAAGATTTTCGGGGTGTTCAAAGTCTTTTTTGCCGTAAATGTGGAATACCATCTTCGAACGTAAATTATTTGATTGGGATGGATCGATTCCAGCAGACGATTTCAGCTGAGTCAAGATTTTGAAAGTGTCATTGACGAAGGTAGGCGCCATTTTAGTGTGTTGTAAAGGGCATTTATTCGGAATAAAATAACCAAGAAAACCGCAACGAGTGTTTGATTTACCAAAACAAAATAATTATGCAATGAAAGTACTGATGCATATTATTCGATCTAGCATTGGGATGGGGCTGTTGCATCCATTGTACGAATTTTATAAGCTGGTTTTATATGAATCCCATACTGGTTCTTCTCTTCTTCAGCAAGTTTAATATTCTAAGCGTTACGGTCTATTGCACACGCCCGGTTCGGAATTTCTGGCTATGTTTACATTGTATTTCCCGTACACAAGACATTCCTGAGTCATTCACGAGTCGTTTTAAAACGTTTTTAACTGTCTCCAAAATAAAGCCTGCTAAGTGCGTTTTGCACCTTGTTGTGGTATCTTGATTTTTCTAGCCCAGCGTGATTCATGATCAGTTAGTAGTATTTTGTAAGGAGTAAATCTCAGTACCTAAAAAATAAACAAATTACTTCATGGTTAGTTCGCCCGTACCATTTTTCTTCACTCGTTGTGAAGAAAAGTAAACTCACTCGTTCGCTGCGCTCACTCGTTCGTTTTCTATTCTTCACAACTCGTGAAGAAAAATCGTCCGCCCTCAGTAACCATGAAGTAATCTCTATATTCATAGCGGTTTTGGAGGAAAAATTTTCTTCCTACAAGTTTTCAAGCGTTTTTGGAGGGACATAAGCATAAAGCTGAGTGTCTATATTTCCTTTGTTAAAGAGCTGCCTAGCTGCTTTTGGTGTTGCTTTAAAACTATTATAATTTTGCTGACCAGGTAATGGTTCTTCCGTTGAGTCGTGAGCTAGATGTTTTTTTTTTGACGATTTATTTGAGCTATCGAATCTTCTTTAAGTAGTTGCGTACACCAGGCGTATTTAATAACTTTAGTGACAACATTTTCAATGTGTGAGGGTCTGAGTGAGGAGCTCCGCTTTTAGGCTTGCCTAAATCTATTTAATATAAGGCATTTATACATAAGTTTGATTGTCCTTGCAAATTGCATGGCAGCTAACAGTAAAAGCACCACAAATTGTATTAGAGCTGATGCACTTACTTCATAATTGTAACCAAAGTCTGACCAGTCATATACCATAGTCGTTGAGCCAAAGTCCCTGGCAAAAATACCATAAGATGTTAAATTAGCATGTATCACCTGTGAATCTAACCTTTTCCTAGAAAATAATTTTTGACCCCAAACCAAATTCCAAAACAATTCCACATGCCTTACTCCAAAATGGCCACCTTTTACATATTCTTTTGTTTTTATTTAAATTAGGCCTTGATGCCTCGTTCAAGGTAAAATATTCTTTTGAATTTTAGCTTAAGAACGACCCATCAAGTGATAATTTGAATAAAAACAAAATAATACTTAAATGGAGGCCATTTTGGAATAACGTGTATGTAAGAATTGTTAGAATATTATGATAACTTATGCAGTTCACATTTGTCTTTCCCATTGGCTCGTGCCATATTTGGTAATTGCAAGATGTCATCATGTTTTCCGGTTCTGTTCAGTTCGCATGTGACTTTTGTATAAGGGAATAAAAACGAGTCCTAGTGTCGAGAGTAGGCACGTGTCTTCACTTTTTAACAGGTTATGGGCCCAGGAAGTTGATTAAATTCTGTTAATTACGTTTATTCCTGTTATTTTGCCGTTGAGCATGACGGAGATGTCGGAGATCACAAAGATCGAGAAATTGAACGGGAGAAGTTGACAATCATGGAAGTACAACATGAAGCTTATCCTAATGGTGCGCGGATTATGGGGATTTGCCCAAGAAGGCCAAGAAACACCCCCAGAAATGACTGTATCCGCAACTGTAAGAAATGCCTACCGATTACGATCTGATAAAGCTCACTCGCTGATTGCTCTGAATGTTGAAAAGGATCTACAAGCTCGCATCTCTTCGGGTACCAACCCGCTTGCAGCGTGGACAATTCTACAAAACCAATTCGAGTTTACATCAGTCACACAGATGCTTCGCCTAAACCATACGTTTTGCAGCCAGTATGAAGGAAGGTGCAGATCTAATGCAACATTTAATCAACACGACTTCACTCGCTGAGCAGTTACGAGAAATGAATGAAGAAATCTCTCCTAAAAAATTGCTACGGTCGTATTGGAAAGTTTGCCCGAGTCGTACGATAATTTCCTGACAAGTTTAAATGCCAGAGACGCAGATGATCTCGATTGGGAGAATATCAAAGGTCTGTTAATTGAAGAATATATGAAGCGGGCTGAAAAGATTGAGAAGCAGGAATCCGACGGTGCCACTTTTGTCAAAGGAGGAAAAGGTTTCCACAGAGGAAGAGGTCAACTGCGTGGTGGAACCTTCGGTGGTCGTGGTGGACGTTTCTAGAATTTCTAATCCCGCAAAGGAACTCAACCTTACTACGATGAACATGAAAAGCACCGGGGAGTGAAATGTTTCAAATGTAACCAGTTCGGGCACATTGTGAAGAACTGTCCATTCAACAACCAACATAACACCAACAGGAAGGAAACTTCAAATATTTCCGAACTCTCAGTTTGATGAATCGGTCCGATGAATGGTTCATCAACTTGGCAGCCACAAAGCATATAACAAACGACAGTAAACAATGCCCGTGAGATTGTTCTGAACTTGTAAAAAGTGTTGTTTGTACCAAAATTGACTAAGAACTTATTTTCAGTACCTGCAATGGCGTTAATAGGAGCTGAGGTCCGCTTTGACAAGAATGAATGTTAATACTGAAGGATGGCCAGGAATATGTGATTGGAAGTTTATTGCATGGCAATTATATACAATCAAGACCAACGAGTATGCTCAAGTTTCAACAACACACTCTTCGTCATCGTTCGCAGTTTGCCATCATAGACTGGGCCATCTAAAGTACAATTATGTGGATCAGATGAAAAAGAAAGAAATGGTGGATTGCTTGAATTATGACGGTGATGCCCAAAAAAAATGTGAAGCATGTGTACTTGGTAAAATGAAGAAGCGTTTCCCAAACCAGAGCCAACACAGAGCAGCCAGATCGTACGGGATTGTGCACAGTGATGTACGTGGTCCAATGCAAGTGGAATCAAAGGGTGGCAGTAAGTACATGTTGACATTTACCGATGATTTTTCGCGACAAACTACTGTTTACTTTATCGAAAGTAAGAATTTAGTGCTTCCAAAGTTCATGGAATATGTCAATTCAGTTGAGAAACATGCTGGTTATCAAATCACAAAACTAAACATTCTGGCAGAGGAAGATGTTAAGGTTCTCAGAAGCAATAATGAAAGGGGATATGGTTCCAAGAACTTCACTTAGGTCTGTTCTGAAAAAGGAATTTCACACGAGTTCACCATTCCATACTGTACACAGCAAAACGGAGTTGCTGAGCAATTGAATCGCACAATTATGGAAGCAGTCAGGGGGATGCTCTACCAAGCCAAGCTACCACTGGAATTCTGGGTAGACGCTTGTGCCACAGCAGTGTACCTCAACAATCTAAGTCCCACAGCAGCAGTGAAGTATAAAACTCCATTTAAGCGTTTGTTTGGTAGGAAACCAGACATTTCCCATCTAAGAGTCTGGCTGTGCATGTTATGCACACCTTCCTGATAATCCGCGCGGAAAGCTACAATCCTGGCCAAAACGTTTGCGACACTTTTTCTTTTTTCCGCAAACTGAGCATTCTAATGTATCCCACCTACCTCCCTGGACAATGTTGGTTTTCAGGAGTTACGGATGTGTCACAAATATTCTACAGTTAGAGGACTTCAATATTGTTTAGGGGGTGCGGGGGCAAAATCTTTGTAAGGCTGTATTTATAAGTGTAAATTGTCGGTTTGTAGCATCTTCCACGTAAAAAAGCGAGACGTTCTCCTGGTATGAAGGGGTGCAATGATTTGGAGACGAATTTTGTGGTGAGTCGAGATGCTTGTTTCTCTGAGGAGAACTTTGATCATTTTGATGTAGTCCAAATGGACATCAAGAGTATGGTCTCAGACATTGAAAGAAATTGAAAGTGTTCTGAGACATAACTCACCCTACGTACCTGCAATTCCCAAGAATGTTATGCCTGCAGTTCCTTAACGATGTTAAACCAGAGAAAGTTGAATCTGCAGTTTCATGGAATGTTGAACCAGTGGGAGCACCAAATGAAGAACCTCCAGTAAAATAGACATGAAGAAACATTCATGGAAGAACTCCAAAAGCTAGGAGCAGTGAGACAGCGTAGACAGCCACGTATTGCCTACTAGTTGATTCAGACATTGATGAGCAAAAGTCAGTTGACGAAGCATTGAATGGTGAACAATCTATCCAATGGAGAGAGGCCATGGAGTCTGAATACTCTTCTTAGAAAATTATCCATGGTGTTATGACGTCATATTGACACATGACCAGGATCGAAAAGGACATGGTTGAAGTACACGAGTACTGTAATGTTTAGGCGATGTTTGTGAGATTAAATTCAGTTTTAAAGATGCTACATTGGCGACGAGGATAATTCAAGGTGTTTGTACGACAAGCACGAATACTCTGTTCAATCAGGAAAGGAATTATGGCGACAATAGCGAATTTTGGAGGCGAAATCGAGCAGTTCGACATGGATGTCGACAAATCAAGTTTAGCGGCAAGATGGCTGGTATGGAAATCGTCCGCAAGTTACATGGTAAAACCGAAAAGAATCACTTCTCCTGAGCAAAAGGAAGCAACACTTTTACACACCGCTGGAAGGAAACTACAAAAGGTCTTCGAAACTTTGCCAGAGCCAACTGGACTGGCAGAGGATGCAGATGTTTACGAAATGGCGATAGCGAAATTAGATCGGTACTTCGCAGGAAATGTTAATCAGCCGTTTAAGCGCCATAAGTTTCGGTCGATGCGCCAGGAAGCAGCGGAATCAATCGCCCACTTTGTGTCCGGACTGATGAGACAAGCTGATTTTTGTGGTTTTGGCGGTACAAGAGACACGCAAGTGAGAGACCAACTCATCGAAGGATGTTTGTCAACAAAACTGCGACTAAAGCTTCTCGAAAAAGGTAACGACCTGTCCTTAGAAGTACACACAAAAATGGGTTGCCTGTGGTGAGCGAGGCCACGTGGTTTATTTCCTATCTTGGTACGGCTACTGGGTTTGACATCGATTTTATGGATATTGTCGTGCTGCATTTCGTTTGCCTGTTGAGTTACTGACTCGTGACAACTAGACATCTTAAGAGCGAATGCACACAAAAATCGAGCAAGGTGCGGCCACAACTCAAAACCTAACCTACCCTTATTTTGAGTCTAAAGGACGATTTTAGTGAGATTAAGAAGGTTCTGGGGTTTATTTTTTGAGTTAGATCGAATTTTGTGAGAAAATCGAGATTTTCGATTTCGACAGTTTGAGGCCTCAATTTACTGCGAAATTTATTGGTCTAAAAATTGCCTTGCGACTGCAGAATAAACATTTTTTCCGACGATTTTATACTTAATTCAGCAAAATAAAATAGCTGACAGTAATCTAAGAAACATTTCCGGATTAAATACGGATTTCGTGACAAGGTTCCAGAGCTTTGTTTAGTAGGTACTCTACAACAGGGTGATTTAGTGGCAAAACACCAATTCTACATAAGGGGCCATTCTTCAAATAGCCCCAAAATCAGGTTTTGAGCTCAAGAGATGTTATATTTCACCATTTGATGTAAGATCAATAAGGTTTTCGAGCGAGCGCCTCAGATTTAGTCGATTTTGGTTTTTTTCCTGGTTCCGGGTTCCAGGGAGAGCGCTACGACCGCCGAAATACATCTACTAACCGCATAAGGCAGCGTTCAAGTTTTCTGGTTTTGACAGCGAAGTGGACCTGATCCTGGCCTGGTCGTTTTATTCCTCGCGAAGCGAGGTTACTAATCGTGTCGCTTCCGGTCAGACCCCGTGGCTCGCAAGCCCGAGTAAATATATGTATAAATATATATATATATATTTTAAAGGTGTCCGTTCGCAGGCCAGGTTACCTGGCAATAGTAACGCACTTGGGAACTGCTGAATTTCCGCCATTTCGAATTCGGTGTCTTTTTTTGAAAGAAATGTAAATTTTGTGGAAACCGATTTCACTCGTCCTGGAAGTACATCCCAGCAAGATGATCTTCGAGATATTCAAGAAAGATTAGCTCAAGATCGTCGCCGAGTAAGCTCGAATACCGTGAAAATCAACACAACTGACAGGGAAAGCACGACTCAAAGCAGGGATAGAGAAACGACAGCGACGAGAATAACGACAGACATCCGTCATCGCACCAAAGACAAAAACTGCTCGCTCTAGAAAAAGGCAAACGAAACAGCAGGGAAAAGGACCAGGAATTCAACCAAGTTAGTTTTGAATTTGAATGTGTTATTGATAGAAACAGAAAATGAGTGAACGATTACATAACGAAATATATTAGCGTACTAAATTTGGCAAAACGACTTAGAAGGGAAACCGAGTAGAAACAACTTCAACGATTGGAGATGTCTCTGGAAAATAATTCTATTAGTCTAAAAACGGAATCGGAAGACGACCAACAGATTACGAGAGAATGTAAGTAGGTATTTTTCATAATAAAACGATAGCGTTTCCATTTTGAAGAAATTCCCAACACAGAGAGTTGCAGTTGTAATAACAATCATAAACAACGATGTGATCTGATATCATTGCAACAGTGAGAATATTGTAAATTTTCTTGATCTAGCAGTTATGTTTAACATTTTCAACAGAATATATTCCCAGTGTCACTATAAAGTACTTGTTCTGCAATATTATCAGTGATCAATGCGATCATTTAAAAATAAAGCAAATGTTGTAACTGACTTCTGAGTAGTATTTCTCTTTGCTATATATATATATATATATATAAAAAGTTATGATGCTTCGAGCCAACAGGGATGCCACACGCCAGAAGGATCCAAAAGGATTCGTAGTCCAAACCTCGAGTAATGAAATTTGTAGGCAATTGTGGAAAACGAGGACGGACAACTTCGAGCGAAAAAAAAGGCACTGCAACTGATGAAGGTCATTGACCGAAACGTCTATTTTTATTAAATTTTTAAACTTTTTTTAGATTTTTTACTGTATATATATATATATATTTTTTTTTTCGCTCGAAGTTGTCCGTCCTCGTTTTCCACAATTGCCTATATATATATATATATATATATATATATATATATATAGTTGTTGCGGGAGAAAAAAACACAAACAAACTACAGGTTTATCCCTACAAGCCTGTTTCGTGGTTGCCCACTCATCAGGGGATATGGTAGGAATGTCCTTTACCATCGCTTATATACAAAGTAGTTAAATTTACATAATAATAGAGATCGTTAAGTTTCAGGTATTGCGTAAGAGGGTTTTGTTTCTGTGGCGGCAAGAAGACACAAGCTCATTACGTTTGTTTAGCGTGGATAGTTCGGGTGGGCAGATGATTAGGAATTTTTCTTTGAGGCAGAGGTTACATCTTTTGCTTGAGCTGTTGTATGGCGAGTGTGAAGACAGGATCCGCCAGGAAATAAAGTGTTCAATGTTGTTGTCTTTAAGGGTCCATATGTGTTTGCTGAGCTCGGTGGAGTTTCTGTGTTTAGCGTGGCGGAAAGATGTGGTGTGGTTTCTGTATCTTGTTTTGAAGTCGTTTTCCGTAAGTCCGATGTAGGTTTGGGACGTGTTGTTGTCTTTGCGCGTAACGGTGGCTTGGTAGATTACCGATGGTTGTAGGCAGTTTCCGTTGAGTGGGCAATTGTTCTTTTGTCGGCAGTTGCATGTCTTTCTTTCTTTAGTGTTCGCGGCGGCAGCATCTTGGTTTGTGTAGATGTGGTTAAGATGCGTTTATTATGGTTGTCGATTATTTGTTTAGTGTTTTTCATGCAGCTGTAACTGATCTTGCTTGTGTTGCGGTTGAAGATTTTACGGAGCTCGTGGTCTTTTGGGAAGTGCTTATCTACTAGAGCGAGGAATTTGTGTCCGATGTTAGTACTTGTGTTCTTGCTGAAAGGGGGGTTGTACCACAAGATGTTACTGCGTTGACGGTGTTTTCGCTTGTTAGGTGTGGTTGGTTCGTAGTGTAGGGTGTAGCTGTATCCGCTTTCGTCGAGTGCTTTCTGGTATGAGGGGGCGGCTTGGTCAAAGGATGCTTTGCCGGATGATAGGGATGATAGTCGTTTGTTGATGCCAGCGGGAATGTTCTTTGTAGTGATTGGCGGGTGGTTGCTCTCGCGGTGGACGTACTGCAGTGTCGTATTAGGCTTTGTGAAGGGCTTATAGGTATTTTGGTTGAGGTTGAATGTGACATTCAGGAAGTTAATTGCCTGCTTGTTAGCTTCTATGGTAATGCGTAGTCCGTTATTTTTAAAGACACGACATATTTCTTTCTTGATGTTTTCTGTGTCTCTAGGTGTGGTGTTAATGGTCGCCAGTCCGTCGTCTCGGTAAAGTCCTACGTTAATATTAAGATGTTGCAGCTGGGATAAGAGAAAACTTCCTACAAGCTCGCATGTTTCCGCGCCGTCGTAGCTGCCCATTGTGACGTCAAATGCTGCGTTGCCTTTCTTTTGCCAGGGTTGTTTCTTGTGGATTAGAATGGAACTTTTAGCATGGATTATGATGTTTCTTTCGTGTGTGGTGATGTTGTCGTGGGCTGAGGCGAAGTCGAGTGCTTTGTTAAGGAGGTCTTGGCTGATTGACGGGTAGAATTCTTCAATGTCGAAGCAGATGAAGTTGAGGTGGTGTTTGTCTTTGATGGCTTTAAACCAGTCGATTACAGATGCAGTGTTTTTCCATTGGTTAAAGTTGCATTTTCTTGCGATGTTACTGTTGATACGATCGAGAATCCTTTTGCTGACTTTGCCTATTTCGGATTTCGTTGGGTTGATTAGTCTGCAGGTTGGTTTGTTAGCGAAGTTAGGCTTGTGGTCTTTAAGTGTTACGAAGGCGTCTATTTCGGCTGTAGCGTCCACTCTGTCGTCGATGACCAGCTTCGTAGCGATTTCTTTGTTTTCTTTATGGATGGCGCGTGTGGTCTCGGGTTGTGCTTTCATGTATGATTTTATGTTCTTTTCTTGTAGATTGTTGTATGTTGATGGTTCTAGTTTGTAGAAGTTCGTAGTTTTGTCGGCGGCAATTAGTAGCTTGGGTTCGTTTCTGATAAGTTCTGCGTCTTCTTTTAGCTTGTTAAGGAAGGGGTTATTTACTTGCTTGAACGTTACTGTCTGTATCATCTTTAGCATATCGTCTTCGAAATCTTTTAGTTCTTCGATCGGCGGAGGGTTCTTCGTGGATTTGAAGCCATAGTTTTCCTTAGAGGTCGCAGTTGTGTCGGGGTTGAAGAAAAAGTGGGCTTTCCAGCGCATTCTGCGAAGGAACTGTTCTGTTTTCTCGATGAGTCGCTGAAGGTAGTCTTTACGTGATGGTAGAGGAATATTCTTGGTTGAGTAGCTGATGTTGAATTTTTCCATTACGAAGTATCTTAGAGTGCTCGACAAGCCGGACTTGGAGCAGGTATAAAGTGTAAAAGTTGATTAATCGTAAAACAGTGCTCAATACGTGAACGTAGAGCGAAGTAGTTGTTGCGGGAGAAAAAAACACACAAACTAAAAAAAAAAACAGGTTTTTACACCATGGTAAACACAAGCATTCTTATCAGTTCTTCAAGATTTCACCTGCAAAAGATTTACAATCATTTTCAATTTGTGTTAAGTGACTATTATTGTGGTACTTCATCGACTCTGTATTCCCTGTCAAGATAATAAATAATTTTACTTCTATTCCCTCTGGTGCAATCTCAGTGGCAGTGAAAGAGCTAAATGAAGGTCAATTTTTAAGCAGTCGTATTCCTAGTATAAAAAATAAAATATAAAAGCATTGTCACTTCTTCAAAAACTAGCTTCGCGAGGTTTTTGCGGGAGTCGTATTTCAGTATATATATATATATATATATATTTTTAAGGTATCCGTTCGCAGGCCAGGTTACCTGGCAATAGTAGCGCACTTGAGAACTGCTGAATTTCCGCCATTTCGAATTCGGTGTGCCTTTTTGAAAGAAATGTAAATTTTGTGGAAACCGATTTCACTCGTCCTGGAAGTACATCCCAGCAAGATGATCTTCGAGATATTCAAGAAAGATTAGCTCGACATCGTCGCCGAGTAAGTTCGAATACCGTGAAAATCAACACAACTGACAAGGAAAGCACGACTCAAAGTAGGGATAGAGAAACGACAGCGGGGGGAATAACGACAGACATCTGTCATCGCAGCACGAAACAGCAGGGCAAAGGACCAGGAATTCAACCAAGTTAGTTTTGAATTTGAATGTGTTATTGATAGAAATACAGAACATGAGTGAACGATTACATAACGAAATATATTAGCGTACCAAATTAAGCAAAACGATTTAGAAGGGAAACCGAGTAGAAACAACTTCAACGATTGGAGATGTCTCTGGAAAATAATTCTGTTAGTCTAAAAACGGAATCGGAAGACGCCCAACAGATTACAAGAGAATGTAAGTAGGTATTTTTCATAATAAAACGATAGCGTTTCCATTTTGAAGAAATTCCCAACACAGAGAGTTGTAGTTGTTATAACAATCATTTACAACGATGTGATCTGATATCATTGCAACAGTGAAAATATTGTAAATTTTCTTGATCTAGCAGTTATGTTTAGCATTTTCAACAGAATATATACCCAGTGTCACTATAAAGTACTGGTTCTGCAATATTATCAGTGATCAATACGATCATTTGAAAATATAGAAAATGTTATAACTGACTTCTGAGTGGTATTTCTCTTTGCTATGTATATAGATATATATAGATAGCTTTTAATACGACGTTTCGGCCTTCTTCAGAGTGGATCAATATACACGTTAAAAAGTAAAAAGCTAAAAATACTAGTAGGTTTACAGATTCGCATGTATTAATATAGGATCACAAAAATGTAAATATAATTACAAAATGCTATACAAACTGAAATGAAATGAAATGCGATCATTTGAAAATATAGAAAATGTTATAACTGACTTCTGAGTAGTATTTCTCTTTGCTATGTATATAGATATATATATAGATAGATAGATAGATAGATAGATAGATAGATAGATAGATATAGTTAAGTGTAAAATTAGGCGTCATGAAGCAAACTTCTAACTGTTCCGGCTTTTAATACGACGTTTCGGCCTTCTTCAGAGTGGAACAATATACACGTTAAAAAGTAAAAAGCTAAAAATACTAGTAGGTTTACAGATTCGCATGTATTAATATAGGATCACAAAAATGTAAATATAATTACAAAATGCTATACAAACTGAAATAATAGATTACATAACAAAGCTAATGGCAACTTAGAAGAACGCACAGATAGCTTGGAGGTCCAATAGGCCTCTCTAGTCAATAGCAAATTGTCAATATAAGCAACGTCATCTTGGTTAGTAATTTGTTCGATGACAATAAACTTAATTTCAGAAATTTCATGCCTTGTACAGTTAAAATGGACCGCAAGTTCACACGTCTTTTTGTTGGTATGCATGGACGATTTATGATTGCGAAAGCGTACTTTAAATTCTGTGGTGGTAGAACCTACATATTGCAGTTTGCATTTATTACACGTGGCCAAGTATACAACGTTTTTGGAAGAGCAAGACAATTTTTGATTTATCTTGTAGGCTCGGCCTGTGGAAAAGCTTTTAAACTTGGAATCCTGAATTTAAAAGTTTTTGCATAGATCACGACGAGTACAACATTTGAAGCACCCTCCCATTTCCTTCTCTGCCTGGTTTGCCCCATTGTCGCGATGAAATTTAGATGGTGCTAAAATATCTTTGAGATTTTTGGTACGGCGATATGCTGGAAAAATCGATTTAGGTGGAAAGATTTCAAGTAGTTCGGGTGACGACCTCAAAAGATGAGCATGTTTCTTGATAACTCTCTAAATATCGGGCAGGATAGGATTGTAATCAAGAACTAACGGGAAAACTCTCTTGACAGGCTTAACCTTTTTCTTAAGCAATTCTGATCTCTCAATACTAAGCGCTTTGTCGAATTGTTTGTCTACTAAAACGACATTATAGCCCTGGGATATAAGGTACCCTTTGTATTCAGCACACCTCTTGTTTAGAAAATCGTCGGTAGAACAATTACGTCTAACTCGTAGCGCAACCCCATAGGGAATAGCCCTTTTACAATGTGCTGGATGAGAACTTGAAAAAGGTAGATAAAGATGACTATCCGTAGGTTTAGCATAGATATCTGTCTTAATAAACTCATCCTGAAGGTGTAAAGTGAGATCCAAGACATTGAGGGTATGCTCTGAATATACCAGCTCAAACTTGATAGTGGGATAAAGAGAATTGATGTAATCAGTAAACTCTAACAATTTAGGTAAACCATGTGGCCAAATATCGAAAACATCGTCCCTATAACGCCACCATAACATGGGTTTCACGGCACCTTCAGATTTAGCTTTCTCATCAATCAAACCCATTGCCAAGTCGGCATAGCTACATGCGTTTTTGGGCCCCATGGCTGTACCGTGTTTTTGCACAAAGTTTTTTTCCAGAAAATTGACAATTGTTGGTTTGGAGACAAATTTCAATAGCCTCCACAATGCAATCAGTTGATGGAAACTTATCAGATCTAGAATCAAGAGCTTTTCTAACAGCTGAAATTCCTAAATTATTGTCAATGTTGGGAAACATAGCAACTACATCCCAAGACACCAACAAACACCCAGGTGGTAAGGGGCCTTTCTCGGAATTGAAAATTTGGATCTTGTTAATAAGATCAGTAGTATCTTTGACAAATGAAGGTAAATTTTGAGCGAGGGGCTTGAGATAAAATTCAGTAAAGGCCGAAAGTCTTTCAATTGCCGTTCCGCAACAAGATGTAATTAGGCGAAGAGGGTTGCCTTCCTTATGCGTTTTTACATTTCCAAAAGCCACCCCCGGTTTCGGTTCCAAGTTGGCAACCCAGGTGGCAATCTCTTGACTAATTTGACCTTTACCTAACCAATCACGACCCCATTTTTTTATCTTTTCAAAATGCTCCTTAGTAGGATCATAGTTAATTTTATCATAATGGAGATTGTTGTTGAGTTGCTTAAACATCTTATTCTGATACTCATTCTTAGAAACAATAACAAATCTGGATCCCTTATCTTGAATTCTAAACACATTATTACTAGATTTAAGTTTACTTAAGGCTAACCTTTCCTCTTTCGTCAGATTGTCCTTAGCTCTTCTTAAGTTTTTGGGCTCAAGAATGTCTTTCTTCACATGGTTTAAGAAAAGTTCTACTTCAGGAAAGCTGGACTTTGGAGGCATCCAGTTGTTAGTAGACGGAATTGTTGGGAGACGTTCATCCACTGTTCGGTTAGTATCGTCAAAATCTTTGCCATGATAGAATACAGCAAGACGAATTTGTCTCTCAAATTTGTCCAAATCATCGACGGTTTTTTTGCCAATTAACATCCTTTGGCGCCGGACAGAACGCTGGTCCCTTCACCAGAAGGGATTGTTCAGCATCCGAAAGTTCAACAGATGTTAAATTGATAGGTTTTAAATCTGGCACATTCTCATCGTTGGCAGGCGGCAAACTGGCTTGATGGGCATTGGAGTGTGGTGCCATTCTTCCTAGAAGATTTCTAGTGAAGCGCCGTTTTCTGCTCCTGGATTTTCCACTTCGGTGGTTGTGGTGAACTTCTACTTGTGCTGGATTATAGGGTGTGGCCAATGTATATTTACGGCGGGCTTTTAACAGATCGATTCTAAACTCTCCATATGCCTCTGTGCTTTTCTCCAAATTGCTTTAGCAGCAGTTTCGTCATAATGTTCAAAAAGTTTTACGCGTTCAAAGTTTAGCTGCCTTTGTAACGATTTTGTTTTGGACCAGGATGTTAGATGAGGCTGCAAGCGAATGTTGTTTGCAGGATTCTTGTAAGTTGCCATTGTCTTTAACAAGTTGGAGGTCAAATGATAACATAAGGCCTTTAGGAATTCGGCTCCTCTTGTTACATCTAAAAAGAAAGTTACTGTCATGTTTATGACGAACCAGTTTGTTCTACGTGTTGAATAATGATGTTGGAATGCCAGACAACAAAGCCATCGGATCGTAGTAACGATGCGCGGTAAACCAGGAAAAAATGTTCAGGCAGAATAATATGGTTTGCCCAACGATGACTTCCAGTAGAAGGATCAAAAGAGATACCGTGCTTCAATGTGAATTTTAGTTAAGTGTAAAATGAGGCGTCATGAAGCAAACTTCTAACTGTTCCGGCTTTTAATACGACGTTTCGGCCTTCGGCCTTCTTCAGAGTGGAACAATATACACGTTAAAAAGTAAAAAGCTAAAAATACTAGTAGGTTTACAGATTCGCATGTATTAATATAGGATCACAAAAATGTAAATATAATTACAAAATGCTATACAAACTGAAATAATAGATTACGTAACAAAGCTAATGGCAACTTAGAAGAACGCACAGATGATGAAATTCCAACAATGTATCTGCGAGCGCCTTAATTACTAAAAGTACAATAGTTAGTCTAATTAGGTATTGTAGCGGACGCGATTTTTAGACCTAAATTCGCGTCTTTTGTCAAGACCATGAGGGTAAGTGTAAATAGCTGGGAGGTCCAATAGGCCTCTCTAGTCAATAGCAACTTGTCAATATAAGCAATATAAGCAATGTCACATATCATTACTACATTCCCACCCCATAAAAATATATTATGTTTAACGTAAAAAATATAACAATAGTAATAATAATAATATCAATACCAGTAATACTAATAGTAATGATAATAATATAATGATAGTGCTTCTTGTTACTATATGTCATTGGTTACAGTTCAATACCTCTGGCTGCCATGACTTTTTCGATGAAATATCATCATTATATTAAATCTTTCTTCTGCAGTTCTTATAATAGAAATTTGCATATATTCAAAATAATATGATCTCTTGTTGGGTATGGATGTTTTCCCTGTTTCTGTAACAGCACAATTAAACTTTCATGTGGTATATACTTTTGACTGATTGATGTTGATTTCACATTACAGTACGTAGTGCAGCAATCTTTTTTAACATATTAAGATCTTAATAACTCTTTCTTACATGTACTGTTTTTATGATATGACCTAAAAATAGCACAACCACATACTATACAGTCGGCACTCACTATTACCAAACCTTTATTCAAAGTTTGTAGAATCCAACTGTTTTACCCCCAATTTGTTTTGGATCTAATGACATTGTATCTCACACTTCTGTTGATATTGCATCTCTTTTCAGGGAAGAGGAATTTTTCTATCTACCACTGGGGGTACCATTGCAACTGAAGAGAGTAAACAAATTGAAACATGCACTATTCATAATGCTCTCAATTGTGCTTATCAGGAATGAAATAATGACAGCAGTAGACAATAAAATATCTAATCAGAAGATTCTTACAATGAATCTCATTTAATTATAACCAAAAAACATAAACAAAAAATAATTGGAACATTCAACTCATCCTCGGTGTAAGAACATATTGTGTTTAAAAGGGATGTACAACAAAGAAGACAAAGCAGCAGAGACTAAGAAAATAAAACTAAAAAAAAAACAGGTTTTTACACCATGGTAAACACAAGCATTCATATCAACTCTTCAAGATTTCACCTGCAAAAGATTTACAATCATTTTCAATTTGTGTTAAAGGACTATTATTGTGGTACTTCATCGACTCTGTATTCCCTGTCAAGATAAATAAAATTTTACTTCTATTCCCTCTGGTGCAATCTCAGTGGCAGTGAAAGAGCTAAATGAAGGTCAATTTTTAAGCACTGTGTTGACCCGTATACTGATCATGTAATTTGCACCAGGTGTCACTAATTATGTACCAAACACAGCATAACAAATAAAATAATGGGATTACGCTGATATAAAAAAAAATATAATATCAAAGTATTGTGACTTCTTCAAAAACTAGCTTCGCGAGGTTTTTGCGGGAGTATTTTAGTTGTAAATAATAAGTCCTGAAACCCAAAGAGAGATCTAGGACGCAACCGGCGTTTTAGTTTTGTGAAGCATGTCCCGCCTTCTGTGTCTTTGAGACTTGTTTCTACTGTGGCCCACAAGTATCACGGCAAAACTTTCATGACAATACCGCATACTTAAAAAAAATATATCAACAACTACTTTTCGTTCATCCCTTAAGTTCTGGGCAACAAAATTTATTTTAAAATTGACGAAAAATGAATTCGCTTAGCGCGGACAAAGTTCGTGAGCATCACGGCAAAAGTTTGTGAACATCACGGCAAAAGTTTGAAAAGTCACGGCGGAAGTGAAATTTTAGAGAGGAAGTGAACAGCCCTCGCGCCAGTCTGGATGTTAACGCATACATAAAATGGTGGATAGAGATGCACATGTAGAAGAGGAGGCAATTCGCGATTATTTCAAGAAAGGATTTACATGTGAAGAAATACTTGCACTTTTAGATAAATATCATGGCATTCGAATGAGTGTGGCAAAGTTGTAAAGGCGCTTTAAGGAATGCGGTCTTAAAAAAAGAAATACGATCTGAATTCAGTTCGAGAGAAGATCAGAAGTCTGTTAGATGGACCTGACTGTATGGGAGGCTATAGACATAATTATTTGGGTAATACGTTCATCTCCTATATTTTGGAGCCCTAGTAGTAGGAAACTGACAGTTCTAGGCCAACACTTCAAGACAAAACACACAAAAAATCCTGCACGCGTGCAGGATCCAAAATCATCCCTATCATCTTAAAGGAATGACACTGTACATCCAAACACTCATCATGCCAAATCAACATCAAACTGTCAAAGAGCTCCGCGCCATTGCCAAGGAGCGCAAGATAGCCAAATATTATAAGATGCGTCGGGGAGAGTTACTAGAGGCGCTGGGGATGTCTGAAGAGGTACATAGTGGTGGTAGTGGTGGTGGTGGGGGAACAACGCATATTCTCGATGAGCCTGTCCCAGAAATAAGTGTCCCGATTCTTGAGCCTACTAAATACGTACCTCCAAGTGGCCCTAGTCGTCGGCACAGAACAGTTGTTTCGGAGTATAAGAAAAGAGTACAAAAGAAAATAAATAAGTTTGCGAATTGGATTTTGAATTATGTTCCAAAGAGAATCAAGAAGCCTGCGAAAGAAAGGATCAGGAAGTTGAAGGAGGAAGTAAGGAGCATCTGGGCTTTACTGGAGCCGTTCAGTGTAAAAGAAAAGGAAAGGGCACTGAAAGGGTTCTTCAAGACCTATCGGATCGATGGTAAGAAGGGGTACGGTCCTCGAGAGTTCATCAAGAAAATAAAACCAAAGGTTTTGGAGTTACTTTATACTAGAAGAAAACCCATCAAGGTGAAGTTTGTACTCACTTGCACATTCGTAAAAGAGAATCTTGCTACGGGTAATGTTGAACAGACTGAGGGGTACTTTCATACTAACCTTGAAATAG
This sequence comes from Ricordea florida, assembly GCA_949710005.1. Lineage (NCBI taxonomy): Eukaryota > Metazoa > Cnidaria > Anthozoa > Corallimorpharia > Ricordeidae > Ricordea > Ricordea florida. The sequence continues at coordinate 13,104,603 of OX453279.1, read as the reverse complement.
TAACGGATTCAACTGACCTATCTAACTTACTCGATGCAATGACGGAATTACAACTTGAAAAGGTCGCGAAGTTTGAAGGTGAACAGTCTGGGTGGCAATTTGATCGAGTTGAGTACTTTGATATACACATTAACCCATTTGAGCCTGTGTCTGGAACTTCTTACATACCCCTACCAAAGGTTTTAGCTGAGAAGAAGGCTATAATCAATGTCAAGAATGAGAATGACGATGAGTGTTTCAAGTGGGCGGTGACATCTGCTGTATTTCCCAAAGAGAATCACGGTGAAAGACTGAATGCTGAGATGAGAAAGAACTCTGAGAAGTTTGACTGGACGGGAATGGAGTTCCCTGTTACACTAAAGGACATTTCCAAGTTTGAGAAGCAAAATCCTTACGCCATTAACGTATATGGATACGAGTCTGGGGTGAACGTTTTGAGAATCAGTAAGCGGCGAGAGGTGGCAGTGATAAACTTACTTTTGTTACACAAAGATGAAACGAATCACTACTGTTGGATTAAGAACTTGAGTAGGCTTTTGTCATCACAAATCGATAAACACGATGGTAGAAAATACTTTTGCCACAGATGTCTTAATCCATTCAATAAACAATCCTCACTAGACAAACATCTAGAGTTTTGCGACAATCATCAAGCAGTCAAGACGACAGTCCCCATGAACGAAGATGGGAGCCCGCAGTTCTTCGGTTTCAAGAATCACAACAGGAAGATGGAGGTACCGTTTGTTGTGTATGCAGATTTTGAGTGCTACACTGAAAAGATATATACTTGTTACCAAGATGAGGGTAGGAGCTTTACCAATAGATATCAAAAGCATAAACCATCAGGTTTCTGTTACCTGATCAAGTGCTTTGATAACGCTATATTCGAACCCAAACTTGTAAGGCACACAGCTGAATCACCATACGAAGATGTACCCAAGATGTTTATGGATAGCTTGGAGTCGGATATCAAACAAGTCTATGATAGGTTCAAGCTACCCAAAAATCCTCATGTTAGCGAGGATGAGAAAATAGCCTATGTAAATGCCACACACTGTCACATCTGCGGATCGATGCTTGGCCATGATAAGGTATTAGACCATTGTCATCTTAGTGGAAAGTATAGAGGCGCAGCGCACCAAGAATGCAACTTGAATTACAAGGTGCCTAAATTCATATCAGTTATATTCCATAACTTATCCGGATATGATGGTCATTTATTTGTGAGGAACATAGGGGAATCGAAAGGTAAGCTGGATTGCATACCAACCAACGATGAAAAGTACATTTCCTTCACGAAAGAGATTGTTGTCGACTCTTACAAGAACAAGAAAGGGAAAACGGTTGAAATTAAACGGGGAATTAGGTTCATTGATAGCTTTCGGTTTATGGCAGCGGGCCTCAGAAGGTTGTCTGACAACCTACCGCAATCTTCTCTTGTGAATGTAAAGAGTTGGTTTGAAAGGGTGATGGAAGATGGCACAGACTTGCAGTTACTGACTAGGAAGGGGGTATTTCCTTACGATTGGTTTGATGGTTTTGATAAGCTCGGTGAAACTCATCTCCCACCAAAGGATGAGTTCTACTCGAAGCTCTACGATGCTGAAATATCGGATGAGGATTACCAGCATGCTCAGAACGTGTGGAAAGTCTTTGGAATTGAGAGCTTCAGGGAATACCACGACCTTTACCTTGAACTGGATGTCTTATTGTTGGCTGATGTCTTCGAGAACTTCAGAGAAGTTTGTAGGAAGAACTACGACCTGGATCCGGCTTGGTACTACACTGCACCTGGATTGGCGTGGGACGCGGCCCTGAAAATGACCAATGTGAGTTTGGAACTTTTGAATGACCCTGACATGCTTCTCATGGTTGAGGATGGCATTCGAGGGGGTATCTCTATGATCTCAACTAGGTATGGTAAAGCCAACAATCCATACATGAAAGATTATGACCCATCATTACCAACAAAGTACATCACATACATGGATGCAAACGGTTTGTACGGATGTGCAATGAGTAAACCTTTACCAACACATGACTTTCGATGGTTGACTGAAGAAGAGCTTGTATTGAAGTGGAAAGATCTACCATGCATACTAGAGGTTAATCTAATGTACCCAGAGCACCTTCACAAATTGCATAATGACTATCCATTAGCACCAGAGAGAGTTACTGTAAATGGTGTGGATAAGCTAATTCCAAACCTAAGGAACAAACAAAAATACATTATTCACCACGAGACGCTGAAACAGTATTTGAGTCTAGGGTTGAAAGTCTACAAGATACACAGAGGCATCACATTCAAAGAGTCCGCGTGGCTGAAGCCCTATATCGATCTGAACACCGAACTAAGGACCAAAGCAACAAACGACTTCGAGAAGGACTTTTTCAAGTTGATGAACAACTCAGTCTTTGGGAAAACGATGGAGAACGTAAGGAACAGGGTGGACGTTCGTTTGGTTACTGAAGAGTCAAAAGCCAAGAAGTTGGTATCGAAGCCGAATTACCACCACAGCACGATCTTTTGTGAGAATCTAGTTGCAGTACAAATGAAAAAGACAAAGTTGGTGTTGGACAAACCCATTTACCTAGGCTTTTCAGTCCTGGAAATAAGCAAGACGATAATGTACGACTTCCACTACAACTACATTAAGCCCAAGTACGGTGACAAGGCCAAGTTGTTATTTACAGACACAGATTCACTGGCATACGAGGTAGAGACGGATGACTTCTACAAGGACATTAGTCCAGATGTGAGAGACAGGTTCGACACCAGCAACTACCCTGAAGATCATCCATCCGCCATTGAGGTGGGTGTGAACAAGAAAGTCGGGGGCATGTTCAAGGATGAAGCGGGTGGCCAACAGATCATAGAATTCGTAGGTCTCAGGGCCAAACTATATTCATATATGATGGATGAGGGAAAGGAGGAAAAGAAGTGTAAGGGTGTGAAGAAGGCTGTGGTGAAAAAGAGCATAAGCTTCAAAGACTACAAGGATTGCCTCTTCAATCAAAAATCACAGAGGAGGACGATGAATATCATCAGGAGTCACCTGCACGACGTGTACACAGAGACTGTGAACAAGGTGGCACTATCATGCGAAGACGACAAAAGGGTGGTAAGGGAGGATGGGATACACACATATGCATATGGTCACTTTAGGACTCTGATTTCGGTAAAAACTTAATGATTTAATTATACATATATCCAACTAGACAAAGTCGGTATGGATTACGATTCAGAGGAAAATTATCACAGCCTTGTCGATCATTTTCAGTCTATGTTCAAGAAAGCTGATGAAGAGGACGAACAGGTTTGTAAGCATGAAAGTGTGTATAGAGATAAGACAGGGATTGTTGTTTGTAGCCTCTGTAAGACTGAACTAGAACGGATGGACTATTCTAAACGAGAATGGATGTACGACTTATCAGCCAGTAGGTGTGATCTTCGTAGATCGAGACTAAAGGAGTTCGTAATGTATTTGAGAGACATGACTTGAATGTGTCTTCTATGATGATCGATATCGTAGAAGCCAAGTATCAAGAGATTCTAAAGTTCAAGTGTAAAAATCGCGGTCAGATTCGTACGTCTTTGGTGGCTTCATGCTTGTTTTATACATACCAAGAATTTGGTGAATATCGTACGTTAGATTACATTAGAAATTTGTTTGGACTCAAGAAAAGAGCCATGACATGTGGTTTACAAATGTACTTGGAAACATTCCCAGAGGTGAGAACCAACCAAATTACAGTAGAGAAACTGATTCCTTGGATAATGAGAGTTACTGGGGTTGATGAATCTCATCACAGACGTATTTTGTCCATTGTCAAGTACTTTAGAGCAACATCACAGATTCTTGAGCGTGGTACTAGCAGTGTAGTTGCAGCGAGTATTGTCTACTTTTACTTATGTATGAATCAGGAGTATAAAAATGAAATAGGTATGACGAAGAAGATCTTTGCCGACAAAGTTAAAATTTCATACATTTCATTGATCAAGACAATTCGCGAGATGGCTGACATCTCAATCTCACTTAAGTACTCTGGAAGGTGGTAATTCAGTATCATCGGGGACAACTTGGAGTTCCTCGCGCACAAATCCTCGCTTCGATACTCCATCTAAATAATACACCACTCGTTGATCTGGTGAAATTACCGTTCTCGCTATGTAATAAACCTCAAGGCTCCATACAGGATCAGTGGCTCTCCGTTTGTCACCACCTTCATCTTCACCGGGCGAATACAAATACCTAACCTCAACTCCCGGGGGCAACCTCTTTTCATTCAAACCCACAGCTCTCTTGTATTCCATAGGTTTGGCATCAATCTCTTTCAATTCCAAAGCTTCATCAGGCTCTTTACCTGTGATGCGTGTTGGTTCAGAATTCAAAGTCTTCATAATGGCGGGCAGCCTTTTCACCCAAACCCTAGACCTAACATCACTCACCATCTCCTGTGCATATTGATGACTAAATAATTTCTCACCAATCGTTCTATTAGCCCTCTCTACAAAAGCCTGTGTTCGATGATTACCAGCTTTACTTCGCTGTATGTCTACTTGATGCTTATTCATCAAGTGAGTGACATTGCCCATGAATTCTCTACCGGGATCCACAATTAATGTCTTTGGCCACTTTAGCTTCCGAGCATAAATCCTCTCAAACGCCCTGGCCACTTCACCACTATCTTTCGAGGTCAGTGCCTCAGCATCCTTGTACCTAGAAGCTATATCAACCACAACCAGCGCATAGCGGTATGTTTTTCTTCTCACTGTATCGTGAGGAAGAAACAGTAAGTCCGCCTGATGAATTTGATTTGGTTTGCCAACGACCCAATGTGGTCTGGGTATATACCTTGGTGGAGGAACATATATCTGCCACAATGCTTGCTTCTCCAACCAATCTCTAGCAACACTTTCAGTTACTTTGGCCGCACTCGCCAACTTTGGTATGGCCGAGTATCCTTTCCAGTATCCATCAGTAGAGTAGTATAATCGACTTAAAATATCGTCACTAGACATTTACAACAATATTCAGTGCATTTAAATGGCTGGAATATCAGACATTCTTGATACTGATCGTCTTCCTAGGGTGCGTAAAGGTTTGAGGGCTGAGGCCTCATTAAATCGTATCACGCTAAATCCCTCATCAGCCAATCCTGGTGAGACATTATACATTGAAATACCAAAACTGACCGACAACCTGGTGATTGTGCCTGGCAGCGTGTACATCACTTTCGATATGAGTGTGACAGGTCACAAGAACAACACACTTGTCAACAACTTGGGAAGGAACCTCGTTTCACGATACAGGGTTCTATTTGGGGGTGAAATCATAGAGGACCTTGCAAAAAGACTTATCACGATTTGTTTTTGTCAGAGACTGATCGCAATAACAGATTGAGACAGGGCATATCATCCGAGAATTTAAGGAAAATCAGAACCAATGCCGGTGACAAAGTTAGCTCAAATGCAGCAGAAAATACTCTAGGTGCAGTCCATAACACCAGGTACGAAATACCATTGGACCACACGATACTGAAAGATCATGGAGTCTTCTATCCAAAAGCCTTACCACATCCACTCAAATTCGAAATAACTCTAGCTCCAGTATCTGATGTCGTCGTTTACTCAAACTCTGAAACACCACCTGATTACAAACTAACAAATATGGAGCTGGAGTATCAATGCATATCAAGTGGAAAATTAGCCAGTCAAGCCATTGCCTCGTACCAGAATGGAAAGGTTTTCTTGTATGAGAAGATACTTCTTCACAAAACGTTCCCAATCTCTGAGAACAATGATGGTGTGATCAACGAGCATATTAACGTGCCTAGGAAATCCATGACTGGTATACTATGTATTTTCACAGCACCACACACAGCAGGTGCTAGGGACTCTGAGAATTTTGTAAACCCAAAGATCACATCGGTCAAGATTGACAAAGATGGAGTACCAAACAAACTTTATTCGAAAGGCATGATACCAACTGATTTATGGCAGTCCATAATTAAACGAGTTGGTATCGATGATTCCATCAAGGAGTCTGATTTCTATACGAACAAGTTTGCTCTGTGGATCGATCTGAGGACTTACCCCGACAATGATGTTCATAGAAACGGTATGGAGCTAACTACTACTCGTGATGGCATAAGACTCGAGATTAACAGGGAGAAGAGAGGAGGCAGGGTTCTTACCTGCTACATGTTCGTGGTTGCTGACGCCGCCATGTCAATTATGAATTTAAATCTAAAAGAAATAAGCTACTAGATATAATCAAACTATGAATGAGTTAGTGGACAAAATCCCATTCAACTGTATCATTACTGGACCTACGAATTGTGGAAAGACTCAATACATAGTGGACCAGCTTCGAGGACACTTTAGGGGCGTGTTCGACTATATTGTCTTGATTTGCCCCACTTATATCCATAACAAGACTTACAGAGGCTTTGCAAAGGGGGACAAGAGATTTTGGGTACTCTCACCAGACTCTAGTAATGAGGACGAGATTGACTATTTGCTAGCGCTTTGTTCAACGTTATTCTCGGGTGAGAACACACTCATAATACTAGACGATTGCGCTGTTTCGAAAGATTTGAAGAACCGGACAAACAAATTCATCAATCTGGCCTTTTCCGGGAGGCACATTGGCATATCTGTGTGGGTTCTCACCCAACAGCTCACATCGATCTCGAAACCATTCCGAGAGAATGTCGCATGTGTGGTATCGTTTTACAACCCGTCTGAAACCGCTATGAAAATGTTATTTGAGGAATATGGTGGTGCTTTGGATGTTAATAAACGCAAGAGGTACAAGAAGCTACTCGAGAGTGAAAAATACGCCAGACTTTGCTTTTCACTACGCCACCCGTTTGAAAAATACTTAGAGATACCCGCATCTGAGGCAAAACATGGCTAACCCTGAAGATATATTGAACGGTGAAGCATCAGTTGGTACAACACCATCACCAATCAATGATTTGGAGTCAAAGAGGGAATCTCTTTCAATCTTGGCGTGCCTGGGTTCGACAAAAGAATACACGGGTGTGGTTATGGACCTCTATGACGTAACCAAACTATCGGACAAGGATGTGGAAAAGTATTACAAAAGGTACCAAGTTGTGTCGGGTAAGAAGATTGCTGATGGCTTGGCGGACTCTTCTTTTCAATTGATGGCTAAGGCTGTGGATCATGGTTTGAGAAATTACGGTAATATAGACGACCAAGACGCTCTTGTGAGAGATTGTAAGAACGATGAATTGATAATGAAGGAGATCTCAAATATATCCGGGTCACTTGTACTCAAAGGTGGAAGACTAACGGCATTACTTTCGGCATTTATTCAATTTGCAAGGCACTTCAAGTTAAGAGAGCATGGATCCAACAGTGCTCCAACACAACTTGAGCAAGACCTGAGCACCACTCCAACACAACTTGAGCAAGACCCAACACAACTTGAGCAAGACCTAAGCACCACTCCAACACAACTTGAGGACTAAAGTGGATTCTAGGAAAAGTGTCTTCAAGACTGGTTGTACCACAGGCAAAAGCACAACAACAACAAGATGCAACAAAACGAATTTGGGTCTCACGTATTTACCTTATATGGTAAGAACGACTCTGACCTTGATAAGCTCTTCGAGAGAGTAAGGCCAGAGATTGTTAATGCCTTCGAGTTAGTCAACCCTACTTTCACAAGAGTTGAAGTTAATTTCAATCGAGACCCGGATGAAGAACAATGTCAATACATAGTTGACCATTATGATGATGACACTGACTCTGCAGATACGCTGATCGCCCGTACTGTGAGAGTTTTGAGATCGAGATTGACATACCATTTCAGGGATGCACTTCAATCACGTTTTCATTATAGGTACAAGGACATCTACGATAGACGCTTTAATAAATCTATTGACCCCGAGAGGATGTACAGAGCAGAGTACAATGGGGATTAGGATGGGAAAGAGGGTTTGGAAAATACTGGTCTGTATGGCCCTCTTGTCGAGATTTTCGTAGAAGACACGGAGTCTGAAGTTTCACACATCACAATCAAAATGTTAAATGCATTCAAGCACTATCATAAATCGGAATTCTACAAAAGTCTGAAGGATGAACTAATGGCTATAGCGTGGCACCCCGATCGCTTTTTGGACTGGTGTGTTGACCATGAGGAAAGGGAAGAGATGAAAGAGCGATGGGGTATGTAAGAACTACTTGAAACCATTGTAAGCCTCTTAGTAGATGACCTACTAAGAGGCTTAAAGATAGGTATGTACTATGACATAACCGAAAGGTAAAGTGTTGAACATGACTGAACCAATCTTCATTTCACTTGACTCTGATTTTGACTGGAACACCATTGTTGTTTCTGAACCCAAGAGGAACTCTTTCACCAAAGGCAAAAGTAAAGTACAAAACCAATGGGTTAGTTCAGATGTTTACGTACAAGGTCCCAATGGTGTGAAGCGATCGATCTTCATTGAATTATCCAAGCAATTCTTTTCGGGAATATCAGGGGTGTGGCCATTTGGAACCGACAAAGACAGTCGCAGACTTGAGACTCTGGAGGGGTTCCAAATTTCATACCCAATGACATCGATTAATACCATGGATTGCCCAACAACCGAAGAGATCAAGACTCGAAAAGCACTTGATAATGTAATGAAGATCACATTGAACTCACTCAAAAAGTTTTGCAACAGACCAAAATCAGAGAGGTTAGTACCACATGCAACCTTCAATGCATACACGACCGCCAAGAGTGAAAATGATTGGTCTTTTGCTGTGAAACCGATATACGATTACGTAAACACCACAAACCAACAAACGGGTGAAAAGACAAAGGACAAAAACAGTCCACAGCGTGCCTACCTCAAGTTCCTGACCTGGGGTAAGGGTGATAAAATCCAATCCAGAACTTGTGTATACGGTCCAGATGATGAAATCGTCAACCCACTTGAATACATGTGGCAACCTGACAAGTATGTAAGTGGTTTTGGTCATCCTGTTGTCCTTTGGGATGGTATATTCTGGGGATCCCACGGGCAGACCGGTTACGGTGCCTCAGCCCGTCTTCGTGTTTCTGAGATGAATTTTACTCCAAGTGATTACAACAGCATGACTAGTTTTCGTATGTTACCTTCCAATAATGCTACAACACAAGAACCACAATCTAGCATGTTACCTTCCAATAATGCTACACCGCAAGAATCGGAATCTCGTATGTTACCTCCCAATGATGCTAAGCCACAAGAATCAGAAGATGAAGATGAGATTGTGATAGAACATTATTAATTAAGAATTACTTCTCCTAATAGACACCCTATTAGGAGAGTTAAAGCTAAGTGATAACAGGGATACAAACATGGCTAACACAGGAGTTATTGATAGAGCGACTGTGAAAGAATATTGTGAAGAGTACTGTAGAGGAAATATAGATGAACAGTGTCGGGAAATAATACAAGAACGTAGAGATGAGGAAAGAATAGAGTTTGAGAAGTTCCTTGATAGAGCATTTTCATATTCGAAAGGTGCGATGGTCGGAATTGGATTATGTTGGTTGTATAACAAACGTCGTTGGTTTTGGTAGATGTTGGTTCAAAAAGATCTCCTAATAGATACCCTATTAGGAGAGTTAAAGTTAAGTGATAACAGTGACACAAACATGGCTGAGCAAACTGTTGAGCAAATCACAAGGGAACCCGATGTCAAGGATAGAGTAAAGGATCCTAAGAAGGTGGAGGCCGGTAAGAAACTGGCCGACTACCACAAGAAGGCTAAGGAGGCATTGAAGGAAAAAGAGCAACGGGATGCATTGATAGATAGTCAGAAAGAAAAGGAGCAGCAGCAGGATGCATTGGTGAAAGAGGATAATGAAGTTAATGCCTGGATACCCAGTCTATCCTTCGAGAATGTGTTAGTAATCGGGTGCATATTAGGATTAACTGTTTATTCATTATACACTGGATACAAAGACAAAATAGCCGACTTACGCGTACCTTCTGTAACCTTCGGACCACCTCCTGTCAGGGACATGAATGAGGTCAGAAGCCACTCAAACAGAGAAAACAGCTTAAATGACGAGTTGATGTAATACACACAAAATGTCAGAAAACAAGCTTGTAAAGACTGTTACAGATTATGCAGTTATCGTGGTAATCGCTGCTGCTGTGGTCTATGTGGGTAAGAAGGCCCTGAAAGAATCGTTAATTGGCGATCCATCGTCCAATATCATGAATTATGTCAAATTGGTTGGTGTTTTGTCCTTGAGTGATTACATCAAAACTTATTTAGAAGATCAAAAGATCTTACCAAAGAGCTTTTGAGTAATGAGTACAGTGAGATTTGATCGTACAAGATTCGAAGTGGCGTTGGGTAATCATATGGAAGACGAACCAATTTTGAGGGACTTCATAACCAAAGATGACAATGGGTCCGTAATATCCTTTGACGAGAAAGGATTCGTTATGGCTGTACTCGATCATTTGAAGAACACTCCCAAGTTGGAGCACTTCACGATTGAATGAAATGAATTAAGAAATCCTACAATAGATTGACAAATGGCGACCATAGCGATCGTTATTGGAGGTGCAATCGCCAATGCAGCTGCCCTCGGTCTTAGTACTTATATAACACATGTCCTCACTGGATCATCACCCGAAGAACTCGAAAAGGAAAGGGAAAGGCATGACAAAGCAATGGAGAAGTACCAAAAAGATTACGCTGCGTTCGAAAAGAGGCGCTTGGCATATATTGACTTTATGAATAAGAGGAAGAGTGATGCTGACCAGGCATCTGAGAACATATCGGAGACGGATGAAGCGATGAGATTGTACAATCAAATAGGCGATCCTCCTAAATTCTCTGACTATTACCGACCGAATGAAGACCAAAGAATGGCTCAGATGGTCTATGTCGTAGTTGGGATGTTAATCCTGGTATATATAGTTAGCAAGTGGGTGTGATAAACTAACTTAGAAGTTCCCATATTCGACATCAAATATGGCAACTGCTTATCCTGAAGAAGAAGAAGAAAACGATCCTTTCGGGTTGGGGGAAGAAAACAAACAAGAAGATCCTGATGATTTTGAAAATACCCCACTAATTGGTAGGCAGCCCACAACACCAGACAAAGTCTTGGAAACATCCACGACCAAGGGTGCAAGAAGTAAATCAGGGTATATTCAATTACCACGTGAAGATATAGAGATGGAGGCTATGGAAGAAAACAAAGATGAAGTCTGGACTGAGATTGTAAAGAAATTCCCAAATGCCAAATCTAAGAAGTTTCATTTCAAATTTGATGAATGGGGTAGAATCAATGTCAAAATCACCGGCAAAGATCCAGATAGAAATGTATGGCATCTATTATTCGATGCGAATGGTGATGTGAACAAAGGATTACCCAAAACAATTACAAAAGAGCTAGGCCCAAGCGCGGAAGAAATTGTGGAAGCGAATGATGGTGAGATAACCAAGAGAAAAGGGTTCGTTAGTAAATTGAAGGAGAAGGTAAGATTCCATCGAGAAAAGGCAATGAAAACCCCGGAAGAAGTAAGTCAAATAGAGACCATCGAGGAACAAATTGTTGAACAAGAGCAAGAGATAGCTAACTTGGAAGGTGAGAATGAGCAAATCCAGGAGCGAATGTCATTGCGAGATAGGGTGAAAGCGATCTTCAAGAAATATGGTTTCACGGTATTTGCCGTTGTGAGCGCCGTTGGTGTGGTCATTGGCGTTATCGTATCTAATCTTTCCAAGGGCCTATCCAGATTGGGCAAAGGTGTGGGGAACGGGCTGAAGACCATCGGTAAGAAACTTGGTGAGTTATTGCCCGGTATGGTGGGGGCGATCGTGAGTTTCCTGTTCAAGACCGCTGGGGAGGTCATTTCATTCCTAGGGAAGAACGCTTGGCTATTGATCCTCGCTGTTGTAGTGTACTTTGTGGACGAATTAAAGAAGAGGCGTCGTTGAATGTAAATGTTGAGCATTACAATGTACGAGTCTGAAACCAGGGTGTACTTGGACCCTCCCCTGGACAAGGTTCGGAAGATTCAACTCCTGGGTTGTAATATACCCAAACGATTGGTGAATTTCAAGGATCGCCAAGGCATACTCAATGAGGAAAATCGACCCCTCATAATAATCCATCCCGGTACATACTCTCTGCGTGGTATACACGCGATATTTCTCAATGATACGGATAAGGCTAAGCTATCGATCATTGAGACTGATACTGTTGATTATCTGTACTCCAACAAGAACTCCAACATCAAACTTACGAGAGGACTGCAATTTGCTCTAGGTTTACCTGAAGTTATAACTCCTGGTAAGTTATACCCTATAAATCTCCAAATCAAGGAGCCCCTGAGACTTATGTGCAGTCTAGTGAATAACCAGTCATCCTATATGAACAATGCTCGATTTACAGGACCCGTGAAGATCTCACCCTCACAACTCCTTGCCAACATACCATCACAGGATTATCCAGTCATTCCCGTTCATAAATCCAAAACCCCCGTAAATCACTTCGATCTGAGTATACTCGATATTGAATGGAACAAATTAAATCTGAATGGGTCTCCAATCACATTCAGTTTGAGATTCAGATAACATTTTAAAACTACGTGAGATCAGTAACTAAACATGAGTGAGTACAAAGGAATATATCCCAACTTGGAGGCTACTGCCCCTCCCCATACCCCCACTGATGGACCATCATTCAGACTTCAACAATGTTGTGATGCTTTGAATAAGCTAAAGTCTGAATTAAGCCACTATGAGACAGTACTCAAAAAATATAACCGATCCAAGGGTATATTAATGAATACAAGCTCGACCTGTGGTATATTATCTTGCGTTTTGGCAGCTGGTGGATTGGGCACATCTCTTAGTGGAGTCGGAATCATCGCATCTGTACCATTGGGTGTAGTGAGTGGTGTATTTGTGTGCGCATCCATAGCGTGTCAACAAATATCCAAGAATCTGTCCAAGAAAGCTGTGAAGCATCAAAACACCATTACACTGGCCAAATCCAAGATAAAGACCATTGAAGATCTGGTTTCCAAAGCCCTTCGTGACAATAAGATCTCTGATGAGCAATTCTCATTGATCATAGAAGAACTCAAGAACTTCGAAAAGCTCAAGGCTGAAATAAGGGCTAAAGCTCAAAAAAATATGAGTGGAGAGGACACAGTGGTATTGAGGCAGAGAGTACGCGAAGAAATCCTCAAAGAACTAAAAGGAAGACCATAACTATAATTTATGAGCATAACAAATACTAATCCAAATAGACTTAAAAGTTTATGATACTAAGGATATATCATGGCTAACAAACAAGTCAATGAACCTCCAAAATATCTTACTACAGAACAGTGTGAATATTTATTTCATGCTATTACAGATAAAAAAGGTCTAAAAAATAGAACAACTCCAGAACTATATGATTCCTTTGTACGTACTATAGATACCAAAGAAATGGGTGTCGTTCCAAAATATATAACTATAGAGCAGTTAAAATCTTTCCTTTGTACTTTCATGGATGATAAACAAGCCAACGAAGCTTTTCAACGTATATTTGCAGAGAAAGTTAGATATTTAGAACTTGATAAACATGAAATTACAGAGCAAATTAAATCTTTAGGAAATGCTGCCATGTGTGATAAACAAGCTAATGATGCTATGGATCGTATATTTGAAGAGCATTTTGGACACTTGAAAAAAGATTTGATGATCCCGTTTAAGTAATGGCTTAAAAGTTTGAACTCTTCTACCCAAATTCTGGATAGAAGATGGGCTTACTCAATGACTTCAGAAATAGGTATCCAAAGGCTGATCGTGACCAATTCGTATTTGTGACTGATCAATATGGGGGTTACATTAGATGGAAACATAACGGTATGACAATCATGTCCTATGATGACCCTTCTGGAAAGACATGGACTGATGGACTACGACCAGGTTTGAAATTACTACTCTGGATTGATCTTGGACTGACTGATGATGGCACACTAAACTCATTCCCAAAGAGCCTAACCATGACCAATCGATACTACCCGATACCTGCCATCGACTTTGACAACCCCACAAGCAACACCACAAGCATGCTGACATCATTAGACATATATGTGTCCAATACGAAGAAATTCACCGCTAAGATGCGCAACGTATTTACCTCCCAAGTTGTAACTTTCAAGACTGGTAAACAAAGTCGAAAGTGGTTGAACGCTCCCGACATGAACTACTGGCCTCAACAGCTGAACTTTGCAGTGTGGTGTGCGACCTCTGGCTGCGGTGTCAGCCCCTTTGAAAGTTTGAACTACCCCAAAGTGGTGGCTGGCTTCGTAAAGTTTCACGTGTATTTCACCATAAGGCGAATACTGTATGAATTGAGTGTGCCACTGCCAGATGAACAACCATTTGCCATAGCTAACAACCCTTACAGTAAGGTTGCTTACCAAGGATTATGCGCTGAATTCAGTATCGCTAATAGTTCTGATTTCAGATGGAAAGGCGGGCGAAACCATGGTTTGGGTGATATATTCCTTGACTATGGTGCTGGTTTCAAAAATGTCCATTTGATTCGAAACTATGATGAAGATGCTAACCAATGGCCTGGTGATGGTGGTGAATTCTCAGATGATGGTGGTAAGAAAGAAAAAGGTAACCTCATCTCATTCATTCGCAATGATGACTTAGCTGGGTACAAATATGCTTGGTTCATTCCAACGAGTGGTTATGGACTCACCAAAGCTGGGCTGGGTAGACTGAATCGATCTGCTGAGGCCTTCGTTTACTGTGTGCTGGGATCGCAAGTTAATACACGAAACTCGATTGTGGGCACGGGTGGTGGGGCAATTGAAACACAGCAAGAGTTCTTAGCTCTATTTGAAAGTAGTGTGATTGAGAACGACATATCAAGTTCAGTACAAAGGTACCAACTCGCAACTCAGGAAGCGAAGTTAAGATTGGATCTGGCAATTGCACCTGGAGTTTGGCTAATGCCCAGTAATATGATCATAAACACGGTAAGTGTGGTTGGGTACAACAACAACCTAATGAAGGCAACAGGTGATATGAAGTTCGGAGTCAACTCAAATGTAAACCTGGAGACCAAGACTGTAGGGATAAGACATAACTTGGGCTCTTCGAAAGGTAAGTTACCACATGCAGACACAAGAACTGAAACTGTACAGGTGAAAACACCAATTATGGATGTTAAACCTGAAATCAAAGAGCCTGAAACCACACAACATGAAAATAATATAATTACGCTGATAATCATAGTTGGTGGATTGGCTTGGGCTTTGTTTAGTTGATGGACTCGATATGATTTTTGTAACGTGGTTCGCGTTACAAAAATGCACACTATATTACTGTGACTTCATAAGATCTCGACAATCTATACAACGATCTTTACGTTTGTAATGAACGCATATGCCCTTTCCCCCACACTCTTTACATCTGTACCTAGTTCTACCATGAGTACATACTTGGGAACCCTTACAATCTTTGCAAGAGTACTTTACTCTACCATGAATACATATACCCTTACCACCACATTCTTTGCAATATGCTTTCTGTCTTAGATGAGGGCATATTTGTGATCCCATACAATCCTTGCACTGAACCTTACGCCTGCCATGGTTACATTTTCCACCACTAGATACCTCTTCAGGCATCCCCAGCGCCTCTAGTAACTCTCCCCGACGCATCTTATAATATTTGGCTATCTTGCGCTCCTTGGCAATGGCGCGGAGCTCTTTGACAGTTTGATGTTGATTTGGCATGATGAGTGTTTGGATGTACAGTGTCATTCCTTTAAGATGATAGGGATGATTTTGGATCCTGCACGCGTGCAGGATTTTTTGTGTGTTTTGTCTTGAAGTGCTGGCCTAGAACTGTCAGTTTCCTACTACTGCCCTTCTTCCAGACCTGTTTGTGTTTTCAATCGATAATTACACGAAAACGTTTGCAGCAAAAAACCTTATACTTCTAGTTGTTTCTTACTTGATGCTTTGTTTACATGAATTTTTTCAGCAAGATATCTTGAAAAGCAGAAGAGGTACAATGCTTTAAGTGTTTGGTGTATATAGGACATGAATGTATTACCCATATTTGGCAATCTCTCAAGATGTAAGGTATTAATTAGTGTTCCCTGTTCTGTTGTCGAAACTTTGCACAGGCTTCATTGAGGGACCTAAAGGAACAATGGGCCTAAGTGTGCCAAATGTGTCTTCTTTTGCCGTGATGTTCACCAACGCTTGCCGTAATGTTCACAAACGTTGGCCGTGATGTTCACAAACTTTTGCCGTGATGTTCACAAACGTTTGCCGTGATGCTCACAAACTTTTGTCGTGATGTTCACAAACTTTTGCGTGATGTTCACAAACTTTTGCGTGATGTTCACAAACTTTGTCCGCGCTAAACAAATTCATTTTTCGTCAATTTTAAAATAAATTTTGTTGCCCAGAACTTAAGGGATGAACGCAAAGTAGTTGTTGACATATTTTTTTTAAGTGTGCGGTATTGTCATGAAAGTTTTGCCGTGATACTTGTGGGCCACCGTATGTTTCAGACCGCGAACTGTGCTATTTAGAAAAAAAAATGAATGTATCCTTTTAAAGTTTCAATTTTTCAGGAAATAAACGTATTATTTTAGACAGGATACGGGACGCAATTAATGGCGTGATGTCATGCAACACAGTCAACGGCGTTAACCTCTTTGATTTCACGTTGCCGGTGCAGCCTAGCTGTCAAAGAGCCTGTAGATTTGGCTCGTATTTCGAGGACATTTAAACATAGACTGTGTCAAAAGTAACAATAATTATTCTTAAGCTGCTGGGATACGTTCCTGCTGTATTTTCTGGCCTATCTTCCTTGTTTTCCCGGTGTTTTGAATAGACAACGACCGGTAGCTTAGGTCGTGCGTAACGGAGTTTTAAAGACAAAACAAGTGCACCCCAGAAGCAAATTTTTCATCGGAAACCCAACTCTTAATCAAGGTAAGCCTGACTTTGAACAAATACGGTCAAAAATAATTCCTACCGTCCCATTCCTGGCTCATCGATGACTTTGTTTACATCATAAAGTAACATGATCGGGATCAACTGAACTATCGCATCACGGAGCAAATTACATGAAATTGAGCAAATTGGTCGACTAAATCTGAGGCGCTCGCACAAAAACCTTATTGATCATACATGAAATGGTGAAATATAACATCTCTAGAGCTCAAAACCTGATTTGGGGGCTATTTGAAGAATGGCCCCTTATGTAGAATTGGAGTTTAATTTTGCCACTAAATCACCCTGTTGTCAAGTGCCTACTAAACGAAGCTCTTGAACCTTGTCACGAAATCCGTATTTAGATTACTGTCAGCTATCTGATTTTGCTGTCGGTAAAAAGTTTATTCGGCAGTCGCTAGGCAATTTTTTAGACCAATAAATTTCGCAGTAAATTGAGGCCTGAAACCGTCGAAATAAAAAATCTCCATTTTCTCACAAAATTCACAAAAAATAAACCCCAGAACCTTATTAATCTCACTAAAATCTTCCTTTAGACTCAAAATAAGTGTAGGTTAGGTTTTGAGTCTTACGATGGGATTCCATCAACTAGAGCTGGAAGAAGGTATCTCAAGAGATGTAACAGCTTTCATAACCCATACAGGCCTTTTTAGATATAAGTGCCTTATGTTTGGCATTTGCTTCGCACCAGAATTGTACCAACATGTGATCAGTCAAGTTCTCCAGGGAGTAGGATGCACCGGATGTCGGAATATATCAGATGATATAGTTGTCTATGGTAAAGACGTAGCAGACCATGATGAGAAGCTGAGAAAGGTTCTTCACACACTTAAGCAGAGAGGCCTGACACTAAAGAAGGAGAAATGTGTCTTCAGGATGAATAGAATCGAGTTCATGGGACATCTACTATCAGAGAAAGGCATAGGCCTTACAGAGTCGCGGGTGAAGGAACTCCAGGAAGCCCGAGCACCAAAGGACAGCACCGAAATAAAGAAAGATCAGGAGAAAGCATTCCAAGAGCTGATGAACAGCCTCACAGATGTTGACACACTAGCCTACTTTAACCCTATCTTGAGAACAAAAGTGATTGCTGATGCCAGCCCTGCAGGACTGGGAGCCGTATTATTGCAGGAACAAGAAGAAGGTGCCTGGAGAGCAGTCTGTTATGCAAGCAAAAGCTTATCTGCCGTGGAAAGGAGATACTCGCAGACAGAAAAAGAAGCATTGGCTTTGGTCTGGTCAGTTGAGAGATTCCAGGTCTACCTGCTGGGTCGAGAATTTGAGTGAGTGACTGACCACAAGCCTCTAGAGGTTATTTACTCGCCGAAGTCCAAGCAAAGTGCACGCACTGAGAGGTGGGTACTGTGAACTCCAAACCTGGTAAGGAGAACATAGCTGATACTTTGTCAAGATTACTTCAAAAGGGCGAAGGAAACTGTGAAAGCTGTGAAAGCTGTGCCAAAGGATATGAGTGCAGAGGAGATTGAGCAAGCAGCACTGAATGATGAAGAGATGAAAGAACTAAGACAGGCCATCCAAACTGGGAGATGGGAAGGAGTAAAATGTTCTGAGTATCTACCTGTAGCTAATGAACTGTGTGTCGTCGGTGGAACAGTCATGAGAGGAACCAGAATGGTAATTCCAAAGAACCTCAGAGCAACACTGCTGACCACTGGACATGAAGGACACTTAGGTGTTGTGAGTATGAAACAGCGACTGCGTACAAAAGTGTGGTGGCCAAAGTTAGAGAAGGACGTAGAGAAGTTTGTTAGGACCTGTGATGGATGTCAGTTACTAAGTAAACCTGATCCCCCAGAACCCTTGACAAGTACAGAGTTATGCGAAGGACCTTGGCGAGATGTTGCAGTAGACTATTTGGGACCTGTTCCCTCAGGTAAGCACATACTGGTCGTGGTGGATTACTAAAGCCGATACTATGAAACAGATGTTGTAAGAACAACGACATCACAGCAAACTATTAAGAGCTTAGAAGCAATATTGGCCAGACACGGACTGCCAGAAGTGCTAACCAGTGATAACGGACCAAACTTTGTATCAGAAGAATTCAAAGCTTACTTTAAAGAGAGTGGAATCAAACACGGACGTGTAACAGCAAAGTGGGCCCAAGCAAATGGTGAGGTCGAAAGACAAAACAGCTCAATACTGAAACGATTGAGGTTGGCACACGCTGAAAGTATGGATTGGAAAAGAGAACTTGTCAAGTACATGGCAGTATACCAAACAACCCCTCCCCATACAACAGGAAAGACACCGGCATTTCTCTTAATGGGCCGTCACCTAAGAACTAAGCTACCCCAACTATCACAATCAGTGCTTGGTTACGAAGAAACAAGAGACAGGGATCAAGCTAAGAAATTCAAGAGCAAGCAGTATGCTGACGCTAGGTGGAATGCCAGGACGAGCGATGTGAAACCAGATGACATTGTCCTTCTGAGACAAGAGAAGAAAAACAAACTGTCTGCTACATTTGAGACTCAGTTGTACAAAGTACAAGACAAAAAGGGAAACCAAGTCATTATATCCGATTGCAAGAACCCTGAAAGAGTGTTTTACAGAAACACTATTGAAGTTAAACGTTATCATTCTAGTGATGAGCAAACCAGTAACTTAAAGGGAGAGCTGAAAGAGGATTCTACTCCTGCTGTGGTTGAGATGAATACATGTGATGTTGACCCCAAGAGTGGTGATGCTTTAAGCCACCCAAGTCACTCAGAGGTAGAAAGGCGTTACCCACAGAGGATTCGCAAGCCTCCAGATAGACTGAACCTTTGAGTATATTACATTGCGCGAACTTGGGAACATTTCATAGTATAACTCTACTTTGAGACATATTTGCAACGGTTGAAATTTTAGCGTTGTTCGTTTTTACTATGAACCTGTAATCTCAGGAGAAAAGGGATGTTATGACGTCATATTGACATGTGACCAAGATCGAAAAGGACATGGTTGAAGTACACGAGTGCTGTAATGTTTAGGCGATGTTTGTGAGATTAAATTCAGTTTTAAAGAAGCTACACATGGGAACTAGTTCATAAACCTGAAGGGAGGAACGTAGTTGGATCTCGCTGGGTCTTGAAAGTTAAGCATGGTGAAGATGGTTCAATAGATCGTTTCAAAGCCAGATTGTTGCACAAGGATATTCTGAAGTGAAGGCCGTAGACATGATGAAATGTTTTCTGCAGTGGCCCGTTATACATCCTTGAGGTCGTTAATTGCACTGGCAAACGCACATGACTTAGACGTCCATCAGATGGATGTGAAAACTGCCTTTTTGAATGGTTCACTGGACTGTGAGATTTACATGTCACAGTCAGAAGGATTTGTTGATTCTAACAAATCAAATCATGTTTGCAAACTGAAGAGGAGCATTTATGGACTTAAACAGTCAGCTCGTTGTTGGAACACTACTCTAGACGAGTACTTGAGATCAGCTAGTTATTGCAAAAAAAATGCTGATAAATGCATTTATGTGAAATCAGTGGATTTGCCGCAGATTTGTTTGCCTTTGGGGTTGATTTGTTATTTCTTTAGCGTGGATTTGTCCGCCTCGTTCGCATTTCTTTACCCTTGGCGAATACTTGTACACAAATGGAGCTGAGTTGTCCACTAGTTGTATTTAGTACAGAATTCAAATACAATGCTCTCTATTCCAGTAATCAAGGACAAAGCTACACTCATTTGGGGAGTTACAGGGTGTAGTGCAGAATTATAGGAATTTATTTTCTTGACCTTTTTTAATGGCAGTACACAAATCAAACTCTATATTTCCCTAGTCTGTACAATCTGTAAACTCTTCATACAAAACTTAAGCCAACACCCTGAACGTAACTTTTGGGAAGAGTTTGCACAGTTGGTAAGTGAACCATACAGGAAGAAAACACGACAGTCCTAAGGGTCCTCTAATCGTTTCCTCCTTAACACAGAAAATTTGGACCATCTAACTGAATAAGGTTGCTTCAAGAGGGAGCCATCTTAAACTGTATTTAACGTGTTTCCTTATAATTCAACTTGAGCTCATTATAAACGTCCTTAGCTTTAAGTTTTCCAATAGAAATTCCAATAGAAATACAGTGAAACCTCTCTTAAGTGGACACACTCGCTACCTTCCCAAACATTTGCTTCATGGAAGGTGTTGCGTAATATAGATTTGTAAACACTGTTTTTTTTTTGACGATTAACATTACATGATTTCTCGGTACTGTTTTAAACTTCAGTCATGCAGGTGTCAGTGTAATCGACACCTGCATGACAGCTAAATTCACGGAGTTACATGCATCACTGCTCAGACAAATCTTTCATGAATGTAATCCAATACTACATGTAAGAGGTAAATTCAGTCCAGTGTCCTCTTATAGAGGTTTTTAACAATAGAAATTTCAAAAATATAATTCAATTTGGGATAAAAGGGAAGAACAGTTCACCTTCACCAACAGTCAGTCGACTGTCCGACATTTCGGCCAACTGTCAACCGAGTTCAATCAAATCAATAAACGTTATTTACCCTCGAATTTACAGGGTAGCACTCAAGTGCTAATATCTTCGAGCCAACTACATTAATAAATAATTATAATAAAAAGTTAATTTTATATAACAAATAAGATAACTAACTACTGTACCTAGACAACTAACTTGCAAATTATCATAATATAGAAAGGTTTGCAGTTCCTGCCCTTTTAAGTAAATTATTGTTCCCAGTAGATATCAGTCGTCGAAAAGAAGTAAAATCAGAAATAGTGCGGTAATGGTCAGGAAGAGAACTCCAAGATGTTGCTGCCAAGTAACTAAAGGAATTGATACCATAAGAAGTGGTCAATGGTTTGGGCAAACAGAGCATATTATGTCCTCTTAAAAAATAGGTGCTAGAGCGTAAGCGAAACATATCTTTTAAATATCTTGGATAATCAGAAAAATGAAAACATTTAAAAATAGTAAGAATCATGTTTTGTAAACGCTTGTCCTTAAGGTTTGCAGTTCCTGCCCTTTTAAGTAAATTATTGTATTCAGAGTTAAAATCCTTGAAAATAAATCGAAGAATACGTTTGTTTAAAAGGTCCAGTTTATCAGAATCTTGTTTACTAGAGAAATGCCAAACCATAGAAATATAAAAAAAGTGGGGAAGTATAAATGCCTTGCAAGGACGGAGCATGGTTTCAGTAAACATCAGTTTGCCAAACCTTGTCATAACGCTAAACTGATTGTTTACCTTTTTACATATAAAGGACACATGTTGCTTAAACGTAAGATCTTTATCAATTTTAACGCCGAAAAGTTCCACTAATTCATTCCTCGCGAAGCGAGGCCGAAGGCCGAGCGTAGCGAGGTTACTAATCGTGTCGGTTCCGGTCAGACCACGTGGCTCGCAAGCCCGAGTAAATCGAGCCGAGAGTTTTTATATATGTATATATATATATATATTTATATATATGTTTATATATATATATCTATATTTTAAAGGTGTCCGTTCGCAGGCCAGGTTACCTGGCAATAGTAACGCACTTGAGAACTGCTGAATTTCCGCCATTATTCGGTGATGCCTTTTTGAAAGTAATGTAAATTTTGTGGAAATCGATTTCACTCGTCCTGGAAGTACATCCCAGCAAGGTGATCTCCGAGATATTCAAGAAATATGAGCACAAGATCGTCGCCGAGTAAGTTCGAATACCGTGAAAATCAACACGGGGAAAGCACGACTCAAAGCCGGGATAGAGAAACGACAGCAGGGAGAATAACAACAGCTAAGACAACAACTGATCGCTCCAGAAAAAGGCAAACGAAACAGCAGGGAAAAGGACTAGGAATTCAATCAAGTTAGTTTTGAATTTGAATGTGTTATTGATAGAAATACAGGACATGAGTGAACGATTACATAACGAAATATATTGGCGTAGTACATTTAGCAAAACGACTTAAAAGGGACACCGAGTAAGAACGACTTCAACGATTGGAGATATCTCTGGAAAATAATTCTATTAGTCTAAAAACGGAATCGGAAGATGACCAACAGATTACAAGAGAATGTAAATAGGTATTTTTCATAATAAAACGATAGCGTTTCCAGTTTGAAGTAATTCCCAACACAGAGAGTTGCAGTTGTTATAGCAATCATTTACTAGAAATACGACTCCCGCAAAAACCTCGCGAAGCTAGTTTTTGAAGAAGTCACAATGCTTTCATATTTTATTCTTTATTTTTTTTTATATTATATATTTTATTTTTTATATTAGCGTAATCCCCATTATTTTATTTCTTATGCTGTGTTTGGTACACAATTAGTGACACCTGGTGCAAATTACAAGATCAGTATACCGCTCAACACAGTGCTTAAAAATTGACCTTCATTTAGCTCTTTCACTGCCACTGAGATTGCACCAGAGGGAATAGAAGTAAAATTATTTATTATCTTGACAGGGAATACAGAGTCGATGAAGTATCACAATAATATTCACTTAACACAAATTGAAAATGATTGTAAATCTTTTGCAGGTGAAATCTTGAAGAGTTGATATGAATGCTTGTGTTTACCACGGTGTAAAAACCTGTTTTTTTTTTTCTTTAGTTTTATTTTCTTAGTCTCTACTGCTTTGTCTTCTTTGTTGTACATCACTTTTGAACACAATATGTTCTTACACAGAGGATGAGCTGAACGCTCCAATTATTTTTTGTTTATGTTTTTTTGGTTATAATTGCATGAGATTCATTGTAAGAAGAATCTTCTGATTAGATATTTTATTGTCTACTGCAGTCATTATTTCATTCCCGGGTAACCACAATTGAGAGCATTATGAATAGTGCATGTTTTAATGTGTGTACTCTTTCCAGTTGCAATGGTACCCCCAGTGGTAGATAGAAAAATTCCTCTTCCCTCAAAAGAGATGCCATATCAACAAATTGGGGGTAAAACAATTGGATTCTACAAAAGCTTTGAATAAAGGTTTGGTAATAGTGAGTGCCCACTGTATAGTATGTGGTTGTGCTATTTTTAGGTCATATCATAAAAACAATACATGTAAGAAAGAGTTATTGAAATCTTAATATGTTCAAAAAGATTGCTGCACTACGTACTCCTGTAAAAAAATAATGTGAAATCAACATCAATCAGTCAAAAGTATATACCACATGAAAGTTTAATTGTGCTGTTACAGAAACAGGCAAAATATCCATACCCAACCATAGAATAGTACATTATTTTGAATATATGAAAATTTCTATTATAAAAACTGCAGAAGAAAGATTTAATATAAGGACGGTATTTCATCAAAAAAGTCATGGCAGCCAGAGGTATTGAACTGTAACCAATGACATATAGTAACGAGAAGAACTATCATTATATTATTATCATTATTATTATCATTACTATTATTATTACTGGTATTGATATTATTATTGTTATATTTTTTATGTTAAACATAATATATTTTTATGGGGTGGGATTCATGTCTTAATCTTGGTAAAGTTATTGTTACTCTACTACTAAAAGCAATACAAAAATCTTCTTAATAGGCTTTCCATCAGAGGTGGTAGTAATCAAAACAGCTCCAAACAATACCATTTCTTCTTAAAGGCTTAGAATCTAGTGCAGTCATTTGTCTAGAAAGTTTGTGTGGAAAATCATTATTGAAAGCATAGGGCATTTAGGAAACTTGAAACACTTGTTACTACATACAGCACACTTGCAATGAATATATGAGAAAGATCATAAACATTTTGGCATTACAAAATTTATTTTCTTCTTTATAAAGTTTTTCCAATGTAAAAGGTTAATTGCATGTTGTGGTTGTTATGAAATATTGATATTTGACATAAAAATAAAGTAAACGGCAGAAAGTAACAAAGTTAATATGTTATGTCTAACTTTGCAAATTAAGGCTTGAATTAACATTTCATTTGTGAAAAAAGGGCAGGGGTTCTAGATAGCAATATTATCAGGGGGGGGGGGGTCATTGCACTCTAAGGTAAAACTGACCCATTGTGAAAAGGCTATGAAACTTGTCTCTACACAATATTATTGAAACCTTTCAATCAGAGAATACATACATATATATATATATATATATATATATATATATATAGCAAAGAGAAATACTACTCAGAATTCAGTAATCACATTTGCTTTATTTTAAAATGATCACATTGATCACTGATAATATTGCAGAACCAGTACTTTATAGTGACACAGGGTATACATTCTGTTGAAAATGTTTAACATAACTGCTAGATCAAGAAAATTTACAATATTTTCACTGTTGCAATGATATCAGATCACATCGTTATAAATGATTGCTATAACAACTGCAACTCTCTGTGTTGGAAATTACTTCAAACTGGAAACGCTATCGTTTTATTATGAAAAATACCTATTTACATTCTCTTGTAATCTGTTGGTCGTCTTCCGATTCCGGTTTTAGACTAATAGAATTATTTTCCAGAGACATCTCCAATCGTTGAAGTCGTTCTTACTCGGTGTCCCTTCTAAGTCGTTTTGCTAAATGTAGTACACCAATATATTTCGTTATGTAATCGTTCACTCATGTCCTGTATTTCTATCAATAACACATTCAAATTCAAAACTAACTTGATTGAATTCCTGGTCCTTTTCCCTGCTGTTTCGTTTGCCTTTTTCTGGAGCGAGCAGTTGTTGTCTTGGCTGCGATTTCTGTTGTTATTCTCCCTGCTGTCGTTTCTCTATCCCTGCTTTGAGTCGTGCTTTCCTCGTGTTGATTTTCACGGTATTCGAACTTACTCGGCGACGACCTCGTGCTAATATGTCTTGAATATCTTGGAGATCACCTTGCTGGGATGTACTTCCAGGACGAGTGAAATCGGTTTCCACAAAATTTACATTACTTTCAAAAAGGCATCACCGAATAATGGCGGAAATTCAGCGTTCTCAAGTGCGTTACTATTGCCAGGTAACCTGGCCTGCGAACGGACACCTTTAAAATATAGATATATATAAACATATATATAAATATATATATATACATATATAAAAACTCTCGGCTCGATTTACTCGGGCTTGCGAGCCACGTGGTCTGACCGGAACCGACACGATTAGTAACCTCGCTACGCTCGGCCTTCGGCCTCGCTTCGCGAGGAATAAAGCAAATTTGATTACTGAATTCTGAGTAGTATTTCTCTTTGCTATATATATATGTATGTATTCTCTGATTGAAAGGTTTCAATAATATTGCGTAGAGACAACAAGTTTAATAGCCTTTTCACAATGGGTCAGTTTTACCTTAGAGTGCAATGAACCCCCCTCCCCTGATAATATTGCTATCTAGAACCCCTGCCCTTTTTTCACAAATGAAATGTTAATTCAAGCCTTAATTTGAAAAGTTAGACATAACATATTAACTTTGTTACTTTCTGCTGTTTACTTTATTTTTATGATGTCAAATATCAATATTTCATAACAACCACAACATGCAATTAACCTTTTACATTGGAAAAACTTTATAAAGAAGAAAATAAATTTTGTAATGCCAAAATGTTTATGATCTTTCTCATATATTCATTGCAAGTGTGCTGTATGTAGTAACAAGTGTTTCAAGTTTCCTAAATGCCCTATGCTTTCAATGATTTTCCACACAAACTGTATAGACAAATGACTGCACTAGATTCTAAGCCTTAAAGAAGAAATGGTATTCTTTGGTGCTGTTTTGATTACTACCACCTCTGATGGAAAGTCTATTAAGAAGATTTTTGTATTGCTTGTAGTAGTAGAGTAACAATATCTTTACCAAGATTAGGACATGCATCCCACCCCATAAAAATATATTATGTTTAACGTAAAAAATATAACAATAATAATATCAATACCAGTAATAATAACAGTAATGATAATAATAATGATAATAATATAATGATAGTGCTTCTCGTTACCATATGTCATTGGTTACAAGTTCAATACCTTTGCCTGCCATGACTTTTTCGATGAAATACCATGCGTATATTAAATCTTTCTTCTGTAGTTTTTATAATAGAAATTTTCATATATTCAAAATAATGTACTATTCTCTGTTTGGTTATGGATATTTTGCCTGTTTCTGTAACAGCACAATTAAACTTTCATGTGGTATACAGTTTTGACTGATTGATGTTGATTTCACATTATTTTTTTACAGGACTATGTAGTGCAGCAATAATTATCAACATATTGAGATTTCAGTAACTCTTTCTTACATGTATTGATTTTATGAGATGAGCTAAAAATAGCACGACCACATACTATACAGTCGGCACACACTATTACTAAACCTTTATTTAAACTTTTTGTAGAATCCAATTGTTTTACCCCCAATTTTTATTTTATGTAATGACATTGTATCTCACACTTCTGTTGATATGGCATCACTGGGGGTACTACTGCAACTGAAGAGAGTACATAAATTGAAACATGCACTATTCATAATGCTCTCAATTGTGGTTACCTAGGAATGAAATAATGACTGCAGTAGACAATAATATATCTAATCAGAAGATTCTTCTTACAATGAATCTCATGCAATTATAAGCAAAAAACATAAACAAAAAATAATTGGAGCATTCAACTCATCCTCGGTGTAAGAACATATTGTGTTTAAAAGGGATGTACAACAAAGAAGACAAAGCAGTAGACTCAGACTAAGAAAATAAAACTAAAAAAAACACAGGCTTTTACACCGTGGTAAACACAAGCATTCATATCAACTCTTCAAGATTTCCCCTGCAAAAGATTTACAATCATTTTCAATTTGTGGTAAGTGAATATTATTGTGATACCTCATCGACTCTGTATTCCCTGTCAAGATAATAAATAATTTTACTTCTATTCCCTCTGGTGCAATCTCAGTGGCAGTGAAAGAGCTAAATGAAGGTCAATTTTTAAACACTGTGTTGACCGGTATACTGATCATGTAATTTGCACCAATAAAATAAAATATAAAAGCATTGTGACTTCTTCAAAAACTAGCTTCGCGAGGTTTTTGCGGGAGTCGTATTTCTAGTTTACTGAGAAATTAAACTGATGGTCAGTTTTTCCTAGTATCATCCCTTGGTGTTTGCTGGGATTTGCTATCATTCCATTGATCTCGTACCAGGCATTTGCTGAGCTTACCTCACGCGAGATACGCCTTTCCAAAGATACCGGATCCGTATCGGCGGTGTAGAGTTGACCATCATCTGCATACACATTTAATTGTACAGTTTTGATTTGTAGGAATAAATAATTTATAAAAATATTAAAAAACATTGGGCCAAGACCACTGCGTTGAGGTACTCCTCGCCTGACTTCTTGCCAATCAGAACGTGTATCACCTACTTTCACCCGCTGCATCCTACCGTGTAAGTAATCTTTAAGAAGCATACAACTTCTACTGTTAACACCATAGGCCTTCAGCTTGGCCAGCAAGAGTCCATGCGGTATCGTGTCGAAAGCCTTAGATAAATCCATTGATATCACTGCAACAATTTGTTTATTATCAAGACTACGCTTCCAATCTTCTGTTAACCTCATAAGCGAGGTTTCACAGCTATAGTGTCTCCTATAAGCTGAGATGTAGTCAGACAATATTTAAGAATAGAACTGGTCTAGTTGAGAAGCAAGAAGTTTCTCAAAAAACATTATTTAGGGCCGCTAAAACAGTAACGGGTCGATAATTCTCTTACTTAATTCATCATTTTTCTTGAAAAGAGGTGTAACCTGCCCCATTTTCCATCAAGAAGGATATTTGCATTGTTTGATCGATTCATTCATTAACTCTGCTAGGGTTGTTTCTGGCCCTAGAAGACGCCCTCGCACAATTGTGTGCAAGCTTCGAGATTTTAAGCAAAAGGAGCAAATATTGAAGATGACAAGAAGAATAGTAGTTGCATTTGGCCGATTCTGGCGCAAAAGGGTGTGGTCAATTTTTTTCGTGGACTGGACCGAGCTCGGCCAGAATTTTTAGGGTGGTCAAAAATGTTGGGTCTCAACTTGTTCGATTTTTGGTCGATGATTTTTTGTCGATTTCGATTTTTTGTTTGGGAGTGTCAAGGTGCCAAAATGTATCTTTGTGGGGGGTGGGGTCGGGGAGGGGTGGGGGTGTCAAATATTGAAAAATTATTTTGGGATGGTGTAGTGATGGGTATACGTTTGGAAGAATTTGTTGAGATGCCTAAGAAAAAGAAGGAGAGTAAGATTCATTATTCATTTCATCATCCATTTCTTTATCCAGTTAATTATCCATTTCGTTATCGTATGCTAAGGATGCTAAATGTTGATGAATATCGAGAGATTAAGTTGGAATATATCAATGAAAAAAGACTGGCTATTTATGGTTTTGTAGACTCAATCAAGAAAGATATATTATACAATATTTCAAATAATCGTGGTTTTATTAATGAAGAAGAATATAAAGTAATTTATTTTCGAATTAGGTATACTGACAAGGATAATTATGAGAGTTATTTTGAGTTTACTACTGATTTGGAACTTGGGGTGGATGGTATATCTACTGATAGTTTTATTAGAGTTATATTAAATCATGGTAAAGGATTAGTTGATTATGATTCTATTATTCATTCATTTAGGGCCATTATGTATATAGATAAATATAAGAGATTACATAAGGATCGTTTCTACAAAGATTTGTATCACGAGTTAATGCCTATATCATGGCATCCAAGTAGGTTTGCAGATTGGTGTCTTGATTTTGAGGAGTCAAAGGATTTGAAAGAGCGTTGGGGAATTGCTTGTTAATCGTAAAGATTTTCGTTTGTGTGTGGTCAAAAATTTTCCGGTTCAATTCCGGTTCAAAATGGTTTCATGTAAATTAGGGTGTGTTAATTTACATTGACGTCATTACATTCCTGAGCGACGTTAGAAACGGGCCTTTAGAAAGTAAACATCAAACCCACTTATAGAATTGCTGGTTGCCATGTCGTAAAAGTATGAATGGAATGCATTTATACTGGGTGTGGTATTAAAAACGGAAGTTTGGTTTTAGCGTGGGAGTAAAAGAGAGAGAATGTGTGACATTTTATAAAAGACATTTGTAACACGCTTCATGTTACAAAAGTTCACTTAATCATTACACATAGACTACTATAACCTCTCTCTTATATTTCCTAGCCATCTTAATAGCTGATTTAGTACCTGGTGAGTAAATACGAGAATGTAAGGCTAATACATGTGTTACACACTCCATGATAGCTCTATTACGAATTGGCCCAGCCGCTTTGCCATAATAATCCCATTGAGGTTCAAACTCTTTGAAGGGTATTTCGTTTTCAATGGCAAAATCTTTAGCCATGGAGTCAACCCCTTCTGCACCTCCAGATACAATCAATTCAATGTCTGAGAGATCCAGCTTCCATTTCTTAAGAGCTTTACTTATTTGCTCTTTCAAGAAGTCACTGTCAGAGAAGTATCTACTGCCAACGATTGCCAATGATGTCATGATTTACGAATGGGTATGATCTATGGATTGGTTATCTCAATTTTTATCTGAATACTATCCAAGCTATAGTTGCAACTCCAATGGTTAATGCTATCATGTTGGTTTCATGATTAGTAGTTGTTTCTTCTGGTGAAGATTCTCTGATTTCAGGTTGAGGATCAATCTTTGGTGTTGGTTGTTTAGTCTCTGCAGCTGCATGTGGTAACTTGACTTTTGAAGATCCTAGATTATGGCTTATTCCCACAGTCTTGGTCTCCAGGTTTATATTTGTGTTAGTACCAAATTTCATCTCATCAGTGGCCTTCATAAGGTTGTTGTTATATCCAACCACACTCTCTGTATTTATGATCATGTTACTAGGCATCAACCATATTCCAGGAGCAATGGCTAAATTAAGCCTTAACTTAGCTTCTTGAGTGGCCAGTTGGTACCTTTGGATCGAACTTGAAATGTCATTCTCAATCACACTACTCTCAAATAGAGCCAAGAATTCTTTTTGAGTCTCAATCGATCCACCACCAGTTCCAACAATAGAATTTCTGGTGTTGACTTGTGCCCCCAATACACAGTAAACAAAGGCTTCAGCAGATCGATTCAATCTACCAAGTCCAGCTTTAGTGAGTCCATAGCCACTAGTTGGAATGAACCAGGCATATTTGTAATCGGCAAAGTCATCATTACGGATGAATGAGATGAGATCACCCTTTTCCTTCTTACCCCCATCATCAGCGAATTTACCACCTTCACCAGGCCATTGATCAGCCTCTTCATCATAATTCCTTACCATATGGACATTGTGGTATCCCCCACCTCTTCCATGGTATCCAGCACCATAATCAAGGAATATATCACCCAAACCCCCGTTTCTCCCACCTTTCCATCTGAAATCAGAATTAGTATCAATCCCAAATTAAGCGCACAATCTTTGGTATGGAAACTTTACTGTAAGGGTTGTTGTTTATTACAAAAGGTTGCTCATCAGGTAGTGGAAGACTCAATTCATACAATATTCGTCTTATGGTGAAGTATACATGAAACTTAATGAAGCTACTCACGACTTTGGGGTAGTTGAGACTTTCAAAAGGACTTATTCCACAACCAGAGGTCGCACACCACACTGCAAAGTTCAGTTGTTGAGGCCAATAATTCATGTCGGGCGCGTTCAACCACTTTCGACTTTGTTTACCAAACTTGAAAGTCACAACTTGGGAGGTAAATACGTTACGCATCTTGGCGGTGAATTTTTTCGTATTGGACACGTATATATCCAATGATGTCAGCATATCTGTGGTATTACTTGTGGGGTCATCAAAGTCAATGGCAGGTATTGGGTAAGAGCGATTGGTCATAGTCAAAGTCTTTGGGAATGAGCTTAATGCATTATCATCCAATCCTAAATCAAACCAGAGTAGTATTTTCAAACCTGGTCGGAGGTCATCAGTCCATGTCTTACCAGTGGGGTCATCATAAGACATGATTGTCATTCCATTATGTTTCCACTTAATGTAACCTTCATATTGATCAGCCACAAATACGAATCGGCCACGATCAGCCCTTGGATACTTATTTCTGAAGTCATTGAGTAAGCCCATCTTCTATCCAGAATTTGGGTAGAAGGGTTCAAACTTTTAAGCCATTAGTTACACACGCCAAGATCTTCAAGAATCATATTCTCGACATATTTTGGTATTTCATCATCAAATGAGACACTACCATCATCTTTTATTTTAAGTTCTACTTCAAATTGAATCATAGGGTAAAGATTCACATATTTCCACTTAACGACATCAATATGTGTGTTTGAAAGATGGAATTTTTCAAGTTTACATATTGGATACCTTCTGATAAATTTAGCATGAGATGGGTGTATTATCAAACTCTTTGGGAATGAGCTCAATTCATCATCATCCAATCCTAAATCTATCCATAGTAGTCTTTTCAAACGGGGTGATAGGTTATCAGTCAATGGCTTGATAGTGAGGTCATCATAAGACATGATCGTCATCCCATTATGTTTCCATTTAATGTAACCTATATAATGATTAGTCACAAATTTGAATTTGTCATGGTTAGCTTCTGGATACTTATTTCTGAAGTTATTGAGTAAGTCTTTCAGTATTATGCTCATAGTCAGATAATTTGGGTAGAAGGGTTCAAACTTTTAAGCTAATATTTATGATTTTCATAAATTATAGTTATTGTCCTCCTTTTAGTTCTTTGAGTATTTCTTTGCGTACTCTCTGTCTCAATACCACTGGGTCCTCTCCATTCATATTTTTTTGAGCTTTAGCCCTTATTTCAGCCTTGAGCTTTTCAAAGTTCTTGAGTTCTTCTATAATCAACGAAAACTGCTCATCAGAGATCTTATTGTCACGAAGGGCTTTGGAAACCAGATCTTCAATGGTGTTTATCTTGGATTTGGCCAGTGTAATGGTGTTTTGATGCTTCACAGCTTTCTTGGACAGATTCTTGGATATTTGTTGACACGCTATGGATGCACACGCAAATACACCACTTACTACACCCAATGGCACAGATGCGATGATTCCGACTCCACTAAGAGATGTCCCCAATCCACCAGCTGCCAAAACGCAAGACAATATACCACAGGTCGAGCTTGCATTCATTAGTACACCCTTGGATCGGTTATATTTTTTGAGTACTGTCTCATAGTGGCTTAATTCAGACTTTAGCTTATTCAAAGCATCACAACATTGTTGAAGCCTGAATGATGGTCCATCAGTGGGGGTTGGAGGAGGTGCAGGAGGTGCAGTAGCCTCTAAGTTGGGATATATTGTCTTATATTCAGCCATTTTGGAATGAAAATCACTTACTTTTAAGATGTTATCTAAATCTTAAACTGAAAGTTATGGGAGAACCCTTCAGATCAAGTTTCTTCCATCCAATGTCGAGGATGCTTAAGTCGAAGTGGTTTATGGGGCTCTTATATTTTTGAACTGGAATGGCTGGGTAATCCTGTGATGGTATGTTGGCAAGGAGGTGTGAGGGTGAGAGTTTCACAGGCTCTCCAGATTGAGTGTTATTCATATATGACGACTTATTGTCCACTATACTACACATAAGTCTCAGTGGCTCCTTAATCTGTATATTTATAGGGTATAACTTTCCAGGGGTTATGGTTTCAGGTACCCCAAGACCAACTTGTAGCCCTCTTGTAAGTTTAATGTTGAAGCTCTTATTGGAATACAGGTAATCAACAGTGTCAGTCTCAATGATCGATAGCTTAGCATTATCCGTATCATTCAGAAATATTGCGTGTATATCACGTAGAGAGTATGTACCGGGTTGAATTATTATGATGGGCCGATTATCCTCCTTGAGAAAGCCCTGGCGATCTTTGAAGTTGACCAATCGTTTGGGTATAATGCAGTCAAGGAGTTGTATCTCCCGAACCTTTTCCAGTGGGGGATCCAAATACACCCTAGTTTCAGACTCATACATAGTAATGCTCAACATTTTGTTTGATTACTCCTTATTCACCTTTAAATTTCTATAATCAGCATCTGATAGGAATCGAGTTTTGATGATGCCACAGCTGGAACATTTACACTTCATCATCGGTCTCCCCTTGGATGTTTTGGTAAAGGTTTCACTACCAGGCACACAACCAGTCAGCTTTTTCTCTTTGACACAGTAGGTCTTCATTTGATTCATTTACGTTTCCTTTTTAACTCTTCTATGAAGTAAAGCACAATCGCCATTATTAACAGCCAAGCATGTTTCCCTAGGAATGAGATGACCTCTCCAGCAGTCTTGAATATAAAGCTTACAATAGCGCCCACCATCCCAGGCAATAATTCACCAAGTTTCTTCCCAAGGGTTTTTAGCCCATCACCAACGCCTTTGCCCAATTTCGATAGCTCTTTGGAGAGGTTGGAGACTATAACGCCAATGACCACTCCAACTGCACTCATTACAGCAAAGACTGTGAATCCGTATTTCTTGAAGATGGCCTTCACGCGATCACGTAATGACATTCGTTCCTGTATTCTTTCATTCTCACCCTCCAGGTTAGCTATCTCCTCCTCCTGATCACCAATCTCCCTCTCTAGAGTCTCTATTTGGCTACTTTCCTCTGGGGTGTTCAGTGGCTTATCCCTATGGAATTTTAGCTTATCCTTCATTTTGGATATCATGGTCTTTCTCTTTGATATTTCACCATCATTAGCTTCCACAACTTCTTCCGCGCTTGGGCCTAGACTATTTTTGATGGTGGACGGTAATTTCTCATTCAATTCACCATCACCTTTGAATAACACATAAGGTTTTGATTCTTTCCTAACCAATGATACAACTACTTGTTTGAATTCATTAAATTTAGCTATAAACTTTGAAGTATCAGCTTTGGGGAATTTTGATCTAATCTTAGTCACAGCTTCATCTTGTTCAATTTCCATCTCTTCTATCAATAAGGGTCGAGTTTCATCAACACCACCAAACGAGATTTCCTCCTCTTCATAAGGATCAATTGGACGAGTGGTTAATGTCTTTGTGATTGGGCTCAAATAAAGTGTATCATCCCCATCATCATAACCTCCATCATCATCACCTGGCTCATTTAGTTTAGTTGGATCTAGATCAGTATCGGGAGCAGTTGCCATATTTGAAGTTGAATATGGGAACTTTCTAAATTGATTTCAAAAGTCTCGTATATTCATGTCGTTTGGGTTCCATATTTCATCGCGGAAACCAGTCTTTGAATTACAGTCTGGGATCTTTCTAATTATAGCAATGGGTAAAACACGTTGTTTGAGTTCACTCTTGGCAATGGCTATAGGATTGAAATCAAATGGCCAGTCTATGACTGGTTTATTACCCATTTTGAGTTGATCAGCTCTAAATCCTACCAAACGAATATATTCATGGGGAGTCATTGTGTTATCTGTTATTTTGTCAGTCATTATATCCACTTGCTGGCAATATATATCAAGGCTAACATACCACCAGAAACATAAACCATTTCTCCAGTCTTCTGATCTGAATTGGGTCTATAATAGTCTGAGAATTTAGGAGGATTGCCAATTTGATTGTATAATCTCAGCGCTTCATCCGTCTTTGATATGTTCTCAGAGGCTTGATTCTTATCACCCTTCCTACGATTCTCAAAGTCAATAAGAGCCATTCGTTTCTTTTGGTCAGCAGCATAATCTTTTTGGAACTTCTCCATGGCTTTGTCATGCCTCTCCCTTTCAAGTTGGAGTTCAGCTGAAGATGAGCCGCTAATGACCTTTGCTAAATAATTTCCACCAATGAAGGCTGTTGCATTGAGGACTGCCCCTCCAAGCATGATTGCTAGAGTCGCCATTTATCCACTTGTTGTTTTATTCTTAAACAATTTCGGCGCATGCGCAGTGGCATAAAATCAACACTTAGAATTTTTCAGTCACCAAAATGGATATGATATCACAATGGCTGATAGCATTCCAATTGTAAATGATACTAATGGGTGTGGTCCCCGTCGTGGTGGCTGTTGATGACATGTTTCTTTGGGTATGATATAGTCTTTGAATTTCGGCTCATCACGTCTAAGTTCATGATTTGAATCGAGATCATAATACCAATTCAAAATATAATCTGTTGCAGGTAGTCTAGGAGGTGGGGTCTCATCATATCCTTCTTCTTTTAGTTGTTCCATATACAAACCAGTCCTAAACATTATTTTGATATGACGCAATAGATCCTTATTGAATCGATCTTTGGCCTCCTCATCCACTTCTTCATTTGTTATGTATGTTATGTAATTTTCAAGTTTAGGCTCATTACGCCTAAATTCATGATTTGAATCAAGTCCATGATACCATTTCACAATATCATCTGTTGGAGGTAATCCAGGAATTGGTACTAAATGAGAATAGCCTTGATTTTCTTCCATTTGTTGCTTATGATACAAAGCAACTCTAAATGAAGTTCTAATATGTTTCAGCGAATCTCTTTGGAATTTTTTAATATCACTCATATTCAAACGCTTGTGGGTAGTATCTTCTGATCCTCTAAATAGGTTTTGACATACATGCTTATAGTCAACACAAGCACCCATTTACCATAGTTCATGATACTGGTCGATGGGTCACCGGTGAATGTCTCCCGAAGAGCCTTTTTGGCCAGCCAGCCCATCCCAGCCGACAATCCAACGAGCACTGCAGAGTCAGTAACTGTCTTTACAAGCTTATTCTCAGCCATTTATGATCACAACAACTCATCTTTTAAGCTATTTTCCTCGTCTTTGACGGGCTGACTTTCTATGACTCTGGGCTGTGGTGGACGAGTTGGTGTTGGTACATGCAAGTCAGCTATTCTATCTCTATAGTTTGTGAATAAGGCATAGGCGGCAAGGCCAATTGCGCCTATAGTCATAATAATAGTTTAAGATGACATATATTTCGGTATCCAATAACCCCTTCCACCAACAGAACCACCCTTCTCATCTCCATTTTCACTCTCTTCCCTTTCCTTCTTCTCCATTTCTTCCCTTTCCTCCTCACGTTTCAAAGCTTCTCTAGCCCTCTTATCCTTTTCTGATAACGCTTTACCAGCTTGAACTCTCTTGGGGTCTTTGACCTTTGTTTTGACAGAAGGCTCTCTAGTGATTTGTTCATTGCTATTGGTTATTGTTTGTTCTGACATGTTGTGACTTAATCATTATCTAAACTTTAAGTCTCCTAGTAAGATGTATACTAGGAAACTATCACATCCCATTCATACCCCTATTTACCTAGTTAGTTACTTATTTCTTCTTAGCCTTCGCTTGATTTAGCAACTCCTTATATGGTATTGATGGAGTTGTTAACTCACCACCACTATGATCATCCTCATTCTTTTCTGTAAACACAGCCTCTTCCTCCTCACTGTCTTCATCATAACCAAGATTTGCAAAAACATTTTCTTCATCCTCTTGTTCCTTCGGTTTGTATTCAATGGGTTTGCTCAATTTAATTGCTTGAACCACAAATTTTATAGATGCGATAGATTCACCACCAGTACCACAAGACCCAAATGTTAATCTTTCTATTCTTAATGAAACTGTTGC
Source organism: Ricordea florida (assembly GCA_949710005.1). NCBI lineage: Eukaryota > Metazoa > Cnidaria > Anthozoa > Corallimorpharia > Ricordeidae > Ricordea > Ricordea florida. The sequence continues at coordinate 13,067,085 of OX453279.1, read as the reverse complement.
ACATGATTTAGTGCTATCATCATCCTTGGATTTTTGAATGTACTTGGTGTAGTCTTCAACCCTTTTACGACCCATGAATGAAGTATGATTTTTGAGATCGGAACCAGATCCAGTGGTATTAAACAAAAGATACATATTTGTATTGCCTTTTTTATTTGTAGTATATGGTAATTTAATCAAATCAATTATTTTCTTATCTTTCACCATTTCAAGTTTGTGTTTGCTTATTTTAGGCATACTTTTCTTAATCCTTTCATCTCCGTAGAATCTGTCAATAGCATCAATTAGTTTGTCTACTATGACATCAATTCTAGATTCAGTTTCTTTGTCACGTAATAGATAACCAAATTTAATACCAACTATGTTTTTAACAATAGCTGGTCTTGGTCCATTTTGATCACAACCATAGTCATAATTTAAACCAAATATATTTTGATCAGCCAATTGAAAAGATAGATTCTTTTTCTCACCATCATCATCCACAAAAACCTTTGAATATGAATATTTACCACCCTTTTTCGGATCTTCTATAACAATAGAGTTCCAGTCAAAATCAGTCTCATCAATTGGTACAAAACGAGTTTTCAATGATGAAGTTGAAGAGGCATTAGAAGATTGTGACATGTTGTTTGCTTTCTGTTGCGTATACACATTTTTGGCACGGCCAACTTAATTTTTAAATTTTTTGTATCACCGGACAGTGTCAATTCCAACTTGATCTGTATTAGTTAGATCATAAAATGTAATAGCAGGAGGGGGATCTCTTAGTTTGAAATGCTTCATGGTGGTAATACCTATTATTAGTAATGTAGCAACCACTCCACCCTTTACTACTATTGAACCAGACACTTCTGACAGCCATTGTTTAACCAATTGGTTGTTCTTCCAATCATTTACTAGAGCGTCTGGTTCATCTATTCCACCATAACCACTAAGGCACCAATTGACTAGTTTAGCCAATAGATGTAAAGGAGGATCTATTAGTCCGTCAGCCATATTCTTACCCGACACCATCTTATACCTCTTGTAGTACTTCTCAACATCCTTTTCTGATAATTTATGTATATCGGACAGGGTCATTTGCATACCAATATACTCCTTGGTAGAGCCTAAACAAGCTAGTATTGAGAGTTCTTCTCTTTTGGATTTCAAATCATCATCGCTAGTGGTTGGTGTTGATTGATGATCATTTACAACAGTTTCATCATTCATGATATCTTCGGGAGTTGTCATGGTTTATACCGTAAGAGCTGGTATCTCTAAATAATTTTGGAATGGATGTCTAAGGGAGAAGCATAGCCTTGCATACTTTTCATTCATAAGATGCTTCTTGTATTTTTTACAAGTTTCGACATCCAGGTCTCCGCCATATTCCTCGAAAAGCATCTTCATCGCCGTTTGTGATGGATTATGGAATGAGACCACACAAGCTACATTTTCACGAAATGGTTTGGCTATAGATGTCAGTTGCTGAGTGAGAACCCACACAGATATCCCTATATGTCTCCCAGAGAAGGCTAAATCAATGAATTTGTTAGATCTATTCTTCAGATCCTTTGAAACGGCACAATCATCCAGTATTATGAGTGCATTCATATCTGAGAAGAACGATGAGCAGTCCATTAACAAATTGTTGATTTCGTCATGATCACTCGCATCTGGTGATAGTACAAAGAATCGTTTGTCCCCCTTTGCAAAGCCTCTATAAGTCTTGTTATGGGCATATGTTGGACAAATCAACACAATATAATCGAATACTTGCTTATAGTGGCCTCGAAGCTGTTCCACTATGTATTGAGTCTTTCCACAATTCGTGGGACCAGTGATGATACAATTGAATGGAATCATATCTTTGAGTTCATTCATCATTACTCAATACATTAACCCCTTTAGATTAATGTTTCTTCTCATGACAACGTGAGAAGAAAAACATACAACAGTCTAATATCTAATCTCCTTTAGACCACCATTAAGAATGGTCATGACGGCGTCAGCAGCAACAAACATGTGGCATGTAAGAACTCTAGTTCCTGCCTTTTCTCTCTTAATTTCTAAAGTCACACCATCACGAGTAGCATGAATATACAAACCATTTCCATGGATATCATTATCTGGATAAGTCCTCAAATCAATCCACAAAGCGAACTTATCTGTATAGAAGTCAGATTCCTTAATTGAATCACTAAGGCCAACTCGCTTAATTATGGATTGCCACAAATCAGTCGCCATCATACCTTTCAAATAAACTTGGTTGGGCACCCCATCTATGTCAATCTTAACTGATGTGATCCTTGGATTTGCAAAAATCTCAGAATCCCTAAGACCTTCTGCATGAGGGGCAGTAAAAAGACATAGTATACCAGTCATAGATCTCCTTGGCACATTAATATGCTGATTTATCACAGCATCATTAGCCTCGGAGATTGTAAAGGTTTTGTGAAGAAGTACTTTTTCATACGTGAATCCTTTCCCAGCTTTGTAGGACGCAACAGCCTCTCTTGCTAAATAATCATTTGATATACACTGATACTCCATCTCCATGTTTATTAATTTATAATCAGGTGGTGTTTCACTGTTTGAATAAACCACAACATCAGAAACTTTAGCCAAAGTCAATTCAAATCTAAGTGGATGTGGTAATCCTCTTGGATAAAATATTCCGTGATCTTTGAGGATTGTGTGATCTAATGGAATAGCATATCTAGTGTTATGAATCACGGCTAAAGTATTATGCTTTGCGTTTGATGTATCTTTATTACCTGCATTGGTTCTAATTTTCCTTATATTAACATCAGATATACCCTGTCTCAATCTATTCTCACGATCTTCAGTTGTCAAAAACAAATCATGATAAGTTTTGAATAAATCAAATCTACTAAGATCCTCTATGATTTCACCACCAAATAGAACCTTATATTGTGAAATTAGATTCCTGCCCAAATTATTAACAAGAGTGTTGTCTTTGTGCCCGGTTACAACCATATCAAAGGTTATGTAGACACTACCAGGAACAATCACTAAATTCTCACTCAATTTGGGTATTTCAATGTATAATGTCTCGCCAGGTTCTGCAGATGATGGGTTTAGCGTGACCCTATTTAATGACGTCATAGCCTTCAACCCTTCGCGAGTTCTTGGAACACGATTGGTATCAAGAATGCTTGGTATAGAAGTCATTTTAAATGCTTATATTCTTGTTTATAAATGAGTGATTCTAATGTTTTAAATCGATTATATTACTCCACTGATGGATACTGGAAAGGATACTCGGCCATACCCAAATTAGCCAAAGCAGCCAAAGTTAGTGAAAAGGTCGCCAAAGAGTGGTTAGAGAAGCAAGCCTTGTGGCAAATTTACCTCCCAGCCCCCTAGTATATACCCAGACCACATTGGAGAGTTAATAAGCCTAATCAGATTCATCAAGCGGACTTGTTGTTTCTTCCTCATGATACAGTGAGAAGAAAAACATACCGCTATGCCTTAGTTGTGATTGATATTGGTTCAAGATATAAGGATGCTGAAGCATTGATCTCAAAGGAGAGTGGTGAAGTTGCTAATGCCTTTCAAAGGATTTATTCCCGTAAATTGAAGTGGCCACAAACATTAATGGTGGATCCAGGAACAGAATTCAAGGGTGATGTAACAACTCTTATGAATAAGCATCAAGTTACAATCCAGCGTAGTGAAGCTGGGAATCATAGAGCTCAGGCTTTTGTTGAGAGGGCCAATAGGACTCTCGGTGAGAAGTTATTCAGCCATCAATACGCTCAAGAGATGGTTAGTGATAACAGATCCACAGTTTGGGTGAACAGATTGCCCAACATCATGAAGACCCTCAATAGTGAGACCACCCGTATTACTGGTAAAGAGCCTGAGGAAGCTTTGAAAATGGATTCAATTGGTACTAAAACTCCAGACTATAAGCGACCTGTGGGATTGGATGAGAAGAGATTACCTCCAGATGTCCAAGTCAGATATCTATATGCCCCTGGTGAAGATGAAGGTGGGGACAAACGACGGGCTACTGATCCCATATGGAGCCTTGAGGTCTATGATTTGGCCCGAACCATAATTGAACCGGGTCAACCAGTCTTGTACTATTTGAATGGGGGCCCAAAACGTGGATTTGTTCGTGAGGAACTTCAATTTGTACCCCAAGACACTGAATCACCACCTTCTAGCGTTCTGAAGTGACCATGTGCATAAGTATTTATCCCATCTTCCATTATCACACGTTTATCGTCCTCGCGTGATAATGCAATCTTATTAATTGTTTCAGTATATATTTCATGCTTATGACTCCTTATGGTATTCATCTTCCTTCTCTGGAATTGGCCACTAAAAAGACAAGTCTTGTAATCCTGGAAACTTATACTCTTACTCACCACTGCTTTGTTTACACCCTTACACTTCTTGACTTCTTTCTGTTTATCCGTCTTGAAGGCATACAGTTTAGCCCTTAGACCCACAAATTCCGTTATCTGCTCACCACCAGCTTCATCCTTGAACATCCCTCCAACCTTCTTATTCACTCCGGTTTCAATTCCAGATGGATGGTCCTTGGGATAATTGCTGGTGTCGAATTTCTCTCTGACATCTGGACTTATGTCATTATAGAAGTCCTCAGTCTGGATAACATAGGCTAAGGAATCTGTATCTGTGAATAACAACTTGGCATCATCTCCATACTTTGGCTTTATGTAATTGTAATGAAAGTCATACATGGTTATCTTACTCAAATCCAGAATAGCCAATCCTAAGTAAATAGGTTTATCAAAGAGCAGTTTAGTTTTCTTCATATGGAAAGCAGTCAATTCCTCACAGAATATATTCCTATGATGGAAGTTTGGCTTCACAATCAACTTACGTGCTTTCTTCTCATTAGTGACCAACTGAATATCCACCCTCTTCCTAATATTCTCCATAGTCTTACCAAACACCGAGTTGTTCATCAATTTGAAGAAATCTTTTTCAAAGTCATTCTCGGCCTTGGCTCTAAGACTATTGTTCAAGTCAATGTAAGACCTCAACCACTCAGATTCTTCGAATTTTAACCCTCTATGTACTTTGATTAACTTCAATCCTAAAGATAAATACTGTTTCAGTGCTTCATGATGTAAGATATACTTCTTCTTGTCCCTCAAATTGGGAATTAACTTAACAACACCTTCCACATCCAATCTCTCTGGGGCCAATGGATAGTCATTGTGTAGATCATGTAGCTGGAGTGGGTATTCCAAATCCACCTCCAATATGCATGGATGGTCTCTCCAATCTGTCAATTCCTGATCATCCATCCACTCAAAACCATGAGTTGGTAAAGCCTTGGTCATTGCATAGCCATAGAGTCCATTAGCGTCTAAATATGTGATGTACTTTGTAGGCAATTCTGGATCATACTCCTTCATATATGGATTGTTAGCTTTCCCATGCCTAGTGGAGATCATTGAGATACCACCTCTGATGCCATTCTCGATCATAATCAGCATATCTGGATCTCTCAATAGCTCCAATTCCACCTTGGTTATCTTCAATGTGGCATCCCAAGCCAATCCAGGTGCAGTAAAATGCCATGCAGGATCCAAACCATAATTTCTCATACAGACCCCTCTGAAGTTCTCAAAAACATCAGCCAATAGGATTACATCTGTTTTGAGATATAAATCATGGTAATCCCTAAAGTTTCTCATACCAAAGGTATCCCACACGTTTCCAGCATGTTGATAATCCTCATCTGATATATCAACATCATAGAGTTTCGAATAGAATTCATCCTTAGGTGGTAGACCAGACACTTGTAACTTATCAAACCCATCAAACCAATCATATGGAAATACACCCTTTCTAGCCAATAGTTCAAAGTTTCCCCCTTCATAGTACCTCGAGAGATTTTCCAGAGACTCTCTTGGTAAGTTATCAACCAAACTGGCCAAACCACTTGCCATGAACCTAAAACTGTCTATGAATCTAATGGAGCGTTTAATCTGAACCTCCTTCCCCTCCTCCTCCTCATCCCCTTTTACCTCCTTCTTGAACTTTTCAACCACAATCTCTTTTGTGAATGAGATGTACTTTTCATCATTGAGTGGGATACAATCTATCTTACCCTCTGATACCCCCATCTTCTTGATAAACAAATGACTGTCATATCCAGACAAATTGTGGAATATGACTGGGAAAAACTTAGGGGTGCTGAATTCCAGGTTACATTTTCTGTGGGCTGGCCCTCTGTACCTACCTGTAAGATGACAGTGATCGATCACCTTATCATTTCCCAATTCACCCTCACAAATATGACAGTGAGTAGCCTTTCTATACTCCCTTTGATCGCTATTCTTTATTATAAGCTTCTTTTCAGACTTGAATTGATTATAGATCTTCTTGATGTCCTCCTCCAAGCTTTCCTGGAACATTTGTGGTATGTCATCATCAGATGAGTTGGCTGTACGCATCACTAACTTAGGCTCAAAGACCTCATCATCAAAACACTTGATAAGGTAACAAAATCCTGATGGCTTGTGCTTCTGATACTGATTTGTGAAGCTATCCCTATCATCCGGGGAACAAGTATCCATCTTCTCCGTGAAACACTCGAAATCCGCATAGATCACAAATGGCACTTGCATCTTTCGTCTATGGTTCTTGAAAGTAATGTACTTTGGACTGCCATCCTCATTCATAGGCATCTGTACTTTGACTGCTTCGTTGTTTAGGCAATATTCCATATGCGTTTCCAACGACTTTTCAGAATTGAATGAGTTTAGGCAGTTATCACAATAGAAACGGGCATGCTCGTTCTTATTATACTCGACAAGTCTTGACATATTCTTGATCCAACAGTAGTGATTTGTCTCATCATTTGATATTAAAAGTAGGTTTATCTTTGGCACCCCTGACTTATTACTACGTCTGATTAGGGTTGGCCCACCATTCTCATATCCAAGTATATTGATACCATAGGGGTTCTGCCTTTCAAACTTGTCTACCTGATTTGTAGCAATAGCTGAGACTGGAAACTCTATTCCTGACCAGTCTAGTTTCTCTGAGTTCTCCCTCATCTCCTTATTAAGTCTTCCAGCATCCTTCTCCCTTGGAAACACAGCAGACGTCACTGCCCATTTGAAGCACTCCTGGTCTTCTTCATTCTTAACATTAATAATTGCCTTCTTAGCGGCCAATTTAGGTGGTAATTTAATATATGAAGTTCCAGAAAAAGGTTGAAATGGGTTTATGTGGATACGAAAATCTACAACATGGTCAAACACCCATCCAGAGCGCTCATTCTCATATTTCTCCACCAATTCAATCAGTCTAGCTTTGATATTATCAAACATAGTAAATGTGTTTGTTGAAGCTGTTACTGTCTCCATCTGCGAATGAAAATGACCTTGACTCTGCTCAATAACGCGATTATCCTGGTTATTCCTCCTTATGAAGCCACATGAAAAAATACACTTCAACTTGAATGGCTTCTTCTGTTTACGCATCAAACCATATAATTGTGATCTAACATTGCTAAGGAATGAAGTTGGATCATAACCACTTCTACCCTTTATTATATAGGTCTTCAAAAAGCCTCTCAGAGCCGTTTCATGTCTTTCTGGTATAAAATAATCAGACTCTCTGAGAATATTAGCTGCCTTTCTTAATCTCTTAGTGATGGCCCTCTTATTTGGTTCTCTAACATTAGATCCTATCCAATCTATGGTCTTATTAATTTCATTCTTGGCTAAACCAATAGCCCTTCTATATGAGGCGCGAGCGGGCTTTGTTCTTGTGGGTATAATTGGACCAGAAATCGGGACATTAGCTTCAGATACTCGTGGGGATCCGACAACATTAATGAGTTCTGCTTTACGAATCTTGGCATAGCCTTGTGTACCAATCTTCTTGGCTATGATTCTCAGTGCATTCACTGTCAAGTTCTCGGGTTGGACATCTGATAACGCTTCGAGCAATTCAGCCTTTCTAAATCCACCAGCCTTTACACCAGCTTTTTTAGCTATTGACCTCAACTCTTTCACTGGTAAGTTCTCCATAGCATCAATTGGATTAACAATTTATAATCCTTAAACCAATCACTATGCTACTTAAGACCTTATTTAACTTTTATACTTTTGTAACACGATACATGTTACAAAAATTCCATTCATAATTAATCAATGATCATCGTCAGTATAACAATATCTACCTCTGCATTTATCAATCAAATGATTTACCAACTCATTATAACCATCTCTTTCCCTAAACTTCTCATTAACACACATATACACTTCTACATATTTGATCTTATAATCTTCATAATCAAAAGGTTTAATAAGATACTTGTAATCATTATCAAAATCCATTTCACTTTCATAATAATCCATAGCATATTCATGACCAAACTTACAACCCTCATAAAAATTATCAAAAAGAGCTTCAACACTAAAAATATCTTTTATTTTCATATCTCTGTTAAGCACCATAGCACTATAATGTATTGAAACTCCATCATCAAAAAGTTCATAAACATCAGTGGGTGATAAACGTATTAAACAACCAATCAATTTATTTCTCATTCTCTTAATGAATTCAAAATTATCCAAACCATTTTCATTCTGAAACCTAAAATTAAACCAATTAAAATTTCTGTTAAATTCCATGTTAAAAATCATTTCTCCAATCCGTACCAATCACTACACCACCCAAACCCAAATTTCAATTTCACACACCCTACCCCACGTTACAAAAATAATTCATCACAATCAGTAATAAGTCCCCCAACGATCTTTCAACTCTTGAAACTCTTCCACATCAAGACACCAATATACAAACCTACTTGGATACCATGCCACAGACATCATATCTTCCCATATTTGATCTAGAAAAACACGTTTATGTCTTCGCCTACAAACTTCATGAATTAACTCATTCAAACATTTATATCTTACTTGAAATACTTTACGAAACATTTTATGAAAATGTATAATTACTCTTACATATACTGACTATACTGACTATAAACAAATGGTCCAGTAACACCACAATAACCTCTCCATTTATCAATAACAAATTCATGATTACTTTCACATCTATCATAAAAGTCCCTAAAAATCTTTTTACTACTAAAAATATCTTCTATCTTCAATGATCCACCACCTACAACTTCAAAAGCATCATAATTATAACCATCAATGTTATACTGTAATCTCACATCCTCAACAAACACTTTAAAACGTGAAACACGGTTAATTAATTCCTTCTTAATTTTATGAATAAATTTACGATTATCCAACTTCTTTTTATTATAAATATAAAACATACACAAATCTAAACTTTCACAATAATTCAATCTCTTGAAACTCATTCTCTTGTTACTCATCATTCTCTTTTGCTCAAAATCGTATACCAATCGCTACCCAACCCAAACCCAAATTTCAATTTCACACTCCCGACCCCACCCCCCACAAAGATACATTTTGGCACCTTGACACTCCCAAACAAAAAATCGAAATCGACAAAAAATCATCGACCAAAAATCGAACAAGTTGAGACCCAACATTTTTGACCACACCCTAAAAATTCTGGCCGAGCTCGGTCCAGTCCACGAAAAAAATTGACCACACCCTTTTGCGCCAGAATCGGTCAAATGCAACTACTAGAATTAAACCTGTCGGTTTATATGTAAATGAAGATCTGGCTAAGTAGACCCTAGATAAGCGTGAAGAGCAGAGAACCTTACGAACACTTTATTTTTCTCTAGTCTATCCATACTTTTTTACTGCAACTTAGTTTGGGCCTCCACTTACAGAACTAATCTTATTCGTCTTGAGATTTTACAGAAACGGGTGATCAGAACTATAGCTAAAACCACTTTCGATGCACATACTGATCCAATCTTTCAAAATCTTGGTATCTTAAAATTTCATGATATATACTTAATACAACTAGGCATATTCATGTACGCCTATCAAAATCATACTCTACCTTTAAAATTTCATGGTAAATTTACCTTACAAAAACAAATTCATTCGTATAATACAAGAAACTCGTGTAAATTTCGTCTGCCTTTCTGTCGTACTCGAACCAAACAATTTTCCGTTTTTTATCAAGGACCTAAATTTTACAACACCTTAAACACCAACATCTCCAACGCTTCCTCACCTCTTTCCTTTAAAAGAGCACTTCAGGCATTTATTTGTAATAATTATTAGTATTCTCCAACAGAAATCATGCGAAAAAGCCTTTTAATATTCAACATTATTTCGTAAACTTCCGCAATATTGATTAGTTTAATTTTCCACCTGATATTATTTTGTATCCGTCGCCGTAATTTTTATGCCATCTTCGAAAAATTGTAATTGAGGAGGCCTAATTAACATAAGCTCTAAAGTTTCTTTTAGGCCTCCTCGCCATTTCTTCCTACATTTTTTTGGCATTTCTTTATAATTATTGTAATCGTGTGACAAATAAATAAATACAAATACTAAAGGGATGTGAGCCTGTGAGTAGGGAACCAATCAGAGCGCGCGTTTGCTCATATCCAGGGGTTGAAGGTATACTAATCTGTGATAGATAGTGAGTAGCGTAGCAGTGTGCCCTTGCTCACAAAATGGCGGCCGCTTCTTCACATTTTCCAAGTGTCCGTGAAGACGATTTAGACAGTTTACTAGTCGAGGCTGTTCCAGAAAAGACAAAGTTTTGAAGGACTAGTAGATTTATACTAAAACAATAAAATTATTTGCTCTCAACTTCTATGCGTCAACTATCATGCGATAGAAATCTCAAGCTCATAATCTAATTGTTTATTATAGTTCACCATTAAATTTTCTCCGATTCTTAATGGGTTTAAATTGATCACGTGACGCGATAGAGTTCATCCGCAGAGAGACACTATCAGCCCATAGTGCCCTTACGAGGAAAATACCCGGATGGATAGTACTCGTCCGTGAAAATGTGAATTTTCTGACAGTTATACCGTGTTTTTTAGCTAATCTACGTTGCTAATTATTGAAATTTCAGGCTGTGCGCATGGATAAATTTTCAATTGATCTGCATTTAGTAGATTTTGACTGTTTTTCAACAAGCGCGGAAAAAAATTTAGTGGTGAACAATAAAGACAGTAGAGTGTTTATGTCTCGGAACTATCGGTCTGATAGTTGCCCCTTGGAAATTTGATGTTCTTAAAACTAGCATATTTTCCCTCGAAACTTCGCTTCTCGGGCAAATATTTGTTTTAAGAACATCAAACAGAAAAACTCTATTGTTTAAATAGAAACACGATTTTTAACCAATCAGCGCATGTATTTTCCTCGGGATATTTTCTAATTAACAAATCGAATGTGGTTTAGCGTTGTCTGTACTCTTATCGACGACGAGTAAGCGTCATCACAGTGGTCAAAATGTTGTGGACGCACGAGGCGCAGCGATAATAGATAAGAGTACAGACAACGCTAAACCACATTCGATTTGTTTTTTACCACAATATCAACGCCAAATAAACTGTTGTTTCAGAGCGTGACCAAGATCGTGACCAAGATCGTGACCAAGATCGTGATACAAAGAAAGAGCAAGCGTTGTCTATAACTTTCTCGCAATCTGATTGGTTTATTCCTCAAAATGAGTGCTTCTGATTGGCTATTACAACAAGAAAAAAGCTACCACAAGAATTTTGAATCAGGCGAAGCGACCGTAAAGTTGAACGTTTATTCACGAAAATACAACTTCAACTATTCAGTTACTGCAAAAATTCAAGCAGAATCATATTGATTTTGCGGCAAAACATACACATTGGCATTTGCAATGGTGCAGCCATGGAAGAAGCCATTTGGGAAAGGCAGGAGTTTTAGGCAAGGTTACTCGAAGCTGGCATCACTGGAACATGAACAACTGCTGAACTCGCTTCTTTACTAAGTAGAGAATTTGAGAGGATGTTGGAGCAGTTCTTCAACTGTTTTACAGATGGTCTGGAGTTATAACTTGATATGTTTTGCTCGTTAGCATGGCCCGAGATCGACATCATGTGGCGTGAAGGAACGTTGGCGTATGACCATAGCGTTATGGCGGTTGCTCGCACCGAGTGGGTAGTGTACATCTGGGACAGTCCAGTGCCAAGGGAGATTTCCTTCATCACTGCTGCTAGCGTATTCACTCCGAGAGGGCTGTTCACGTACCAGATCATATCCGGTTCTTTGGCTTTCGGCGACGATCTTTGGAAAAAGGCCAGCTGTTACGCGTTGAGTTTCTGTACATATTTCGACAGGCACCAGTACGAATCACCGATCTCCCCTGTTGAGTACAGTCCAGTGAAGCTTTCGTGGCTGTTTTTTTCTGAAATTCCTCCTTAGTGGTTCTTTGTCTGGACACTATGGACCATTTCAGCATACTCATGCCCTTCTGCATCTCTCGTGAACCTAAAGCTATCTGCTTTGAGCTGCCTTTGACTCTCGCAACCTCGCCGGCACCAGAACAAGGTTACGATAAACCACACTCGGCGGAGAAGACCCGCAGGATCGTTGAAGCTCAGAAATGGACTGCTTTTTAGATTCTCTGTCTTCCTTCTGGATGACGGGCTTGTGTTGTACGTTTTCTTTTCCTTCTCTACGGTCCAACTTCAGCTTACACTCTAGCATTTTGTTGAACTTCACAAACAAGGGGTTCTTCGTGATATTCACTTCCCGTCCGTTGGCTGCGAGATGTCTCTCGAGAGCATTTCGTATACCGAGAAGGGACGACCTACTGTATTCTTCTCCCTTTTTGTTCTGGTCTCCGCATAGAATTTTCTGAGGACGTTATCCAAAGATTCAAACGTCATGGTTAACAAGTTACAGGGCAGTACTTTTTCAAGGCACCATTCTGCGAGTACAATGTAAACAATAACAAAGTTTTAAACTTTTAACGTACACTTACCTGGAAACTTGTTGCAACTTTTTTTAATGATGTATTTACCTTCAATTGTGCCAACAATCCACTTTGTATTTTTCTTCGTCCCCTTAGCTTCTGCGTTACTTATAATTGTTGTTAGATCCTCGTCTGTAAGCAACGCAAAACGAGCATTTTCGGGTTTTTTCAATGTTTGAGGCCGACATTTACTTGGGTTAGTAATGCTTTCTTGATCCTTCTCGATAGTTTCCACGCAACGTACCAGCTCTTCATCACTTATATCGTCGCTTCTATTAGTTATATCATCTTCCGTTGTAAAGTCCCAAAAAATATCAAGATTAAAATTTGGGAACACCTCAGAGTCATCCATGTTTGAGAGCTGAAAAAGGCATTGCGTGACACAATGACGCCAGCAGCGTTGTCTGGACTCTTATCGACGACGCTAAATTAGCCAATCAGATTGCGAGAATAGAAGCAATTGTGGTAAAATTATATATAGCTGTCCGTTCGCAGGCCTGGTTATCTGACAACATTACTGCATGTGAATTTCCGCCATTACGAAATCCGTGAATGTTTTGAAAATAATGTGAATTTTGTGGAAACCGAAGTACATCCCATTAAGAAGATCTCCGAGATATACAAGAAAGAGTGGCGAGAGATCGTCGTTGAGTAAGTTTGAATGCCGCAAAATCAGCGCACGGGAAGCGGCGACTCAAAGCAGAGATTGAGAAAAGACGGTAGGGACGATAACAAGAGACATCGCAGGAAAGATAACAACTGCTCGCTCAAAAAAGGGAACGGAAACAGCAAGGAAAAGGACCAGGAATACAATCAAGTTAGATTGGAAATTGAACTTGTTATCGATAGAAAGACTCGTTTTTGCTATACAGGACATGAGAGAGCGATTACATAACGAAACTGGCTAACAAAATTTAGCAAAACGACTTAGAACGGAAACCGAGTGGGAACGACTTCAAAAAGAAGATGGAGAATTATTCTGAAAAATTACACACTGTAAAATATAATAATCACAAGGCAAACAACAATGAAAACAGATTCAGTATTTAAGGAAAATTATGGCAACAGCATACAGACAGAATCAGAAGACGAACGACAAAACAGATTACCATATCGTCGTGAAAAAAGTGCCAGGAAAGGGGAAACAGAAACCGACCGGAAGAAATGAAAGATTACAGTCACGTAGTATTAATACTGCAATGAGAATGCGAGTAGGTATTTTTCGTAGTAAAACGATTGCCTTCCATTTTAAAGAAATTCCCAATACAGAGGTTGCATTTGTGATAGCAATTAGTTATAATTATGTGATCTGATATCATTGCAACAGTGAAAATATATTGTAGATTTGTTTGATGCAGCAGTTGTGCGCAGCATTTTCAACAGAAAAGATACCAAACACTAAGTGACTGGTTCTGCAATATTATCAGTGATCAATGCAATTATTCGAAAATAAACTACATGTTATCTTTGCTACAAATATGTATTATTTAAAAGGTTTCATTGAGATAGACGAGTTCAAAATGGGTTTTTACCTTTGAGTTCCATGCATCCCTAGGAATTACTCTCTTAGCCCCCACCCTTTTCCCACAAATGAAAAGTTAACTTAAGCCCTACTTCGCAAAATTAGGCATAACATCTTAACCTTTTTCCTTAATGCTGTTTAATTCATTTTTGTGATGTCAAATTCAATATAAAGTTGACCTTTTACATTGGAAAGACTCTACAAAGGAGAAACTAGAGTTTCTAATGCCACAATTTTTACGATCTTTCTTATATATTCATTGCAAGGGTGCTGTATGTAATGACAAGTCTTTGAAGTTTCCTAAATGCCCTATGCTTTCAGTCATGATTCTCCACACTAACTGCATGGACAAATGACTGCACTAGCATGATTGCCACACGTCAGGACGTGGCCAGGGAAAACTATTCTTCAAGGTCAGGGAAAAGTCAGGGAATTTCATTTCGAGTCAGGGAAAGTTTAAGTTTTTGAGAGAAGTCAGGAAAAAGTGAAATGTAAGAGTACTGATTTGTTTCGAGCCAATTCAGTGATGATTTGATGTAATCAAGAATGTGACATGAAATGTCTTGGATTGGTAGAATTAAATGACAAGCTGATTTCGGTTTTCCAAGAAAATCAATCCTTTTTCCATGACCGTTTTTTAAGAAACTATCAATCCATGTACACTGTATGTGACTTTCTGAAAGCATATTAAATAAATGGGTGGAGAGGTTGGCTGTGAGGAGAGGGTGGAGGCCATTACCAGGCCTAATTAGTGACTTTTCTAATTTAGTTGGCAAGGGAAATTTTACATTTCTCAGGGAAAAGCCAGGGAATTTCAAGATCCTGTGACTCTGGCAACCATGACTAGATTCTACGTCAAAAGAAGAAATGGTATTGTTCAGAGTTGAGTAACTTTTACCACCTCCGATATAAACCCTATTCAGAAGAAAACTGTATTGCTTGTAATAGTAGAGGAACAATACCTTTTCCCAGATTAGGAAATACATCCCCACCCCATGACAGTATATTATGTTATAATAGTCCCGATACTACGCGAGAGACGATTGGTCCAAACAGCGTCCTTTATCACAAAGGACGGTGCTCGCGTCATTCCCCGGCTTTGCGCAGTGAAAAAAGTGGCGGACTTTTTGAAAGAAGAGTACAGCTTTTCGTTAAAAATGTTCTGACCGAGCTCGAACAAAGTATCCCTTACACTTAAACGAATGCGAAGATGAGGAGCTCTAGGAAAATGTCCATATAGAGGCTGATTTAAACAGCTAAGTCAGCACTTGTAAAAATGTGGAGTTAAATTAAGAAAAACAGGACGACATCAACCAGGAAACAATCAAACAATGGCGTTTTTGAAGGAAACAAAACTGCCGTACAAAATACAGTTTGGTTGGTTTCATTGCCAAGCTTTGCAAAACAAGAACGTGAAATGACCAGTTTACAAGTCTTCTCCGCTGAAGACGTGAAGGTTGACGGCAAAAATTCGAAATGGACTACTAACGGACCAATTCATTCAAACAAGACCATTCAAACAAGAGGCTCTAGAAGCCTACACTGAGCTGCCTGTGTGGGGCCTTGATACACAAACGGTTCAATTATTTAAAACTGTTTTATCAAACCATTCAAATTTGTAACACAAGAAATTGGATAAATCAAACAAGTTGATTAAGTAAGTTATACCACCGTAAGGTGAATGGGAGGTGCTGACGTTTCGAGCGTTAGCCCTTCGTCGGAGCGAATGATTGATTTCGGAGCGATTTCGCTCCGACGAAGGGCTAACGCTCGAAACGTCAGCACCTCCCATTCACCTTACGGTGGTATAACTTACTTAATCAACTTGTTTGATTTATCCAATTTCTTGTGTTTCAATTTCCCACCGACGCAGCACCAGTTTCTTTAGAAACTATCCCCACAATTCAAATTTGTGTCAGTTTTACTCAGTAGAAGTGTATAAGGATCTGACTATGAGTTCACGTTTATCAGGAGAACGAGTTAAAACAGCGTAAATATCTCTGTACGAGACGCTTGCGGGAGCGTTCACTCGGGCTACACTTTATGTCTTCGAGCAAACTTGAATGTTAGTTGACGCCTAAGGTTGGCATACTATATGGATGGTTCGGCACAGCAAAAAACCTGTGTAACGGACACTATCTCTTTTCGTGATTGTGTTACTTACGTCATCGTTTAACTATAATAGGGACTTTAAGCACCGAAAACGGGGACGGGGACGAGGACGGGGACTCCAAAACCCGCAAAAAGACTGGGGAGAGAACGCCGTTGTGGGGGGAATTTCTAAACAGTTAAGCAGCCAGTACAAAACGCCGCTCATGTCTTTGAAAGAAGTTCGAAGTCAACTTTTGATTAGCCACGATGATGGTGTGATAAACGATGAGGAACTTGTACTCCTGCACGATTTAAACAGGTCCGATAATCTTGATCTTCCGTACAATTCTTATCCCGGTTTTGACTTCGATGATTTGGAAGACGACGAGTGCCTTTCAGAGTTTCGCTTCTAAAAGAACGACTTACCATTTCTGACTGAAGTATTGGGAATTTCTGAGGTAGTGGAGTGCTATCAAAGAAGTATCTGTAACTAACATTACATTTCTAACTCACATGTTCGTAAAATGGTGCGGTCTCGATCAGCGTCTCGACGTTTCTGTTTAAAAACAAACCATCAAATTAAAGAATAATCTCACTTTATGAAAGAAAAAAACCGATGAAAGTTATTTTAATTTGTCTCCCGGGAATATTTAACGTTTAGATAGCAAAGAAGGCGACAAAGAATATTCACGTATTCAGCCAACGTCAAAGTGACTCGTTTCACGTCGGGGCCGAACGCAGAACGTCAAACTTTTTCCCGCCAGTCATGCGCAAACGATTATATGGATTTTCCCTGAGAGCCTGCGTTCCCCGTCGCCGTCGCCGTCCCCGTGCTCGTTGCTTAAAGTCCCTAATATCTCTTTGTCATTCCTGTGACATTTTTCAGTCACTGGCGAGTTGCGTTGTTGTTCGGCCTAAGAAACGTGCTGGCACGTTCGGAAAGAAAGACAGAAAGGCCGTAGGATTGTAGGATCGTAACGATTACTGAGGGTATATAACGTTATTAGTTTTGTTTCTATAGAGTCCGCAATGGAAATTCGTTACGGTTATGAATAATTGTATTGTTTAGATGTGTCGGTATGCTTGCTCCACGTGCTTAAGTTCAGATCGTTTCATCCACTTTAGATTCTTTAGTAATTTTGCCGATCATTTTATTTTCAGTTTTTACGAGATTTCAAGTAAATAAATTAATCCTGGAAGATAGATGCTTGGAGTTTCCGTTTATAAAACATTTCTTCCTCTGATGCGGCGTCGATGGCACAAATTGATAGATGTCGGCGTCCTCCCCGTTACTACCTACCAGACTGTATATCCCACCGCAGTTCTTGTCGACGTCGTGTTGAAGCTGAGCGATTTTAACAGAAAGATTTCTTAAGGTTCTGCAGAAATTTCATTGATAATTGTGTTTGTTTACTAATAGGATTAATGTTGAGCTTCCTTGGTTCCCACGGTAGAGAAACAATTGTGACACTTGATGCCATTCAGCGTGATCCCAAGTTTAATATCGAAAGCGAAGAAGCAATATTTGGAAAGAACAACAAGTACGGAACATTTTAACCAAGCCTTAGCCTGTTCTTTGACTTGCGAACCACTCGTACCGACCGCTATCATGCTATGGATACTTGGGAGTAACAATGTCCATCGTTTAGTTTTCAGCGACGAGAACAGTAGACCATGATCTTGTCGCCAGCGCCGCACCATGGATTCGATTATGCCGCATTCTCTGGCAATTTCCGAATTGTTTTCGACTTCCTCTGCCTCGGCGACGTTTTTTAACTTAAAGCAAATTAGAGTCTACGATGTACGAGACGCTTTAGGCGTGACTACAAATACTACCACAAGCCGACCTTGCAGTTGCTGTGCGACTTCAGTCGGATCTGGACAGTTAAATTTAACCCTAAATGGAGGGAAAGCTCAATTGGTACCACGGCTTATAGTCATGACTTTTAAAGCTTCATTCTCCGATCTCAAAAGGACATATTTTGTTTGAAGATCAAATAAAACACAACTTTGTGTTACATCCATTTCACCGCCATGAAAAAACAACTAAATATTCTATTTGAGTCTCCACAGCTCGCGGGTGACGTCACTGTTATCCCTTATATGGGCAATCTTGCGCAAGAATGGAATTTTCTAACTGGAGAAAACAGGAAAAAATAAACAAACCCCATTTTAAGACTGGGACTGCTACAGGTATCCCAAAAACAGAATTTGTTACAATCAATTTCCTCTCCCATAGTTTACATTCCTGATTAACCATTCAAAGGCCCTTTTCTGGTATTTCGTCAGCCTTTTAGGTCTTTGGTGGCATTGCTTCTTCAGCTATCCTGTTTGTTATAGTTAGTTTGGCTTCTTACATTTCAGTTTTTATCCCTCATCTTTTATCAGTTATCTTCATAGCAGCGTTTTTTCAGCTTATTCAGTAATTTCGCTTTGTTGATTTGTTTTTTTTTGTCGTCTATTAATACGCACGACTTTTCGTTCTTTTTTTGTAATCTTGAACCTTATTCATTAGTTGTCACTTGTTTTTACATAATCAGCACCTCAATCTTATTTAAAGCTCGTTTTTTATTCAAAACTTGAAGAAACTGAAGGTCTCGGACCGAAACGTTTTTATTAAATTTTTAACGTTTTTTACCATCAGAAGTTGTTCGTCCTCACTTTCTTTTAACAGTCTACATATATAGAGTTATTACTCCATGGAAAATGCGCGCGTACTATTGAAAAGTGGATTAACCATTCAAACATTAGCATTTCTTTCAAGTATCCCTGGAAGGCAACTTTGTGAAACGAATGAAAGGACCATTTTCACCCCATAAACCAAGCTCCTGTAGAAGATCTTGAGGGACCTGGAGCATGTAATGTTCCCTTCAAAAAATTATTAAAACGTGTCACCCTAAAATTTTCCAAAGCATACCAAATGTACGCTGTAGCGAGGATTGCATCAAATTTAGAGTGCAAGCTTCCCGCAATTTTGACAAGGTAACAATTTTTTAACATAAAAACATGCTAATACCTTAGAATGTCCTATATATGTCAAACCAGATGGTGGAGAATGCTTTGTGTTCAATTTATATGAAAGGAGACATATATGAAGTTGAAATATTTGAAGAAAGTGGAATTTTGAAACACATTAAACCATATGATGTGATACTTGCAGACAACGGTTTCCCTATGCAACACCTAGTAAGTCCCCCTCAGGCTCACATGTGCATTCCCACTTTTCTGAAAGGTAGGAAAGGCCTAGGTGCAGCAGAAGAAACTTTCAAATCTTCCGCCATTTTCATATTCCTCTCACAGAAGACCTGTTTTCTTGTCCGAGTCTTGCAAGGGGGGGGGGGGGGGAATTTTGGCATCATCTCACGTTAATTTACTGTGTGAAACTACTTTATATGTTTTTCCATACACCGGCTTATAAATATCAGGCGTCATGTGTCGAGAGCTTGGGCCACCTGAGGTACATCTCGACAAAAACGTTGACCAATGGAAAGGCTAAATTATAACATTTCTATTTGATAAAGATCTTACCTCATTTTCTGCAAGAATCGCTTGTATGATGAGTCTAAATCTTGCAAATAGTGCAAAGGAATACCACTTTCAAATTCCTTAAAGAAAGAGGACAACATAAGCTTCAAAAAAAAAAGTTGAGTTGAAAATCCTCTGATTGGTGTAAATTAATTTTTTAAGTACATGTATAGTAGTTGTTGTTTCTCCAGGGCTGTGAATTAAAAAAAGTCCAAGCAAACTTGATGGACCAAATTAAGTAGAGGAAGAATTCAAAGTTACATGTAGGTATCAAACAATCAAGTTACTTTTCTTGTTAGGTTTCCAGGGACTTGGGTCATGCTAAACTAATGGCTCTGGGTTTTAACAAAAAGCAAAATTTTTCGATGTAACGGAGCACCTACATTTTTGAAGAAATAAAAGAATTAGCATGACACAAGCACTTAACTCTGGATTTTGAATTTTTAAATTATTCATGATGCAAAAATATGTACAACTCTTAAATCACATGTTTACTTTTTTATTGCACAACTTTTAATTTAAGGCAACTGAATCAGGTGACAAATTTTCAGTGTTGCTGAAGAGCAAGCTGACATGAATAATGAAAAATCCAAGGGAGACCAATTTCTAGTCTGGGAGTTGCAAGGCTTATTACCTCAAACTTCTATAGAATAATTACTGGTATATTATCTATAAAGATGACAAATTGAAACATCCTTTCAGTTTCCGTCCACTGTCAGTATTAAAAACACCAGTAAAATTCCAGTTGGGCGCACGATAAAAAAAACAGGCAGCCAAAAAACTGACAGACTTTTACACTGCTTACATGATGTTTTCCTGAACAACTGAATCAAAACAACGCTTTGATAGGTATTATGATTAAACTAGGTCAGACTTGGTGTGTACCAAATGTCAGGTGCAAATGAATTGACACACAAATCAAACTAGTCATTTGTAACCGAAATTTACTCCTGTTTTAATTAAAACATTCTCTCCCTTCTTCATCTCCCAATCCTTTCCAAAGTAAGCCCGACTATAACAACCTTTTACCTATCCACTATCAAAGAGGAAGTTTTGATAACCATCATATCTAAACTTGATGATAATAACAACAATAATGATAACGAATCGGTATATCGCACTATTTCGTATGGATATGTTCAAAGGCGCTTTACATCAAGTCTTCTATCGGGTGTTGGGTGAGATTGGATGTCAGCATGTAAAGGCACCCCTGGCTGCCATTGTCAGTGCATATATAATCTCACCAATCCACTGAAGAAATCACAGATGAAACCAGACGTAAAGAGAGACCACCACACCGGGAACTACATCCCCCACCCTCTCCGAATGGTATGTGGGTTCTTTGACTTAACACAAATTATTAGGAACACGTGCAGTGAGACGGGACCTACGGTTTATCGCCATTATCCAAGAAGACTAGGAAGTCTAATCGTTTTCGGGGGTCATTCCAAATGCAGCACTTTCTCCTCAATTATTAATTTAGGACCCTGAGTGTTGATCTCGCCGAGCTTTGAACACGCAAACTCCTGCATGGTTGTCCGGTGCTCTACCCACTGAGCTCACCGGTCGGCTTGCACTCTTTGTCTACACAATTAAGCTTTACTAGATGAAAATGTTTGGTTTTGATAAACTCCGAGTCCTCTGCTGAGTTTTGTGCTCAACAATCCCACTTTTTTGTCACTCTTTTGGAGGATAGATATTTTCCTGGTGGCCTTTTGGGATAAGATACCGAGGGGGTCAGGACCTTGATGTACACTGACTAGGCCACCTCCTGGCCGCGATTAATAGTTTAGACACTCTATCCAGGTTCCATTCGCGCAAACAACCCAAGATGGCGGCTGTTCAATCGAAACGCACGAGTCTGGAAAATCCCACCAAAAATAGGGGACTGTGAGCAGTCTAAAGTTATTTCGCATAACTCAGGACACTCGAGAGAGGGGAAACTAATAAATAAAGAGACTTAACTGCCTTGAAAACGACTGGTTGAAAACAACTGCACAGGAAACCAATGTTTGCAGGTTTCCTGTTGTTAGAATGACGAACAATGCTTCCCGCAAATTGTTAACAGCACAAATCTTGAAATCTAAAGAAAGTCAGTTTGCACAATATGTGGTGTCAGTTGCTCACTCTCTCAGTGTAATTTACAATCAAAAGACCAGTTTTCGGTATTTTAAGGAAAAAAAAGAAATGAAACAAACACGATAACATCAGATATTAGAGTATTTAATTAAAGTGGTTATATTTGCGAGTATTGAAATTCTTTTCGTATAGGCATGTCTGAGCTCGCCCACTCTCAAACAAAATCACTGAAACTGCACATGACAAGTTTGGCTAGTGCCAATTGTTGTGGTTAGTAAAATAAGACCTGTTAGTAGCCAATAGGCTATTGAGCTAAAACGTTAGTGTCGAGCCCTGTAGAGAGAACATGGTCTGCTGACACATAACATGGCGTTGTCGGCAGGATTAGAATGCCAACCTATAAGTTTGCCTAAGAGAGCGCCGCCAACCAAGCCCTAATAGGTAAGGTAAGGTAAGGTAAGGTAATCTTTATTTATCCACGGTGTTACAAATTCATCAGGCATAAAAATACTATAAAAAATTTAAAAACCTTAAATACATATTGGGTTCGCTAAAATACAATATTAAAATTATTTATTTAAGTATATATGTATATATATATGTATGTATGTATGTATGTATGTATGTATGTATGTATATATATATATATATGAAAAAGAAAAAATTAAGCCTGTTTTCCATGAATGCCGTGCCTTACTTGATATTGTAATAACTGTGTAAAAGTGACTTGAAATTACGTTGGGATTCTGCTTGCCTTAAAGTTTCAGGAAGACTATTCCACAGAACAGCACCGCTGTAGCGAAAACTATTACGGAGATAATTTGTGCGTGGCTGTGGAATAGTTAATTTATTTACAGAATCTCGAAAAGTGTAAGAAGTGGTATTAGATCGAGCAATAAATTTCGAGCTTAGATACTCAGGAGCAAGGCCATTAAGGGATTTAAAGACCATCACTTGATGGTCTTTAAATCCCTTAATGCCCTTGCTCCTGAGGCTTTCTGGATATCACGCTGAGTACTAAGATTTTTCCAATTTAACTTCTGGAACAGCTGCGATGCATCTGCGTCATAGCTTGAGAAAGTTAGAGCTCGCGCTGCACGATTTTGGAGTTTTTGAAGTTTGTCTGCTAGTTTAATGCCACAGTTTCCCCAAACAACATTGCAATAGTCAAAATGCGGCTGAATCAAGGCTTTGTAGATAAGATGCAATGTTGCTGGGGGAACAAATTGCCTCACCCGTTTAATAGCTGCAATACCAGAGGCAATTTTTTTGGCTAACTTTTCGATATGACTGCCCCAGGTAAGGTTTGCATCAATGAGTACACCAAGAGATTTCGACGTTGATACCTGATTTACAGGAGTACCATTGATGTTCAGAACGGGAGAGGCAGTTAGGGTGTTTAGCTTTTGTCTCGAGCCGATCAGCATAAACTCAGTCTTTGTCATATTTAGTGTGGGTTTGTTAGCGATCAGCCATTTGCTGATATTTAGCAAGTCTTCATTCAAACAGGACTGAATGATATTCACATCCTTATCAGAGTAGGTAAGATGCGTATCATCGGCATACATTCTAGGATAAGAGTTAGTTAAGCAATAGAGTACCGAAGCGCTGACGTCACGTTACCATGGAAGCATTTTGGCTGGTTCTAAACAAAAGATCAACATAGCGTCTCTCTTTGGGTAACGTAACGTGGACAAGTCGAAAATGTTTCAATGTTTTGCCCCAGATTGTAATCATCAATCAGAAAGGGAGACATGTAAATTTTTTAGGTTTCCGAAGGATCCTGTGGAGTTCAATTGGTGGAAAAAGCTCCTAAGGTAAGGTAAAACACGCTAGAAATACGGGCGCTAGGTAGTGGCGTGACGACTCGAACAATTGAACTCTGACTCTTTGAATTCTTCTTATTGATATACTCGGTAATGGCTTTAAGAGATGAAGTAATATGTATGGAAACAGGACTACCAAACAAGCAAATATTTTCAATTGTTGTGAACTATGTCAGACGGTTCTCGGCAGAAATTAACTATTTTTATGGCTGGAGGGTTGAAAGGATCCTGTTGGAAGATCAAGTTTTTATAACCCTTATGAAGTTACGACAGAACTACACAAACCTGCACTTGGCTGAGCTCTTTCACTGTAGCACTGCAACAATCAGTAATATAATACTTACATTGGTTCATGTATTATACAAGCTACTATATGAAGACTGTTTACAATCTGTGCCATCCAAAGAGAAGAACAGAACCTCTATGCCAGAATCTTTTTCACCGTTTGGGCATTGCAAAATGGTCATCGACTGCACTGATATAGAAATTGCAGAAATTGCAGAAATTGCAGAAATTTCAGGGGAGCAGGGTTGGCGCAGTGGTGAGAGCGCTCGCCTTCCACCAATGTGGCCCGGGTTCGATTCCCGGCCCCGGCGTCATATGTGGGCTGAGTTTGTTGGTTGTCTACTCTGCTCTGAGAGGTTTTTCTCCGGGTACTCCGGTTTTCCCCTCTCCACAAAAACCAACATTTGATTTTATTTAATTTATTTCATTTGTGCTTTACAGTGTCCCCAATTAGTACAGCAGTGCTAAATACACTTGACACTCAAATAAAGTTCATTATTATTATTATTATTATTATTAGCACCTGGTTTAATGAGTGACCAAAAATTGACTTACTCAACATACAGGGGAATTAACTCCTTCAAGACACTTATTGGTGTTGCACCAAATGCTGTTATTACCCATGTTAGTAAATTGTTTCCAGGCTCAACATCAGATAAAGCCATTGTGGAAAAATCTGGTGTACTAGCT
Source organism: Ricordea florida (assembly GCA_949710005.1). NCBI lineage: Eukaryota > Metazoa > Cnidaria > Anthozoa > Corallimorpharia > Ricordeidae > Ricordea > Ricordea florida. The sequence goes on along the minus strand of OX453279.1, from coordinate 13,042,185 downwards.
AGAACACTTTAAACCTGGGGATCTGATACTTGCTGACAAAGGCTTTTGATAGCTGATATTGTTCCAAATGGTGTGTCTGTTAATATTCCCCCATTTTTATATAATGGGAAATTTAACGAGAGTGAAATTAAACTAACTAAGACTATTGCACGGTGCAGAATTCATGTGGAAAGGGCAAATGCACGCATCAAAGATTTCAAGATTCTAACCTTCATTCCACCATACTTGAGATGTAACACTGAAAAAGTTTTGAAATTATGTGCTGGCTTGGTAAACTTACAAAACTCCCTCATTAGAGAAGTTAGAGATTCTGTTGACATGGAATAGAATTATTTTTTTCTAATTCTTTGTTGGGTATAGTTGAGATGAAACATGCATCCCTAGCTGTGAGCTTAATTTTGATACTTAGAACATGCTGCATGTATAGCATAATATGATTTTGTTTGATTCCATTAAATGTTTATATCCCTACAGTCTTGATTGCAGTGTTTTGAGTATTCACTTTTGCAAAACTTAAAATAAAAGTGAGTGTAAAATAAAAGAAATTATGGAATAGTGGAGCTGCACTCCTTAAAAACAGTGTTTTTGAAAAAATGTTGAATTGCATTTTACAGTTTATAGGTTACCCAAAGACTTAAGTTAATTAACATCACAAGTTTGCAAAACACAACCAATTTATTCTGTACATCACATCAGATGACCACAACCCAAAGTTGTTTTTCACAATGCTGAAAAAAACATGCATGAGATTTTAACAATGTTCAGTCTCCAACAATTTCATATATTCATGAAAATCAGTCTGCGGAGCTGCTGACTGCCTGTAGCCTTACAGTAGATCATTAGAGAATGCTGGAATAATATGCTTAATATAAAAGTCCTTTAAGAGTTGAAGATTGTCAGCCCAGGCAGGATCTTCCTTGATTTGGAGGATGAGGGTTTCTTTTGTTGTCCACACAACAAAAAAGCAAATCTCCCTTCCAGTTAAATATAACTGTCCTTGTACTTGATGCCAGTAAATATGTCCTTTATCGAGTTCATAGTGTCCTTGTGAATTCTTCTTGATATAAAATTTACCTGATGATACTGCTTCTTCTATGGTTAAATCTCTTTGGGTGAATGGGCACTTCACCTCCAGCAGTGCATACGTGCCTACCAAGCCATCAGGGGAGGCACCTAGCATTCCTGACAGCTCAAGCCAAATCCCAGATTCTTCAACACATAGCTTTGTTTTTTGTTCAAACACTTTCTTTGCCTGATTTTCGTTAATTATGCCCCAATTAATGGCTTGTACCCTTGATAAATCGTACTGGCCAAGCACTCGCTTTAGAAGGGATGGAGTGACTCTCTTGCAGTTTAAGACATTTCCAAAATTGCTGGCTGTGAGTCTTCCTTTCCTTATCATTTGCCAGGAAGGATTATCTCGTTGTCTTACGGTGGCTTTATTTACGGCTATACGCTGCTCTTCAGAGATACGAAGTTTCTCGGTAAGGTATCTCTTCTTATCCGCATGATTTAGAAATTCCCGAGACAACACAATCTCTTCTACAGTGATCGCAGGCAGGGCGTTGTTCTTTTCAGGCTCTGGAGAGAGAAGCCACAAAGTGCCGGTAAAGTTGCCGTACTTTTTCAGTTCTTGGTAGAACCAGGAACGATCCTCTTCGTTTACTTCTCTTTTAAGGCAATTATACTCCTTTGAGCAAGGATATAACTCTTCTACGGATTTCACTTGGTTTGGGGCCCTCATGGGCTTTTTCCATTTGCATTCTACATCTGTTCGGCTAAGATTATGGATTCCATAGATAATAAGTGCCGCGGCATGGCTACATTTATAGTTTCCACGGGGACATTCGCACTTAGCAGACTTTATTTCATTCCCATGAAGAGAAACCTGTATTGCAAAGTAAACATAGGGAACATTAAAGTTTTATACAAACGATTACGAGTGTTCCGAACTTGTGAGTTTACTTACCGTGACCTTGTAAGACTTGTCCTTCATACTGGCATTTACCAAATCCTATAATCATTCCATTGGAATACTGAAAAGACTCTATATGGTCGGATTTGTAATGATTTTCACCACGTTCGATTGATTTCGGCTCACCAGAAAAGAAAGAAGTAAGAGAAGTTATCGTCATGGCCGCCATGTTGGTTCGAATGCTCTTTGTTTAGAACCACTCAAATCGTGCCCATGGTAACGTGACGTCACACTTCGGTACTCTATTTGGTAAGTCGTTTATGTAAAGTAAAAACAATAGAGGACCCAATATAGTCCCTTGGGGGATACCATATTGGAGAGAACAGGTTTTGGAAAGCGAACCACTGACGGAACATATTTGAGTTCGGTTTTCTAAGTATGATTTAAACCAAGAGTAACCATTATCTCGAATGCCGTAGGCACTTAATTTAGACAGTAATATCGTGTGGTCTACTGTATCAAAGGCCTTTTTTAAATCTAGAAATACTACACCATTAACGTTTCCACGATCAATGTCAAAAGCCCAGCTATCGGTCGCCTCTAGTAGAGCAGTGACCGTAGAATGGATAGAGCGAAATCCGGATTGACTTTTTGAAATAATGTTATGTTCTGAGAGGTACGTGTATACTTGATCGTAAGTTATTCTTTCGAATACCTTGGCCACCACAGAGATAATAGAAATGGGACGGTAATTGTTCATGTCACTCGAACTTCCCTGTTTGAATAAAGGAGTAACTTTGGCACATTTCCAGTCATCTGGGAATATGCCTGTAGTCAAAGAACAATTAAGGATTTTGAAAATAGAAATGCAAATCAAATCAGCACATTCCCGAATAAGTCTCGCAGATATTTTATCGAGACCGGTTGCTTTTGATTTGCTAAGTTTATTCAATAGTGAAAATACTTGACAGCTATTTGTTTGAGTAAAACAGAATATTTGGTTAGTGATATTAAGATATTCAAGATAACTATTGTCGCCATTAGCTGCTGACGGGATCTCATCAGCAAGTTTCGGGCCAATTGTGGAAAAATATGTGTATGCCAAGTCGGTAGTTTTGTTTATAGAAACACCGTTTACAATTAGTTCTTTAATAGAGCGAGTGTTACTTTTGCGAGATGTAAGTTCGTTTATAGTTTGCCAGGTGCGTCGAGAGTCATTTTTATGTTCAGTAAATGATTGTTTATAATAAGATTCCTTTGCGATCTTGATGTTAGTGTTGACTTTGTTGCGAAGTCGTTTAAATTCACCCCAATCCCGTGGGTTCTTTGAACGTATTGCTTTTAACTTCATGATGTCTCGATCGTGCATATGTTGTTTCAACTCTGAAGTAATCCATGGGGATCGTTTTGAACGGACCCGCTTTGTTCTTAGAGGAACATGAGTGTCGACAACATTTAAGAACTTAATTTTCCACTCACGCCACATATCATTTGGGTCTTGAAAATTGTCTAAGATATCCCAGTTTTGAGAAGCAATGTCACTGCGAAATTGGTCACGATTGAAATTTTTAAAACTTCTGTAATTAATAGTATTGTGTCTTTTGGAAACGGCACCAATCGAGAGCTTTCGATAAGAAAAAATGAGACTATGGTCGCTGACACCAACATGACAAACTCCCGAACAGACTACTTTATCGGGATAGTTAGTATATATCAGATCTATTAGAGTAGATGTTGTGTCAGTGATGCGTGTAGGCTCGTTTATCAGCTGGTGAAGGCCATATAGGTCAGTGATGTCCGATAACAAGCGAGAATTAGTGTCAGACATTGAAGCCATGTTGCAATTCATATCCCCCATTAAATAGAATTCGACATTTTCGGAATCAAGACGTCCAATAAGATTCTCTAGAGATGAGAATACTTCATAAGGAGAATTTGGTGGCCTGTACCATGTGGCAATAACAAACGGTTTTGAATTCGGTTTTCTGATTTCAAGACACAAATTTTCTAGATTCCTAGCTAAACTAATCTACAAAATACGTGAAAAATAAACCCTGAACTCGCTATGGAACAACTCAGGAACAACTCTGAAACCTACCAAAAAGTGGAATCCTAAGATGTTCTAAAGACATGTATGTTAATGATAAAATGGGATACGAAACTAAGTACGAACTCCAAGCTATGGTTAAAGAAAGAGGATTAAAAGGTTATTCTACACTAAATAAAGCAGAACTGGCTGCACTTTTGGGTATTGAACTTTCTACAAAACCAAAAACAAAGGAATATCCACACGGGAAGAAACGCATATCGTCTTATAAAGAATGTGGTGGATCTCGGATTTGTAAACATGGGCGAATTGGATATCAGTGCAAAGAATGTGGTGGAAATGGAATATGCATCCATTGGAGACTAAAAGCGTCTTGTAAAGAATGTGGTGGCTCTCAAATTTGTTCACATGGTCTACGTAAACAGACTTGTAACTGAAGAATGTGGAGGATCTCAGATTTGTCAACACAAACGAATGAGATATAACTGTGAAGACTGAGGTGGTAAAGGAACATGTGTTCACGGAAAACAGAGGACGTTTTGTAAATTATGTGGAGGATCTCAGATATGTAGACATAACACTAATAAATCACGATGTGTAGTTTGTAACGAACCTAACGAAATAGAACCCAAGCCAACCCCCCAGCAACAACCGTCAGAACAGCAAGATTCAGTTCATGATGAGTAGTATCCGAGGGAGTTTCAGGTTTTTTATTCAGCGGTATCAGTGTTTATACCTCAGTTCTATTCGACTGCGGTATATGCGGCAATGCAACCTTTGAAGAACCAATATTGTGCTTTATTCCTACTTGTTTTGTATCTTGATTAACATTCGTATTCACACCAAAAGTCATATCGCTTGTCGCTTTCATCAATTTGTTATTATAGCCTCCCACGCTTTGAGTGTTTATAATCATATTGCTTAGCAGTAACCATAAGCTAAGAGCAATAGTCAGATCCAACCTTAGTTTAGCTGATATCTTTGTAGTGATTTTGCAATGTCGTTTTCCATCACAGAGGATTCAAATAAATTCAAAAAATCTTGTTGGGTTTCAATGGCACCAATCCCACTTCCCACGATGGGTGATCTCGTATTCACTTGGGATCCCAATACAAAATAAACGAACGCTTCTATTGATCTATTTAGCCTACCTAAACCAGCGCTTGTTAGACCATGTCCGACAGTTGGAATGAACCAAACATCGAAATCCTGGGTGAACATCATTTGCCATAACATCAATATCTTCATGTCTCCCTTGTTCATCAGGAAATTGTTTATCTCCAGGGTAAGTATCTCTGGCCAAATCAATAACAGCAATTCCTCTTTCCCATTTATAGATATCACCCAATCCATGATTTCTACCACCTTTCCATCTAAAATCTGGGTTTGTCAGTCCAAATTCTCGAAACAATTTTGATAAAGCTGTATTATATGTGTTGTCTCTTTGATTCCATACATTATCTTCTGGTAATGGCAATGAACTTACGCGTGTTTTCAAACCGAAATCTACATTCAGTTGATTTTTCAAATTATTAGGGAGATCGCTAGTCCAAGTTTCTCCAGTTAAATCATGAAGTGACATGACTGTCGTCCTATTTTGTTTCCAGTATATGTACCCACCATAAATATCAGATACAAGATGAAATTTGTTGATATCAGCATTTGGATATCGTTTACTAAATTCCTCGAGTAAAGTCATGTTTTTATTAAATCCACCGCGTAAAGTCATGTATTTATTCAACCAACGCACGCTTTAAATCTTCTCTCCGGAGACAGGATAGGAAAGTATAAGCCACTCATTATACACGCTCGACATACATAGCAAACTCACAATTAAGTCCAGCTGGGGTTTTCTCGATCTTTAATAGGGACTTTAAGATCCAGGACGCGACGGCTCTAAGACGCCACAGGAAGTAAAATATCCACGCAGGATGTATAGTGCGCATGCCCAAGGCGTCTTGTCAGTGGCGCCAAGTCGCGTCGAGAATGTCATTTGGCAAAGTTTGGCGTTGTGTGCAGAACGCGAGTATGAAGTCGTTTTTTTTTGTCCATGAAGATAATGCTTCGTCTCCCTTAAACCTCTCAGGCTCTCAGTAGAGTTACTTAAAATCTTGGTCGTAGATTGCAGTCAATTTGGAAGACAGTTAAGACATTTTTCATCATATATTCACAGGTGAACAGCTGGTTGAAGTCTTTGATCGAAGTATGTCATCCAAGCCGAAACCTCCCTGGTAAATGTCAACTTTATTTATGTCTATTGGAGTCGGTTGAACAAATCCTCGTTTTTTTTACAGGTGTTATGTTTGAGAAACATGTGTTATGTGTTATGTTTAGCGGACACTAAACGTGATTTCATTCAGTCGAAGTATTGAATGCAAGCTTTATATACTCTTGTTATTTTATTTTTAGCTCGGTGATGTTTTGGTCAAACGAGCATGACGTGTTGTTGTGCCGAGAAGTGGTAAATTTAAACCCTTTTACGTCCAAAAAAGGATCCACTCAAAGAAGCGGGATGTGGGAGAAAATAGCTCAAGTTTTGAATCATTGTACCCTACTGAGATTCAGCGTTGACAAACGATCGGTTCGCGACCACATGGGGATTCTCGTAAACAAGCATAAAAGGAAGGTCAGAGCCAAGGAAAAGGCATCTGGTATAGGCCCGACGAGCCAAGCGAACTGGAAAATCTTTTAGACACTATTATCGCTTTAGAAGAAAGTGCAGATGCTGAATCACAGGAATTAGGAGCAGAGAAAAGTGAAAAATGTGAAAACGACCGAGCAAAGGCAGAAGATGCGAGATTAAAGGCCATGGAAAAGCTGTCTGAGACTAGGAAAAGATTAAGTGAGAGCGAAGAGGAAAAACCCAAACGACAGCGCAGAAGTGGAAGTGATGCGATGGAATTTTTAGCAGATAGGGCTAGGATAAATTATGAACTGAAACAACAAGAATTTAAAATGTTGAAAGAACAGCAAGCGTTGGAGAGAGAAAAAATGGAAGCAATGACCAAACAGCAGCTACAAACACAAAAGCAACAAACCGAAATGTTTAAAGTTATGCAACAGCAACAACTGTTACAGGAAAGCCAACAACAGCTGCTTAACACCCAAATGATGATGATGCAACAATAACAAGAACAGTCAAGGGCAATGATGGCTTTATTGGAGAAATTAACCAATAAGTGATCTATGGATTTGTGTCAGAAGTCAGGTTTTGCAGCATATTTTGCAGTACTGCATATCATTCGGTCAAATCCAAGCTTAAATATCCCCCTTTCATAGAAGAGCAAAATTAATAAATTATTGTCACTTAAGTAAAATTCTAGGTGTGGGGGAATTTGATCACCTGAAACAGACCTAGGTTAGAGCATTTGAATGGCTTTTTGTTCTTGGGAGCGGGGAATTAAAACACACAATATGATTAAGCTTCAATTTGACTGGTACATTAAAGTGATAAGCCAACATCTAAAACTACACAGTATGAACAGTTTAGAGTGGCTTGTGGATAAAAATATTTTAAAAAATACACTCCTTAATTTGCAGGCCCTCGAGATACACATGACATAAAACCACCTGTTGCATTAATTATATTTTGTTTGAGGAGGCTTGTATGTTAGCAACTAATGCTGAATTGTTAAGTTGAAACTCGGTTGTCACCAGCAGCCAGGAAAAGTTGACTGATGTTGTGTATGTACACAATTGTTGCCAGTTTTTCAAGTCACAAAAATTGTTTTGCTTTATTACTTGAGGGATTTTCCTTGTACCTCTGTTCTCTGTGCAAATAAGAGGCCTACCTTCCAGGCCATCCGTTGTGTTTTTACATTTCAAACCAATCCACAAAAAGTTAATTAAATATGATTCTAAAGGTACTGACTTGTGTGCATCTATATGAGCCAAACTATATTTGTTGCATAGATATCTTAGTTATAGTTAGTTATCTATCCCTTTCACTGATTATTCTTGGTAAAGAAAACATACAGGAAACTTTACTAACCAAAGCTAAGTAGAAATACAACATGTTTCAGTCCAAGAATCTGGAACTCACAGGGGAAAGGTTAATCACAAAAGGGAATTTTTACCCACAACCCTCTTCTAGAAGCATTTTTGTCACAGGAATTATATATAAAAAACTTATATTATTCTCACATTAACAGTCCACTGTGACAAAGCCCTGTTAGTTAAAATAGTCATTTAATGAAGGTGGATCTAGTCCAAAAAAATCAGCGGTTGTGTTTGAATAAAGACAAGTTAAAGCATTTCTTAAAATAGAACACACTATGTACATTTTTCCGACTTGACTGAGTCCAATCTTCAAATTCTTTTTAAAATCTAAAAAATTGAAGTAGTTTACAATATCTCCGAATAACCATTCAACTGATGAGCGAACAGCACTCATGGACTCATTAAACATCTCCATATCTCCTGTTAGAATGCCAACTCTGAAAGGTGCCTGCAAGTGAACCCTGAGTGGGTATGCTGGATCCCCATATAAACATATTTCTCCACCAACAGGGTCAAATGCAAAGTTTTGTAAATCATCGTACTGTTGGGAGAGTGCCAACATTCTTGCATCGTGCATTCTGCCTTCTAAAAGAAGGAAAGAAGACAGGTTCCACTCTTAAAACAATCTAAGGATATATATTTCATCGTTTATGTTCGCTAAAATCAAGTCATGCAGGCTTCACATATAACTAGCAGGTAGGGTATATGGCATGAAAACAAAGAATAAGACAAAAGTAAGAGGCAAGTGAAACGACAGAAAAATTCCATAAATATGGCATTGAAGGAAAACAGGTTGCTTTGTGAATAGAAAAAAATCTGGGGCTTACCTACAGGACCATAGATATTAGCAATCAGTCCATTGCGAAGCGTGACGGCCTGGAACTTGAGCGCACGAACGCGCTTGTGGCCATTATAAACAACTCGCTGGTTTGACATCGGCCGACTAATGGGCCGCACAGTTCCGTCAATAAAGCCGAAACAGTTATCAAGGGCTGCTCCTTTAGAGTGGATCGCATCTGCATATGTAGCGATTAAAGGTGGGTTTAAAATACCATGGTTCCACTGTGTGACCTTGTGCCCGTGAGTATTATATATCCAGTCAGTAACCTGGTTGCTGATTATACTGAGCTCTGGCACCGATCGCCCAAAGATTGGTATCATGTCGGAATAGCGGCATGGATATACGAACCTCTTAAGCACGATACACATGCCTTCGGTTCCATCACAGATTGTTCCATTAGAGCACTTGAAGATGGGTGGTGAAGATGGTAACGCGATATCCCTTTTGTCGACTCGAAAATCAGCTTTGCATTCGGCAGAATGTTTGTTATCGAGAGAAAATTTCTCGTATGCCGAGTGCTGAAATGGAAGATTTTGTGGAGCATACGCCTCCTAAAGCACTGAAAATTCTCCGTCGTCTATAATTTCCTCCACCAAGCAAGGTAGCAGTAATTTTTTTGAAGGAAGCCATTTTTCGTTTCTTCGTCAAAACAGACTAATGTACTGATTCATCGCGTCGCAAATCTTAACTTACATTTCCCGCGCTTACAACGCCGTTCTCGTTCCAGGCTTTTTCCCGGTCACCCCGTCCTAAGAACCGTCGCGTCCTAGATCTTAAAGTCCGTAATTTCAGCGTACGTGCGCGCTTAGTTCTCTTAATATTTCCTCTCGAACCTCCTTTCTCAACTCTGGCATATTTAGCTTTTTTGGGTTTCTTTCCTAGCTTTTTGTCGTATTTCAAGCTACAGTTTTTCAAACTTTTCAACTTCAGCCAAAATTAACGAGCACTCCTCAGAGATTTTATTATCACGTAACGCCTTTGAAACCAAATCTTGTATAGTATTTAACTTAGCTTTCGCCAATGATACAGTATTCTCATGCTTGCTTATTTTTATATGATACAGTATTCTCATGCTTGCTTATTTTTACAGAGAGTCTTTTACATCCCAAACCACATCCCACTGATACTCCACCTAAAATTCCACCAATAACTCCTAGAGGGATACCGACAATGCTTCCAAGTCCCGTCAAAGAAGCACCCAATCCACCCGCTGATAGAATGATGGAAAGAGCTCCACAACCACTACCAGCCTTTCAATTCCACTTCAAGCCTTTGCAGAGATTCACATGATTTTTGCAACCTGAAATTCTCACCACCTTGGGGTAACTGAGGCTAAATTTTGTTGTAGTCATCCATTACATTCTATATTCTCTAGCATGTAATCTTTAAACTGACTGTGATTGTCAACCCTTTTAAGTCTGGTTTCTCTCCATTACAATCCAAAATAATAAGAGTAAAGTAATTGATAGGATGAATCGATTGTTGAACCGGAAGAGAAGCATAGTGTTCGCTTGGAAAAACAGCTAAAAGATTCGAAGGAACAAGTTAAACATTTTGCGGATTTTCGTTCGAGTAAGAAGATCTTGAATCAACCAGACTACAGAGAATTTTCATCGGTCTTCCAGGTGGAATACTTATTAGATAAAATTTACCAGGCCATATATCTTCTGGTAAACCAAGACCTCTTTGTAAACCTTCTGAAAGATAAACAGCACCATCATCATTATCTGAATACAGAAAATAGTTTTGCTCTCTTTTTACAATCATAAGCTTTGGTTTATTCTTCTCCCTCATAAAAAGATCTCTTAATGAATTAAGTGTATACGTACCTGCGGGAACTCTAAAATATTCATTTTTAACAACGTTTGTTTTTGAAATTATTTGTGGTTCCTTAAACGTTAAAAGACATTGTGGAACATTACAATGTAATAGCTGTATCTCCTTTATTCTTTCCAATGGTGGTTCTAAATACACTCTCGTTTCAGAAGTTTCCATGTAAACAGTAAGCATAGCCATTTAGCTTTTATACTTACCGATTTCTCTTCTTTAATTCTTGTACAAAATATAAAACCACAGCAAAAATTTTTCAAACAATACTCCTGACATTGAGAGAGCGCATCGCGTAAGTAAAAGTTCTCGTAGGCCAGCTTCGGCCCAGAATTCTGCAAGTCGTCCTCGAACCATTGTTTGTCGCCTTCGTGACTGGAAAGAGAGGGAAACGATCCTGAAATGTGCCCGAAGAATTAAACCCGACAATATATTTGTGAAAGAAGACTTATCTCCAGCAACCCTTGAGAAAAGAGAAAGTCAACGTACAAAGATGGAAGCAGCCAAGAGAGCAGGGAAGATCGCTTATTTTGTGTTATAAAATAACTCAGATACTACGTGCGCGCTGATTGGTTGAAAACCTATGGGTTATTGTGCCGGTAAACCCATAGAAAAAGACATCCGGACCACGAGCCATAAACAAAACCCGCTATTGATCTGCAAAACAACGATTTTAGAAAGGCTAAAAAACAGAACAAGTTACTTACCCAGCCCTTCTTAATCTTAAAAGCGTTGGTTTCCACATTTTATTACTGAGGGTCACAATTCGCGACTGCCATAGCTTTAGAAGTTATAAAGTACAAAGCTGGAAAGCAGTTTACATTTAATTTCACGACGATGCCAAATCGCATAGAAAGACAACAACTGTGTGAATTTCTGGTGTAGAAAGTCTCTAGGAAAACTTAACCAAGTGCCAAACAGCAACAAAAAGGATAGTTTTAGCATTCTTGATTTATTTTATGTCAAAATTACATTCCTTAATGAAAGAAATTGTTCCAAAAAGAGATCTCTGATCAAGATATGGTTCAAAATCGGCCGCTGTAGGTTGTAAACAAGCTGCCAACGATGATGAAAGATGTCAGAGTTTCGGGCTGGTTTTTTCCAACATTTGCACAAATTATTCCGTGATATTGATGCCATAACCTACCTCAAACCACCTGACTTCACAAATCGACAAATATTAACGCCAATATGTGGCTACGGCAAAGAAACCTTTCTTCGACATATTTCCATCGGTCGCTGTACGAGCATTTAAAGTTACCTGCGAAAACTTCGCAAATGCAGCCACGTTGTTACCGCAGCATTTCTTGATCACAATAAAGTCCAGAAAACAGATCTTAAACCACTGCGGCTTGTTAAAAGTGAATGAAGTCCTCCATTACAATAGCTGCCAGTTCCGTCTGTAAGCACGAAATTCTTACGGATCGACTCAACAAAATACAGCTGCGAGGTACAATTAATTTCTACTTCTGTAGTAAACAAACCACGAACGTATTCTTTCATTGTACGTTCGCATGAATATGTGTTGACTTTTCCTGTAAAACAGCTTTCATAAGTTATCATGAAATGAGTGCAAAAACTCGTGTTTTGAAGTGCTGCTGTTTGTTGTTTGAATGAACTGAGTTTTGAGAAAGTTCAGCGCTATTAAATCGTGAGTCATGATTGGCTTATGATGACTTTAGAGAGAAGACATGACTTGATCACGGTACTAAAAGCATACTTTTTACCTCAAAGACTCCATTCTACTAAAAGTCATCTTATAAAAGCAATAGATCACACTTTCTATGGGTTTACCGGCGTGATAACCCACGCGGGATGTTGGGAGAACACGAGAAGAGCTTGTAATACGAGCCGAAGGCGAGTGATTTACAAGCTTTTCGAGTAAACCCATAGAAAGTGTGATCTATTGCTTAATTAGATAAACTGGTTATTAGAGACAGACCTAATGTCGAGAGCAGCTAAGTTATTTATTTCTTACTGCTATTTCCCCCTTGTTTTTTTTTTTTCATCTTTTGTTGTTGTTGTTGTTGTTTTTTTTAATTTTGTTTTCCCCCACAGTGAAAATGTCTGTCTTTCCGGAATTTTCATTTCCCTTTAACGACCTTGATGACGCCGACTTCAAACTAGTAATTTATGAAATGCAAAATGGCCCTGTTCGCTATGATGCTGATAGATTGGCTAGTTTAAGTTTCAATCCTTTACTACACAATAATAGAACAAATCTAGCTCGTTCACTGGCATTTGACCTTGACCCTGACACCAACCTCAGGGATTTATTTAGCGACTGATGACTGTGAATATTTTATTGAAGATCAATTTAATGACATGTTATCAAGTGAAGATTCGTGTATTTGTGACAGCTTTTCTCTACTGCAAACATTCGTAGCCTACACATGGCGAAGAATTCGAGACAGGCATGCGCATTGACGAGCGATACTTAGAAAATTTCGGCGTATTTTCTGTAAGAGAGTTTAAGTGAGAATAAGAAGAAAAATCGAAATATCTCGGATGAAACTGTCCGGGTGCCTTGGTTTCCAACTCACTCGATTAGTACTGATGTTGCTTCAAATAAATTCCGTACAATGCCTACCTTGGAAGTTGTTTCCGCTGCGGTTTTCGAGTAAACGGCGAGCATATATTCACACAAGAATCTAGTATGGCGGTCTTGCCAAGAAGGCCATATGTTGTCCCCGTGAATCGGTACTCCTCGCCACAGAGTTTACCGTAGACTGGAGTTTCCATCCTTTTCGATAACTTAAATTCGCGTACTTTACGGTGGAAATGCCTCCAAATTATGGCGATTGGTATCCACTGCGGTTTTCACAAGGAAAATTTACCATTTTTTTGCTTTCTTTGTAAGAGGAATAAACAGGTAATAACGGCGAACCATGAAAAGAACGTTCCTCGTTTGTTTGTGTTTTCCTTGACGCCATCTTGCTCAAGCAGGCTAAGTAGCCTCCCCTTTTTCTAAAGTCTATTGTTACTGCACCACGCTGTTTATTCTTTAAGTAACTTTCGACATTAACTCTTAGTCGGGAAACTTCATTTAAAATAGTCGCATCTCTTGGTTGGGGCTTGTTAAAATAACTGCAACACTACTACACCGATGTGAATACTTTGATGCACTCACTTAATACATTCCTTTGTTATATTCCTCTGTGGTTCCCAAGAAGATTCGTAAGGAGAGAATCCACGCCAATGCACCAAATATTCTAGTTCCTTTCAAGATCACGGGATAATCGGTTCGTTAGAAGGTAACCTCGACACATGTTAGGCAAGTGAATCCCGCATCAATGTAACTTACTTCGTCCTCCGATTTCCTTGTTGAAATTAGTCTTTCGACGTCAAAATAAGCACGACTAAACAGATTTTTTCTTCTAATTCTTGTTTTATGTACGGCAGCCGTTGAAAAATTGTCGAGATCTCTGTAAAAGTTCTTGCTGTGTGAGTGCCTGAACCTTCCACTCGCCGCAGCAGCCATTAATGACCAACGATAATAAAAATTTCATCCTTCCAAGGCAACGGTGAGCCAATGGGAAGTCAAAGCTGGAAAACCATTGATTGACGGATTATGAACCCTTGAAAATAGGACCGCCCACTTATGTCTCGAATTCTTCGCCATGAATGTAATTTTAGCAAATTAACGGATCTTTTATCTAACGTAAATTTAAAATTCTCTTTGATTGGTATTTCCGAAACTTGGCTAAATGTTCGTCGTCGTCAGTCGACATCGACGGTTACAGTTTTAATTTGTTCATAAAAGTAGGGAAAATAGATCCGGTGGTGGAGTTGGTCTGTATGTTTCTAGCAATTTGAATTTTAAATTTCGATGCGATCTTGATTTTTCGTTGCCAAACGTCGCAGAATCTTTGTTCATTGAAATTGTTAGGCCCCAGGGAAAGAACATTGTTACTAGTGTAGTTAACAGGCCGCCAAACCAAAACTTTGATGAATTTTTAACAATGACCAATGAGCTATTAAGTAACATTTCGAAAGAAAATAAGGTATGTTATTTAATGGGTGACTTTAACTTAAATCTAATGAACCACCAAAGCCATTCCGTTACTGGTGAATTTTTAGACGCGCTATATTCAAATACGTTCTTTCCATTGATTACGCGCCCTACAAGAATAACTTGTCATTCGGCAACTTTAATTGACAACATTTTCGTCAACCAATTTTTCGATAGATCTAAGAGTGAACTGTTTTTCACTGACATTTCTGACCATCTGCCTATATTTTCTATTCATTTCGACATCTCAATCTCAGCATCTAATGAAACTGTTTTTGTTCGAGATGTAAATCAAGTCAACACAACTAAGTTTCTATCGCATTTGGAGAGAATTGACTGGTCTCAGTATGCCACTCTTGATCCAAATAATGCCTATAACAGGTTTTTCAAACAATACTCTACGGCATATGACTCATGTTTTCCTTTAAAAAAAAAAACTAAGGTGAGCAATTACCGTTTGAGTAAGCCTTGGTTATCGAAAGGACTTCTGAAGTCGATAAGAACGAAAAATAAGTTTTATAGACAGTTTCGCACTAATCAATCTTCGCATTATGAAATTCGTTACAAAAATTACAAAAACAAATTGAATCACTCATTAAGAATTGCTAAACGTATATATTACGAAAAGAAAATCGATGCTTCTAAATCAAATGCCAAAGCTACATGGAGAGTTCTGAACGAAATTATTAAGACAAAAAAGAAAGCGTTTAAAATCAATTCCATCTTTAAAGTTGACAACCAAGAAATTACGGATCCAGTAGACATCGCTAATAGATTCTGTAGTTATTTTTCTAATATCGGACCTAATCTAGCCAAAGAAATTCACTCGTCTGTCTCTCACCGCAGTTTTCTTTCTGGTCACTTATGTCAGTCGGTGTTTTTTGATCCAGTGACTCCAAATGAGCTATTAGAAATTTCCAATGCTTTTCGACCCGGTAAGGCAGCTGGCCATGATAGAATTCCCATTTCTATCATAAAACAGTCAAATCAAATTATAGCCGATCCTTTAGCTCATATAATCAATTTATCTATCACTCATGGCATTGTTCCCGACCAAATGAAAATTGTTCGCGTGATACCACTCTTAAAAGCCGGTGATCGATCACTGTTTACGAACTATAGACCGATCTCGATTCTCCCTAGCTTTTCTAAGTTTCTTGAAAAGGTTGTTTATAACCGTCTTTATAATTATTTATGTAAACTAGAAATTCTACGTGATAATCAATTTGGCTTCAGGAAAAATCATTCAACTTCGTTAGCATTGATCGACCTTTATGAAAAAATCTCCCTTGCTCTTGATCGCAATGAACATGCCGTTGGCGTTTTCCTTGATCTTTCCAAGGCCTTTGATACCGTCGATAATATTCTGTTTTACAAACTCGAACACTATGGTATACGTGGCGTGGCTCTGGACTGGGTTAGAAGCTACCTCTCCAACAGGTTGCAATTCGTTCAATTTAACGGTCATTGCTCCTCTCCTTGAACTATCTGCTGTGGTGTTCCCCAGGGATCCATTTCGGGCCCCTTGTATTTCTTGCTCTATATTAATGATTTAAATAACTTATCGACGCTCGTCGAGCTGATTTTATTCGCTGATGATACTAATTTATTTGTCCCATAATGATCCTGTCTACCTGGCAGCCTCACTCAATTCCGAACTTAATAAATTATCCACTTGGTTTAAGGCAAACAAACTCTCCTTAAACCTAAAGAAAACAAACTTTATGTTATTTAAGCCCAGACAGAAAAGGTATCATTTTCCAATGCAAATATGCATAAATGAACAGAGAATCGAACAGGTTAAGGAAACGGTCTTCCTCGGTGTAGTCCTTGATGAACATCTGTCTTGGAAACCGCACATTTCTCAAGTAGCTAGTAAAATCTCGAAATCAATAGGTGTCATTAATAGAGCAAGATTTTTTCTACCTAAACCCTGTCTAAAAACTCTTTATTATTGTTTAGCTTATCCTTATCTTCATTATTGTATTACTGTTTGGGGATCTACGTACAAAACCAATCTTCGCCGTCTTGTCTCTTTGCAAAAGCGAGTTATCAGAATTATTTCTAAATCAGCCTTCGATTCTCATTCAGACCCTATTTTCAAAGAATTAGAGCTACTAAAGCTTTCAGATATTAGACAACTAGAATTGGGTAAACTTATGTTTTCTCTTAACCATTCTCTTTTGCCTTCCAAGTTCAACAATTATTTTCCTTTATTTTTCTATGCCACTAGACACGCGAACGATTTTCACCTTCCTTTTTGTAGAACAAACCTTCGTAAATTTTCTGTCACTTTCCAAGGACCTACTTTTTATAACTCTATAGAAAATAATATTAAAGAATCTAATTCTCTCTACTTATTCAAAACGAAATTTAAAAAAAATTATCTATGAATTATTAGTTATAAATCTTGTAGTAAATAGTTATATATCTTCACATGTCTGATATTATTTTTTACTTTTTGTTACATATACCATACCTTATATTTTGTCAACTCAGTCTATGTAATTAGTTAATTTATACTTACCTTCATTGTATTTTACTTTCGATCCTGGCCTTACTGTTACTGTTAACTTTATTTTTACTATGAGGGAGCCCAATGTCTATAAGCCTCATGGTTTCTTTTTGCGCTTCCTCGCCACTTTCATTTGCTTTTGTGTAACTGCCTTGTTTTATCGTTATTTGTATTTTGTGGTAAATCAAATAAAGTTATATCAGGAAAGTTATATATCAACAATCAATAACCAAGCATGTTCGGCTAAAAATCCAACGACTTCCCCCACTGTTTTGAAATGGAATCTAACTATAGCGTTTTACCAATAGTTTTCAAACCATTACCCACACCGTTTCCCAATTTAGATAATCCAGCGCGCAAGTTTGAAACAATAACCCCTATCACTATACCTAAAGCACTTACAACAGAAAAGGCGGTGAAACCATATTTTTTGAATACAACTTTAACTCTATCTCTCAATGACATTCGTTCTTGTATTGCCTCAGTTTCTTATTCCAATTGACCTTGTTCTCGCTGTTCTTTCTCTATTTCTCTTTTAATAGTTTCAATCATTTTTTTCGTTTTCAGGTGTTTTGTTGGGTTTATCTTCGAGTTCTTTTAGTTTCTTCTTCTTTTCTTCAATTATTTTTCTTTTTTTGGTTGTTTTCTCATTATTAGTTTCAACAACCTCATCAGCAGTTTCACCGATGTCTCGTAAACCTTTATACTTTCTAATTACAGCATAATTAATATCACCATTTGAGTGAATAAGAAGTTGTTCCATAACCATGACCATGCTCATCTATTCTAGCTTTGAATTTTTTACTTTTTGAGAGATCAAATTTGGGGAAATTATTTTTAACTATTTCAAGCGGTTCAATACCATTTTCTTCCCTTCTTAAAACCTCTGCAAGTAGCGGATCTTTCGCACCCGCATTATCACCACCGAATGATGTTTCAGCTATATCAGGACCGCGAGAAGGTGTTTGATAAACTGATGTGTTGGTTATAGTGTCAAGTCCAAGATTTTCTCCACTAGGACCTTCACCGGGATCATCGGTTCTATTCAATGCTCTCGGGTTCATTGTATCTGTTGGCTCTACTACTTCACCCATAATTTCCTTACTTGTTCATAAGTAAAGAAGTCTCTAAATCGATAAACTAAAACATGAACCATTCTAAAAAAGTAAAAGGAAAACAAAGAAATGAAACGTCGATAATGAATGCAAGATCCGAACTTACACTATATTATATTAAGGAATCCTTAAATGATATTACAACCACTTACTTACAAAATACCCTAGAGCTAACATACCTCCTCACACATATGCCATCTCACCTATTTTTGGAACGCTACTTGGTCGATAATAATCAGAGAATTTTGGTTCTTTCAGTTGATAATCCGGGTGTGTCTGACTGTATAATCTCAAAGCTTCGTCAAAATTTGATAGATTTTTCCCAGCTTGATATGCATTTTGACGCTGCCTCTCATACCAATCCATTAGATTCTGTCGTTTTTCGAGATGTGATCTTTTTCGTATTGTTCCATTGCTTTACCGTGTCGCTTTCGTTCCGCATCCGGATCATGATTCTTATCAGATAAATATTTGGCTAGGTATGACCCACCAACAAACGCTGATGCATTTAATACAGCTCCACCAATCACCGTCAGTATTGATGCCATAGCTTTATTTCGGTAAGATATTCTGTGTTTCTAAATAATCTGCCAAGTACATACTTCCTGCTAAAACAGCAACCCATTTAGTATAATTCATAACATCAGATGATATATTTCTCTAATGAATGATTCTTTCAATGCTTTTTTCGCAATGTATCCCACACCAGCAGATAATACAATGAGAGTGGCTGAATCAGTAATCGTTTTCACTAATTTGTTTTGTGCGTTCGACATTTATTATGATGCATAGAAAACCTTTAAATCACATCGTTACTATTTTTGGAATTGATCTGGTGGCTGGTGGTACAGGAATTGTTGAGGGTAGGGGTACAGCTGGAACCTTGCGTTCTGTTTTAGGGAGAGAACAAAACCTTTTCATGGCATCCACTGTAATTTTCCATGTTGTGTCTAGAATGCCTACGGTTTTTAGAGAATCAACACTGTCATGAGGTAGACATGGATATGCTATCTGAAATCCTTCGATATTTTCAAAGGTACGATTATCTTTGGGTATACCCCAAGACCATATTCCATTGATACCCCATGTTAGTGCTTTTTCTATCTCAAAAAATACGGGCAATTGTTCTCCATCATCCCCATCCACCCAAACATCGGCAGTTGTCCAGTCTATAGTTCTTCCACCTTTTTTGAATGAATGTTTTATTGGTTCTCCAACTTTAATTCTATTCCAGCTGAAATTTTCATTTAGTGGAATAAACACATAATCATTGCCTTCATTACCTTGTTCAACTTCTTTGTAATGACATGCCTAACTAGACGCTGTCGGGAGCGTTCACTCGGGCTACACTTTATAATACGGCTTCGAACAAACGTGAATGTCAGTTTACGCCTAAGGATTGTATATGTTGTATACTATATGGCTGGTTCCACGACCGCAAAAAACCTACCACACTGTATATCGCACCGCAATTCCTGTCTACGTCGTGTTTAAGCTGAGCGATTTATCAGAAAGACGTCTCAGGTTTCACAGAAATTTCAGTGATAATTGGGTTTGTTTACCAATCGGATTAATGTTGACCAATCAGCCTTCTTGGTTCCCACGGTAGGAAAACAATTGTGAAACTTGATGCCATTCATTGTGATTCCAAGTTATCGAAGGCGAGGAAGCGATATGTTGGAAATACATTACTCCTCAATCGGATATACTGTTCTTCCGATTCAGCCTTATTGGCCCTGTTCCCGCTGATGTCTTTCCACACGACCACGTAGGAAAAAAACTTGAGTTTGAATAAGAAGAGACTCCAGACATGATTTTGAAAAAAGACGAGGGTATTCGGGTTAACAAACATAGTCTCCGAGTTATTAGCTTTGTTATACCTTCGTAAGCCGTTTTGCGGTCATAATTACCAAGAACTTTATTATAAACCAAACACAAGTTCAATAGATTTTAGAAACAGTCTTAAATAACATTACATCTAGGAATCCTTTGTAACGTCAACCGTTTCACCTGCAAGCGTAGTCAAACTTTGAGCGTTATCATGCTTTTGTCGTCAAGTCTTTGTCTCGCAACTACTTTCCACGCGACCACGCATGAGACAGACCGTAATTGAGAAAACTTCATCCAAAAACGCTACCAAAACTTAAATGAGATGAAAAAATCCTTAAAACCTCCTTTATTCGAGTAATGTTGTCTTGCACAAATTGTTGACTCGAGGTATCCAACGACGCGTCTGTCTTGCCGCTGTACAAAATTCATGTATTAACTTCAGCTTTTGAATCCTAATAACAACAGTAGCTGACAATACAAGGGTTAGTAGTATTCATATGCATAACATTGGCTTTCAAAGATAGTTCAGAGTTTGTCACAGCTTCATAGTTTGCTTTCATGGCTTTCATTGAGTTCTCTTTGAGTTCGCGGAACGACGTGGCCGAAAAGTGCTCACTGTTGTAGTTTTGGGTAAGTCTACCGCGAACGGCGTGTGCGTTTGTAAGCGATGTGAGAATTCCAAGGATAAACCATAACATAAGCAGAGTACACATCTTTCGCATCCAACATTGATGGTGCAATAACTTGATGACCTCGTGTGTAGCCTCGTTTTCATAATAGCAATACCCAAAAGCCTCTGCGGGTAGTCCGATTGGCGACGCTGTCGATAGATAGACTGATAGAGTGATAGACCGAAAAGGTAAACCTAGACTCGGGCTACCTGTGGTAGTAGCCCGAGTAATAATAGTTTTCAATATTTTTAAGCCTCCTATTAGGTGTACTATTAGGAGTGACACAACAATTAATAGACGTGTTATAAGTTGTTCTCAGTATTGTTAGTTTCTGTTGATGTTTCGTTGATATTTTGTTGTCTATCTCTTAATTTTAAATGTTTAGCAACGCGAAAGAGACCACTGAAGAGTGCTACCATTTTTCCTCCTCCTCTGAGTACCAAAAGACCTGAAAAGATTGACACTTCACCCTTAATTAGATCATCATTTTGCAAGTCTCTTACTAAAGCTTCTAGATCATCTATAGGGACCACATAAGAAATAACATGAGACACCACTGGACACAGCTTGATATCCTCAGCTACATCATCAGCCGAAGACAATTTCATAACATCTCCCAAAGTCATATCAACACTGAGAAATTTTCTGGTTGTTCCTGAACATGCCAATATAGCTAGAGGTTCTATTTTAGATTCATCAACATCATTATTGTTTGTAGAATCATCCATATATTCCTCTATATCACCCATGTTTCTTTATTAATAATCTAGTCTCTCTCTAAGTTCATTTTATTTTACTCAATAAATATCCAAACAATCGATTAATAAAAAAGCATGAAATTACAAACGATGCTACTTTTATTGACGAATACGCTAAATCTGTGTCCCACTAAGTATCCAAATCCTCTAAACCTGGGTTAAAATCCTTTAATAGTTTTTCTAATACAGCTTGATATATATCATAATATATTTCCACATCTTCCCATGGTAATTTTTCCACGTCAAAAATCGATAATTTCTTACCTAAAAATTCTTCAGTAAAACCTAAATGTACCAAATCATATTAAACATGTCGTCTTTCTTCCATGTTTTCCTCCCTACAGTCCTTTATTTTATCAAAATCATATTCTTCATCCAGATGTTCGTATCTGTCAAACATGGCTTTTATGTACAACATGGTATCTCTAAATAACATACAAATGGGTAACGCAGACAGAAGCATAACCTCGCGTATTTTTGAGTTTTCAATAATTCCACAAACTTTTTGCGAGTCTCATTGTCTAAATCCCCACCATAATCTTCAAAGAGGGTTTTTGTACCAACTTGAGATGGGTTATGGAATGTTACTACACAAGCGACATTATCACGAAAAGGTTTGGCGATGGATGTTAATTAATTGCTGGGTGAGTAACCACACCGAAAGTCCATCATGTCTTCCTGAGAATGCAAGATTTATAAACTTGTTTGAACGCTTCTTTAGTTCTTTGGATACAGCGCAATCGTCTAAAATGATCAATGTGTTCGTTCCCGAGAAAAATATTGCACAGTCTGTTAATAATTCAGTCATTAATTTCACCGCTGTTACTAGCCTCGGGTGAAGATACAATGAATTGTTTATCTCCTTGAGCAAAATTTTATAAGTCTTATTCTTTGCATAAGTGGGACAGATCAAGACGATGTATTCAAATACACCTCAAAAAGGACCTCGAAGCTGATCAACCAAATATTGAGTCTTTGCACTATGTGTAGGCCCGGTGATGATACAGTGAAAAGGAATCTTGTCTCGTAATTCATTCATAGCTTTATTTTTAGTAAACGATAGCTCTAAGATTGGTATTCATAACCTCCATCAATGCGTCAGCGATAACGAACAAGTATCATGTGATTTTCCACTACCCCCCGTTTTCCTGCTAATTTCCAACTTTACACCATCTGTGGTATTCATTAAATGCATTCCATTTCCATGGATGGTATTATCAGGATACGGTCTCACATCTATCCACAAAGCAAATTTATTAGCGTAAAAATCCTTCTCCTTTAAACTTTCAGTTGCTCCAAAACGTTTCTTTACCGATTCCCATAGGTCAGATGGAATCATTCCTGTTGAATATAGTTGATTTGGCATTCCATCAACGTTAATTTTAACAGATTTGATATCTGGATTTACAAACTTTTCAGAATCTCTGGCTCCTCCTGTACAGCCCTCCGTGAACAAACATAAAATTCCAGTCATAGATCACCTCGATCGATTGATATGCTCGTTTATTACGCTGTCATTAGGTTTGGAGATTGTGAACGTTTTGTGGAGGATAATTCCTCGCGAAGCGAGGTTACTAATCGTGTCGCCTTCGGTCAGATCACGTGGCTCGCAAGCCCGAGTAAATCGAGCCGAGAGTTTTTATATATGTATAGTATATGTATATGTTGTTGCGGGAGAAAAAACACAAACAAACTACAGGTTTATCCCTAAAAGCCTGTTTCGTGGTTGCCCACTCATCAGGGGATATCCCCTGATGAGTGGGCAACCACGAAACAGGCTTGTAGGGATAAACCTGTAGTTTGTTTGTGTTTTTTCTCCCGCAACAACTACTTCGCTCTACGTTCACGTATTGAGCACTGTTTTACGATTAATCAACTTTTACACTTTATATGTATATGTATATGTATATGTATAGGTATATGTATAGGTATATGTATAGGTATATGTATATGTATATGTATAGGTATAGGTATATGTATATGTATATGTATATGTATATGTATATGTATATGTATATGTATATGTATATGTATATGTATATGTATATGTATATATTTAACAAGTAAAGAAGCCTAAGCCGTGTATTACACTGTGATAAAACACGACGGGCATTTGAGATCACGAGTGAAGTGTAGAAAACACTCGCCTGCGGCTCGTGTTTTCTACATTTCTCGAGTGTTCTCAAATGGCTGGAGTGTTTTAATCACAGTGTAATACACGGCTTAGGCTTCTTTATTCGCTTTATGATATAGATTTAACATGCCGCGAGTAGAAACAACAAAGCACACAGATCGACAAGATCACAATTTAAGGAAAATTATGGTATCTGCAAACAGACAGAATCAGAAGGCGAACGACAAAACAGATTGCCATATCGTCGTGAATAAAGTGCCAGGAAAGGGGAAACAGAAACCAACCGCAAAGAAATGAAAGATCACGGCCACGAAGTGTTAATACAGCAATGAGAATGCAAGTAGGTATTTTTCGTACTAAAACGATAGCTATCCATTTTAAAGAAATTCCCAATACAGAGACTGCAGTTGTGATAGCAACTATTTATGATTATGTGATCTGATATCATTGCAACAGTGAAAATATATTGTAGATTTGTCTGTTGTAGCAGTTATGTTCAGCATTTTCAACAGAAAAGATACTTAACAATTAGTGACTGGTTCTGCAATATTATCAGTGATCATTGCAATTCTTCGAAAATAAAGCAGATGGTATTTATTACTGACTTCTGAGTAGTATTTCTCTTTGCTATATATCTTTTTTTACATATATGTATTAAGTAATTAAAAGGTTTCGTTGGGACTGACAAGTTCCATACCCATTTGAAAATGGATTTTTACATATGAGTTCCAGGTATCCCTGGGAATTACTCTCTTAGCGCCCACCCCCCCCCCCCCCCTTTTCCCACGAATGAAAAATTCATTTAAGCCCTACTTTGCAAAATTTGGCATAACATCTTAACCTTTTTTCTTAATGCTGTTTTTAAAATTCATTTTTATGATGTAAAATACAAATATTTAACAACAACTGCAATATACAGTTGACCTTTTACATTGGGAAGACTAAAGTTTGTAATGCCAAATTTTTTGCGATGTTTCTTATATATTCATTGCAAGGGTGCTGTATGTAATAACAAGTATTTAAAGTTTCCTTAAAGCCCTGTGCTTTCAATCATGATTTTCCACA
The DNA here is from genome assembly GCA_949710005.1 of Ricordea florida. Classification (NCBI taxonomy): domain Eukaryota; kingdom Metazoa; phylum Cnidaria; class Anthozoa; order Corallimorpharia; family Ricordeidae; genus Ricordea; species Ricordea florida. Next base: position 13,017,456 of record OX453279.1, on the reverse strand, counting down.
CTAACTGTATGGACAAATGACTGTATAGACTAATTCATTTTTATGATGTCAAGTACAAATATTTAATAACAACCACAATATACAGTTGACATTTTACATTAAAAAAACTCTACAAAGGAGAAACTAAAGTTTGTAATGCCAAACTTTTTATGATCTTTCTTGTGTATTCATTCCAAGGTTGCTGTATGAAATAACAAGTCTGAAGTTTCCTAAATGCCCTATGCTTTCAATCATGATTTTCCACACTAACTGTATGGACAAATGACTGCACTAGCATGATTGCTACAGGTCAGGAAATAGTCAGGGAAAAAATTCTTCAAGCAAAGGAAAAGTAAGGGAATTTCATTTCGAGTAAGGGAAAGTTTAACTCTTTGAGAGAAGTCAGGGAAAAGTGAAATTTAAGAGTTCTAATTTATTTATTGCCAATTCAGCTATGGTTTGGTGTAATTAAGAATGTAACATGAAATGTGTTGAGTGGTAGAATTAAATGACAAGCTGATTTTGGATTGCCTAGAAAATCAATCCTTTTTCCATGACTTTGTTACCTTAAGAAACTGTCAATCCATATGCACTGTATGTGACTTTCTGAAAGTATATTAAATAAATGGGTGTAGTGGTTGGCTGTGAGGTGAGGTTGGAGCCATTACCAGGACTAATTTGTGAGTTTTCTTATTTAGTTTGTAAGGGAAATTTTACATTATTAACGAAGGTGTTGTTCTCATGGCCGACAACATTCAAATCAAAGAGTAGGTATACATTGTCTGGTATAATCACGACATTTTCTGTTAGTTTTGGAATGTTTATGTACAAGGTCTCGCCTGAACTAGCCGATGTGGGGTTCAACGTGATTCTATTTAGCGATGATTCGGCTTTCAAACCATAGGGCTCTCGTGGAACTCTGTTTGGGTTGATTTTCTCAGATACTTGCTCATCTTGATTTAAATAGATGTAATGTTTCGTTTAAATGAGTAACGAGAGAATTCTTTCAAAGATTTATTACTCAACCTATGGTTATTGGAAAGGTTATGAAGCCATCCCAAAATTAGCTGAAAAAGCAAACGTGAGTGAGGATGAAGCGAAAGAATGGTTAGAAAAACAAGCGTTATGGCAAGTCTATCTACCAGCTCCCAGATATATCCCGAGACCACACTGGATCGTAGACAAACCGAATATTATACATCAAGCAGATTTATTGTTTCTACCACACGATACAGTGGAAAGAAAAACGTATCGTTATGCACTGGTAGTGATAGACAACGCCTCAAGATATAAGGATGCTGAGGCATTAACTTCAAACGATAGTGGGGAAGTGGCGAAAGCTTTTAAGAAGATATACTCTCGTAAGTTGAAATGGCCTCATACTCTGATGGTGGATCCTGGAAAAGAATTTATGGGTAATGTTACAAAACTGGTGGAAAAACAAAAAGTAAAAATACAGCGTAGTGCGGCTGGTAATCACAGAGCTCAAGCATTCGTGGAAAGAGTTAATAAAACTATAGGTGAGAGATTGTTTAGCCATCAATATGCGCAGGAAATGATAAGCGATGATCGTTCGAGAGTTTAGGTAAAAAGATTACCTGCTATCATTAACACATTAAATTCTGAACCTTCTAGAACCAAAAGAGCCTGCGAAAGCTATAAAATTAGAAGTTGAAATCAAATCCAAGAATTATGATAGACCAGTTGGTTTGAAAGAGGTTACATTACCTCTGGATGCTGAAGTTAGATATTTGTATGCTCCTGGTGAATATGAGGGTGGAGAAAGGAAAAGAACGACTGACCCGATTTGGAGTTTGGAGATTTATAATTTTGATAGGGGTATTGTTTCACCAAATCAGCCAGTTTTGTATTATCTGGATGGGGGACCAAGGCGTGGATTTGTGCGAGAGGAGCTTCAAGTTGTACCAGAGGATACCGAATTACCTCCAAAGAACGTTTTAAAATAATGGTTTTGTGTGTGTCAAGTAGTCTCCTACTATTCGTTTATCGTAATAAGCCCTCAACCCAAGTTTATTCTGAGTATATGTCACGATATTATTTTTATCTACTCTAAAACCAATGTTCTGTGCTTTATCTAGTTGACCGAATTGCTTCGTAATATCTATCCCATATCATCTTATTCTGTCGTTCATTAACCCCCTTGCATGAATATTTATTTTTTTGGTTTGCCTCTAGGGGTTCTGCAAAATAACACTTGCTGGTTAATGCAATCATTCTTTTACCTTCGAACTCCATTTTGAATAACCTCGGTGTTCTGTCATGAAATTTTGAAGTCGATAGAAACTTTGCTTTACCTCTCCGTTCTGGTTCTGGTTCTTATTCTGGTTCTGGTATGGTAGTAGGGTGAAGATATTCAACAAGATCCTTTTTACTCAATACTATTTCATCTCTGTAATACTTTTCCTTGAATTTATCATATAGCGTTTTGAAATTTAATCTCTCACCCTTGCCGTAATACTTAATTAATATTCTTAAAATATAGTTCTTCTCTTCCAAAGCTTTTTCTTTATAGGTTGGTTCTTCATGCTTTAAATATTCATCGATGACACTGTCAACAAAAATTCCTAAAAGATTTTTTAGCCATGACAGGATCTCTCCCTAAAGCCATCCATAAACGTACAATGAAATCGTGATATAAAATATTAATTGTAAATTGTTCAACACCATCACCCTCGTACAGTTCATTCAATATCTGCAAAATTAACTCTCTTTCTTCAGCTTCCTTTTCTTCATTACTCTTTTCAGGGTTAACGATACTGTTGTAAACTCTGCTTATACCATCACCTAAGTAATCGAAAATATTAACAATTATATTTAGAATAGGTTCATGTATCAATAAAAAAATTTTGATACAGTAACCAACAGAACTTAGCCTCTTTTCTGTTTGTTATGTTTGACCCTCCTCATTCTTTTATAAACCATCAAAATATTCCTCCCTCTTTTCTGGTTTAACAATAGAATCAATGTTATCATCAGAAATTGCGAAATATAAAGAATCTGTATCCATATAAATTAGTTCAAAATCACTTCGATCAATATAATAGTCAAAGAAATCGTAATAATATTCCAACATCCTTAGCTTTGCAAATTGATAAACAGCAATACCACATTGGTAAGGTCGATTAATATTTATCCGTTGTTTTCGCATTTCCAATTCATAGGCAGAATCACTATCGCCATCAGATATTTCTTCCACATCTACAAAATATGGACCTCTAAAATATGTTTCTAATTTCTCTTTATCTTTAGTAAAGGTTGTTTTACAACGACCTTCTTTGTTTTCAATCATCTTTCCATAAAATGAATTACCCTTGAGTTTGTAAGTATCCCCCAGTAATTTTTTCTCCGGGTCATCATCACCGGCTCATCTAGCTCCACTTACTTCTTCAGGAAACCAGCGAAATGGTCTACCAGATTTATAATCGAGAACTTTATAAACAGCGGTTATTTTCAAACCATGCTTGAGATACCATTTAACCAATGGAGTATATAATAGAATTTTACAAGCACGAGTCACTCCCATTAGCTTTGCACCTTCTTAGAATTGTGTTCTACCAGTTTTGGTTTGATAATCTTTCATATGCTGTAGAATTGATTTTTCTGGTACTCGAGCAACTAAAAACAATGGAGCAAACTCACTGAATTTATCCATTAAATGTTCCGGTACATGGATATCGACTTGAACAAAACCAAATAAGATATCGTTCATTATATTTCTACAGAGTATATTGATCAAGGTTTCATTGGTCGGATCTTCTGTTTCAATGTATTTCTCCTTTCCGCAAGGCATTTCCAACCCAGAACAATACCAATAGAGGCTATTAGCGTCATATATAACGATTCATTTGCAAATCTTGGAATTTGATCGAATTTTCGTAATACCAACTTCATGATATCGAGTAAACACAATACTAGGACCACCGACCATACCAGTTTTCAGTAACTCATATGCTTTATTTTTGATGTGAAGTGTACAATTATCTCTAATCTCCTAGCAAGCATCACAGCGAGGCCTCTCACAATCTTTTTTACATTTACAAAAACAAGGATCACCAGGGGAATATAATTCAGGCTCCTTTGGTTTTCTTAATTCTAACGCTTTGTTCGAAACATATTTCATTGAAAGACCTGGGATACTAACAACGTCTTTTAACATGTCTGATTTATCTGGGTAATATTGCTATCTAGTTTTTTCTAATGCTTCCATAAAGGGTTTCACATCAGCTATATTGTATTCCCTAACCAATCCATCAGTGTTACCTCTTTTTTCGAATTCTTTCAAAAATGTTTCATATTCCTCTTTCGTTATCGTATAATCTTGTTTCAATTTCGAATAGAAAAACTCGTATGATATAGGACCTGCATGCGAAAGTTTGTCGAAATTATCTAACCACTAGATTTATTTGTTAAATTACCTGTAATTGCGACACTTACTGGAACATGCTCCTGTATATAAGTCAAATCTTTGGTTTTTTCTACATTCTGTAATTTTATTATTGCCTCGAAATCAAATACTATGAAATATGGATAGGGTATGAATGGTTTATCAAAGAATTTTGAAGAGAGCTTTGGCTTCTGACATTCCCAAATGGATACAACTTCATAATCCAATTCACGCATACTTTCTTCCAGCTTCAAAGTTTTATCATAGCGGTCTTTTTGTATATCTGTTCGGTATTATAAACACGGACACCCATGCCAATAACATCCACAGTATTGATAAATTGTTTCAAAATCAGGTAAGTACCCATCCACCAATATCTTCTTACCATCTATCTTAACAAATCGTTCACCTCTGTGTCCACACAAAGCATGGTGTATATGCTCTCCAATAAGTTCAGATTGCTTTTCAATCCAACGACAGGCTTTTATACTAAATTGGGTTGTCGGGTAGAACACCTTTTCTGCGCTACCCAATATCCTTTTGAATTTTTTTCCGGAGCATATGATTTTCGCTATACCCTCTTGCCAAACTTTTTCATTAACATGTTTTTGTAGATTGTCACTGGGAGTAAATCTTCGATGACAAGTTGCACATTCAAAATTCATACAAAATAGATCGAGATCTTTGATGAAAAAACAATGTTTCTCATAAATTCCAACATGTATAGTTATACCAGCATCTTAATTTTGTTTCATTGGTAAAAATTCCCAACCCGTTGAATCTGCATTTGGTTTAAAAACGATGTTAACTCCAAAACATTCTCCAATACAAACAAATTCATCCAATGGTGTGGGAGGCCCTTTATCTCTTTTCAAATTTGGATCCTTGTAATACTTTCTTGCCAATATCAAAGCTTTTTGAGTGACTTTTCTTTCAGGTCTATTAACATATCCTTCAGAAATCCGAATACCTATTGCTATACATCGCCAAAAACATAAATTATCTTTGAACTTGTCTAACGCATAAATACATTTACGACTAGCTAAGTTTTCTGGTAATAATACCACGACCCAATCTTGCTTCATTTGAAAATACTAATGTAGTATTCACTTCAAGAAATGTTACTCTACCTTCATAAACACCCCTTTCCTCTAAAATTTCTGTGGCTGGTAGATAAGAAGCATCCCATGTCTTACTATCTTTTGGCTTCACATTGTCGGATGTAATTTCTAATTTCAAGTAAACAAGCAAAAAACCTTGAGTAAGTTTTAAATGTTTTACTATATTTAGTAACCTCCCCATCCCCCCTGTGAATACTTTAACTATATTCTTGATTTCTGGAGAGATTTTATTCATTATAATATCCGTCAAATCAAAATTCAAATTACCTGTTGTTTTATACTTCTTTATCATTGGTGAGTCAAACAATTTCAATGGGTGTTTCTGATTCTTCCTCATCTTCACCTTCTTCAGCTGTAAAGTATTTTTCTTCCCCATCCTCATCCTCATCTTCGACCTTAGTTTTATTATCAAATCATTCGTTAACTCTTCTTATTCCATTACGGAACTTATTAACATTACTCATTGCATTTCGAATAGGGGCAGGAATCAAGGAAATTAAACGATTTGTATAACTATCAACAGACTGTATAGCTTCTTTCTTTGTTATTACATTTGACGGTTTTTGATGTAACTTTCTTTTATGTCGTGTTCGTGGTGTGGGTTTTGGTGGTCATGATGTTGGTTTTGGTGGTCGTGGTGTTGGTTTTGGTGGTTTTTATTTGTATTTTCATTCCTGGTAAAGAAGTCGGTGATGGGTTTTTGTTTTGTGGTGTGTTTTGACGGTCGTGGAGTTGGTTTTGACGGTCGTGGTGTTGGTTTTGATGGTTGTGGTGTTGGTTTTGGTGGTCGTGGTGTTGGTTTTGGTGGTCGTGATGTTGGTTTTGGTGGTCGTGGTGTTGGTTTTGGTGGCCTTTTATTTGTATTTTCATTCCTGGTAAAGAAGTCGGTGATGGGTTTTGTGGTGTGTTTTCGTTCATCATCTATGAAATTAAGTATTGGTCATTTCTTTGTAGGTTCCTTCATGGTAAAGAAGTGGGTGATGGGTTTTTGTTTCTTATCACCGAATAATTTAATAACTTCTGCTTTACGGAGTTTAGAGTATCCTTTGAGACCTCTCTCTTGGCAATAGCTTGGAGTTCTTTCACTGTTTTACTCTCCATATGGATATTTACATTCATATCTTTAAAACATCTTAGAATTCCAGTTTTCGGTAGGTTTCAGAGTTGTTCCTGAGTTGTTCCATAGAGAGTTCAGGGTTGAAAGAGGGTTTATTTTTCACGTATTTTGTTGATTATTTTAGCTAGGAAAAAGGGGCCTACAAACCCTGTACATATACTACTCAAAGCTAGATATTCTCACGTGCAACCCGGATAGGTTCGAAATTTAAAAACGAAGATGGACCTTGGCGGTACCCATTACTGGTTTCTCTGGTCTTCCTCGAAAACCTCAACTGGCACTCTTTGCTCTGCTGAACAGTCACGTTGTTAAAACCATGGGTTTACGCGAGCGCTGTTCTACTTTATGTTGCGCCCGATATATTCAATTAAATTTGAAATGTTGCGTGTCCCTCTAGTTGCACAAGCCGCCTGAATTTCAGTTGTTAACCCGTTAAGTTTGCGGTAGTGCAAGTGGGAACCAGAAGTTTAAAAGAGAAATTGTAAATACGGTGTCGGTCATAGAAGTAAGTGAAAAGTCAGTTTCATTGCGTTTGTATATGTATTTTCTGTCCGTGTGCCAACGGACCTGTATTTACTTGATTTTAGATCAAATTTTGTTATTAAATACGATTCTGCCTCTTCATTTATATTAAGCACCTTTGATCGACGGAACACTCTTCATGAACGTTCTTTCTGACGACACTACTAAACGGATGAACAATCTGCAACTACAGGACGTCAAAGCTATCACTGAGTCTTTCCAAGCCTTGGTGTAAGGCGAACCTAGTATTTTTTGTTTGAGTTCGAATTTCATAACAGAGTACAGAGTCCAAATGAATCTTTCGACGCGTTTTACACTGATCTGCAGTTTCTGTTAAGGAAGTGGCAATATTGCGATTGCTCCAAAACGGGAGGGAGGATGCTGTCTCGGCCTACAAGCGGGACAAAACCAACTGGACTCCCTCTTAAGATGGCTCTGGTAAGAAATACAAATTCTGATTGAAGTCATACATATTGCAAAAGATTCAATTTGCAAAGTTTGCAACCAAAAAGGTCAACTCTCCGCTGTGTCCCGACCACTCCTTACCTGAAGGACAGGCGGAGCAAGAGAGGGAGGCACAGAGGCCCCCTGAAAAAGGCCATACTCAAGTCAATTTCTGCTATTAAAGAAAATCAGGCGACCAACCCTGTTGCAGTGAAATCAATTAAATTTTCACCCATTCCAAGTGTTGGGAAACATTGCCATGCTGATTTTGTCATTAAGAACCATGACTGGCCCCGGTGTGGTAAGATTGATTCTGGTGGCAACATAAACTGTGTCGGCTACAACTGGGTTAACCGTTTTGAAACTCCTGAATGGGACTATCATTTGGAATGCAGTCAAACTAAGAGTGCTTTTAAAGGCTTCTTGGCCACCAGAAGATTGTTTTACCTCAGCTGACCAATGGCTCCACATCGTTCATGGAAAAGAAGGTGTTCTTCTTGGTACAAGCAAACGTGAAAGCTCCGAACAAACAGCAAAACTCTGTGTTAAGCCGTTATCCTCATTGGGAATTGCAGGTGTGTCACCGAATGATATCGATACTTCTCATCGTGTGTCATCCTGCGTGGCTTCCAGTAATCCACTCGCCACTGTATGCAAATTTGTTCTTTGACTGGCAAAAGATAAGGTTACGGCAGCTACGCGTAGAGTGCGGAACCTTGATGCGACACAACTAGGTCTTGCTGATAACGCTGATGTTACATACATTAGATTATACGACCATCTACCTCCGAGACTCCAAGAGCTCCCCTATGAAAGAATTCCAACAATTTCTGCTCAGCGAAGAATGGACTTGTCTACTTACGTAAAACGGAAACCTCACGGATTTGTCAGCACTCATGGAACCACAATAAGTTAAGTCTTCTACCTTACGTTACTGTTGTCATTTCGCGCCTCATGTTACAGTTCTACTAGTAAGATGGTATTACGTAGGGAAAAGACAAAGGAAAAACGTTTACAAATTCTCCTCAAAAATCTACCGTATTTTGATTTTAGAGGTGATTTAGCATTATATCATGGACAGTTTAATAACTCCACTCCCATTGCCACTCAAACTAGCAGGGATTTAAACAGATTGTCCAGCCTTCAGTCTCGACTTGTTTAGCCTAAACACAGCTCTTTATGTTAGTTTAAGCACTAATCAATGTAATCAATGTATTCAAAGCAATGTATTCTCCGCACAGTTTCAAAGTCTCAAAGTTTCAAACAAGTTACTGAAAAATAACTTTGCTTCCAGTTTCTCGATCTTTCATAACAATATTCGAAGTTTGCGTCATAGTTTTGAAAATTTACTTATGTTATTGGATGAATCTGATTTTCATTTTAATATAATAGGGATTACAAACTAAAATTACCAATTCAAATGAACATGCTAATCATCCAAACATTCCAGGTTGTGTTTTTGAATATGTATAAGAATGTTGTATGAGGTATTGTTTACCGACAACATAATTCTCCGGATTGCTTTCAGCCCTTCATTTATTTAGAGAAAAACAATAGAAAAATTAGCCCTTACTAACAAGACAGTGTACATAATGGGCGATTTCAATGTAGACCTGCTTAAGTGTCAAACATCCCAAGAAAACGCCTTTGTAAGTGGCAACATCATTTCTGATATAAGTGATCACAATTCTCAGATTTGCACTATAAGATCAGTTAAAGACAAAATTCAGAAAAAGAACATCAAAGCTCGTGACTTCTCAACATTTTCTGTCGTACGATTTTGAGAGGAACTCTCCAGAGCTGACTTTAACACCATTGTAACAAATTATGTAAATCAGTTATTCTACTCATTTTACAATAAATTGAATAAAATTGTCAAGAAACATGCCCCATTAAAATTTTATCAAATCCTTAAGTGAAACAACTGTCTAAGCCATGAATTACTTCGGGCGTGATGGCATCCATAAAAATTAGTTATGCTTCTCGTACGCTTCTGGTGATGATGCTTACCGGCATTTAATATAAATACCGGTACTACAGAAATAAACAGTAATTTGATTCGGCTAAGCAAAAAGCAATATTACTATGAATTTCTAGAACATAATAAAACGAATATGAAAAAAAAACTTGGAAGGAATAAATGAACTGTTATGTCGTCTTAAAAGAAATGTTGCGACCATAAATGCAATCCAGAGTTATGTTAAAAATATCATTGAAGAGCCTTCTCAGATTCCGAATGTACTTAATGAACATTTTGCATCGGTAGGACAAAGGCTCCCCACAAAAACATTTTCCTGAGATTGTAAGTAAGTGTAAGTACCCAGTTTCCTCTTTTTATTTTCTGTAGGTTACGCCCTCGGAGGTAATAATAATAATAACAACTGCAAAGCTGCAGCATATCTCCACTGGACAATATGCAAGCACTATGACATCAAAGTAAAAGATAAATATTACGAACATGAACCAGCTACAGTGACAGAAAACCAAGCAGCGACTATACTATGGGATATGCCAATTCAAACTGACAAAGAGATCAAAGCAAACAGACCAGACATAGTGGTGAAAGATAAAAAGGAGAGAACCTGCCTGCTCATTGATATGTCTATCCCCACAGAAAGGAACACCACCTTGAAAGCAGTAGAAAAGCTCTCGAAGTACAAAGATCTTGAGATAGAAATCGAAACAGCATGGGGTATGAATTGTCCCAGTGATCATTGGAGCTCTTGGGCTCGTCAAGAAGGGAACAGAAAACTACATCGGCAAGATCCCAGGCAACATCAGAATAACAGAGCTACAGAAGATCGTCCTCCTTGAAATTGCTCACATACTAAGGAGGACTCTATCCATCAAGTAATCCAGCAGACTTTTGACTGCCCTAAGCTCATGGATTGAACTCGGCACCATAAGTGAAAAGAGCAAGACTTCAAGGACCTACATAATAATAATAATAATAATAAAGAATTTATTTAAAAGAGGGTAACACCTAATAGCAAAGCTAATAAACTCGTGGCCCTCCCTGAAATACAAATATAAAGATATTAAACTATATTACAAATACGATGTACACTAAAATATATATATGTATATATATATCAAAATATAAGAGAATATACTCAAGTAAAAAGTTGTTGAACAAAAAAGAATTATAAAAAGTAGAATGCAAATAATCTTATATTCTAAAATGATGTAAAAATTGCTGCTCTAAGAACACCTTATCTCTGAGACAATGTTTAAAGGGCTTGGACTGTTCGATTCGTCTTGTGGTGATAGGGAGAGTGTTCCAGAGGCGGGTAGCAGAAGCTGAGAATGTGCGCCCGCCTTCAGTCCCCCTTTTGTATTTCGGGCAGCGAAGATTAAAATTAGCATAGCGCGCTTCTTTTGTTTACATGACTGTTAAGAATTAGTTGCTCACTTAAGAAGGAAGGTACATTTCCATGGATACGTTTATGCACTAAAACACATTTGTTGATTTTATATTGTTCGTATACTGGAATCCATCCAAGTCTATTAAAAAGTTCCACATAGAATGCTCGCTGGTCTGCAAAACGAATAACTCTGGATGCGCGTTCCAGTAATTTTAGAATTCTATTTACATATCCTTTGTCGCACACAGACCATACTGCACTACCATACTTCATGATTGGGAGAATCAAGGCATTATAGTATTGTCAACGTTGGGAATTGCAGATGTGTCAACTTCATCCTTCTCGCTGACCACCAACCCCTCAAACTAATCTTGAATTCCAAGGGAATTGCTGATTTTGAAAACCCAAGGCTCTAACAGTATATGATGAAGATGCTAACTTACTCCTTCTCAACAGACTGGGTAAAAAAAAAATGATACCTTGCTGCAGATGCCCTATCTCGCTTCCCTGTAGACCAACCATCAATTGATGATGAATTGTGTGAGTCACACAGTGAGACAGCTGTAAACACCCACCTTGCTGACAAATTCATGAAGGACCTACAGCTAAACGAAGTTTCAGAAGCCCAGAAGAATGATCACCAACTCTGCCGAGTCACTGAATATGTCCTTTGAAGATAGCCTACCTCTTTCAAAGAAGTTGACACAGTTGCACAACCATTGCGGTCCATCCGTCCCAACCTATACCTCACAACCAACCAAGGTGACTCCATCCTTCTTATGAACGGACGTACCGTTATCCCGTGGACCCTGTAGAAGAAGATGCTAGAAGTCCTTCATGAATGACATCAAGGGATTGAGAAAACTAGGTGCCATGCCCATGAATTGGTCCACTGGCCTGGCACTGACCACGAAATCAGACCTTGGTAAAACGTTGCACCCAATGCCAAGTTCTCCTTCCGGTGTATCCCAAAGAACCGATTCAACAACCTGAACTTCCAACTCGACCTTGGGATAAGTTAGGCGTTGACCTTTACAGTCTCCATGGGAAAGAACACCTTGTTTGTACTGTACTAAGAGCGCAATGCATTGTGTGTAACCAAATAAAGAGAGAAGCATGTGCTCCAAAATGGCGTAGTGTGTAGATGTTACATTGGCGACGAGGATTCAAAATTAGCTATAAAGCAGGAAAAGAAGAGAAAATGGCGGACAAGTTGCCTCAAATGGATGTTTCGGGTCCGAAATCCCAGTTACAGGAAAAATGGCGTGTGGCTTCGAGGTTTTGCGTATTACGCGTAAGGGAAAGCAGGTTTGTCGAATCCAGCAAGAAAGAAGAACGAGTTGTTGCTTCGTGCCGGGCCAGGAGTGCAAGATATCTTTGAGAATTTGGTTCCTGTTCCCCGTCCGCACGATCTCGGAAGTGAGGATGACTCGTATCAAGAATGTGTCCGCACACACAACGGGTATTTTCACGTGGAGGAGAATGTAGCCTATGAAAGAAATCGCGTCTCAAGAGCTACGAACGAAGTTGTTTGAGGTCCCAAACATTCAGCTAAACCAAGCGGTCACGAAGGCTCGCGCGTGGGAAACAGCAAGACTACAAGCGGCTAAAATTTCTGGATCACTAGTCGGATCAGAGTCGCGTGGTGTTAACGTGCTGAGAGTAAACGAAAAGTCTACCCAAGGAAATTTCGGTCGGCGTGGAATCAGCAAAAAGTCGGACAAAAGCGGGAATCAGTGCTACGCGTGTGGGAAAGTGGGTCACTTCGCCCGTGACAAAGAATGCCCAGCTCGCGGTCAGACGTGTTCCAAATGCGACAAGAAGGGACACTGGGCCAGATGTTGTAAAACCAAGATATCGAGAAAGGAGCCTGGAGGTGCTAGAGGGGGTGACCGAATTCATCACGTTCAGTGTGAACATAGTGGCGGCGTTTTGGAGTGGGAAGATGACTCATATGCATTTTCAGTGGCTTCGGGAGAGTCTAAAAAGGAACATCTTGTGCCAGTAGAGCTGAATGGGGTCCCTGTGGAGATCCTTGTGGACTCTGGTTCACAATTCACTGTATTAGGTGAGAACCAGTTTAAAATGTTGTGCCAACAGGGTCTTAAGTGTAAGTTGGTGCCAGATAGTAGGAAGTTGCAAGTTTATGGTAATAGTCTCTTGCCTGTTGTTGGAAAGTTCAGTGCTCTCATAAAGTGTTATGAGTGTGAAGCAAGGGAAGATGTCCTGGTCACAAATGGGGATGGCCAATGCCTTCTAGGGAGTCAAGTGGCAAAGGAGCTGCAGGTGCTCCGCGTTGGAAAGCACATAAGTGTTAATGTAGTGGTCCCTGATATTCCTGATCAGTTTCCTAAAGTCTTCAGTGGGATTGGCAAGCTTTCAGGATACCAGCTGTCTTTGCACATCGACCCTGGTGTGATGCCAGTAGCTCAGAAGCCGAGAAGAATTCCCTTTCCACTAAAAGAGAAGGTAAACAACAAGTTAGAGGAGCTATTGACCTTAGATGTGATAGAGAAGGTACACGGTCCAACTACATGGGTTAGCCCAGCTGTTTTTGGGCCTAAACCGGGCAAAGATGATATCAGGATCTGTGTAGACATGAGAGTGGCAAATAAGGCAATTCTGAGGGAGAAGCTTCCGATTCCCACAGTTGAAGAAGTCCTTCAGGAGCTTAACGGAAGTTCTGTATGGGTTTCCACCAGATTGAGCTCCATGAAGATTCAAGGGACATAACAACTTTTGCCGTAGGAGATAGTCTCTACCGTTACAAGAGACTCAGTTTTGGCATCAACAGTGCACCGGAGAAATACCAAAACATCATTCGCCAAACCATTGCTGATCTGCCTGATGTTACCAACATAGCAGATGATATTGTCGTTCATGGAAAGGACACGAAGGCATGATGAAAGTCTTACCAGACTCCTTAAGCGCCTACTAGAGAGGGATCTGACACTAAAGAAGGAAAAGTGTGTGTTTCGCCTGGACAAAGTTGTGTTCATGGGACTGCTTGTTAGCAAGTATGGGGAGGCTCAGACACCAAGCAATGCCTCACAACTACGTAGCTTCCCAGGCCTCATGGGATTCTGTTCGCGCTTCCTTCCCGACTTTGCAACAACTAGTGACCCATTACGGAAGCTTACCCACCTTGGGGCAACCTGGAACAGGGGCCTGAAGAAACCAGAGCGTTTGAAACATTAAAGAATCAACTAGCTGATGCTTCCATGCTTGCGTACTTTGATAAAGATGCCCCTACTGAAGTAGTAACAGATGCTAGTCCTGTGGGTCTCGGAGCAGTACTTGTCCAGACACAGCGAGCAGTCTGCTTTGCAAGTCGCACTCCAAGTGATGTAGAGAGGAGACACAGTCAAGTAGAGAGGGAAGCCCTAGCCATTGTGTGGGCGTGTGAGAGGTTTCACCTCTACCTACATGGTCTGCATACATTTGAACTGGTCACTGACTGCAAGGCACTGGAAACCATATATGGCCCAAAGTCAAGACCCTCGGCAGGAATTGAAAGATGGGTGTTGCGTCTTATGCCTTACCAATTAACCGTGAGATCTGTTCCCTCAGGTCGGACCATTGCAGACTGTCTTAGTCGGCTGACCAAGATACCAGCGTCTTCACACCATGGCCAGCTGTCAGACGAGTATGTGAGAATGGTGGCACATAATGCAACACCACGTGCCATGACGACTGCTGAATTGGAGAGAGCGTCAGCAGATGATAAAGAGCTGATTAAAGTGCGTGAGTGTTGGAAGACTGGAGATTGGTCTCAGTCACCCACTGGGTTTAAGATGGTTCGCAATGAGATAACAGTTGTCGGGAAATTAGTGCTTAGAGGTACACGTATTGTGGTCCCTACAAAGCTGCGTAGGAGGGTACTAGAATTGGCTCATGAAGGACACCCGGGAGTGGTCAAGATGAAGGATCGCCTGCGATCAAAGGTTTGGTGGCCGTCTATGGGTCTCATGGCTGAAAGACATTGTAGGACCTGTCACGCATGTCAGGCTGTGACAATTGGTAACACTCACCCACCAGTAAAGTCTACAACCATGCCAACCAAGCCCTGGAGACATCTTGCAATGGATCTTTTGGGTCCATTACCAAACGGAGAAAGTCTGTTGATAGTGGTCGACTATTATAGTCGATGGATTGAAGTGGATGTCCTTAAGTCCACCACAAGCAGTGTAATCATCAGGTGTCTGGAGAAGCACTTTTCACGTCATGGGATTCCAGAGTCCATAAGGAGTGATAATGGCCCTAATTTAATCAGCCAAGAGATGGAGGATTTCCTTGAAGAGCAAGGCGTGGTGCATAAAAGAACAATTCCTTTGTGGCCAAGGGCCAATGGAGAAGTGGAGCGTCAGAATGTATCGTTGCTGAAAGCCATGGCCGCTGCTCAGGTTGAAGGGAAAGAATGGCAAACTGAGTTGCAAAAGTTTCTTTTGGCTTATCGGTCAACTCCACATGCCACCACCAGAGTCTCCCCAGCAGAGTTACTTTATGGGAGAAAGATTCGAAGTTACCAGAGTTTGAGAGCGCTAATGATTCCTTTGACCTGGAGGCCAGGGACAGTGATGCAGAAAACAAGCAACGAACAGAAGATAGAGCGAACCGCAGGGCCTCAGACTCAGACTTAAAGGAGGGAGAGAAAGTACTCTTGCAGCAGAAGAAACAAGACAAGTTGAGCCCAGCGTATGATCCCAGCCCTTACATAATTGTTGCACGTAAGGGAGACCAGGTCATTGTGGAGCGTGGGAATGTTTCCTTAAGAGAAATGTGGCACATGTCAAACGTTTCCTTCAGTCAGAGCCAGACACAGACCTCCCTAAGTGTGTGGCGCCGACACCCTCTCCACCAATCCCACGTTCATTGCCGTCCCCTGAGGTTCAACTTCAGAGGTCACCAGTCATAGTGCCTGTGGTGCTTACTTCACCTCAGCAGCCTCCTGTCACACGTTCTCCTATGAAGACCTCCGAGTCTGATTGTACCCAACCTGTCACTAACCCTGCAGGTTCCCAGTCGACCCCATACCTTAAGCCACCTAACAGTACCCCAGACCTTGAGCCACCTGACAGTATTCTAGATACAAGTGCCCCACTGAGGCGGTCAACTCAATTGCGTAGGCCACCGGTGTGGTCCAAACACTATACTTAGGAAGAACTCTCGTTCATCAGACACCCAAAGACAATGAACTGTTATTGTTGCCTTAATTCTTTTCAGTTCAAAGGGTAAAAACACCCACTGTGTTAGCGATTCACTGTAGAACCCCTATGGTGTCTTTTCTTTAAACCAAGGGGGAGAATGTACTGTACTAAGAGCGCAATGCATTGTGTGTAACCAAATAAAGAGAGAAGCATGTGCTCCAAAATGGCGTAGTGTGTAGATGTTACATTGTTGTCACAGATTACTTTTCCTGCTTCACTGAAAACCTTGAACTCAAGGACACTACAGCCCCACTTCTAATAAAAGAAATAAAGAAAACGCTCTATCGTTTGGGACAACCAATTGAAGTTGTCACTGATGGTGGTCCCCAATTCACAAGCACGTTCTTTGATGATTTCGCAAAAGACTGGAGATTCAAACATACATGTACCATCTCATCCCCTACTCGTGCCCAGGCCAATGGCAAAGCAGATCCTGCAGTCAAGCAAGTAAAAATTCTCCTAAAGAAGTGCGGTTCAACGAATGATGATATCTGGAAAGGACTATTGGCCATCCACAACACAACCCTGCCATGTGGCAAAAGCCCAGGAGAATTACCGCTTGGTAGAAAGTTATTTGACTTCCTTCCAAGATTCCCAAGTCCCGATGAAACCTTCCCTTCCCCTTCAACAAAAGTAAACATCCCACAGGCTAAGAGTGCAAAGAAGTCCACCTACATGTACGCTCAACAATCGAGATGACTCTCCCCTTTAATGCAGTATCCCGCATTGCTATTTGCTCCCGTGGTGACACTAATTGGTCCCTATGTGGCACCATCCTTGAAGTGAAGCCACACCATATCTTCTCTACCCTCACTGACTAGAGCTTAGTTCTGACCCGTAACAGGAAGTATCGCAAGCCCATACCAACTCGCACCCCTTCAACTCCTACATGGCCAGTCAACCTATCTGAAGACCAATGTGGGCACACCTCAAAGCCGCGACTTACTCATGAAACGTTTCAACTTGGGAACATACAAGACCCAGATTCTTTATTAATTGTTACTTCTTTGTTAATAAAGAATTATATTATTCTGAGAGAAATCTAACCTACAATTGAACAAAGTGGTAGAATTACATTTGAATAAAATCAAAACTAGTGACTTCCATAGATTATTACGTACAAAACTCCATACAGCAGGCCAAACTGGGCCAAAGAAATGGAGTAATGACCTTTTCTTGAATGAAGATCCCTGGAATAGAATATTCACGTCTTTGAAAAATTGTATGCAGGGAGACCAAATTAAAAGAATTTCAAGTCAATCCATCGAGTTAAAGTGACAAAACGAGAACACTATCGATATAGAAGCGAAATGGATGATAATTGCATCTACATGTATTGCAGAAAGAGACTCAATTGACCATACCTTTAGGGATTGCCACTTTATTACAATCTTTATACAGGAGGTTATTAACTGGTTCGATGCTACAAACGATACCAAGTTTAATCCATCACATGAAGAAAGGCTATTTGGCATCACCTCTGACCCACAAGACAAGGGAATAATATAGAAATTCAATTACAACATGCCATTTATGAGATACTTTATTTACACCAATAAACTGCAAAATAAACCGATCTTATTTCAAGACTTTGTTGAAAAAAATTAATATTTCTTTACAGTACAGAATCAAAAATACTATAACGTAGATATGAAAAATAACCTCTCCTTTGTTCTTATTCCTTTTGGTTCCTCTTCCCTTAGGAGTACAATAGATTGTAGATTGTAGAATCACTTGATTCTAGATGGTGAATGAAATGAATCAAAAATATTCCCCCCCCAAAAAAAAAAAAAAAAAAAATTCAGATTCTCCAAGGCAGTGCCCTAGCAGAGTTTGGCACTTACCATTTTACTGCAAAGACTATTACCTTAGTTAAAAAGGAACAGTATATCTTGAACATATTTGCCTTTATTGACACCATTGTTTCAGTTGAGATTGTTGTTATAATTCTATTTTGCAGGAGGGAGATATGTGTAATATTGGGACAGAGCTAGAGCACATGGTCTGACACATAACAAAAACCTACCCTGCCTCTACCATGGATTCTCTGATAACAAGCCTCTGGTGGTGCATCAAGAAACAACACAACAGGAGGTACTAAAACTGTTCTTAATGCTTGCTCATTTAGTTCACAATAGTACCTGTATCCTGTCAGTAAAGATTATATATAAAAAATGTGAGGCATTTAATTTGCCTGGAGAATGAACTACATATACCTGTTCTTGCTACAATGGTTAGAGCACTACTGGTTCCTTACACCATGTTCAAACTTTGCTGTTTAGTGTACAGTAACTGTAAGCCTGTATATGCTTTGGGTAAACAGGATTATCTTGAATATTTTAAAATGTCTATATTATCATTAAATTTCCTCCAGTAGTTGTAAAAGGCCGAGTCTGCGCCAAAATGGATTCACTTTTTCGGATTCAGATGACCACGCCCTAGATTGGAATGTTTGGAATGTTTCGGATTCAAAACCTGATTTAAGTTACGATAAAATTTTGCATACTGGGTTAGTTTTATTCTTCTTGTTCTAAATATTGTTCGAAATTATCCAGCATTGATAAAATTGAATTTACTTGATCTTCGTTAATTATTAGTGGAATTAATCTAAAAGACTCATTAAAAGACTTGTAAATCTATACTCAATCGATAAAGGTCTGTAAAAATTTATAATATAGCGAATGATGCTTATTTCTCTACCAGGTATTTCTTCTCTTAGATCACAATTAAACAAATGTTCTTCTTCGTCATCAACAATATCAAAATAACTAAAAGGATAGTTTCGAGAAACATTTTCATAAGAAAAAATATCTTCATAAACTCCATAATGTACATCTAAGTCTTCACTTACTTCATCAAAAATTTCTCTACAAACTGGACATTTTGTATTTATTAACTTTTCAGCACATTCTAAATGAATTTTATGATTACAATTCAATAGAATTAAGTCACCATTATTTTTCTATCATTTTATTTACATTTATTTTTTATGAAACCAAATTTCACTTTTTATGAATCATATTTATATAAATAGTTTGAAAAATTGAATCCTTAAATTGGTTTTAAAAATGTTTAAATAAAATTAAAATGGAGGAGAAAAAATAGTCGAATTGATATCTTTAGCAAAAGATAAAGGTATAAAATATCACTACTGTAAGCGTAAAAAAGATTTGATAAATGCTTTGAATGGTATTGAAACTGATAATTCTTATTACAAATGTGATCATAATATTTTAAAATGATATTGTACAGAATGTGGAGGAAGTCAGATTTGTAAGCATCAGAAACAAAGAACTCGTTGTAAGGAGCGTGGAGGTAGTCTCTGTGAACATAATCGTAGACGTTATGAATGTAAATTTTGTAAAGGAAATAGAATTTGTTGTCACAACCGAAATCGCTATCTTTGTAAGGATTGTAAAGGGCCAGGCATTTGTGAACATAATCGACAAATCATTGTAAAGAATGTAAAGCATTTAAATGTTAAATACAACAAAATAAAATGTCTTATGATAAAAATGAGATTGTAAAATGTTTCAAATAAAAAAAAATTTAATACATAATGGATAGATTATTAAATAGAATAAGAAGAGGAAGACAATTTCCAAGACTTGCACCTAAATTTCAAAATCCCAATCACAATTCCACTAGACAAATACTTAATGAACCAATTCCAGAGAATAATGTTCCTATTCTAAGACCAACTCCAACTCCAGCTACACGAAGAGAACGACCAATTCCAGCTCCAAGAAGAAGAAATCTACTTAACGCACCAGTACCAGAGATAAATGTTCCTATTCTTCAACCAACTCCAACTCCAGCTCCAAGAAGACAACGACCTATTCCAGCTCCCAGACAACTACTTAATAAATCAGTACCAGAGATAAATGTTCCTATTCTAAAACCTACACCTATTCTAGCTCCTAGAAGCTTGCCTAGAAAGGTTATTGATTCAGTATCGAAAGAGACAAAAAATGTTGGAGACTGGATTATAAACCTTGTACCAGAGTAAATCAAAAAGAAAGTAAATGATCGAGTTGAAAGATTGAAAGAGAGAGTAAATAATATTTTCAAAAAAGAGGATGCATTAAAACCTAAACTTCAAAAGGAAGCATTCAAAGGATATCTCAAAACATACCGAATTGATGGAAGACCTGGATACGATTCAACAAACAAAGAGTTTTGAATTTAATTAATGAACAAACCAAAACTATCAAGATTAAATTTATTCTTACTTGTAATTATATAAAACAGAATCCAGCCACAGGTGAGATTGATAGAAATAACGGTTATTTTCAAAACAAACTACCAGTAATTATAACAGAAGCAGACGATATTAATACAATTTTTGATGTAGAAAGTAATAAATTACTTGAAAAAAATCAAAAGTTTCAAAATCAGGGATCTGGATGGATTTTTGATTGTTGTTTATTTTGATATTCATATAAATCCCTTCGAACCTTTAAGAGGTAGTTCATATATACCATTACCAAAGGAATTAGCAAAAAAAGCTAATAATAAACATTATGAATGATAATGAATGCATCAAATGAGCTATTACTTCGGCGATTTATACTGCACGTGAACATCCTGAAAGATTAAATAAGCAAATGAGAGAGAATTCAGAGAAGTTTGATTGGACTGGTATTGAATTTCCCACCACTCTAAAACAGATTGATAGATTTGAAAAGAATAATCCTCAATATGTAATTAACGTTTTAGGTTATTATGGTGAATGTAAGGTTGAGGAAAGATATCCTTATTCATTGAGGTTAACTAAAAAAGATAGCTTACATGTAATTAACTTACTCCTCATATCGAATGAAGAGACAAATCATTACTGTTGGATTAAAAGCACGAGTAGATTTCTTAATTCTTTCATAAATAATCACCAACATATGCGTCATTTTTGCTTGAGATGTTTTAATTCATTTAAATCCCCAATAGCATTAACAAATCATCATGAATATTGTAAAGAACATGAAGCGGTTAAGGTTGAAATGTCCATGAAGTCCAAAGTATATTAGTTTTAAAAACCATAACAGGAAAATGCGTGTACCCTTGGTCGTTTACGCTGATTTTGAATGTTATACTGAAAGTATCAGCACCTGTTCTCCAGACGATAGTAAAAGCTTTACAAATAAATATCAAAAACATAAACCATCTGGATATAGTTATCTTATCAAATGTTTTAATCATTCTCTATTTAAACCAAAACTAGTTTCATATACAGCCAAATCACCGAAAGAAAATGTAGAACAAAATTTTGTTGATTCTCTGGAGATAGATATCAAGAAGATTTACAATAAGTTCAAGTTTCCTGAAAAAGTTAAGATTACTGAAAAGGATAAAATAGATTTTGAAAAGGCTACTCATTGTCACGTATGCGATTGTGAATTAGGTAAAGATAAGGTTTTAGATCATTGTCATGTTACAGGAAAATACCGAGGTGCAGCACATAAAGATTGTAACTTAAATTACAAGATTCCCAATTTCTTTCCAGTAATCTTTCACAATCTTTCTGGTTATGATTCACATCTATTCGTTAAAAATCTTGGTGTGTCAGAAGGTAAAATAGATTGTATACCAAACAATGATGAGAAGTATATTTCTTTCAGTAAACAAATCATTGTAGATAGATTAATAAAGGAAGGTAAGTTGATAGAAGTTAAGCGAGATATTAGATTTATAGATTCATTCAAGTTCATGTCTACCAGTCTCGATAATTTAGTAAAAAACTTACCAAAAGATTCATTCGAAAACATGGATTATTTATTTGAAGAAGATGAATTGAAATTCTTGTTGCGAAAGGGTGTGTTTCCCTATGATTGGTTTGATGATTTTGATAAACTTAATGTCACACAACTTCCACTTAAAGAAGAATTTTATTCAAAACGTAAGGATACAAACATATCAGATGAGGATTATGAACATGCTCAAAAGATTTGGAATAAATTTGATAATGAGGGATTATCATGATTATCATGATCTATATCTTAAGACTGATGTTATTCTATTGGCTGACGTTTTTGAAAACTTCAGAGATGTTTGTAATAAAAACTATGGATTGGATCCCGCTTGGTATTTGGGCTGGGATGTTAAAGAAACCTGGTGTAAAGTTGGAGCTTTTTACAGATCCTGATACTGTATGCTGCTTATGATTGAGAAAGGAATTCGAGAAGGCGTTTCAATGATCGATCACTACTCGATATGGTAAAGCCAACAATCCATATATGAATGAGTATGATCCACAGAAACCCACAAAGTATATCACATATCTAGATGCAAACAATCTTTACGGGTGGCCTATGACAAAACCTCTTCCAACTCATGGTTTTAGGTGGATGAATGATAAAGAGCTTGGAGACTGGAAAAATTTACCATGCTTTCTGGAAGTCGATTTGGAATATCCGCATAATCTTCATGATCTTCACAATGATTATCCACTTGCTCCAGAAAGACTTAAAATTAACAAAGTAGAGAAACTCATTACAACATTAGGAAATAAAATAAATTATGTTATGCATCACGAATCGCTGAAACTATACTTAAGCCTCGGACTAAAACTAACCAAAGTACATAGGGGATTTACATTTAAGGAGTCTGTATTTTTGAAGCCTTACATCGATCTGAATACCCAACTCAGAGCCAAAGCAACAAATGACTTTGAGAACGATTTCTTCAGGCTAATGAACAATTCAGTATTCGGTAAAACTATGAAGAACATCAGAAACAGGGTGCATGTACAACTGATAACTAGTGAATCACAGGTCGGAAAGTTAATATCAAAACCAAATTTCAAACATCGTACTATTTTCTGTGATAATTTAGTTGCTGTCAACATGAAGAAGAAGAAGCTGACATTTGATAAACCTCTATACTTGGGTGCTTCCATTCTGGATTTAAGTAAGATTTGAATGTATGATTTTCACTATAATTATATCAAACCTAAATATTGTGAAAAGGCTAAACTTTTGTTTACTGATACCGATTCGCTTATGTGTGAGATAGAGACTGAATATTTTTATAAGAATATAAGTACTGATGAAAGATCTTTATTTGACACAAGTAATTTTCCTAAAGATCATCCTTCCAGAATTGAAACTGGTTTGATTATTGGTATGATGAAGGATGAAACTGGAGGTAATCAAATTGGTGAGTTTGTTGGTCTTCGAGCAAAATTATATTCTTACCAGATGGATGAAGGAAAAGAAGAGAAGAAATGTAAAGGTGTTGCGAAGCCTGTAGTTAAGAAAACCATAAGTTTCAATAATTACAAGAAATGTCTTTTCGAGAACCAACCTCAGATGCGAAAGATGAATGTTATTAGAAGTCATTTACATGAAACTTATCTGGAGACTGCAGTTAATAAAATAGCACTATCATATGAAGATGATAAAAGAATAACAAGAGAGGATGGAATTCATACATATTCTTATGGTCGTTTCAGAACACATTCAGGTGGTAATTACTCGGGCTACCTGTGGTAGCACGAGTCTAGGTTTCGGTTTCCTATAAGTCTATCGACAACGTCGAGAATGAGCAAGCCTGCGCTGCTCGCGGTCTGCGGTGTCCCTGAAGGCCTGAAAGCAAGGCGCCTTATTTCAAAATCATCCATGGACCTTTTCTTATTCAAACTCAAGTTTTTTTTTCTACGTGGTCGTGTGGAAAGAGATTAGCGGGAACAGGGCCAATAAGGCTAAATCGGAAGAAAAGTATATCCCGCGATGGAGGAGTAATATTATTGTTTTTCCCACATATCGCTTCTTCGCCTTCGATAACTTGGAATCAGATGAATGGCATCAAGTTTCACGACTGTTTTTTACCATGGGAACCAAGAAAGCTGATTGGTCAACATTAATTCGATTAGTAAACAAACCCAACTATCACAGAAATTTCTGTAAAACCTTAGAAAACTTTCTGATAAAATCGCTGAGCTTAAACACGACGTCGACAACAATTACGGTGCGATATACAGTCTGGTAGGTTTTTTGCGGTCGTGGAACCAACCATATAGTATACAATATATACAAAAGTTAGGTGTAAACCCACATTCACGTTTGTTTGAAGCCGTATTATCAAGTGTAGCCCGAGTGAACGCTCCCGAGAGCGTCTAGTTGAGTATCTTCTGGCACAACTCGAAGTTCCTCACGAACAAATCCTCTCCTAGGTCCATCACCTAAATAGTACAAAACCGGTTGATTTAATTTAACTACAGTTCTAGATATATAATAAATCTCAATACTCCAGATCGGATCAGTTGCTCTTCTTCTTTCTCCACCTTCATCTTCACCAGGAGCATATAAATATCGAACTATAACACCTGGAGGTAGTCTAACTTCATTAATCCCAACTGGTATTTCGTATTTCTTAGACTTTATTTCAAATTCTTCTAATTTTATAGCTTTATTAGGTTCCTTACCAGTTATGATATCAGGTAATCTTTTCACCCAAACTCTAGATCTATCATCTGATATCATTTCCTGTGCATATTGATGCCTAAACAATTTCTTGCCTATCGTTCTATTAGCCCTCTCCACAAAAGCTTGAGCTCTATGATTTCCAGCCGAACTTCGTTGTATAGTTACTCGGTGCTTTTCCATAAGTTTTGTGACATTACCCATAAATTCTTTACCAGGATCTACCATTAAAGTATTCGGCCACTTTAACTTACGAGCATAAATTTTCTCAAAAGCTTTAGCTACTTCCTCACTATCTCTTGAAGTTAATGCCTCTGCATCTTTATATCTCGAAGCAATATCAACCACAACCAATGCATAACGATATGTCTTTCTTCCCACATTATCATGAGGTAGAAATAATAAGTCTGCTTGGTGTATATAATTAGGTTTATCAACAGTCCGATGTGGTCTCGGTATGTATCTAGGTGATGGAAGATATATTTGCCACAAAGCTTGTTTTTCCAACCATTTTCTAGCCTCGTCATCACCTACTTTAGCCGCATTTCCTAATTTTCTATAGCAGCATATCCTTTCCAATACCCATAAGTTGAGTAATATATCTTACTTATATTTTTTTCTTTATTCATTTAAAGATAAGATTTGTTAACTTTAAAATGACTACTATATCAGAAATTCTTGACCCAAACCGAACTCCTCGTGGACGAATGGGCTTGAAAGCAGAAGCATCATTGATTCGAATCACATTCACACCCTCATCCGCTAATCCTGGTGAAACATTATACATTCACATTCCAAAATTATCAGAAAATGTTGTGATTGTTCCAGGTAGCGTATATCTTCTCTTTGATTTAAATGTATCAGGTCACAAAGATAATACTCTAGTTAATAACATGGGAAGAAATCTCGTTTCAAGACTTAGAGTTCTTTTTGGAGGAGAAACTTTGCAAGATACTCAGAGATTTGATTTATTTCAGACTTATCATGATTTATACTTATCAAAGAAAGAACGTAGAAATATGTTGAGACAAGGTATCTCTTCTGAAAATATTCGTAACCTTAAAACAAATGCCGGAGATAAAAATACTTCAGATGCAAAAGAGGTTGCTCTCACAGCACTTCATAATACTAAGTATGCTATCCCTCTAGATCATCCTATTCTTAAAGATCACGGGGTTTTCTATCCAAAATCTTTACCACATCCACTGACATTTGAGATTACTCTGGCTCCTGTGTCTGATGTTGTTGTTTATTCAAACGTTGAAACAGCACCAAATTATACAATCACAAACATTGAGTTGGAGTATTCATGCATCTCAAGCAAATATTTAGCAGAAGGAGCAATGACTTCTTATCAAGCAGGTAAAGGATTCTTGTACGAAAACATTATCTTACACAAAACATTCACAATTTCCAAACCCAATGATGATGCAATTAATGAACATATAAATCAACCAAGGAAATCCATGACAGGTATCTTATGTCTTTTCACAGATGGTTATACAGCAGGAGATAGAAATTCTGAAAATTTTGTAAACCCGAAAATTAAATCAATAAATATCAACATTGATGGAATGCCAAACCATCTATATTCAAAGGGGATGATGCCTACTGACTGTGATTAAACGCTTTGAGGTGAATGATTCTGTTAAAGGGGCAGATTTCTACACAGATAAATTTGCATTGTGGATTGATCTTAGAACCTATCCTGATAATGAAATTCATGGTAGTGGTTTTGAACTGAATAATACTCGCGATGGTATCAAGCTTGAAATTAAACGTCAAAAAGGTGGATCTGGAGTTGTTACCTGTCACATGTTTGTTGTTGCTGATGCTGTAATGGCAGTTATGAAATGCAATCTAAAGGAAATAGTCTATTAATATAATATAGAAATATGAATGAATTACGAGATAAAATTCCTTTCAACTGTATCATTACTGGTCCAACAAATTGCGGAAAAACTCAGTATCTAGTGGATCAACTTCGAAGTTCTTTCAGAAAAGCTTTTGAATACATTTTAAATATGGAGCTTCATTAAAATTCTGTGTTACAATGATGAAATTATCTCCTTTTGAAGATGATTATGAAAATAATGAAGATGAAGATGATGATGAACTTGATACTAGTTTTCTTGATAATAAGTAAATAAATCACAAACCTCAAATTCGTAACCAAATTCACGTTATGAAATGTTTTTATGAAATCAATTTTTATGAATCCGAAACATTCCAAACATTCCAATCTAGCGCATTGTCATCTGAATCCGAAAAAGTGAATCCGTTTTGGCTCAGACTTGGCCTTTTACAACTACTCCTCCCATCTGTTGTACTACACTGTTTCATGGGGAAGTATCTTCCCGACTAAATTAACTTCTTTA
Organism: Ricordea florida; assembly: GCA_949710005.1. Lineage (NCBI taxonomy): Eukaryota > Metazoa > Cnidaria > Anthozoa > Corallimorpharia > Ricordeidae > Ricordea > Ricordea florida. The sequence continues at coordinate 12,990,501 of OX453279.1, read as the reverse complement.
TTGCAGCTAGAGAAAAGAGTACTAAGGGTTATAAGACAATCAGGTTGTCAAGATCCCAATTATAACTATTTCAAATCACCAGTTCTAAAATAATTACAAATGGGTGGGCTTGTATACAAACATCAAGATATCGGCCTATTTCCAGTGCAATATAATTTATTCACACAATTGATGTAAAACAAAGGATACAAAGCATTCTTATAACAATGTACCTAACTAACAAAGAAAATGAATGAATTATATTACACCAGGCATGACCCAAAATATCTTGCTTTCTGATATTTATGACTTCTATTTCATGAACATCACAGGGACTCACTGATATTGTCCACTTCAAGATCAACCCAAAACCTGTTTATACTTCTCTCAAAAGCTTTAGAAACTTGTATGCATGTGGCTACTGCGCTTACTAAGTTTATTCAAACCTTTTTGCCATATCTGTCGCCTTTCCTTGATTTCATTACTTTTACATAATTATTCTCTTCTGAGACCAAAAATAAATCGTTATAAAAGTTACAAAATATGACCTCTAGTGTCTTTCCTTTAGGAATGTTGTCTAAATATAGGCCCCCCGCTGTAAATGTGTTGATCTGAGGCCGATTTAACACCAGTTTGGACCTTCCAGATATTTCCCACAATTGTTCGTGGTGGGCAAAATGTATTAATATTGCGCATTGTAATTGTGTTAAATACTAGGCACTCGCTGATTGGGTCCTTCACTCACTCAATCACTCGTGTTTCATTTGACATATTGGCTCCTGCATTATTTCATATGCAGTAGCTAAAATTATCTGCTTACATCAGAGGTCCAAGTTGACTTCCTGTTTAGTTGTAGTTGTACTGTGTCATTGTTTTGCTTTTTTTCATTTCTTTTATTAAATTAATCTAATTAAGGTCTATTTTATTTTATTTCTTGTTTTCCACAATATAGCCTATCATGTCTGCCTGCCATTTAAAGGAGAAGTATGGTCGAAAATGGACCATTGTTTTCTTTTAGCCAATAGAAAGGTAATACATAGATAAATAAATCTCCAAAATTTCAGCCTCCAAAGTGCTTCCAAACCGTGTGAAATTCCTGTCTAAACTCGCACTAAGATCCACAAAAACCCGCCATCTTGGAGTAACTTAGTAGCCTTACGATGTACGTGTGACGTCAAAGAGCTCTCACCGTGATTGCCGATAGAAATGGCGGTTGCAAAGCCTTTTTACTCGGGCTACTACCACAGGTAGCCCGAGTCTAGGTTTACCTTTTCGGTCTATCAGTCTATCGACAACGTCGCAAATCGGACTACCCGCAGAGGCCCTTGGGTATTGCTATTGTGAAAACGAGGCTTCATCAAGTCATTGCACCATCGATGTATGCGAAAGATGTGTACTCTGAACTATCTTTGAAAGCCAATGTTATGCACATGAATACTACTAAGTCTTGTATTGTCAGCTACTGTTGTCATTGGGATCCAAAAGCTGAAGTTAATACACGAATTTTGTACAGCGACAAGACACGGGTCGTTGGATGCCTCGAGTCAACACTTTGTGCAAGACAACAATACGCGAATAAAGGAGGTTATAAGGATTTTTTCATCTAATTTAAATTTTGGTAGCATTTTTGGATGGAGTTTTCTTAATTGCGGTCTTTCTCATGCGTGGTCGCGTAGAAAGTAGTTGCAAGACAAAGACTTGACAACAAAAGCGTGATAACGCTCAAAGTTTAATTGCGCTTGCAGGTGAAACAGTTGACGTTACAAAGGATTGCTAAAAACTGTTTCTAAAATCTATTGAACTTGTTGTTTGTTTATAATAAAGTTCTTGGTAATTATGACCGCAAAACGGCTAACAAAGCACTCGGTGACTATGTTTGTCAGCCCGAATTCCCTCGGGCCTCTTTTCAAAATCATCTCTGGATCTTTTCTTATTCAAACTCCAGTTTTTTTTCTACGTGCTGTACCGAACTTGTATGGTACACCTAAAACTCAACCAAAACTCACTCGTAGTAGTCAAATCCGTCTTTAATTCTTTCGATTTCGCTCACTACAACTCACACGTCCCTCCCCGAAGTAGTTCCTTTTTTGTGTCTCGCATTACTTATTACATGACAACAATGACATTTGTTCTGTCAGGACACTTCCGGTCAGTCGGGTGGAAAGACATTAGCGGGAACAGGGCCAATAAGGCTAAGTCGGAAGAAAAGTATATCCGGCGATTGAGGAGTATTAAATAGATTTAGCCAAGCCTAAAAGCGGAGCTCCTCACACAGACCCTCACACATTGAAAATGCTGTCACTAAAGTTATTAAATACGCCTGGTGTACGCAACTACTTAAAGAAGATTCGATAGCTGAAATAAATCGTCAAAAAAAAAACACCTTGCTCGCGACTCAACGGAAGAACCATTACCTGGTCAGCAAAATTATAATAGTTTTATAGCAACACCAAAAGCAGCTAGGGAGTCGCTAGGCAGCTCTTTAACAAATGAATAGACACTCAGCTTTATGCTTATCTCCCTCCAAAAATGCTTGAAAACTTGTAGGAACAACTCAGCTTTATGCTAATTTTTCCTCCAAAACCGCTATGAATAATCCGTTTCTTCAGCAAAACATTGTAGACTGCTGTAGACTGCTGGCTGTAGGTTGTGTAGCCGCGGCAAGCCGCGAAAAGCGCGCGAAAAACAAAGCCTCGTTTCGGTTTAAGACCTTCTAAATATCCCGGATGACTATGGCCGCCATGTTGGGGCAACGTCGTCGTCGTCGCTAGGCGCACGCGCCCGCGAGCCATGCCGCTAGCCACGATGACCATGAAAACTCAAACGCATGGTTTTCTCAATTTCTATCCTCGCACGGTAGTTATGGGGCTCCGCTCTGCGGCTCTTCGAGCCGCTGTGGAGCTCCGCTAATATTGTTGTTTTTCCCACATATCGCTTCTTCGCCTTCGATAACTTGGAATCAGATGAATGGCATCAAGTTTCACAACTGTTTTCTACCGTGGGAACCAAGAAAGCTGATTGGTCAACATTAATTCGATTAGTAAACAAACCCAATTATCACTGAAATTTCTGTCTAGAAAACTTTCTGATAAAATCGCTCAGCTTAAACACGACGTCGACAAGATTTGCGGTCGTGGAACCAGCCATATGGTGTACAATATATACAAAACTTAGGCGTAAACTGACATTCACGTTTGTTCGAAGCCGTATTATCAAGTGTAGCCCGAGTGAACGCTCCCGAGAGCGTCTAGTTACTATATATTACTTGTCATATTTCTTCTTCTTAGTTTGATTATATTTAAAATATACAAGCAAAGTACCATAGACAAACATTTCAGGCGATTTATAGCGATAGATTCCATGAAACGTGCCATTTAATAGAGGATTGTTTGGACACTAATGTCAATTTATTTGTTGTTTGGCATACAAAAAGAGGGATGCATTGTATTACAGATCACGAGGAGTTTGTCATAATGTTCAGTAATGCCACCATGCAGCTCTGGAACAAATTAAAATGAAGAAATGCTAAGTCCACCTCTGTGAGTGATGGTTATTTGAAACCTGTGTAGTTGCATTAGCTGCTAGAAGTTCTTTTTGTGTGACAGATACTACACAAGAAGGAATAGTTTTTCTTCGTTTCCTTCCCAGTCTATGGTAGATCCACTACACATTATTGTCTGTATGATACACAGCAATAGTTTCTGAAATGTTCACAATAATCACTAATCATTTATATTCTTATTCATGCTGATGCAATTTAATGGTATTTTAATAGACCAACACCCTTAATCTGTATCACCTGAGAAATAAATGATGGAGTGACAATATATTGGAAGACTAGGTTTAAAGCCCCAATGTATGCTTTTCCAAGTATAGGAAAAGTTGTTTGTATTCACTTTGGCAGCTCTGTGAGGAATTACAATAACAATTATACATTTATTTCATGGCAAATGAGTCTTTATACTGAGCTGCATGACATAAGCACAAATACAGGATGGAGAATAGATTCAGGTCACAACTTCTTTTATGTAACATCTGAGACTGTCAAAAACAAATAACAACTTGTGTTTACGGTACATCGACTGTCAACATGGCATTGTGAAAACAGCCTGAACAATAATATTATTATGTACAGAGTTTCAAGAAGCTACTATTGAGAGGGATAATACAGCTGAAAATTATGAAAGACCAAGAGGTTGAGATGTAGCACTGTATGTTTCTTTGAAGTATCTGGTGCTTCCCACATGTTTAATAAATATTCATTCTTACATAAATGTATACGTTGTATTTTAATTTTATCTTTGGTTTGGGGTTGGTTTTCTTTCTTTATTTTGGTTATGGTAATTTGATGATAATGACTTTGAAACAAAGGATAAAATTGAACCATGATATATGTATATATTTTTTTATAGGTTCTGCATGGGTGAAGATGTTGGTGACCTGTTTAAATAATGGTGCCCTATAATTGCTGTCCTTACAACAGCTTGAGTTTAAGCATATGACTGAAAACTCTTTGTGGTCTGCAAAACAATGCACCTTGACATTAGTGTTCAAAAAACTACTCAATTCAAGGGCACATTTCACAGAATCTACGGCTAAAAATCCCCTGAAATGTTTATTTATGAGACTGTTTCATGAAATAATAAATTATTGTAAATATAATAGAAATGATAAAAACTATAACACAAGCAAGGCTTGATTCCTTACAGGACTTTTCGACTCAGCCTAAATCTCAAAAAGTCAAAAGCTCATACTGCTTGTTCCATGCACCTACCGGAAGAGCAAAAAATTTAAAAGCTCATTAAAGGGAATACCGTCCGTAAACTTGTTTTCCGATTCCTGCTCTTCGAGACAGCAGAAACACTCTCTTGCTGTCTCTCTTTAGCTTATTTATAACATCCGTAAGTACACCAGCTGGAATGACTGAGTCTTTAAGACTCCTCGTTGTCACGATCAGACGCCTGGTTTTAGTGGATTTTAGTGCGAGTTTAGACAGGAATTTCACACGGTTTGGAAGCACTTTGAAGGCTGAAATTTTGGAGATCTATTTTATTTATCTATGTATTTAATACCTTTCTGTTGGCTAAAAGAAAACAATGGGCCATTTTCGACCCTACTTCTCCTTTAAAATTTCAAATTAAAGAATATTAATATCTTGCATTAAATACTACATTACCAGTGGAAACACCACTGTATTAACCCTGAGGGTTTTCGCTCACAAACCTCCACATTTCTCTGTAAAATGTATCACTAATTTGTATTGTTGTATGTGTGAAAATAAAGAAACCTATGAAACTCACCTCTCCTATTACAAACGTTTGTAAATTACAAGTGTAGCTATTGTTTTGGAAGTTTAAAGTAATATTTACTCGTACACTTATACTGTACATTAACTTACATGTAACCTTGCAAAACTTTCATAAAATTGATATCTGACCAAGAGGCACTATATTGATGGTGCAGAATAGTATCAAAAGAGGCAGCAACTTTTAAGACTTTGAGAAGCCTTTTTTGTAGCCTCAGCTTGAAACAGAGAATGCCAAAAGATTATTACACCACCATGACTGGCGACAATTGACTTCAACATCATTTTGTTTCAACTTGTTGGCAGGCAACAGATGTAACAATAACAAAGGCAGCAGGTGTTAGCAGTAACCCCCACATAGACCTAAGGATTGTAACTATACACTGATTAGAGCATGCTTACCACTTACCCTCATGTGAGATTGTGCCTTTATGGAAATTCACTTCAGCAAAAACTCCATCACTGAACACTGATCTGTCAAGCAGGGCGCCCTGACCTAAAAATATGACAACTTTCCAACAATGCACTGTCTAAAGGTGGCACGCATAATGTATTAACCAGAAAAAAATCTTACAACATATTGTATAATATTATTGTAACATTGCATTGACATACTACACAAATATGTTCAAAAGATATATATACATGTACTGTATTTGGAAAATAATAAAAGCTTGCATACCTAAGAAATCAGCTAGCTGCAAGGCATACAGTAAAGACGATAAAGTGGTCACTGATGAGTTCAACGAATTTTTTACTTCAGTTGGCGAAGCAACTGTTGAAGGAACTCAGAGTCTCGCCGATCGAAGTAATTACCAAATCATCCTTTATCCCAAGGTGCTACTCAATAGCACAGCAATTTTCAGTTGGAACAGTGGAATGCAAAGAATTCAAAAAGGCAATCAATTCAATATGCCCATAGGAAAAGCTCCAGGGAACAATAAAAAAACAGCACGCCTTTTGAAAAATTGTTTACCGTCAATTGTTTCCACTTTAACAGCTATTATTAATGATTTCCTTTCATCCTGTACTTTTCCAATTTGGAAATCAACAGAGGAACAGCAATTTTCAAACATGGTGACCACGAAAAGACGGATAATAATTGCCCCATATCGCTGCTGCCTATTTTATTCAAGATATGGGAACGAATTGCACTAAATCATTTCATGCCATATTTAGTGTTTAACAAGTGGTTATCAACAAACCAGAGCAGCAATAAAAAATGGCACTCCACTGAGACCTCTTTGATAAATACAGCTGATGCTATTCTAAAGGCAATTGATGAAAAGAAAACAACTGCTGTTGTGCTGTTGGACCTGAACAAGGCATTCGACAGCATTAATCACAGCATTTTGCAGGATAAACTACAAGATGTCAGTGCTTCATCGTCAGCCCTTGGATGGTTTACTAGCTATTTGTCTGAAAGACACCACACTGTATGCATCAACTCTACACTCTCAGATGCACTAGCATTGACCAGTGGAATCCCGAAAGGTAGCATTTTGTGGCCGTTGCTTTTTACCATCTATGTGAACGATCTACCCACTGTTCCAAGAATCTGTTCATCGCATTGTTATGTAGATGATACTAAATTGTACATGTCATTTGGTGTACATGATTTCAACAGTGTTGTTTCTGCTATAAATGAAGATCTTTTAATATTTTGAGACTGGTGCTTTGATAACCATTAGTTAATAAACCTGGAAATTAATAATATATGCAAGGACACAGATGAAAGAAAGACTTCCACAATTTCATCTGTCGCTTTTAGGTAAAGAACTCGCACCTACTCAATCTGTTAAAGACCTTGGTGTGATTTTCGACAAAAACTTAACCTTTAATAGCCACATTGTAAACACTGTTTCTCCTTGCATATCAGCATTACGACAGATAAATTGTGTGAAACAATATGTCTTCAAGAAAGATTTACGAATAACAATCATAAATGCCTCAGTTTTTAGTAAATTGTTTTATCTTTCCTCAGTTTGGTCTAATACTACTGATACAAATTTTAGGAAGTTGCAAGGTGTTCAAAATTCTGCTGCCCACACAGTTAATAATACTAAGAAATACAATCATGTATCTCCAGTTCTAAAGAGCTCCCAGTAAAAGCCAATTTATATTTTAGAGATGCAGTTATGGCATTTAAATGCATGGTCCCAGAGTATCTGGGTAAGAAAGTGGTTTCTAGAGGTAACATATCTGCCCAGGCGACTAGAAGGTCGCAAAAAATAAATATTCCATTATTTAAAACTAAAGCAGGGCAGCGATCCTTTTCTTATAGAATTGATATATGGAACAATTTACCAGCCAATGTTTAAACAATTTTAAGCACAATTTAAGAAACATCTTTGAAAAGACTTTCTACAATAGCTAGTTTTTAATTATTGAAATTGTTATCTTGTTACTACTTCCTTGTAAATTGTCACTGAAAAGCCCCCATGGGGAGTTGTCAATAAAGTATTGTATTGTATTGTATCATATTGTATCGTATCATATTGTAATGTATTGCACTGTATGTACCAAGTACATGAAAAAATCTTGCTCATTTCAAAATGGTTAAATGAAAGAACTAGAAAACTTAATCAGATATGAATACATTAGTTGACTTGTAATTCTAATTTCAGGTATTTATAAGGGGCTCACTAACAACAATTTTACATTTTCAACAGTTAGGATACCGGTAATTTGTATCTGGGAAAAAGAGCAATCTTGACCAAACAAAAAGAAATTACTATTGGACAAGTCCAATTATGAAGACAGCCTTTAGTTTACCCTAATATATATCTCTATTGATCCTCAAACTCTGACACCTAAATGCCAACAAGAAAAAATGATAACATTTGGAGGATGGGCTATTAATTTCTGCTACGGTTCACTGCTGTTGACACATGGTCTAGTTCACTAGTGACTTTTCAGTTTAAATGATTTTTCAAATCTATAGTCTTGAGAAAATGAACACAAACTTCCTTAAAATATTTAACAGTATTATGGGAGTTCCCCCTAAAAAAACTCAATATGTATTAAATAACTACTGTAATGTCAGAGGCAGTATGCAACATCGAGAATTACAGAAATACCCCAAGATCTGCAAAGACACCCTTGCTGCTAGTTGGGCCATGGGGAATGAAAGAAAAAGCAATGGCCATCAGCCATTAAATCAAGTCATAATCCAGGCACTTATTGGTAAGTTGTATTGTATTTTATAGTTACGGTACATCTACTTTTGGCTAACGCTGAATAAATTTATTTGTACTAGTCATTTTTCTAAGGGTTCATTGAGCTGGAGTCAATTCATTCTGCCTTGATAAGCCTCTTAAAAGAAAAAAATCCATAAGCATAAATATACATGCAGTAACAGATTGAAGTATGCTTCAAGCTTCACCAATTATTGTCTGCCACTTGACATGTTTCTTTTTTCTTTTCTTTTTTTTGTGGGGTACAAAACCTGAATGTAACCAGTCTTTCCAACTTCTGAATTGAGCTAAACTAGATTTTTTAAAACAGATAATAATATTCTTGCACTTTTTGTTTGCAGGCAAAGTGTGTTCCAAATTTTCAAAAGACGGACCTACACCAAGCCAGGTTGTCCAGAAAATAAACATGAAGTGTGTGGAGGCAAGAAGGGCACCAAGAAGCTGCCATCCAACACAGAAATAATGAAAAATTCTTTATAAAGCACAACAGATATTTTGTTTCAGTTCAATTGAGATCATGACAAAATCAAGACTGCTGCCTTTCTTGATATCAGAACATAATTATTTTAAATTGTTTTTTAAACTCTCTGTACATTTAACATTCCATTTTCACAGTTTCAAAAATTTTTCATGTGCAGCTATTGTCGAGACAACAGCTTAACCATTTTGTCTAAAAACCATTATTGAAATGTCTTCATCAGTTGTTCTGATAAGTTAATTGTTTAATTGTAAATTGATGTGTACAGAGAATTTGATGATCAAAAGAGTGTTCATTAAAAATACACAAAGAATTAATGCAAAGCTCTTGACCAAAGACAGTTGCTTTGTTCAATATATAGAGTGCAACACTAGAGAATTATTGTGGTTCTAGCTATATATAAAAAGTGAAGCAGGATTCATATCATTCCTATATCAGATGCCAGTATGTCTGGATGATATGGGAATGGTATGGCACTTAGTGACCCATAACAATCCCATATCAGCTGCAGTATGCCTGGATGATATGGGAATGATATGGTGCTAGGCTCCAACCTATAGCAATCCCATACCAGCAGCTGTATACTTGGATGATATGGGATTGGTATGGTGCTCTACGACTCATATCAATCCCGTATCAGCAGCTGTATGCTTGGGTGATATGGGAATGCTATGGAATGGTGCGAAATACGTAGCAATCCCATAGTGATGGTTCTTGGCTTTGGTATGGAGCTGAGCCATACCATTCCAATAGTAAAAGACAAGAAAATGGGTAAATCAAACGAGTTGATTAAGTAAGTTATATTACCACCCTAAGGTAAAAAGGAGGTGCTAGCACAACTTCCCACCGACGCAGCACCAGTTTCTTTAGAAACTATCCCTACATTCCCATAGTGGATGCTATGGGAAATGTATGGGGTAGTGCCAAATAAGTAGAAATCCCATAGTAAAAGACAAATGAGTGAAATCATTAAGAAGACAGTGACATATGTGGGTTTGATATGGAAAGCAATAGCCCATACAAAATCCATACATTACCCATATAAAGGCCAAAGGTCATGCCATATCATTCCCATGCTTGGGCCATACATGGCCCATATAACTTTGTTTGGTAAGGGTAAACGCCAAATCCAATAATGTTTAATTATTCAAAATATTTCCAAAGGACCAAGTGTTTTCCATTTTTAATTCTCATTTCAATTGAATCTTGCTGATGTAGGCTTTTGACTGTTTTCCTTTAGGTGAAAAAAATCCAAACATCAAGCACCTTACCACGAGACTACCTTCCTGACCATTAATTTAAAAAAACTAGCTCATTGAAGTTTGTCACATTTGCTATTGCTTCACCACAGGATTCTGCTAAACGTTTTACAGTTTCCCTATCACTGAAGGATTTGGATTCATCACTAAGTCTCCCCTTCATTAAATGTTCCAAATTCATTTGTATTTTTGCTGTTGTTGTTGTTGGTTTTTTTTTTTATTTTAACGGAATTACGACTGTTGCATAGCATCAAGCACCCCATAACATAAAAACTCTACCACGTATGTCATTCTGCCGCCTATGAACAATCAACCAGGGCATTTGCACAAACTACAAATAGAGCAATATTTTGAATGGATCATGAAACACGCTATTGCGGAAGAATATTCACGTAAATAGTGCATTTCCTTACCAAACCATGGCCAGAGATGTGCGTTCATTTCTATTTGGTACAGTATGTTATAATATAAACCATTGACAGGGTATACGGCAGAAATTCCCTTAATATGGCTAAGCACAACTACTCCTCTAAGAACGAGAAAAGAGGAACTCCTACATCTACATGTACATCTACGCAAGTCAATTAGTTCCCTAATGAGTGACTGTCTATGTGAGGAAATATAACTAATAAAACTCAGACCTGTTTTCAAAACATGATGAGTAGCCTTTACATACGTCCTGAATCTCTGTTTGAAGATCCACAGTTGTAGTTTCAAGGCGTATTTCTTTGGATCCTCATAAAACTTTGCCAAGTAAGGATTCTTTATCGTTGGTTCAAGAAACACACGAAAGTCCAATGTTCTTGCAAGATGACAAGCCAAAGTTGATTTTCCAACTCCGATATTGCCCTCGAGGATGACCAATTTAGCTCTTGCTGGTGTCGAACGATCCCTTGAGTTTATCCCAATCATTGTTCGAGTTCTAATTTTGGAAGATAAAAAATGACAGAGTCTCATTTAAGGTAACTTACTGAACTGCTTGATTACTAAGAAAAGAATAAGCTAGAAAACTGCCTTGTTAGCATAATTATACTGTATAATGTAACACGTATTCTAATGTCCTTTAATTTTTCAGCTTACTGGTCTGGCGACAAAATCCAAGCCCACGTTTGACCTAAACGAAGCGACGTTTGTCGAGCGAAACAAACAAAAGAGGAGCCGCCACCATTTGCTAAAACCAATTTTTTCCTAGACTAACCACTTTTTCGAATTATTATATATATTTTGCGACGACGGCGACGTCTGTGTACGAAAGACACTGGGGCAAGGTCGGCGTTGTTCGCGCCAAAATATAAACCTTTAGCAGTGTTAATTTTGCTGGACGACAACTTTGAGATCGTTCTCCTCAAGAATGAAGTTTAAAAGTTTCCGTGAGCTGCTTTTGCTTAGTTATGCAGACAGTACCATTTCTGATGAAGAATTTGTTCCATTATATGACTGCTATCGTTCCAAAAATCCAGATTTCGGCTACGAAGCTTATGATGTTTTCGATTTAGAAAACATGAATTCAGTTGACTGCAAAGCCGAATTTCGGGTTGAAAAAGCTGACATTCCTCGCCTTGCAGAAGTGCTAGAGATCCCTGAAGTCTTGCAATGAAGACAGAGAAGTCGTTGTGATGGACTGGAGGCACTGTGTGTACTGTTGAGACGGACAAGTTATCCCTGTAGGTACAGTGACATGATGCCACGTTTTCCAAGGCCAGTTTCTGTTCTCAGTTTAATTACCAATGAAGTCTTGGATTTTATTTATGAGAACCACTCTCATCTAGTAACAGCATGGAATGGAAACATACTAAACCCAGCTGCACTTCAACAGTATGCTGAAGCCATCTCAAGAAAAGGGTCCCCCTTAAATAACTGTTTTGGATTCATAGATGGGACTGTCCGGGCTATCTCTAGACCAGGGAGTGGACAGAGGATTGTATACAACGGCCATAAAAGGGTTCATGGACTGAAATTTCAGTCCATTGCTTTACCAAATGGTCTTATTGGAAACATCTTTGGGCCAGTAGGTAAATGCAGCTTTCATTTATAAATATTAATTAGATGAATCTCAACTTATATTTTCTCAATACCTCTGATTTGTACATTAAGTTTAATTTCAGAGGGGCGAAAACACGACTCTGGTATGCTTGCCAACTCTGGGCTTATGAATGACATGAGTCAGTTTGCCTTCTCCCCAACTGGTCATTCAATGTGCGTCTATGGCGACCCAGCCTACCCCCTCCGGATTCATCTTCAGGCACCTTATCTCCAGGGTCACATGACACCACAAATGGAAGCCTACAATAAAGCCATGAGCACAGTACGAGTATCTGTTGAATGGCTCTTTGGCAATATTATCAATTCTTTCAAGTTTTTAGATTACAAGAAAAACTTGAAGATAGGTCTGAGCAGTGTAGGAAAGATGTATATAGTTTGTGCTGTGCTACGTAATGCCATAACCTGCTTATATGGAAATCAGACCTCCGACTTTTTTGAAATGGAGCCTCCAACCCTTGAGGAATATTTCCAGTAACCATAACCACCAATTTCAAATCCTTCATTTTCATAACATGTTTTCTAGAATAGGTTTGTAAACATGGGTTCTTTAGATGCAGATTAATCAGGATTACCATCTTTCAAAATTTTGAAATGGGCAAATTAACTAACAATTAATTTTTAACAACAACATGATTTACAAAACCAGTCCAAAATAGAAAAGAGGTACACTAAAAAGAGCAGAAGAACAGGAAACATCAAAGGTCTAGCTAAGAAGGTGTGCTTGACTGGAAAATACCATAAGACTTAGGTTAACAAGGAACATCAAATAAAGTTATTTTAAAGTAAAACCTAGTGTTGTTGATTACTTATCTAATAGCTTTTGCATTACACTGAGAAAGGCATTGTTCATCTGCTGCTGTTGGACCATTAGAGCTTTCATAATTTGATGTTGACTTTCTAGCTCCCGGTTTTTTGCCTCCATCTCCTGCTGTCTAATCTCACGATCGGCCTCTGCTTTTTCTCGTAAGAAGTCAATGAGTGGTTCTGCACATCTGGACTTACGACGTTTAGGAGACGATTGACCCTCTAAACCTTCGTCAGATTTTCGTTTTTTCGTCTCCTTTAGGCTCTCCATTGCCTTTCTTCTAATGTCCTCTGCAGTGTTTTGGTCTTTATTTTGTTGTTTCGACCCTGATTCAGCTTCTACTGTGGCAGTATCTTCTCTCTCGATTAACTCTTCAATCAACGACTCTTTTTCGGTTAACTCTTCTCCTGGAATTCCACTGGCCTTTTCCTCTCCTTTCATCTTTTTCATGAACTTTTTTCGCAGAAGATTCCACCGCTCTCTTACAGCTTTCTTATCCTTCAAATGAAATTTCGGAGAGTGGACTTCATTTAGTTTATCAACTATCGCATCCCAAGCGTGCCCACGTGCGGGACTTCCCTTCTTTACGCCAAACACATTTGTAGCTAACATCTCTCGAAGAAAAAGGATATCATGTTCATCACTCCAGTCCATGGCCCTAAAGTAAAATACGAAAAAACGGTGAGGTTAATTACTGAAGCTTTAATTAAGAAGCTAAAATCTAGGCTGTACTCACTTGTGTTTCCCATCTTCATATGCCGCCATCTTGTCAAATTTCGTCTTTCCGGTCTGTTTCCTGAAATTAGATTAACAACATACGGTTTATTGCCAAATTTGTTTGTTTAATAGCGTGAAGGCCAACTTGACAAAATTCTTTAAGCTGTAGTAGACAAAAACGATCAAAAACAAGCAAATATAAACAGATTTAAGACTCAATTATACTCACGGTTTCTTCACGCCGCCAAACTCAGCCTTTTGAAGTCGGCGCGGAGCTCAGCCAACGTCGCGCAAAATGTACGACGTCAACCGGAAATAAAAATTCACTTCCGGGCTCCGTCGCCGTCGTAAAAAGTCTTGTTGCTAAAGGTCCCTATTCACTGTGGGGAGGGGGAAACGGGTTTGCAGAAATCTGCGTAGACTAATGCAACAGCGTTTGCAGAAATCTACGTAGCCGGATGTGGCGGCGTTAACAGTAAGAACGGAAGTGACGTTCAAATTGGTTGAATATGAGCAACCGTTGACCATTTAGCCAACTTGCCATGAATAGCAGACAAGCCTCGCCTGATAGTCCAGCTATTGGACAAAATAGCTGAGATGGCGCAAATATTTATCGGTGGGGTAGTGAATCATGTAAGCCTTTACAAAATACCCCGAGCTCTTCTGATTATCCCCCCCCCCCCCCCGAGGAGATCTCGGGATATTTTGTAAAGGCTTACATGATTCACTACCCCTAATTAATGTAATTAATGCAAAATGGATGATTGCAAACACCGCGAGGGAATTTTTATTCTTTAATGAAGGTATTCAGTAAATGAAATCAGTCCAAAAAAAATTATATTTGATTACAATTCGCCGAAGGCGAAGTGAATATTGGTGATTACAACCCACCGATTGCGATATACCCCGACCGCGTGGATACTTGCCCTGCGATTTTTCAGTTTCAAGAACACATTACAAAGTCCGTTTCTGTCAATTTTTTTTACAATAAACTCGTTTTGTAGAATCCAGTGACATTGTAACTGAGTAACTAGTCGCAATTGTGAGGTCTTTTTTGGCTTGGAGGTGAGCAAAAGTTATGAACCCTCCTAGGGCAAGCAAATTCTTGAAAATCCCCCCACTGAAATGTGCAAAAAGGCCGGTTTTGCACAAAGCTACACTTGCCACTGTTTTCAGTTCAGTCACGGTTCAACGTGTTCTTGCAACTGGAACTAAAGTTCTTTCGCCTTTCAACCACGCCAGATTTTCCAAGTTCCCTGTTTCATGGGTGTAATTTATTTCGCAGTGTTAGTCGTATGGTTGGATTTTCTGTTCTAATCCACTGAAAATGTTTACCTTTCACTTGTTTTCGATTAACGCAGTTGATAAAATAAACCAAAAGTGCCGTGTTTTTAAGATTTTCATGAAAGGGGCGTTGCGAAAGTAAGTTTGACACGTATTGAGGGGATAGTTAGAGATCCCCCTGACGACTTGGACAAACTAGTTAATTACTATAATATGACGCTGTCATCACTTCTAAACAAGCATGCCCCGATACAATAATAGGCTCAGGCCGCCTTGGTTTGATGATGAGATTATGCAGGCAAGGCGTGACAGACGGAAAGCTGAGAAACGGTGGAGGAGAACTGGACTGGACTCGGACCTTCTAGCTTTCAAATCCAAGAGAAATTATGTAACATATGTTATGACTAATTAGAGAAGAATATATTATAGTCAATTTATTGAAGAAAACAGCTCAAATCAGTCAAAGCTATTTTGGGAAAGCAAGCGTCTATTAAATATTCATGCTGATAAAACTCTCCCTCCTCACACGATATGGGGGACTATTTTGTTCATAAGATCACTGCAATAAGATCTAAGCTGGAGGCCAGCCCCTCCCAGTGCTGCCCAAGAATCTGCTTATACTACCACATTGGAGACGACCGACCTCTCTTTTTCTGAATTTACGCTACTCACTGAGGAAGATATAAAAAAATTAGCACTAGCCCGTAAGAAATCGTGTAAGACAATAGTAATTGATTCAGCTTCCGTTGATTGACATATCACATCTCTCGTTACAACCTCGTGATATTTTTCGGCTGGTCTACAGCACGTTTAATCGATAATCTTGTGTTGACCGGTTGGGAAAGCTTCCATCAAAGGGACAACCGCTTTCGAGAACACAACACTTTATTTTCAGAGCACATGTAGCCATCTTCGTTTACACATACAATACGGCCCACGCGGAACACCGCTGACCCTTATGATACAATGACAGAATTGTCTCCTATCAACATCCTCCCTTTCAAAGAAAACTATTAACATGTTAATATGTTTTGAAAAATAATAATAATACAAAAAAAAACACATGATAAGTCATTAACACTAACAAATGTGAACAGGCAATGTCAGATAATTGTCAACATCGAGTACCACACTGCACTATAGTCTCCAGTTTCAAAGGTCCAGTCTCTTTGGTGGTCTAATCGGCCGGCCATAACGCGAAGTTTGCACTGGTGGAAGTGAATTCTCATTTGTGGACTCGGAAGTGGGGTTAGGCACTATGGTTTCCGCAGAATTTCCAACATCCACACCACTATCTATTACTGGTTGTTCTGGCAAGGGTTGTGGGTCACATGGGACCTGACGCTCTTTAGGTCTTAAGTGGATCCTGTTCCGTCTAACCAGCCCGTCTTGCATTTTTATCACGTACGAGCGTGGTGTTACTTCGCCCAAGACTTCGCCGTGACCCCACTGTTCACCATGGTGATGGTCATTTGGCCTGGTATACACATACTGTCCAGGCGTAAGAGGGGGTAAGTCTCTGCTGGCAGTCTTGTCATAATGAGCTTTGGCTTTAGCTCGCCTACCCAGATGCTCGTCACGGACTACGTTTACAGGTGGCACAGATTGGCTCAACAAAGATTCAGATGTTGGTAAGTTAGACTTTTGTTCGTCGGCAGAGAAACCTTTGTGCCGGGGAGTAAGACATACCCTGAGGCGGAGTGTTCCTATGGTCTAAGAGACCAGTGCAGAGGTCTGACTTTTTTAACATCTTCTTGGCCTCCTTAACGGCAGCTTCAGCTTTACCGGTAGCTCTAGCATAATACGGTGACCGGGTAATCAACTTGAAACCATAGGTGTTGGCAAAATTCGAAAATTCCTGAGAGGTATACTGAGGTCCATTGTCGGACAAGAATATATCTGGTATACCATAACGGGCAAAGTGTGCCTTTGTGACTGAGATAACATTGGCAGCAGTGATATCGTCATTCAACAGATCGACCTCAAACCAGTCACTGTAGTGGTCTACCGTAACAGAATACCAACGCCCACCCTGCTTGAAGAGGTCCTGCGAGATAAATTTCCATGGACCTTGTGGAATTTCATGAGACAACATCGGTTCCTTTGGGAGGGCTGAGCCATAGCTAGCACACAACGAACATTTGGCACTCTCTTGAAGGATTGCAGCTTGCATTCCAGGCCAGTACATTACTTCTCGAGCCCGGCGAATCATGCTTTCACCGCCCTGGTGACCGCGGTGGAGTTTTTTCAGCATAGTAAACTGTACCTTCCCAGGAATGAGGACTTTGTGTGACTTGTACAATACACCATTGTATACCGCTAGCTCATCCCCTAACGGATAGTAATGACGGAGTGCTGTGGGCACCTGTGATTTGTCGGAGGGCCAACCATGGGCCACGAACATACATAGGACTGACAAGGTAGGATCCGCCTTGGTTTCAGCTTTAATGTCCACCAGGGTGCTAGGATACATGTCAGGGGAGTCTAGTTCCATGGTCTCTAGTTCTACCCGGAACATCTCTAGTGCATCCTCTGAGTTGCACTGGAACACCTCTTCTTGTGGGTCTGAGGGTGTTGGGAGGTTCAAGGCGGCTCTTGACAGTGTATCGGCCAAGTACATGTACTTGCCTTTCTTGTAAACTACTGTGAATTTGAACGGCTGTAGCTGAAGCATCATCCGTTGAAGGCGTCTTGGGGCTCTACTCAGGGGCTTTTTAAAAATCGTTTCTAACGGCTGGTGATCAGAATGTACTATAACATCTTGTTTACCATAAAGATACTGGTAGAACTTTGTACAGGCTACTTTGATGGCCAGACATTCCTTTTCAATAGGTGCATAGTTGACTTCAGTTGCTGACAGCGTTGAACTTGTAAAAGCCACAGGTTGCCCATCTTGCAACAGGGCACCCCCAAGGCCTGTGTCACTGGCGTCCACTTGTAATACACATGGCTTGTTCACATCAAAGAACTTCAACGTCGTGGCATTTGCAATTAAGCTTTTGGCTGTCTTAAAAGCTTTGTCATGCTGGGAGGACCACGACCACACTGCATTCACATGTGTCAGCTCAGTGAGTGGCTTCACAATTTCTGCAAGGTTTGGGGTGAAGCGTGACAAATAATTGCACATGCCCAGGAACCGCTGAACCCCTTTCACATCTTGTGGTGGGGTCATGTCCTTAATAGCCTGGTCTCGATCTGGATGGCCCATCCAAGTAACTTGTTTCACTTTGAACTGAAATTTCCTTGGGTTTAACTTGAGATTCACTTCACGGCACCGCAGCATTAAGTTCCACAAGTTAATATCGTGATCCTTCTCGGCCTCCTCCATACTATCTCCACTCCCAAAGACCAGAATGTCATCAGCCTTGTTCACCACACCAGCCAATCCTTCCAATGCTTCATGTTGCCTACGCTGGTATTCCTCTGGTCCTAAACTGACCCCAAACGGCATACGCAACCAACGGTAACGACCAATTGGAGTATGCATGGTTGTTAGGAATGAGGAACTGTCATCTAACTCAATGTTCGTGAACCCCTTGTACACGTCCACACAGGAAAAAATCTTGGCATTGTTCAACTTAGGCAGTAACTCATCAACTGTAGGAATGGGGTACTTTGGGACTTCAATGGCTTTATTGATCGTTTGGCTAGGATCAATACACACACGAATGCTTCCGTCGGGTTTCTCCCTATAGACGCTGTTGGAGATCCATGCAGTCGGTTCAGTAACCTTTTTCAGGATACCCTGTTTTTCAAGGTCGCGTATTGCATCAGATGCTTTTGCTTCCTTTGCTACAGGGCACCGATGTGGATGAGCTTGGATTGGAGTCACATTAGGGTTCATGCTGATGTGCAGGGGCGGCCCCAAAGTTCCTAACCCTGTATGGACATCCTTAAAGGCATCCATGACAATGGCTTTAGTCAGTTTTTCCCAGGGGACAGGCACATGGGACACACCCACCTCACTAGCCATGCTCCTCTTTGGACGAACTTTTTCTTCACTGATGACTGCACGATGAACTACACTAATATCCTCACACGTACCATGTACTAGAGAGGTGCTGGTGGTTTCCTCAGTCACATTAATCTCTTCTGTTGCACTACCATTCAGTGAGGTGGGCCTGACTTCCTGAGCAGGAGTTCCACTTTCCTCCACTCTTCCTCGCAGAGGTCCCGAGGTAAGCTGGCACACTTCTGAGGCACCCTCTTTTTGGTTGTTACGATCCAAGGAGCCGGTGTTTCCTCTTACATGACGAGCTTTGCCCTCCGAAAAAAAATATGCAAATTAGGCTAAGAAGGAGAAATTCTCCTCCATGGCTTATCATTAACTGACAGAGAACACCGTATTTAACACGTTTACTACGCTCTTGGTGTCCCCTAGGAATTTCCAGTAATTACTTTTTTCGCACTTATCGGCGGTTAAATACATGCTGAAAGAAACACGAATCAATTTAATTAAGTATCTCATGACATGAAAACAAATGGTTTCCAGACATCAACACGCGTGGCTGTAACTGTATGTTGCGAGGAGAAATTTGGTCACGTTTGTCTTCGCGGCGTTGGTGTCACTGGATAAAACTCTCATAAACCACGTATTATTTACTCTCTAAAAACACTTTTAATAATTAGTTAATGCCGCTGTTCCTCGGAGACATATACAAATAGTGGTATTAAAAGCATGTCGCTCTCTGATAAAAAAGAATATATATCTTTACAAGTCGAATTCTAAATAACCGGAAACAGTACTTTCATTGCTCATCGAAAAAACTTAATAGTAACGTGATGATTCTATTCGCAACACTAAACTGAAAGCACAGTTTTTGAAGAGAAACACAGATAATCCGTAAATATTACTATTCCAGCGGTAACATTTTCAATATGAGGTTCTTCATCTAAAAAGGAAAACGTGAACTAACGAGGGCACTATAAGACATATTTACAAAATTACTTCATACTGCCCTGTTTAACTATTTGAGAACGACTGAGTTTCTTTACTTCAATTGACAAATCTTTAAAGGACGCTAAGCAGTTCCTTTAACGAGGGACGCTGTTCAGGATCATCGTTTAAAGCCGATTGGGCCATCTTAATTGATCGAGCAGTTGCTGTGGGTAGCAAATCCAGTACAGCAAGGGCGATTCTTCCAAATGAAAATGTGTCTGATTTATAGCTTTGCATCCCAGTTCCACACACGATTTCGGGCGCAATATGAGGGTAGCGCTTCTGGTACTCCTCTCTATTGGAAATTGTTACAGCCACCGCAGGCTTTGTATCAGACGCAAAGCGTGCTTTGCCAAAATCTATAATTACCGGGTTTACTGACCCGTTCTCTCGTTCCTCGAGCAGGACGTTGTTCGCTTTCAAATCGTTGTGCAGGATACCGCACGAATGTATGTGCATGAGCGCTTCGATGATTTTTGTTAACACACCGAGCCAACCAGGTTTGTCCAGATAATTTTTTTTTCTAGTGGCACTGGACAAGGTCAGGCTTCTATGTTTTCGGCCATGAAACTTTGTAATAAGCCGAAGCGGCTCGCTCTTAGTTATTACACCAAATAGCAAAGGCACGCCACTGTGATCTCCGAGGTAGCTGATCATTCTCGCTTCCTGGCGTACTTCTTTTTTCAGGTCGTTAGTGCTCCACTTTTTCACAGACTTGAACTCTTTTACAGCCACAAGCAGATCTCGGTAATAAGCGAGATAACAGTTTCCAAATGTTCCTGATCCAAGAAATTTTTCTGTCCGCACGACTAACGAGGGATTGATCTCTTTAACGTGGTGTTGGACGTCGACTCGTCTTCGCGGCGGGTTAGCAGGTTCGCCACGTTTCTGCTCCGCTACTTCTCGCACAGATGTTACTACTCGATCTTTTTTTCTACCAATAGTTCCTGAGTTACCGGCGATGGCTGCCGCTGTTTTCATGGTTTTTTCTTCAACCTTCTGCTCCGCTACTTCTTGCACAGACCTAACCACTTGCTCTTCCTTTTTGCCAATAGTTGCCGCGTTGCCGGCGATGGCTGCCACTGCTTTCAAAGCTTTTTCTTGAGCCTTCTTTTGTCTCCACCTTTTCTTTGCTTCTTTCCGAATTTTCTTCAACTTTTCTGGATCTTTGATCGTTTTCCGTTTGTTTCGAGCCATTAAGGATGAATACGCTAAAAATTTACGAAGCAATAAGTGGAAGAACCGGTTATTTGCAAGATGAAAAACTATTCACAGCTATCGTTGAAAAATTGATTTCACGGGCGATCTTTCCAAAGTGAGAGACGGAAAGCGTTTGGCAAGCACGTGTAATGGATATTAAATGTATACGATTGGTGGAGCAAAAAGAACTCAGGAAGCAGCTATATTTGTCGGAAAACCATCCCCTATTTCACACACTATTCAGCTATTCACCGATTGATCATTGTTGAAAGAGCTTTGTTCCATCACAGCAAGCCTATGTGTAAATAAGTTAATGAAAAGCATGATGAAAAGCTATTACAAGGTTTTTAAGTCGCAGAGATTCTCATCATTCTTGCAAACATGGCTGTTTCTGTGGCTGTTTTTAAAACGCGCTACGATTTGTCCGTCCGAATTTAATACCACTACTGCGTTATTTCGACACAGAAAGGCAAAAAATCATATCGATGCGCATTCGGTGACATTTCTGCCGTTTTACAATGGTCAGGAGGTCATACGGCTACCTTCAAGGATTAGAAGAGGGTGAAGGTCTTCAAGCTACAAACAGGGGATAAGTGGCATTGTGGACAGTATTAATTCCTGTCTACCGGTACATCCAAAGGCCGCCGGTAAGTATGCTTGCATTTACTTCCCCTCTGTTTCTCCAATCTTTACAACGGAATCGCAAAATTTCTGTGGCAATGGAGTGACTACGTTTTACTATCATTATCTTACTTCTCTTGACTGAGAAACTTCCAAACTAGCGAATAGGATTGAAGCGGTAAATTGTTTTGTTCTCAAGAACCAATGATGTTACCAGAGAAAATGATGAATATAGCGTTGTACAATATCTATATTTGTTTAAGGGAAATGGAGTCGCGTTGAAAGGTACTATGTACTGGAAGAGTACGTCCAAATTTTGTTAGC
The DNA here is from genome assembly GCA_949710005.1 of Ricordea florida. Lineage (NCBI taxonomy): Eukaryota > Metazoa > Cnidaria > Anthozoa > Corallimorpharia > Ricordeidae > Ricordea > Ricordea florida. The sequence goes on along the minus strand of OX453279.1, from coordinate 12,968,350 downwards.
TAACATGCCAAATGCATTTATAACAGCGGCAGAGAAAAGAGGCACCTACGTCCCCCCGTTTGGAGGGAAAAGTTCAATGTGTTCCAATACAGAGACCACGACCTGAATGATACTGTAACCTGCCCTCGGTCAACAAAGTGCCATTCCTTTAAACCTTAAGAAGACTTACCTGCGAAACAAGAAGGTAGAGGAAAGACACGAACCGCAAAATGCTAGAGAAGCACTAGAGGCAGCCAAAGAGAGAGCAAGACGTGGGACGGCCAACTTTTCGTCCAGTTCAAATGGTTGTCGGACCTGGTGAAGGAAGAGCAACCAGAGAGTTTGGGGTCATCTGGTGGCATGAACTGTTTTCGAGCAATAACCACGGAAAGTTGACACTCGGATTTTGTTTCGAAAGTGCAAGTTTGATTGAAAATACCTATCCAGAAAGGAGCAGTCTCCTTCTACCGGATTCCACACAATTTAAGATTAAGGGAACATTTGTCTGTCAAAAATAAAACTTTAAGTATATACCAACAGCTCTCATACCTCATAAGTACTCTTGCTAACAACAGCCAACTTTGCATTGCTTTGCGACCTAAAAGAGTTGCCACATTATTAAAATGACTGAAATGGACACAAAATGTTAAATTATAAAACTAAAGAGTGCTGCATGTAACAGGTTCGGACCAGGAGAGACAGAACTGAGGAAAGAAAATAAAATAATAGTACAGATAACAACAGCCCCAAAACCAGGACTGACTACCCAAGAGAGACAGAACTGGGGAAAGAAAATAAAATAATACAATAAAATAAAAGTTCTGTTCTTCAGATAACAACAGCCCCAAAACCAGGACTGACTACCCAAGAGAGACAGAACTGGATAAAAAAAAATAAAATAATAAAATAAAATAAAAGTTGTGTTCTTCAGATAACAACAGCCCAAAAACCAGGACTGACTACCCAAGAGAGACAGAACTGGGTAAAAAAAATAAAATAAAATAAAGAAAAGTTCTGTTCTTCAGATAACAACAGCCCATGCAAATGGGACTGACTACCCAAGAGAGACAGAACTGGGTTAAAAGAAATGATGATGATGATGATGATAGTGATGATGATGATGATGCCCTTAAATAACAACAGCCCAAGTATAACAAACTGCTCGATAGAAACAATACAGAGTAAGAAATCACAATATTGTTATAAATTAAACAAACAGAACACTAAATGTTTGTGAAAGGGAAAGCAGAAAAAAACTATCATACCTCCTTCTGTTTGGGTCTATTATGCCAGGTATTCCAGGCTTCAATTCTGACATCTCTTATAAAAAGGCCTTGGTATCCTCTTATCAGGTTAATGGTTTGAAGTGATTGTCGGATGTTATAAATAGGTCCACTTCAGACCAGGGCATATAGAATTCCAACTGATTAAAATCTGTCTCAAATTTACTCAAAGGCATTTAAGAAAGGATGGTCCGTTTTAGTCTGGCCTCTACCTTTCAATTGATTTAGTATATCAAGAAACTGTATCTTTCACTGGATTTGCTTCAAACAGGTCACTGAGGCACACAAGCCACCTCACCACGACAAGGTACGGACCATGAGGTGGAAAAACAGTGGGGGGATAAGGAAAAAACAAAAACAGGTCTTTGTCTTCAGATAACAACAGCCCAAACAGAACTGACTACCCAAGAGAGACAGAACTGGGTCCAAAAAAAAAAATAAACAAAAAAAATAATAATAAAACAATAATAATAATAATAATAATAATAACAATAGCATTAAAAATAAATGAATACTAAAATGAGGTAAGAGTTCTGTTCTTCAGATAACAACAGCCCAAACAGAACTGACTACCCAAGAGAGACAGAACTGGGTCAAAATAAATGAAAGAAATGAGTATCAATAAAAAAGAAAAGAAAAAATAAAATAAAATCATCAAAAAAATTAACAAAAGTTAATAAATAATTAAAAACTAAGCAAATAATAATAAAATAAAATAAAAGTTCTGTTCTTCAGATAACAACAGACCAAATAGGACTGACTACCCAAGAGAGACAGAACTAGGTGAAAATAAAAGTTCTGTTCTTCAGATAACAACAGTCTAAATAGGACTGACTACCCAAGAGAGGCAGAACTAGCTAAATGAAGATTTTCTGCCTTCAAATAACCAGAGTCTACATGTGACTGGCTAGCCAAGACAGGAAGAATAGTAGTGTAGGACACCTTGGTTCTATGGAGTACTCCAGTCAAGGATCTGCAACATTAAAGTTTTCCTGTGTTGATCCATATCAGAAAATCTCCACAGGAAGTTGTTGATGCATGAAGACCCATTCTGAATCATATCCCTTGCAGCCATGATCACACCAATCCCACAGCTTCCAATGCCGATCATTTTTTAGTTAACCGGTGCCTGAGATGGCATACCAAAGCGCCGAAACCTTGGATAGTTTTTCCAAAACCTTGTTTGAAAAAGTGGATGGTGTGGGTACATTTCAGAGAGTAACTCTAATGACAACTTGACTGATGGAAGGATGGTAGGAACTGCTGACTGCAGGCCATCATCAAAGTACATCTCTTTCTGGGCTAAATCAACAAAGATTAAGCCCCAATGGTTAGGCATGTAAACTGGCACTAGAATTTGCTGCAAATCATCGATGTTTGAGAGGTGCTTTGTTGTTTCATTTAATTGCAGCTGCTGGAAATTCTTGTCGTTGCAGCTCATCCAATCATAAAATTCTGTGGGAAAGTACACAGTGTCATTCTTACCATTTTCTCTGGCGTCATCCAAAAACTTACCGATGCATATATCAATGACAAAGCTATCGATATATCGTTCCTCAACAAGATCAGAAAATGACGTGGAATCCAATCCCTTTTTACCGTACTTTAGTATTGGGTGGTTTGTTGGATGATGCCAAAGGGCATCTTGTAATTGTACAAGATCTTCAGGTGAGCATTTCATTTTTGAAAGCCAGTTAGCTTCTGCAGACACTTTGCGAGTAGTGTCAGCTACTGTGCAGAAGCGTTTTAGGATACAGAGGGCACTCTCAGAAAACTGACCCTTGCCTTCAATGTCAATACCAGTAGGATTCATGCCTGCTTTTTTAGCATCAAGCAGAACTTTCTGAGCCTTCTGGATGTCACTTTTACAGGGACGCTCTGTTAATGAGAAGGGATCTGCATTCGAGGTTTTACCATAAACTGGCTGGAGTGCCAAGGGAAATTTTGATGCCAGAGGTGGAAGTAAACTGTGTAGAGCAGCTTCTTCACCTCTTGTGCTAGCTTTGGCCATAGCAACTTGCAAGGCAGTTTGCTGTGACAGGATGGTCTCACCTTGATCCTCAATGACAACTGCAGCTTTTAGTTGAGGAGATGAATGAGAAGTGACAGACTCCATGTTACATTTAGCTGGTTCAGATTCTGGAATGAGTATTGGGGCTGGCTCATTCAGCATGGCAGAATCTAAATCCAAGTTGGTAGCTATTGGGTGACACTTACCAGAAAGATCTTGCAGTGGGGTTGGCTCAGTCAGCATGTCAGTATCTGAAACCAAGGTGGTAGCTACTGGGTGACACTTACCAGAAAGATCTTGTGGTGGCTGTGGACTGATGTGGACACCATACTGACTTTCCCAGTGATCATGGCAGTATTCTAAAATACTGGATGTCACTGTGTCCTCGACCCTCGTGCCATGGTCTTTATCATAGCAGTATGTAAGGAAGTCACTTCCAAACATTTGCTCAAATAAATTATTGATTACTTGAACCCAAGTTTTCATAGCTCCTGTCCAAGATCTCATTTCATGACCAGCACTTTTCCAGCCACATCCACGGTAGGTAAATGTTTTCTTTCCTAAGAATGAAAAAAAAAAAAAAAAAAAAAAGAAAAGATAGTGCTTGAGGGAGTGAAAACCATACCTGTTTCGAATTAACATTGCATGCTAGCAAATGCTAATGTTACACAATTATGTCACAAACTTTGCATTAAGATATACGTGTAATTAAATTCAGTGTTTATTTACTTGGTTTCCTTTTATCTCCATGTGTAAAATGCACACAAGGAGTTAATCTATTGATGTAGTATTACAAAATATCCATGGCACATAATTCGGTTTTTAATACTTACTGGCCATAATGCAATTTTCAGCTTGTTGGAATGAATATCTCAACGACAGCAGCATGGTTGCATACCAATGCGTGAGAATTTGATTCACTATAGGAAGAGAAAATGTTTTCAAACCCAATTTATTTGATATTACAACTTATTTTACTTTCATTTAAACTTGATTCTATATCATTATGGCCTCAACAGACACTCTAGGGAGTATTGAGAAATAAAAGTGACTGAAACTAGTGTGACTGGACTATAATAAGTAAAATAACTATAATTAATACTGATAACAGTTATGATAATGATGACAAGGATGATGATAATAATACAGTATCTTGTAACTCACATGACTGGCCAGGCCCAGATGAATCATGATTTGTTGCCTTAGAATACAATTGTCTGTGTAGCTTGTGAGAAGCCTCAAATCCTTGGCCAGAATATTTATAGAAGGACCTAAAGTGCCGTAGGAGCATAGCACTGTGATCTATGACAAGGTGCCCATAATCACCAGTGCCAAGGTGTAGTCCAAATAGCATTTTCAACAAAAAGCCCCACTCCTTGCACTAGAGAGTATAGCAAAAGAAAACAAGAATGTAATAAGAAATTAAATTATCAAAGATGGGTAACCCTCTCTACCTGTAAAATTTTTAACTGTATACACAATAATTTTGACACTACAGAAAAGCATGTAGTTTTTGACAGTAACATACAGCTTTAGCATTCCAGTGTAGAAAAGCTATGGTTGAAATTATTTTCTATCAGCCTATTAACCTTGTTGGATTTAGTAAGAGTAACTGATCATTCCTGAATATTTCTGCACAAACCAGTTTCATACCTGTCAAGTCTAGATGCAATGCTTAAAACAAAAATGGACTTAAACCACTGTATGTATTGAATAACTTAGTTCATAAAGGTGATATCCTACCATTTTCAGTTAATTCAAACAAACTCAAGAAAAGTTTAAGCAAGTGTGTATATGGACCAAGGGCTATGGCCACAACAGCTTCATAAGAGAATAATAATTGTTTTCAATATAAAAAATAATACCTTGACATCATGGATATCAATCAATTGCTCTTCATGGTCTTCGAACACTCTGTCACGCATTGTGTGGGCAATTTCCCTCCAATCACAGCAAACCTGACAAGTATTACATGGTAATAGATGTCCAACAGTAGCAATTAAATAATGAAAGAATGAAGGATGCGAATGCAACCATAACACTACTGGAAAAATGACATGAAAAAATTTCAGCTGAGTATTACGTCCACTGAACATATAGGGCCCAACCCACACACGACCGCTCTCATGTGGCTTTGACAGCTCAGTTGGTAGAGCATTGCAACAGTATTGCAAAGGTCATGGTTTTGAATCCCATTTAGAGCCTGAAATTTTTTCAGCTAATTTTTCCAGTAGTGTTATGGCTGTATTTGTATCCTTCATTCTTTCATCAGTTAAGTATAAGTCAAATAAAGTTACAACTGCTGCAGTTAAACTTTTTGTTTCTTCACAAATAAAACTGCTAATCTTTCAGTTGACAATGTTGGTTATTGAACAACACTGATTTTCCAGTCAGGCATTTTTATAAGTGAATGACTCAATTGAGTGTATGCAACCTACTTGCATGTCAAAGTTAGCTACAAGTTTACCTTGACAAAAAATTCAATTTGAAGTTGGGCTGCATAATTTGCAAAGGGATCAGTGTGGTCTTCCATGAGTTTTTTCTTCTTCCCTCTTTTCCTCTTCTTGGGTAGGGGTTCCTCATTGCCACACTGTTCTTCCAGCTCCAGGAATCTTTCTTCGACTTCTGTTTGTCTTTTAATCCAGTTCTCCTTTAGGTTCTCCAAGAACACTTTAAGTTCTTACAGCCAAAAACAGAAAGAATCCAACAGATTGTCAGTGTAAGCATTTAATGGGAATATAATGGACCAATTTGTTGTAGTCTGGAGCAACCCAAGGTTTCCCTGATTACATGTATGTTTGTTTCCAGCCATTCATAGCCTTGGGTTGAGAGACAGATGACTTTATGTGGGTAAAGGTTCTTGCATAAAGGATTTACATCAAAATTACAATGTGTGAAATTTACTTTAAATAATTATAATAACAATAACTTTATTTAAGTGTCAAATGTATTTAGCACTATTAAATGTGCTAATTGGGGCCACTGTAAATAAATAAACAAATATTTCAAATGTAACATAAACTACAGTCCAAACTCTGGTTGCGACCACCTCTCGTAAGCAATCACCTCTCCTCAGCGACCAGTTTTCCAAAGTACCAAAAGTTTCCAAGTCAAATCGGTATATTTGAAACCTCTTTTTAGTGAGTGCGACTACTTTTAGAGCTAAAAGTTTGAAATTTTCCTTTGTTTTTAACCTCCGGTAAGCAACCATTTAACAGATAGTAGAGCATAAATTGGATAAGGTGTTGTAGCATTATCTCAATTTCTCAATGGGAAGAACCAGATATTTTTCTCGAAATTGACTTTCACATGAATAAAACATTGCATCGGCATTCGTTCATGGGTTAAGTCTCGGCAGTTATCATATTCTAATGAGGAAAACTTTTGACCCATTATGGTCTAAGCTCTCATAAGTGACCACCTACCATAAGCGACCACCTAGGCTTCACATTTTGGGTGGTGGCTTACAGGAGGTTCAACTATATTAAGAATCCCAACTGGTAAGGAAACCTTAAAATAATAGTTTCCCAGGGTAAACAAACATCAAATAGGTAGGAGTAATCCAAGACATAGGTGGTCAAGCATGAGGGAAATTCAATTTGATTACAAATGAAATGAGAAACTTGAAAATTTAGGCAAAGAAGCCTTGACTGAACTGTAGCTCCATTAAGAACAATTTCAGATCTTGAGAAAGTTATGAATATTGAATAGGCTGATGAGTAAATAAAAAATTATTAAGTGAACAATTTATAAATATAGTAAGCTAATGAGCTTCGTTGAGATGTCCTTTCACCTTTTGTGTCATCGAGGTCAATTGTTTCTTGCCGCACACCATAGTCTCTAACAAAGGTTCCCCGGTCGAGTATCTCATCTACAAACTACAAATAAGGACATTGTTAATTACATTGTAAGTTTTTATTGTAAAACATAATTATTTATTCCCTTACAAGTCATCTCAACCCAACCTGAAATTATGTGTATTAAAATGATATAAAGCATTAAATTCTGCCCAGTAACGTAAAATATTTAAAATCTTGCTACATGTATGAGTTAACCCACCGATATCCTCTGTTCAAAAAAGGTGACATAGTTTAGCAGAACGTCTCTTGCAGCTCCAGAACATTCCTCATAGTAATGGGCAACTTTCTCAAGGGGGAGTGACCTTGCTACAATTTCTTCAAAGTTTTTAAGAACTTGTCTCTCCATCGAACCTGATAAAGAATTTACCTTGACTTTAAATACCGACCACCAAACTTGCATCAGTGTCATAAAATGGCACAAGTATGTATACTACTCCATGACCTTCACATTGCAATCGGAGTGAAAATTGAAAAAGTTGTTTCCTAAGACTGTATGCAATTATGTTCACAAAGTTATAAATTATGTTCACTCTGTAAATGGGTTCATTCATTTGGCATATTCCTGACAGCATTACATTGGTGATGAACAATAGATTAAAGGACTGATGACAGTACCTGAAAAAGATGCAACATGTATATTTTGTCTCTCTATTGCTGTTTGTTGTCCTTTCTGTTCTTTAACTGTTACTCTAGGAAAACCTCTACAGTTTTCAGGCCCATAATCAGACAAGGCACCATTCAACTTGTCCAGGGTTCCAACTCGATAGGCAAACAAACCCAATGAGCCTAGAAGCTGCTCACAATTTCGCATCTCACAATGTAGAGAGCAAAGATTTATGCTGCTCAAGTCTTCCTCCAGATTTGCCGGTCAGACTCGCGTAAGGGGACACTATGGTACCCGTTCCATGCGTCAGTCACCGTTTTCCAACTGTCTTTTAGGTATTCTGGGCGACTCGGCGGCCAATTGTCTCCCGTTGGCAGAACTTGTTCAGTGGTGATAGATCAACGGTGCGGCGTGGTGAGCCTTCATGCTTTCTGGTGACGACCATCCGGTGGCAGCATGTGACAGGCTCGCCGTCACAAGGAGAAAAAGAACATTTAAGCAGTCTTAAACTGAAATTAATCTTGGTTTAAAGTTATGTTTACTACATTTAATTAGAGGTTTAAGAACTTAAAAATAAGTTTAATTTCAACTTAAACCTGTCTTAAACACCCTTAAAGCTAAAGCTTAATGTATGTTTAAGTGACCAATAAATACAACCAAAATATCTTCTGACTTTTACATTATGTTTAATTAGATCCTTAAACAAATTCTAAATGTGTGTAAAAGTCATGTTTAAGGGTAATTAAATGATCATAATTATATTGTAATTTTAAAATCTTCACCTTTATCCTTTCGGCCATATTCATTTCATAAGCATGTTTTAATTCACCCACCAAATTTATTCCTTCATAAACACTGGTGTTTTTTACTTGGTCATTACATGTATATATTTCATTTGTTGTTGTATTGTTTGTTGCTTTGTAGCAAACCCACCCAGGCTTGCAGTAAACTTGTTTGATTATTTCAATAGTAGAACTCCGCCGTGAATTTCTCAAACCACGTCGTTTGCCCTGCTTCTCCTTCTTTTGCAATTCGTTTCTTAGTCTTTCATTCCCCTGTCGCAGGCTTGCATTGGCATCCTCGAGTCTCTTTTGACTGTCGCAAATCGCATCCATTCTTCCGCTCATCCTTTCAATAAGAAGAAGCTGTCGTTCCTGTTGAGCACCTAGTGCAGTCATCATTACCGAAAACAGTGAACTGTAACTAAATGTAAAAAACGATCGAGTACACGGCAAGAAACGAAGCTAGAATGCGAACTTCCAAATGACACTAACTACATGAAACATACATCCCGCGATCGACACTCACCTTCTGATTGGCTTACTATCGAAAACCAACCAATTGCAATGAAGCAGAAAAACCAAATGCAAATTGCACTTGGGATAACAATAGGGCCATTCATTGCTCTTGCCGCAAATCAGCCATTACCGATTGCGGTTTTTGTCTTTGATAATCAGCAAAATGGCCGAAGATTATCCTGAAACAAGTTTCGTCGAAAACACTCCAAGCCCTTTCTTCTGTGATAAGTGGAAACTTGCGGAAAGTCCTTCGCACATTAATATACATCTTCGTATCGTCGTCACACAAAAACGAAATGTTCTTCTCAATCGCTAAGGGCTGGTTCACACTTTGACATAAGCATAAGCATAAACATAAGCATAAACATAAGCATAAGAAAAATATGTGTGAACCGGGGTTACATAAGCATAAGCATAAGCATAGGCACAAGGAATGGAACTTTTTCCATTTTCTTATGCTTCTGCTTATGCTTATGTAACCCCGGTTCACACATATTTTTCTTATGCTTATGTTTATGCTTATGCTTATGCTTATGTCAAAGTGTGAACCAACCCTAAAGCGTCGCCGTCGGCGATTGTGGATTTCCGATGAATGTGATAAACAAGATACATTTTGAGTAGCACCAGTATCAAAATTTTGATGCGTAAGCTAATAAAGGTACATAACTATATTAGATTGTATGGACATGGAGACTACATATACGGATAAAATTAATTCTTTATTCACTTGTCTTGGGTGATTAGTGAAATATGGTCATTTTTCTTGCCCTGTAGGTTGCAGATCATATTTTTCTTAACTGATTATATTCCTTTTTATTGAACTGAGTTCAAAATGTCAAGACACCTTTATATTTCCTTCATGTTTTGGTGTTATGATTCTGTTATGGAGAAGAGACAATTTGAAAATACTTTTAAGTGTGTAACATCACAATGAAGTGCATAGTGATGTTACACACTGAACAGTTTTAATTCTTACTATTCCTGCTATACATATATATATATATCAATAAATAGTTATTTATGTAAACCAGAACACAACCATTAATTTAGAGAATGTTTAATCTCCATTTCAGGAACTTAAATGGCTTCACGGGTATAATGTATGTTTCAGGGGCACTTAAACCCCACTATGACAATAGCATTGATTTAAGTGATGTTTTAAACAATTAAACGAGACTTAAATGTGGACCCAAGTTCTAGGATTGTTTAATGCAACTTAAGTGTGATTAAAATGTGGATTTTGGTCTAGTGCGTAGGGCACCCTTTCGGTGACTCCGAGTGCTTCGTCGCGCAAAAGGTCGTCGTGGACCTGATGCTGCCAATGGAGTGGCTCAGCGGCTGGGGTGTGGCAAGCCTTTGGTGTCGCGTTGGGGTCGACATGTATCTCTATGGCTGGTCCATCCATGCACGGCAGCGTCTGGTGAGGGCAGGTGTTGAATGTTGAAGATGCGTATCTGTTAAGCAGCCATTGTTTCATCTTACCATTGTTCTCAGCCCGGCATTCGAAAGGGAGCTCCGACGGGCGGCTGTGTGCTTGTCTCCGTTGGGCACATGAGCAATGTTGGCCCGATACGTTACGGGATTCCCCTGTGTCTTGGGCGGTGGGGTTGCGTTGCGTGTTACAGTGGCGTGTGGGGAAGGTATGTGGCAGGATGCCCAGGCTGACGAGCGTGTCGCATGATAAATAAATAGTATGTACGGCACGGCTGACATACACCATGGAGGGGCACGTGATTTCCTCTCCGTCATGGGTTCTGTATGTGATCTTGGCAAAGAAAGCTCCCTCGATGGCGATGGGAAAGCGATTGGCCGCAGACATGCTGAGAGTGACGGGTGTCAGTATGTCTGGTGAAAATCCGCAGACGAGAAAGTCGGCAAATGACCACAGATCTGACTGCGCATCAGTGTCTGCAACGGCTGATACATCGGCGCGGGCCTCGGCACTCGCCCTTCGTGAAGACGTGGTGATCGAGTTTGGTTGGCGGACGTCCATTGAAGCTGTGTGTTGGTAGTTTCCGTCTTCGGTGCCGTCTGTTTCGTCGAGGAGATTTGACTGGAATTGGTAGGAGCGCCGCAATCTGGGAGACCTGCTCTGAATGTCCATCAGCGTGAAATGCGGAGGCCTGGGGCGTCGCGCGTGTTTGTTTGATCCGGCGGCGAGTTCGGTACCACGAAATGCACACCTGGTGGGGCTTTGTGTTCCAGCCCCGTGCTCCTTCCGTAAAGGTCTTGAATCGTTGCTGGCAATCCGGGCACGTGGCTTCTTTTGCCTGGTCTGCTAGGGACGGTGTAGGGTTTGGTGCTGCGGTGTTGGAGTTAGGCCGAGGATTCTGTTGGCGTCGGAATGAAGACATAGCAGATAGGCTTGATGTTGGAAGTGCGTTTCGAGCCTTCTATTTGGCCTCCATGAGGGAGATTACATCGTTCACCGCCGTCTGTGTGATGTCTCTTGTCCCAAGGACCTCACGGCGGATGTCAGGGTCGGCGATGCCGTTTAACAGGACGTCTCTAGACATGTGAGGTGTGTAGTCTACATTTTTAACACATTCGCACTTTGTGGTAAATTCGCATGTCTCAGCTTTGCCTCGGACCTTCGCTGCAAAGGAACGAAATGGTTCATCGCGTTCCTGTTGAAGCTGAAGGAGCTCGGTTCTCAGGACGCCAGTTGCTATGGGGATGACTGCCAAGGAGCGCATGGTCTCCAAAAGCTGTGGCAGGGTGTCTGAGATGGCATCTGGGTTAGTCTTGAGTATATTGTCTCCGAGCTGAGGGCCCGCGCATTGAAATAGCTGGGCCGGTGCGATAGCATCAGTGATGCCTGATCCAGTGCGAAACACGTGCCAACGTCTTACGAATACATTCCTGTCTTCTGTGGATACGCCGACGTCAATCTTTGGTCGTTCGAGCGCTGGTGCACGTGGGGTTTGCGTCGTGGCTGCTGGTTCGGCGCTAAGAGTCGGAGTTGTTTGATGAGCAAGCCCGTGGTTCTGTAGCAGGGGGATGGCCAGTGCTTCGGAGACGTCAGGTGTCGTAAACTCGCATGTTGGAACCGAGCAGCCTACAATAACCATTGTTGAAGTTCCTGTTATTCGCTTCTACATGAAGAATTCTTCTCGGTGTTGGACGGTTTTATTTATCAGAACAACGATGTAGAAGCGAATCTATGGGAAAACGTACAGTAATATAAATACACTGAAAACAAAATCAAGCACGGCCGACATTGTACCAGCTAACAATGTACTTACAAATGTAATAAAAGTGCTTTAGTCCTGAAGAGTTTCTTAATAAAACGATACCAAGGTATTAGTCAACAAAATGGCCGAGTATCCCGACATGGTCTGCGGACGTTCCCTTAAGGGGTAAGTCCGTGGTGTGTTCAGTTGTGTAATGTCTCATGTTGGCCAGCGGTGTGCTGGTTCGACAAACTCAGCACCAGCCGCTACAGTAAAAACTCTATATGACGCACAATGGTACAGACTATAGACCACACCATCGCAACGACAGTAAAAGAGTTGCAATGTCCCTAAGAACAAGAGTAATGACTGAAAAAGGATTGCAGTGTAAATTGGAACTTCTTGAACGTGACTATCGTGGCGCTCAGAGAGAGTGGAGTAAACAAGCTATTAAATTGAGGAACTTAATCGCAGATTGCGACGAACCGGAGAAAATAAGGCATGAAAGACTCGATTCGATTTATTGTCGTCAACGTTTGAAAGATTAGCTAAATGCCTGCAGCAAGCACAAGCAGGAACACCGGAAACGGATAATCCTCACAACGAAGTAACGCAGAAATTCGATCAGTTTGACAAGGTGGCAAGCAATAGACTAATCGAGCTAAGGTGGATCGAAGAACAAACTAATTCGGTTTTAAATTCAGAGGCCTCCAGTCGATCAAGTAAATCAAGGCGGTCCAACTATTCACAATCATCCTCGACAGCCCTTCTACTGAAATGAAAGGCCAAGACGGCGGCAAAATTAGCACGGTTGGGGGCCGAAATTCACTTCGCCGAAATAGAACATCAAAAGAAGGTAGCTCTTCGAAAAACAGAAGACGATATTAAAAGATTTCAGCTGACCATGGGTTATGAAATTGCGCGAGCCGAATTGAATGCGCTTCTAAAGATTGAAAATGTCGAGAACGCCGAATTACCTAATGAGGACTGCAGGGAGGGTCGCTTAAACGAGTACCTGGAGACACAGGCTAGATCTCTAATGCAATCTGTATCGACCCACGTGACCGAAGCCCCAACGACCGAAACAACACGTGGAAAATAGACAGCCACTTCACTCGGAGCCTCGATTCACAAAGCCGTTCGCGGGAATGCAATCGACGCCAGTGACTAACCCCTTTTTCAATCACCTGTTAGATGCCCCGGTGATGTTTTCTTCCCTTGCACCAGACCCCCTCGTCCCTACCTTTGGCAGTCCAGCAATGGAGTCGCACGTGAATCCAGCAGCGTGTAACGGTCAATCATCAGAAACCATCACGCAAATCGAGCCTGCCCAACCTGGCGGCCAACCATTCACCGCGCCAGCTCTGTCTAAAGCTAACCCGCCTAACGGTCCTGTCCCAATGACTAGCGCTTCTGCACCCGAGACGTCGCTATCGGCGGAGAGAGAAGGACCCGACACATCGGCAAACGTGACGGGTGTGTCAAGAGATGACACTTTAAGCAGACGCGCCGATCTTCACATTGAGAGACGGTCCCGTGATTCATTGCCATTGCCTGAACCAGACATTTTCCGCGGAGACCTCCTACAGTACACCAATTGGTTGAGATCTTTTGAAACAATTGTGGAAGGACAAACAAAAAACGTCCTGCAGCGCCTGTATTACCTCGGGAAGTACACTTCTGGAGAAGCAAAAGAAGCCATTAGCGGAAACTTAACGTCAGACTCCGAGGAGGCATTCGCAGATGCAAAGGCTGAGGAGGAGATATGGTAATCCATTCCTCGTTGCAAATGCGTACAGACAGAAAATCAACGATTGGCCCAAGATCCAACCAAGCGACGGAGCAGGTCTGCGCAAATTTTCCGATTTTCTGAATCAAGCCCTCTCAGCAATGCGTTCAGTTTCCTTCCTGAGCGTTTTGAACGATCCAGACGAGAACCAGCGAATGGTGCGTAAGCTGCCAAGCTATCTGGTCAAGCGATGGGGAAGAGAAGTAGACCTATGGCTGGCAGTAGACGAAGTTTGCAACAGAGGTCGGGCCAGCATCGAAGAAACATGTTATCCACCGTTTTCAGAGTTTTGCAGATTTCTTCAGAAGGAAGCACGAATTGCGTGTAATCCGATAATTTCCCCTCGTGCGATTAAGGGTGAAGAGTCCAAGGGCAATGAGTTCAGCATTCCAAAGGCAAAATTCAAGGCCACGCCCACAAGAAGTAGCCGCACGTACGCAACAAATGCTCACATCAGCAAGTTAGATAACGAAACGAAACATGGTAGTCCAAGTCCTGCTTGCCTGATGTGCAACGAAGCTCACAGCCTGCTTGCGGTGGGGTCACAAAAACCATGAATGCCGCAACAAGAAGACATGTCAAGTATGTAAGGGACCTCACCCAACATCGTTACACGACGAGACGTACGTTCCGCGTAAGCCCCGGACAGAATCTACCCAGGAGCCAAGGGAATCTTCAACAGTGCACTGCGCGGATCGCGTGCGAGATAAGAAGGCATATGACTCCACGTCACTCATAGTCTCTGTGTGGTTGCATCATAAATCAAGGCCTGATGAAAGACTTGTTGTCTACGCACTATTAGACGATCAGTCAGACTCTTGCTTCGTTAAGGAGTCGCTCTTAAGGAAGTTATCAGTGACCGGTCCAGATGTCAACCTGAAGTTATCTACGGTGCTAGCTGAAAGGGTGATTAAATGCAAGAAGATACACGGCTTAGTTGTACAAGGCGTAAAAGAAGAAGTGGAAGGGTATTTACCAGCGGCTTACTCGCGCGAGCTTATACCAGCTAAACGGAGTCAAATCCCAACACCAGAGACTGCAAAATGGTGGCCTCATCTTGAAACGATAGCTAATGAGTTGATGCCTTACAGGGACGACGTGGAAATTGCTCTCCTCATTGGAACTAACTGCGCTAGAGCTCTTAGGCCACGCGAAGTCATACCAGGTAAAGAAGATGACCCCTACGCACAAAAAACGGCACTAGGATGGGGAATAAGTGGAACCGTTAACTCCAGTAACATCGATGACGAGGGTGAACCATCTTACACTTCTAGCGCGATCGTTACCAAGTCTAGAATCGACAGCGTAAGGTGTCATTTTGCGTTCCGAACACAAGCAAGGGAGCTGATCGTCCCAACACAAGTCGCGCGTATGTTTGAGCAAGATTTCATAGAGTCCAGTGCTAACGGCGATTTTAAGTCCCTGTTCCGAAATGAGATTAGCTTTCTAAATAAATTAGAAGCTGGTATCCGTCACCTTAACGATGGTCACTACGAAATGCCTCTCCCCTTCAAGGAAGACGTCTGCAGACTGCCCAACAATAGAAACATGGCCATGCGTCGTCTCAATGGTCTCAAACGCCTTTTCAAAACAGATGCGACCTACAAAGAGCACTATCAACACTTCATGCAAGATACAATCTTGATACAAGATACAAAGGTTTTGCAGAAAGGGTTCCACGTGCTGAGCTGCAGATCGATGACGGACGAGTGTGGTACATCCTTCATCACGGGGTCTATCACCCCAAAAAACCTAACAAGATCAGGATAGTCTTTGATGCCAGCGCTGACATCAAGGGCGCGTCTTTGAACCGAAGTCTACTACAAGGGCCCGACCTCACCAATAACGTGTCAGGTGTGCTGTGTCGCTTCCGAAAGGAAGGTACAGCGTTCATGTGCGACATCGAAGGAATGTTTCACCAGGTAAGGGTGACACCCGAACATTGAAATTTTCTGAGATTCCTCTGGTGGGAGGACGGTAACATAGAGAAACCCATCATCGAGTATAG
Source organism: Ricordea florida (assembly GCA_949710005.1). NCBI lineage: Eukaryota > Metazoa > Cnidaria > Anthozoa > Corallimorpharia > Ricordeidae > Ricordea > Ricordea florida. The sequence continues at coordinate 12,952,345 of OX453279.1, read as the reverse complement.
AATGACTGTGCACCTATTTGGGGCAACATCATCCCCTGGGTGCGCTAACTTCGCACTAGAAAGAACAGCAGATGACTATGAGAGTCAGTTTGGACCCGATCCCGCTAACTTCATCCGGAACGACTTTTATGTCGACGACAGCTTAAAGTCTGTCCCTACACCCAACGAAGCTAAGGAACTCATTCATCAGACAAGGGCGATGTGCAACAAGGGGGGCTTTAATCTACATAAATTTGTTAGCAACAGCAAAGAAATCATAGCAAGTCTTCCGGTAGACCAACGTGCCCAGGGAATTCAAGATATCAACCTAGCGAACGATGCGCTACCTATAGAACGAGCCCTAGGCGTCCAGTGGTGCGTGGAGTCGGACGAGTTTCATTTCAGGATCGAGCTAAAGGACAAGCCCCTCACCAGGCGGTCCATCTTATCCACCGTAAGTTCCATATTCGACCCCTTGGGAATGGTAGCACCACTCTTGCTAAAAGGAAAGCAGATCCTACAGCAGTTATGCAAGGAAGACATTGGTTGGGACGACAAGACACATTATAGGCAGATTGGGAAAGATGGAGGAATGGCCTGTTATATCTGACAGAACTAAAGATCCCACGCTGTTACAAGCCTGCTGACTTCGGAGAAGTTGAGTGGATAGAGCTTCATAATTTCTCGGATGCAAGCATCACCGGCTACGGACAGTGCTCCTACCTCAGAATGAAAAACCGCCAAGGACGTATGCACTGCTTCTTAGTGATGGCCAATTACCGTCCGAAGGCTAGAGCTTTCCGCCGCATTGGTGTCTGTGAATATAAGCTCCTTTTTGAGGAGGGAACTAAAGTACGAAAATATCACCGAGACCTTTTGGGTAGACAACAAGGTTGTCCTCGGCTACATCTCTAACGATGCAAGGCGTTTTCACACGTTCGTTGCCAATCGCGTCCAGCAGATCCGCGATCAGACGGAACCGACCCAGTGGAGATATATCAGCACCACTGAAAATCCAGCAGATGACGCCTCTCGGGGCCTTAGTGCAAGACAGTTAACTGGAAACTCAAGATGGTGGACAGGCCCAAGTCGACTGTGTGAACCAGTCAGGAATCCAGATTCTCTTGAAGTCATCCCGGACATCTCTGCAGATGATCCCGAAGTTAAATTAGCTGTGGTTTTGAGCACGAAGGGTGAAGAGCAATTTGATGTAGAGCTTAGGATGGAGCGCTTCTCCGATTGGCAACAGGCTAGAAGGGGAGTAGCTGTATGTATGATCCTACAGCAAAGGCTTAGGGGCAAGCTGGGAACCAAATGTGGTTTGCTACTCAACGTTGAAGCACTATGTCGTGCTGAGAAGGAAATCCTAAAGGCCGTTCAGAGGAACCATTATATGGAAGAAATTAATATTTTGAGGAGTGCAAATGTGGTACGGAAGAGCAGCTCCATCTTCCGGCTTAACCCGTTCATTGACAACAGTGGTATCATGAGAGTCGGCGGACGGCTCCGCAACTCTAATCTATCATTTGAAGAGAAACATCCCGTAATACTGCCGAGGAAAAGTCATGTCACTGGGCTAATTATCCGCCATTTCCACTCAAGAATAAGCCACCAAGGTCGGGCAAGAACCCTCGCTGAGATCAGAGCTACTGGCTACTGGATCGTGGGTGGCAGTTCAGCCGTGAGGTATCATGTAAGATATTGCGTCAGATGCATAAGGACACGGGGGACACCTCAACAGCGGAAAATGGCTGATCTCCCTGAAGACAGAGTGAAGGAGGCTGCACCCTTTACATACAGCGCAGTCGATTATTTTGGTCCCCAATTGCTGTAAAGGAAGGTCGTAAGGAATTGAAACGGTACGACGTGCTGTTCACATGCATGTCCTCCCGCGCAATCCATTTAGAAACAGCAACGTCGTTAACGACAGATTCATTCATTAACGGTTATCGTCGCTTTATCGGCCAACGGGGTCCGGTTCGACAACTTAAGTCCGATCAGGGCACAAACTTCGTAGGCTTCAAAAACGAGCTCCAAGTAGCTATCGCAGAGCTTCAACATGAAAGGATAAAGGAAGCACTCCTCAAGACCAACTGCGATTGGGTACACTTTAAGATGAATGTCCCACACGAAAGCCACATGGGAGGCGTGTGGGAAAGGCAAATATGTACGCACGGTGAGGAGTGTGCTATCTTCCTTACTACTTCATCACGGGAGGCAGCTCGACGACGAATCGCTCAAGACGTTAATGGTTGAGGCTGAAGCCATCGTTAATAGTCGCCCACTTACCACAGACGGTCTGTCATCTCCTGACTCTATAGAAGTGCTCACACCAAATCGCTTGCTGACTCAGAAGTCTTCAGTGGTCATGCCCCCTCCTGGAAACTTCCAGCAGGCCGACAATTACAGCAGGAAGCGCTGGCGCCGCGTCCAGTACATCGCCAACGAGTTTTGGACTCGATGGCGCAAGGACTATCTACATGCCCTGCAAGAACTTCAGAAATGATTTCACCCACAGAAGAACCTGGCGGTGAATGACATCGTCCTGATGATGGACGAGCACCTCCCTCGTAACCAGTGGCGACTGGCCCGCGTATTTGAGACCTTCCCCAGCGATGATGGTCATGTAAAGCAGGTGCGCTTGGAGACCGGAGATCCCTCCACAAATGGCAAGGAGCGGAGTATTTATGACCGTCCAATTCAAAAGGTAGTACTTCTCGTAAGAAACAAAGACCAAAGGACAAGTCCGTGAGGATCACCGCGTTCATTGCCGTGCAGGTGAAAATGGGGATTCCTAAACACTGTCACATTACGCCGCTCCTTCAACAACTTCACTGGTTGCCAGGCCTATCCGTTTACGTATTGAGTTTAAAATCCTTTTGATCACCTTTAAAATACTCCAGGGCTCAGCTCCTAAATATCTTATTGATTTAATTTCTGTTTTATCCCCATCCTCTTACAATTTACGGCGATATAACAAGGGAATTCTTCTGAGCACCTCAAAGCGTTTCACAAAAGTTACCATGGGGGATCGCTTCTTTATGGCTGCAGCGCCACAGCTTTGGAACAGTCTTCCTGTAAGCATTAGATCTGCTTGCACCAAAAGTGGTTTTAAACAGAAACTTGAGACCTTTTTATTCGGCAAGGCATTTTGTTAGTACAATTAGTTTATTTTTAGTTTTTCTGTAATTACTTTCTTATAATCAAATGTAAATAGTGTAGCTTAGTTTCGATTTTAGTGCGATTGTAAATAGGTTCTTATTTTTGTATCTATCGTAATGCTTGTAATGCGCATTTGATTATTTTTATAGAAAATGCGGAATACAAATATTAAATATTATATCATTAGTTTCTAAAGAAACTGGTGTTGCGTTGGTGAAGAATTGAAATACAAGAAATTGGGATAATCCAACGAATTGATAAAGTAAGTTATACCACCGAAAGGTAAAAGGGAGGTGCTGACGTTTAGCCCTTCGTCGGAGGAAATGAGAGGATTGTGGGTTATGTACAATCTATACAGAGAAGTTTGGAGCTATGCTATTGGTGGAACCATAACAGTGTGTGAATGGGAGTCAGCTACATTATTTATTCATTTATTTATTTATTTATTAAGCTTCGGCCTACTATTACACATAAAGAAAAAAATGGCCAGGGGAGCCGCTATAGCATAGCCAGTTACAGCGGCCCCCTTAGATATAATTAAGAGACAAAATTATACAATATATATAAATCTAAATCTAGTATAGGGAGCTTAAAAGCAGCAACGCGGTGGGCGCGTTAAGGCCTTAGCGGTATTGCACTTTGGGCAAATTGTCCGCCACGTCCTTATATGTTCTTGATCAAAAATATCTACAGCATTTGTATAATATTAAGTAAGGATCTCTTAAAATCAAGGAGTGTTTGATTGTGTTCCTTAAGATGTTCAGGCAGAACGTTCCAGATTCTAGCACAACGGACAAAAAACAAGCGTTGATAGGAAAGAGTACGGCATTTCTTAGGCATATAAGTGACAGAGCTATTGCTAGAATATCTTGTTATTTTGACCGGTTGCCTAGCAACCGGTAGAGCATCACTATTTACATATATTAAATTATTTACAGCTTTGTAAAAGAAAACAATGTCCAAATGCTCGTGCCAGAAGGATAGTGGAATTAAGTTGGTCATCAGAAGCCTGGTATTGTATGGAACGTCACAGCGAAAAGGGAGCCTCACGATTTACTTTGTCGCGCGTCGCTGGAGAGCCTCCACTTGCTTCAGCAGGCCTACTGCCTGGGGAGACCATACTTGGGAGGCGTAGCCAAGTTGGCCACGGACGATAGACAGGAACAATATTCGGCGTGTCCTCATAGATTGTATACTCGTCGACGTCCGCCGGACAAAGCCAAGAAGCATATTTGCTTTGGTGCATTGCTCATAGATTTGCTTGTCCCAGGAAAGGTCGCTCGAGACCCACACACCAAGATCCTTTTCAGATTTACAGGTTTCTAAGACAACGCCATTGATTGAATACTGAAATGCCTGTGGAGTTTTCTTTCTAGTTATTCGCTGGGATTTACACTTTTTCTGGTTGAATAAAAGACCGGATGATTCGGACCAGTAAACCAGACTGTTGAGATCTACTTGCAATGCAGCACAGTCAGTGGAAGAGTTGATCGTTCAAAGAACTTTAGTGTCATCTGCATAGCATGCGGCTCTAGAAGACGAAACAGTGTCAGGGAGGTCGTTAACAAATAGCAAGAACAGCATCGGGCCTAGCAAGGACCTTTGAGGTACACCGGAAGTGACTGATAGCTGTTCAGATGTGACGCCAAGGACTGTCACACGTTGTTTGCGATCATGTAAGTATGATTTATACAGTGAGCCGGCGATTCCAAATTGGCAAAGCTTATCAAGCAATTTGGCATGATTGACTTTGTCAAACGCCTTACTCATATCGAGATAAATAACGTCCGTCTGCCTCCCAGCGCCGAGCTGCGCCCCTATGTAGTCAAGAACGCTGGTTACTTGAGTAACGCAGGACCTGCCAGCTAAGTAAGAAGCCATGTTGGAAGAGGCTTATCTTATGATGTAAATGATCTTTCAGTCCCGCTAAAACACAGCGCTCAAGTACCTTTGAGATAACAGGGAGAAGGGAGATTGGGCGATAGTTCTCAACAAGCTCACGTTTCCCTGTCTTGAAGATTGGGACCAAGTTTGCGAGCTTCCAGTCTGAAGGAACCACTCCTAGTCGCAGGGATTTGTTGAACAGCTTCGTGAGAGATGGTGCGATCTGTTCAGCGGTTTCTTTTAATAGACGGGAAGGGATTCCGTCAGAACCCGTTGCCTTATTTACATCCAGCTGCCGTAAATAGGCCAAAACCTCTGTGACTGAGATCTGTAAGTCAACAAATAGGGGCCCATCTAAAGGCGATGGCCGTGCTGGGTGCGCCCGGACCTCAGAAGGAACAGAGAATACAGACGCGAAGTACGAGTTGAACAAATCTGCAATCCGTCTAGGCGTTGACGCTTGACTACCCGGTCCACTCAGGTCACAAGATGACATAAACTCTGGAAAGCTGCGTGATTTGTTGGTGAGTCTGAATATAGACCAAAAGCGTTTAGGTCTGCGTGCTAGGTCAGAGTCCAGAGATCCAAAGTAATGCTCTCGCTTTCTTGGATCAGGACCTTCGCTTTTTTTCGCAGCTCTTTGAATTTTTGATGCTGTTGCTCGTTTGCCGTCGATTTAAAATATGGATTATTACATTAATGATTAAATGAATGAAAAACGTTCGTTGATACCGTGGGGATTACGAGAACAGAGTTGGAAGATAAACTTCTGTTCTAGGTTTTTACGGCTTTCCGTGTTGCCCTGATGCACGGAAAGGCCGCATACCGCCATGTTTTGAGTGGAGTGGTTAGGTAGATTGAAATGTCGTGCTACAGGTTTAGATGCTTTATTTTCTATGAGCGGCTGTTCCTTCCTCTGACAGTGGCAAGCCAGGCCATTTCTGGAGGAGCTGCGATCGTTCAAGGAACTCCCTTCCATCACATCCAGAAACACTGGCTACGTTGGGCAACGACATTGCCCACGCAGTCAACAAGCCTTATGTCAATCAAGCCTTGACCCAAGTAACTTCGGGTCTGACATTGTTGATTTCCATCTTTCTCATGAGGACGATTCAGTTGAAACTGATTAATTGATATTTTAGAGTTGGTCAGTTCATGTTGAAACCTTTAATGGCTATCCAGTTAATAGACCTTTGTCGTTAAGCCCAGTGTAAAACCTGCGACGCTAGCCAGTCAGGCAGTGGTGCCCATATTATCGTCTTTAGTGACAAACGGAAGTTTTGTTCCGGAATCTGGACTTCGAGTCAGAGAGCAAAGATTTCCTCCTTTTGGGAGTTAATGGCTATTTTCGTAGCACTGAAAAGCTTTCATAGACTTATTAGGTTAAGATCTTCTCAGACTGCCAAAACGCAGTTCTTATTTTGCACATTGGCAGCAGTGTCGAAAACTTGCAGCAGATCGCCATCAATATATTTTGTTATTTTCTAACTAATATTGTATCTTTCCAGGCGCAATGGATTCCTGAGAACCAGCTCACAGACTATTTGAATCGTGTTGTCGATCCAGACGATTAGATGTTAAATCACTTGACAAGCTATTCAAGTTGGTTACGGATAAGTGGAATCCCTTAGGAGATGGCAATGGGGCACACGGGCACACTTTTTTAATCCAGGTTCAAGTCAATATTTGTCCAGCATAAAAAGATTCTATTTACTTTTATAGATAATCCAAGAAAATATTGATTTAAACCTAGATTGGACTTTTGTGAGAGTCTGCCGTTCCAGCATCAGAATCTAATCAGACTTTTAATAGATAATCAAGGAAATATTGATTAGAATTTTAATCCAAGCCTAATCAGGCCAATCCACCAGAAAGTCCGCCAAGAATTTTGCGTAAATACTGTAGTGCGGGCAGGTAGACTCTCAAGCAGTCAATAACAGACTCCTAAGTAACCAACTAGCAGACTCTTAAGCAATTAACTAGCAGATTCTTTAAGTCTACTTCTATAGCTACTAATATTTGATAGCTTTTAAGTTTGCATTCATAATTTCCATTACAGCATCTGCAGCGACAACAAATATATAGCAGGTTACGATGCCACTTCCTCCAGTAGTTCTCTTGATTTCCAATCTTACTCTATCACCTGTATTATTTGACTGCAATCCCGAACCGTGAATAGAGTTGTCACAGAAAGCACGCCAAAAATTCCACGAGAACGAAGGGCTCGAAAAGTTGCGCCAAGGCAGCTATAGGAACTGAGGAACAGGTCCAAGCATTCCCTCACCCAGCTCCCCCTTGGGTTATTTTTGTCATTCGGTGTGCGAACGATTGAGGAATTCTTCACCCAAAAACAAAAATTGAAAATTTATTTCAATTTTCAATTTTGGACTTTCTTTTAAATTCACGTAATCGTCGATGACACTGTGGCAATGGTTTTCCTGTAGGTGGTGGTGTAGGAGGTTGCACAATCTCGAACAACTAGCACGTATTGGCGGCACCATCGCATACATCAGTTGCAAAACAGGACCCTATGCGTGGAAAGGGGTCCTGAGAAGTGAGTTGTGGCCAAAGATGCTTTGCTTTGATGAGTGCTGCGCATGAAGCACATGCATCAGTGACTGTCTGAACAACCGCATCACAGTCAAGAAGAAAGAAGTAACGCTGAATAAGTTTTTTTGAGCTGTTAGGTTGTTGGATGGCTCAATATATAGTGAATGGCAGTGAGGAAGGCCATGTTCCACTTGGTGCGGGACAACGATACGTGGTCGGCCGGTGGTCAAGACATTGATGGGAGGTGCAGTCAAGAGGCTGTCACTCTCAACGATGGCAATCGGCAGGTAACGCTTGATGTCACGGATATTAGTTTGTTTTCTGCTTGGTCTTGTGCCTTGGTGCAGGAGGGCCTTAACTCTACGTAGTTCAGCGCAAGAGTTATGGATGTTGATCGATGCTGGGCGACTGGTGAAGCATGGTCCGTCTAGGGGGATCCTCCACAGGAGCATGTCGTAACACTGGGGTGTTGATCATACTGTGAACAAAGTCACAGACTTGACACTTATCCTCTCTGCACTCAGTGGGATGACGGTTGGCAAAATCAGCGTATAGGTTGCGGTGGTGTGCGGAGACATTGTACCTACTAGCGGCGCTGATGAATGTGGCCACACGGGGACTGTTAGACAATTCGCCTCTCTGTAACCTTTGGAGGGCCTGGACAAATGGTTTCGAGTCGGTCAGAACATGGGTCCTTTTATCGGATTGGATGATGTAAGGTGAAGAGTGTTGCAAGGCAACTGATATAACAAGGGCTTTCACTTCACAAGGTAGCCACAAGCGTTGGCGGATTTTTAAGCGAGCACTGTAGCAGCTGGCAAGGGTCAAACCTTCCTTGGTCTTCATGTACATGTTGGCTGCTATCTCTATTGGTCTCATAACAGCATCAGTGGCTATCCACAGCTCATCCGATGGGGTTGGGAATTTTATGGTCACGCTGCACTTTATCGCCCCCTGTACATCATGGAAGGCACGGGTGGCCTCATCAGACCATACCAGCAGGGTTCGTGACTCACAGTTCTTGATGGCATCGTCCTAGGGGCTCAGAAGAGATGCACATCTCGGGATAACTCTTGCTATTGCCTTGACAGATCCAACAAAGGACTTGAGGTCAGTGGTGGTCGTCGGGAGTGGGTATGTGGCTAGGGTGTTGGCCGTATGAGGGGAGGTAGCTGGGGTGCCTTGTTTCTAAAGCCATCCAAGGATGGTAGCGGATCTTGGACAGATGATGTTCTTGGCAGGGGAGAGGCAAAGAGAGGACTTGTCCAGAGCCGTGCGTTCGAGTGACCAATTGTCAGCGAGTTCAGTAATGGTGTTTCCTCCTCAATACAAGATCCCCCAGCACACGGGACATTAGCTCCTCCAAAGCTGTCTCACTGCCGGGGATTCCCATGGCACAGAGCTGATAGACCAGCGCACCTTTAAAAGGGGTGACAATTCCACAACATTTTTGGAACTTTCTCGACAGCGGGATCTTGTGAAGGCTGATGTGAGATCAGTGACGATAAGATACTTCCACTTGGAGAACATTCCAAGAGTGCTGTTGACATCTGGCATGACGCCTGAGGTTTGCAATATTTGGCGACCTATCAGAATGCAGTGACTAGACGGTGACCACCATTAGGCTTAGTAACCAGGAAAGATGGGTTAATAGGGGGCTTAAGCACGCGCGTTTTTTGAGGCGCGGACGGCAACCGGAAAAGAACATTTCGCATGCCAGGACATTGGAGTCTCCCAGATTTTTATAGTGATCATCTCTAATGGAGAAAAGATACTAATCAATGTAAATGTGGTTGTGTGAAGACAAGTTAAAAGGGGAAACAGCTCACCTCCGGTTGCCGTCCGCGTCTCAAAAACGCTCATGCTTAAGCTCCCTAATGTACTCGACAAAGACGCCCACCATCTCGGGCTTAGCGAAAACGCCAGCCCCCTCTAGCTGATCCAGCTTCTCCTGGAGAAGGACAAGTTTGTCACGACAGTATTGCGGATCACGGCCTTTCCTCTGTAGGGGAAGTTAGGGGCCAAATGTTAACAACTGCCTGAAATGGGCCCACTGCCCCATTGTACCCCTTGAAATCAGGTTCGAAGATTGATGGACAACGACTAGTGATTTCATGGAGGAGGCCTTTATCTTGTTCCAGGAGAATGTTCTCTGGGTCAATTCTCACGGTGTCGGCTGGGTGTCTAGTAGGGGTGGTTGCCATCACTATTGGGGCCTTATACGAGCCCATGAGTACTTCCTGGACATCTGGAGCATCCACGGGGACAGACAGGCACACGTTAAAGAGATGGGAGTAACGAGGAACAGTAATGTGGCCATCAAGTTCAGAGACAGTGCCACTGTACCCTCTTCAGCGACGACTGCCATGGTGGGTTTCAGGATCCCTGCAACTGAGGGGTCATAATCATGTCTAGGATCAAGCTATAACTCATCTCCGGGCTTAACCTCGGGGGTTTTCAGGTAGACTGCTTCATTGGGCCACCAGGTGGAAGACTTTGGAAGATTCTGACCTTATCAGTATACGACCCAGTCGCGGCTTGTTGTTGACTTGGGGTGAATCATACTTTAGTGATGTACTGTCTGGAAGTGTGATGGTTCGTGATTTACCACTAATGTCAATACCGTTTTCCTCCACAAACAACATTCCTGCCACTATTAGAGATGCTAACTTATCGACCACAATAGCGTTCATATGGAGCTTGTTTGTATGGCATAGGAAGTTGATGCGCTCTCGCCCAGGACACGTAGACTGCTCATGCCATCTGTCATGCTAGGGTGCTGGCTGGAGATTTTTTCCACGTGCACGTCTAGACGTCGGGCCTCATCTATTCGAATGAAACTACATTCCGCACGTGTGTCCAGGAGGATCCTTACAGTTGCCTTGTTGCGTGCAACTCCATCCACGATCGGTGAGTGTCCGACGCTAACTCTTGAGAGAAGAGATCTCTCAGGGACAGAGGTGTGAAGGACCTCAAGGGTTGTGCCTGATGGGCGTAAAAGTCATCTTCCACAAAGTTGTACTCATCCGTGTTGTCGTCTTCGTCCACGCCTAATTTGCGGTCGCGGATCATAAAGCGGCGGTCAGACTCAGGAAAGAAGAGACGGGCGCTCAGGAAGTGGTCTTTTCTTGGTCGACTAGTATGTTGACACAGAGGGCAGATCCTCATATTTCGTCGATCTCCATTTAAGGGTCCCATTGGGGGTCCACTCCTTGGAGGGGGGCCAGGGCAGGACTGAGAGATGCTCAGTGACCTAACATCTTCTGTTAGTTTGAGTTCACTGAGAAGTGCATGCAGGGCCTTACAGATCTCTGGTTTGATACTGGCAAGCATTTGTTATCCGAGCATATTATAGTTTAGAACTCCTTGTTCTGCTGCACGCATTCTTGCACGATAAAATCTGCAAAAAACAAAGCACCATCTGATATATATAGGATCAAAGTAAATAAGTTTCTAAAATGGATTTAATACCCTCTAGTTGATAAATTTCTTCAATTCTTCATTGTGTTTGCTTGACTTGATTTTATCCTTACAATAAATTACAAATTGATGACATGCCTGAATTTAGAAATACAGCTTATTTAAGCTTAATGACAGCAGAGAGAAAGATGAAATCTCTTTGACTAGAGAAGACTTTGGCAAGAAAAACATTACATTAGATGGGTAACGCCTACAGTAAGTGGAGAAGGCGCAATCTGTGATCAAAATGTATATGTTGTGGTTCAATTTTATCCTTGGTTCAAATTCTATTTTCCTTTGTTTCAAACTCATTATCATCAAATTACCGTAACCAAAAAAAAACAATTTTAAACCAAGGGTGAAATCGAAGCACAACATATATATTGGTACATGAAAATGATATTCAAACACTGTGTTTTATCCTGCTCTGTTCACTATTCCCGTAATCAACGACAACATCATCATTTCAACAAAAGCTTAATTTGATCTCTATTAATTTTTAGATTGGAATTCGGTTTGTTTTAAATATTGAGATTCTTTTTTGCAGCCAGTATAAAAGGAAGCTAAGACTAAATAATAAATACACAATGCACAGCCAATGTGAATGACGAAGCAACAAAAGGAATGCTTGGGTAAAAAGGGAAGTTGTAGTAGAACTGTGGAGTCAACTGCCATATTTTGGCAGCCTAAAGCAAATCAAATTGAGGAATGTAAGTGTTTAGAGTCTAGAGTAGAATTGTGTCCCGTCTTCCAAATAAACGAAAGATGCATTTCAAAGCCAGTTCCATAAATGTTTAAACCAAACATAAGCATAAGGTTGAAAAACCACAATGAAACAATTCTTAATCAAGCATGGACAATTTAATTTAATTTGCAGAGTTAAAATTATAATAAATAACAATTGCTGTTCTTTCAAGGCAATGAGAGAATTTTTCTTTGAGTTAGGGTTAATTTTTAATAAGATTATTCACTGTATCGATTTAGCTGGGATACCTATGATCAGAAGCAGAATTTGCAAAATTGGGATTTCTTTGGGCAGAAGATCAGCTAAATATTTTATTTGCGCTGGTATTTAACTTCAGGTGTTACAGTAGTAGCTTGTAATAGCTGGCTCTAGACCTGGCAGCTCTGAGACTACTAGATTTTAACAACTAAGTAATCATTCCTCAGATTTCCGGGTGAAATGCGGTTTTGACCGATGTGTAGCGTTTGAAATGTACTTTAAAACGCAACTTTCGCCTTTTTTGTATTCATTCTTGTACCATAATGAATAAACGCCTATATTTCGTACCGGAGATACAACTGAAATGTACCTATCGTTTGTAATTGAAAACTACAATATATCAAGCCTACTGGTATACACGACTTACGAAAACTATGGAATAAAGAGCTTTACCGAGCATAAGAGAAGAAATCAAGGCAGAGGTCCTGGCGCTGAAATTAAGCATCAATGCTCTGACTCAAAGATGTGACGCTTTGGAAAAATCACAGGATTTTATCTCGAAGAAATATGATACGATTCAAATGAATATACGAAAGACCATATATTGGAACTGGGAAGTAATATGTAATGACATTAATTTATATCGCAGTTATGTACGCAACTTAAGCAGCTGTGAAATGAAAGCCTAAAAAAGCTCAGGCCTGAAGGGGATTGGAACCCATGACCTCTGCGACACCGGAGCAGTGCTCTACCAACTGAGCTTTCAAGCCAACTGGGAGCAGGTCATGTTGTGAGTTCGCAATATACCCGTAGGTGGAGAAGAATGATTCATTCAAATGAATATATAAAAGACCATTTGAACTGCGGAGTAATATATAATGACATTAATTGATCATCGCAGTTATGTACACAACTTAAGCAGCTGTGAAATTAAACCCTAAAAAAAACTTTTTTTTCAGGCTTTAATTTCACAGCTGCTTAAGTTGTGTACATAACTGCGATGATCAATTAATGTCACTACAAATATGATACGGTTATTGAAACCTTACAGAAATTCAATGGTCAAACAACTAAGCTTGATAAGAAACACAAGCAGATTACAGATTTCATTGAGCAGAAGCATGCTCAGTTGGCGGGAACCATGGCGGGAACGACTGATAAACATAAGGAGACTCTCTATCAAGTAGAATGTCCGCTGGATGAAAGACAACAGTACTTAAGAAGAGACTGCTTGGACATTACTGTACCAATCACACCTGATGGCAATCCCAAACAAATTGTCAAAGAAATCGGTTCTTCTAATAGGGGTAGAGATCAAAGACAGCGACATTACTGCAGCATACAAGCTTCCCGACTCTAAGAAAGTTAAAAATCGCATGATTGTTAAATTTCTACAGAGAGGTAAGGGAGAGGACGTTTACAAGAAGCGAAAGAATTTGGTTGGAAAGAACACAAGCCATTTGCCTTCGGAATCGGTCGCTGGAAATAGTAAGATCTATATAAATGAATCTTTGACCAATTATCGTAAAAGACTCTATGGACGAATAAAGCAATATAAGCAGAGGAGCAATGTGGACCAATAATGGCAAAGATCAGGCTGAAAGTGAATGAAGCATCTGCAACTGAAGCTTTTACGACGCATGAGGAATTTGAAGATCATCTTGATCAGATAAGCGTAGCGTAAGGCCGATCAGCGTACGGATAGCCCAGAACTGGGGCTAGCTTGCACTTATGACAACAGTAACGAGTACCTGGAGACACATGGTGAGTGATGGTAGGTCCAGGGTTTGGGTGAAAAGGCTGCCCGCTATTATGAAGACTTTGAATTCTGAACCCACACGTATCACAGGTAAAGAACCCGATGAAGCGTTGGAACTGAAAGAGATTGATATTAAGCCTATGGAATACAAGCGACCTGTGGGCTTGAATGAGAAAACGTTACCCCCAGGAGTTGAGGTTAGGTATTTGTATTCACCCGGTGAAGATGAAGGTGGTGATAAACGAAGAGCCACTGACCCTATATGGAGCCTTGAGGTTTATGATATAGCCAGAAGTGTAATTTCACCGGATCAGCCAGTGCTGTACTATTTAGATAAAGTATCAAAGCGAGGATTTGTACGCGAGGAACTTCAAGTTGTGCCTGAGGATACTGAATTACCACCTGATAGAGTTCTTAAGTAACATTGAGAGATGTCCACCATTTCACGAACTGTCTTAATCAATGAAATCTCCGAAATTTTAACTTTACTGGCAAAGACACTCTTTGTCATACCTATTTGATTCTTATACTCCTGGTTCAGACATAAGTAAAAGAAGACAATACCCGCTGCAATGGTATGGGGACTACTACGCTCAAGAATCTTTGAGGTCGCGTCAAAGTACTGAGCAATGGCTAAAATACGTCTGTGATTAGATTCATCAACCCCAGTAAGTTTCATTATCCAGGGAATAAGTTTCTCTGGTGTAGTGTGGTTGGTTCGCGCTTCTGGGAATGTTTTCAAATACATAGTTAAACCATTTGACATGACTGCTCGCTTGAGCCCAAACAAACCTCTAATGTAGTCTGACGTACGATATTCACCAAATTCTTGGTATGTATGAAACAAGCATGAAGCCACCACAGAATCACGAACCTGCTTGCGAAGAACTTTGTTACACCCAGATGTAATCTTTTGATACTTGGCTTCTATGATATCCATCATCATAGGAGACACATTCAATTTATGTTTCTCGAATACAGTACGAACTCCCTTTGGTTGTGATCTTCGCATATCACACCTAACATCTGAACTGTTATACCCCCATTCTCGTTGAGAGTAGTCCATCGATTCTAGTTCAGTCTTACAGAGACTACAAAGAACAATCCCTGAGTCATCCTTATACACACTATCATGCTGACAACCTTGTTCGTATTCCACATCGGCTTTCTTGAACAAAGACTGAAAAGACTCGACAAGGCTGCTATAAGGTTCCTCTGAGTCGTAATAATCCATACCAGCTTTGTCTAGTTAGATATATATGTATTAATAAATCTTTAAGTTTTACCCGAAGATAGCGTCCTAAAATGACCATACGCATATGTGTGTATCCCATCCTCTTTTATCAGCCTTTTGTCGTCTTCGTATGATAGCGCCACCTTATTCACAGTCTCTGTGTACACGTCGTGCAGATGACTCCTGATGATATTCATTGTCCTCCTCTGTGGTTTTCGATTGAAGAGGCAATCCTTGTAGTCTTTGAAGCTTATGCTCTTTCTCACGACCGCTTTCTTCACACCCTTACACTTCTTTTCCTCCTTTCCCTCATCCATAATGTATGAATATAGTTTGGCCCGGAGACCGACGAATTCTATGATCTGCTGTCCACCCGCTTCATCCTTGAACATACCCCCAACTTTCTTGTTCACACCCACCTCAATGCCGGATGGATGATGTTCAGGGTAGTTACTGGTGTCAAACTTGTCTCTCACATCTGGGCTAATGTCCTTGTAAAAGTCATCCGTCTCTATCTCATATGCCAGTGAATCAGTGTCTGTGAATAAAAACTTAGCCTTCCTACCATACTTAGGCTTGATGTAATTATAGTGGAAGTCGTACATTATCGTCTTGCTTAGCTCCAGGACTGAAAAGCCTAGGTAAATGGGTTTGTCCAACACTAACTTTGTCTTCTTCATTTGTACAGCAACCAGATTCTTACAAAAGATCGTGCTGTGGTGATAGTTCGGCTTCGATACCAACTTCTTGGCTTTTGACTCATTAGTATCAAACGAACGTCCACTCTGTTCCTCACATTCTCCATCGTCTTCCCAAATACGGAGTTGTTCATCAACTTGAAAAAATCCTTCTCAAAGTCGTTTGTCGCTTTCGTCCTTAGTTCAGTATTCAAGTCGATATAGGGTTTTAGCCACGCGGTCTCTTTGAATGTGATGCCTCTATGTATTTTGAAGACTCTTAGTCTGAGACTTAAATATTGTTTCAGTGTCTCGTGGTGAACAATGTATTTTCTTTTATGCCTTAGGTTTGGAATTAGTTTATCCACACCATTCACCATAAATCTCTCTGGGGCTAATGGATAGTCATTATGCAGTTTATGAAGGTGCTTTGGATACATCAGATTAACCTCTAGTATGCATGGTATATCTCGCCACTTCAATACAAGCTCTTCTTCAGTCAACCACCGAAAGTCGTGTGTCGGTAAAGGTTTACTCATTGCACATCCGTACAAACCGTTTGCATCCAGGCATGTGATATACTTTGTGGGCAATGATGGTTCATACTCCTTCATGTATGGATTGTTGGCTTTACCATACCTAGTGGAAATCATGGAGATACCCCCTCGAATGCCCTCCTCAACCATAAGAAAGTTCAAAAGTTCCAAACTCACCTTGGTCATTTTCAGGGCTGCGTCCCATGCCAATCCAGGTGCAGTGTAATACCAAGCTGGGTCCAAGTCGTAGTTCTTCCTACAAACATCTCTGAAGTTCTCGAAGACATCCGCCAACAATAACACATCCATCTCAAGGTAGAGATCGTGGTATTCCCTAAAGCTTTTAATCTCAAAGGCTTTCCACACATTTTGGGCATGTTGGTAATCCTCGTCCGATATATCAGCGTCGTAGAGCTTCGAGTAGAACTCATCCTTTGGCGGTAGATGGCTTGCACTGAGCTTATCAAACCCATCAAACCAATCGTATGGAAATACCCCCTTCCTAGTCAGTAACTGCAGGTCCTGACCATCTTCTTGCTTGAGTTTCTCCTTTGGTAACATTACCCTTTCATACCAACTCGTTACATTCACCAGAGAAGATTTGGGTAGATTATCAACCAGCCTTCTGAGGCCCGCTGCCATAAACCTAAAGCTATCAATGAACCTAATTCCTCGTTTAATGCTAACCGTTTTCCCTTTCTTATCCTTATAAGAGTCAACAACAATCTCCTTCGTGAACGAGATGTACTTCTCATCGTTAATGGGTATGCAATTTACTTTACCTTTCGATTCCCTTATGTTCCTCACGAATAAATAGCCATCGTATCCGGATAGGTTGTGGAATATAACTGGGACAAATTTGGGCACCTTATAATTCAAGTTACACTGTTCATGTGCAGCGCCTCTATATTTTCCAGTAAGGTGGCAATGGTCTAATACCTTATTATGAGCCATCGCCAATCCACAAATGTGGCAGTGTGTGGCATTTTCATAGGCTATTTTATCATCCTCACTAACACAAGCATTCTTAGTGAACTTGAACTTATCATAAATGTCCTTAATGTCCAACTCCAAACACTCCATGAACATCTTGGGGATATCATCATCTGGTGACTCAGCTGTGTGCCTTACAAGTTTGGGTTCGAATATAGTATCATCAAAGCACTTAACCAGGTAACAAAAACCTGATGGCTTATGCTTCTGATATCTATTGGTAAAGCTTCTACCCTCATCTTGGTAACACGTATTTATCTTTTCCGTATAGCACTCGAAATCCGCATACACAACAAACGGGACCTCCATCTTTCTGTTGCGATTCTTGAAACCAAAGAACTTCGGGCCTCCATCTTCCTCAATAGGGACTTCCATCTTAACTGCTTCATGATTGTTGCAATACTCTAGATGCTTATCCAGTGAGGATTGTGAATTGAATGGATTAAGACATCTATGGCAGAAATATTTTCTACCATCGTGTTTATCGACTTGTGATGACAAAAGCCTACTCAGGTTCTTAATCCAACAGTAGTGATTCGTTTCACTGTTGTATAATAAAAGTAAGTTTATCACTGTCACCTCTCGCCGCTTACTGATTCTCAGAACGTTCACCTCAGAGTCATATCCATATACGTTAATAGCATAAGGATTTTGCCTCTCAAACTTAACAATATTCCTTAGTGTAACAGGGAACTCCATTCCCAACCAGTCAAACTTCTCAGAGTTCTCTCTCATTTCACCATTTAGTCTTTGACCATCTTTCTCTTTGGGAAATACAGCAGATGTCACGGCCCATTTGAAACACTCATGGTCCTTCTCGTTCTTGACATTTATTATAGCTTTCTTATCAGCCAAAACCTGTGGTAGGGGTATATAAGAAGTCCCAGAGAGAGGCTCAAATGGATTAATGTGTATATCAAAGTACTCAACACGATCAAATTGCCATCCAGACTTCTCACCTTCAAATCTCCCAACCTTTTCAAGTTGCAATTCCGTCATCACATCGAATAACTCAGATATATCAGTTGAATCCGTTACTATTTCAAGAGTAGTATGAAAGTACCCCTCACTCTCATCAATCTTACCCGTAGCAAGATTCTCTTGTATGAATGTGCAAGTTAATACAAACTTCACCTTGATGGGTTTATCTCTAGTATAAAGGAGCCCCACAACCTTTGGTTTTATCTTCTTAATGAAGTCCTGAGGACCATAACCTTTTTTCCCATCGATCCGATAGGTCTTGAAGAACCCTTTCAGTGCCTGTTCCTTTTCTTTCACTTTGAACGGCTCTAGTATGGCCCAGATGCCTCTTATTTCCTCCTTCAACCTCCTGATTCTTTCGTTAACAGGCTTTTTGATCCTCTTTGGGACATAATTCAAAATCCAATTTGCAAACTTGTTAATACGTTTCTGTAATCTATGATAATTCAAAACAGCTCTTTTCATCCAACTAGGTGAACTTGGAGGTACATATTTGGTAGGTCTCAGAACCGGAACACTTATTTCAGGTACCGGCTCATCGAGAATATGCGATGTTCCCCCGGTACTAGCACTAGGTACCTCTACAGGCATTCCAAGCGCCTCGAGTAACTCATTTCTACTCATCCGATAATATCGTGGTATCTTGCGTTCCTTGGCGATGGCGCGGAGCTCTTTGACAGTTTGATAGGCCATATTGGTGCTTGAATGTATATTGAGTATTCTTTAAGACGATTGTGAGGGCCAATTTTGGGTTTGACAAGCGTGCTAATTTTTTAGTTTTTGCTCTTTTTGTCTGCCCCAGAACTGTCAAATTGCAACTACTATATCCTACCCAGCGTGACATCGTTGCGCGACCACATTCCATTACTACTATTTTCTAGTGCTTTCCGGACCTTTTACGTTTACGGGAGTATGGCTGTTCATTTTTAGACTCCTCAATTTTACTGGCATTAATGATGGATCAACAATGAGAAAAAAAATTCACGTTTAAAAATCAGGTTGCTTTGTTGAAGTGGACTAGTCAGTTGTATAAATTTTCAACCTCGTTCCCAGGGCTTTTCCCTAGAAAGAAAAGTGGCGGACGGAAAAAGCCCTGGGAACGAGGTTGATAAATGTTACGACCGATAAATTGACAGATTAAGAAATGAAACTAAGAAAACATAGCTGCTGTTATACATGTTAAATTTAAATCAAGCGATGACATAAACGAATTTTAGTCCGTCATTGCGACATTCGCCCAATGTCGCATCGCGTTGCGTACCGGATTTAATTTGGTCACGTAACGATGTCACGCCGCGTAGAATATCGTTCAGGAATTAATAGGACTGGGTACTGCTGACTGCATAAACGGAGAGGAGGAGCTAATTCGATTGCGAGGGGAGAGGGGCATGCTGTGAAAAGGATTAGGGAGGGGCAAAGCTAGATTTGAGCTTGTGATGCTGGTTGGGTGGTGCAGTTGTCAGCAGAGTTGCCATTGAGGTGTGTCTGAAATTTGCGTGCCATAATCTATGTGGTGCTTTTTTGCTCCTATTAATGTTTCCTTTAAAATGCAAATCACACATGACATAGGCAACTGGTGTTGTTTTTAAATTATTATTATTTATTTATTTTTATTTATTTCTTCTTTTTTTGGGGGGGTTTTTTTTTGATACCCACGACTTTTACCCACACCCACACCCACGACCCACTACTTCCACCCACGACCCACGACCCACGACAGTTAGTCATACTCGGCCTGACCTAATACCCATCACTGAAGCCCGGCTGAATCCTAGTTCTATTTCCAATGTAGATCTCTCTAATTATCACCTTTTTCACACTGATTCATTTACTCTTGCAGGTGGTACAGCTTTTTATGTTAATAAGAACCTTTGAGAATTGATGTTCATTAGTTGAATCTTGCTGGGTTGAAATTGACACTTGCAATAAGGTGAAACATATTACGACTGGATGTGTTTACAAACACCCACTGTTTCGTAGGAACCAAGAATACTCGCAAATCGTATAACTGATCCTTTTTATTCGATCTGAAATTAAAATATACAATATAATCTATTTGACTAAATCAGTCGTCAATAAACAAAACAATCAAATTGAGTAAAGCAGGCTAGCTGTATAAACGTTTTAACAATCACTGTGCCACGTGCTTAATGGTCGTCAATTCCATGCATGTAACATTCAAAGGCGCGTTTAATTCACACAAAGTAACAAAACTGACATGATAAACAACATTACAAAAAGCGGTATCACACTTAGTTCTATGGCAAGTTTTCTCAGCTTTTCTTAATCCGGATAGCCGTCGAAAGCGTAGCGGATAAGCAGTAAATTGCAGTCGAAAGGAGACCTCCGGCAACGGTGAGGGTAAAAGATGGAATGAGTTTGCGGAATGGCATGTGGCATGACTTGCGGAATGGCATAATTATACTTGCGGAATGGCATAATTATGCCGAATGTAATTTTTTAAAAATGAAGTATACTAAAAAAGCGCGCCAATTTTTTAAGAGAAGCCGCATTGTTAAATACCGCGGGCTCAAACATGACAAAAATCAAGCATCGATCGCGTCTTGATTTGGTTTTCACGTATACTGTTCTAATTCACGGATTTGACGAAAAGAGTTTGGCGGCCAATGCTAAGGCTTTCCGCTTCTGTGGACGGTTTATCACTTTTAGTCAGAGCCATACAATGCCTCGGATACAACTTGGTCCTCTTCGTGCTACTAAATGTTTGACCAAAACATCGAGACGGAAAGTCAAGTCTTGGCGGATGTCATCTCAGCCTCGGTAGTGAGCACTCGGTTGTATCCAGTCTCAGGCATATCTACTTGTCCTTATCCATCACGGGTTAAACGATCGATGGAGTAAAGTACAGTACATATTTACGAGGAGTATTTGTTTCATTAAAAGTCTGTTCCTGTCTATTATCCTTTCTTTTCGAAAGTCTTCTTCTCAGCCGCTCGGACTGAAATCACGCAACGCTCCCAGGTTCGGGCTGCGAAGGAGACTTGCTTTTCGCCCGCCATTACGAAGACTATAAAAACTCAATGGAAGACATGAACATGTTTTACGACGTGGTTCAATTTCATTATAGGTACTGTTATTATTTTCCTGTTT
>OX453279.1:12798577-12923577 GCA_949710005.1 Ricordea florida | reverse complement strand
TATTGTAGATTAGTTCAATAAACATTTTATTAATGTTAGCCCACTTTTGGCAATCAAAATTGAGAACAGCAATGAAAACCCTACACAGTATATTACATCATCTCCAACCAAAAGATTTATTATTGTCCTCTGTCACCTAAACTCAGGTTCCTACCTTGTGTAAAATCCTAGATGCAAGCAAATCATCAATTGATATACCTAACAAACTAATAAAAGTCGGCGGTGTCTGGAAGACGCAGATAAACAACGTCCGAAGTGTTCTCTCTGGCCTTTTCAAGAAAACGGAGTCCAGCTGAACGATCAAGCTCGGTCAACGTTGATATGCAGTTGTTAATACAGATGAAGTTGTTTAATAGTCGCCCCCTCACAACCGACAATACCATCTATCCAGACACCGTAGAGTCTTTGTCGCCAGACCACGAATATACATGCAAAACTTCAAACATGCTGATTCACTGAAAGCGTGTCAATTAATGCTTAACAGTGCAGAAAGTTAAAATTAAATATTTGCATCTACATCATCTATATAATCTATATAATTACTCGGGCTACTCCCACAGGTAGCCCGAGTCTAGGTTTACCTTTTCGGTCTATCACTCTATCAGTCTATCTGTATATCTATCTATCGACAACGTCGCAAATCGGACTACCCGCAGAGGCCTTTGGGTATTCCTATTACGAAAACGAGGCTGGGCACGAGATCATCAAGTTATTGCACCATCGATGTTAGATGCGAAAGATGTGTCTTCTGCTCATGTTCGGGGGTTTCTCCTTGAGAACGTTTCGGCCAGGTCGTTCAGCGAACTCAAAGAGAACTCAATGAAAGCCATGAAAGCAAACTATGAAGCTATGACAAACTGTGAACTATCTTTGAAAGCCAATGTTATGCACATGGATACTACTAACCCTTGTACTGTCAGCTACTGTTGTCATTGGAATTCAAAAGCTGAAGTTAATGCAAGAATTTGGTACAGCGATAAGACACACGCGTCACTGGATGCCTCGAGTCAACAATTTGTGCAAGTCAACATAATGCGAATAAAGGAGGTTATAAGGATTTTTTTCGTCTAATTTAAATTTTGGTAGCATTTTTAGTTGAAGTTTTCTCAATTACAGTCTGTCTCATGCGTGGTCGCGTGGAAAGTAGTTGCAAGACAAAGACTTGACAACAAAAGCGTGATAACGCTCAAAGTTTGATTACGCTTGCAGGATAGACATAATGTTATTTAAGACTGTTTCTAAAATCTATTGGACTTGTTGTTTGGTTATAATAAAGTTCCTGGTAATTATGACCGAAAAACGGCTAAGAAAGGTATTAACTCGGAGACTGTCAGCTCGAGTTCCCTCGGCCCTCTTCAAAATCATGTCTGGATTCTTTTCTTACTCAAACTGAAGTTTTTTTCCTGCGTGGTCGTGTGGAAAGACATTAGCGGGAACAGGGCCAATAAGGCTAAATCGGAAGAACAGTCTATCCGATTGAGGAGTAATATTGTTGTTTTTGCCACATATCGCTTCTTCGCCTTCCGATAACTTGGAATCACGACGAATGGCATCAAGTTTTTCTACCGTGAGAACCAAGAAAGCTGATTGGTCAACATTAATCCGGTTAGTAAACAAACCCAATTATCACTGAAATTTCAGAATTGCGGTGCGATATACAGTTTGGTAGGTTTTTTTTTATACAAACCTTAGGCGTAAACTGACATTCACGTTTGTTCGAAGCCGTATTACATGCACCTATCATCGACCATCCCCTGGGGGGGACCCCGGGCAAGGGAGGGGACTTTGTACAGGATTCTGTTGAAGTGCTTGATTTCCCCCTCCTTGAAGGGGACAAAGAGCAAGCAAAGTTGAGAAATCCCCCCTCCCCGATGGGGATCATATTGAACAGCATCAAACCACAGTAAACTTGAGAATACAAACTTAATAAGATTATCCAGCTCAAGTGACTAGAAAACAGTACTTTACACTTTAAAAAAAATTACAATAAATGACAATTTCAAGAGTTTATTTATTCACAAGTGATGTCAACACTTCAAATATTTACACTTTAAAATGTAAAGCCGGTTATATTCCACATGGATTTCAAAACCTCAGTACAGTGGTCTTAATGTTCTTGATGTTGTGACGATATATCAGTTGATTGAAATTGAACCAATCAGAGCTTAGCCTGACCACGTGTTCGGGTCAAGGTTCATATTCAGTTTTGAGTTGTTGTTTTTGTGGTTACTGTTGAACAGTATCCACTATGCTATCGGTTCTGTTAAGTAAGTAAGTAAGTCAGTCAGTCAGTCAGTCAGTGAGTCAGTGAGTCAGTCAGTCAGTCAGTGAGTCAGTGAGTCAGTCAGTCATTCAGTCAGTCATTAAGTTAAGTTCGGGAAAAGATCGGGAAATGTTCGAGCAACCAACGACATCCTTCCGATGCCCCGGAAATCTTGAAAACTGATAGACACAGAGCGAAAATTCTGCAACAAGTTCAACATTTAAAGCTAATATAACTAGACGCTCTCGGGAGCGTTCACTCGGGCTACACTTAACAATACCGCTTCGAACAAACGTGGATGTCAGTTTACGCTTAAGGTTTATCAGGAGCTCCTGGGTTTATATATATGTTGTATTCCATATGGCTGGTTCCACGACCGCAAAAAACCTACCAGACTAGTACTGTATATCGCACAGCAATTCTTGTAGACGTCGTGTTTAAGCTGAATGATTTTATCAGAAAGATTTCATAGGTTTTACAGAAATGTCAGTGATAATTGGGTTTCATCACGAGCCTCAGGTAAACGGAAGTTCAAATATTCGAAAACGCTGGTTGCTAGGGTGGAGGTCATAAGCCGGCTAATTTTCCATTATCGCCTTGACAGCTTGTTATGATAATTGCTTACAGTAATCTGAGTAATTGGTTCATTTTGTACAATATCTCTATTCCTGCTGGGTACGATGAAGCCCGTTTTTTTGGGGGGGCTGGATCGGCCTTTTGACATTTTGAGATTGGATTTCAACTAATATCCGCAGGCAAAAGCGGGAAAGTTTTGTTTCCCGCGGTCGAGTGCAGTTATGGATTCCTTCGAACTTCGAAGGATTGAATATTTGCACTCTCCTTCAACAGATGAGGCAAGGCAATGGTTTGTCTTAAATTTCAAGATATGTGGCGTAAATTAAGGTCAGCAAGTTTTTCTCAAGTAGCCAGTTAGTGGCACATTTTCCAATATCATCGCTGTGGCTAAATGACCGGCAGCCGGTCAAGGTTTCAAAATCACTCAATGACCGGCAGTGTGATATTTTTCTCAAATTTAAGGAATCGAAGGAACCCATTCAAACTATGATATATTGATTCAGAACTGCCAAGCGATCTAGAAGAGCTGTATAGATCGTGAGTCTAACGCTTGGTTTGCGCTCCGCTCAGAGAGCGAGACCATGCTTTGTGACACTTAAATTCTTTACGTGGACTGCTGGTCACGGTTTGCAACTCACTAAATGACTGGCAGTCCGAGATGAGGGGATCGGGCGAACCAATCATGTATCTCTCAATATGTCGACTGAGAAGTTTCAAGCGATCTAAAACTTTTTCTCTGTATTTAAGAATAAGAATATGCAGATACCAGTCAGATCGTGACACCCAGGTCGTGACATCTTACCTTTTTCCTGTCAAGCGTGACGGTTGCTCTTGGCGGGAAATTTCTAGCACGCGTGCGTGAGGTATCACAAACCATTGCTTTTCTCTCTGAGTGGAGCGTTAGAGTCACAATCTATTCAGCTCTTCTAGATCGCTTGGCAGTTCTTAATCGATATATCATAGTTTGAGTTGGATGGGTTCCTTCGATTCCTTAAATTTGAGAAAAATATCAGACTGCCGGTCATTTAGTGATTTTTAGTTTATGACATGTCATACCAGGCTGAAGTCCTGGCATTCAATGTAATGCCTGAGTGCTTCCGGGATATATAACATACTTAGTTTCTCATTCATGGTCAATATAGGGAAGTGTTGTCTATCCTTTCTGGTTCACCCAGACTGAAGTCCTGGCATTCAATGTAATGCCTGAGTGCTTCCGGGATATATAACACACTTAGCTTTTCATTCATTATCAATATAGGGAAGTGTTGTCTATCCTTTCTGGTTCACCCAGGCTGAAGTCCTGGCATTCAATGTAATGCCTGAGCGCTTCTGGGATATATAACATACTTAGCTTTTCATTCATGGTCAATATAGGGAAGTGTTGTCTATCCTTTCTGGTTCACCCAGGCTGAAGTCCTGGCATTCAATGTATGCCTGAGCGCTTCTGGGATATATAACATACTTAGCTTTTCATTCATGGTCAATATAGGGAAGTGTTGTCTATCCTTTCTGGTTCACCCAGACTGAAGTCCTGGCATTCAATGTATGCCTGAGCGCTTCTGGGATATATAACATACTTAGCTTTTCATTCATGGTCAATATAGGGAAGTGTTGTCTATCCTTTCTGGTTCACCCAGGCTGAAGTCCTGGCATTCAATGTATGCCTGAGCGCTTCTGGGATATATAACATACTTAGCTTTTCATTCATGGTCAATATAGGGAAGTGTTGTCTATCCTTTCTGGTTCACCCAGGCTGAAGTCCCGGCATTCATTGTAATGCCTGAGCGCTTCTGGGTATATAACATACTTAGCTTTTCATTCATGGTCAATATAGGGAAGTGTTGTCTATCCTTTCTGGTTCACCCAGGCTGAAGTCCTGGCATTCAATGTATGCCTGAGCGCTTCTGGGATATATAACATACTTAGCTTTTCATTCATGGTCAATATAGGGAAGTGTTGTCTATCCTTTCTGGTTCACCCAGGCTGAAGTCCCGGCATTCATTGTAATGCCTGAGCGCTTCTGGGTATATAACATACTTAGCTTTTCATTCATGGTCAATAGAGGGAAGTGTTGTCTATCCTTTCTGGTTCACCCAGGCTGAAGTCCTGGCATTCAATGTAATGCCTGAGCGCTTCTGGGATATATAACATACTTAGTTTTTCATTCAAGGTCACTATAGGGAAGTGTTGTCTATCCTTTCTGGTTCATCCAGGCTGAAACGACCCCGGCGCACAACGTTAGACTTCTTTACAGTTGGTTTTAGGCAAAAGTTAACGTCTCACCCCTCTCAAGGAATCTTCAAGAACATAGAAATTCAAGGACTTGCAAGACAGTACGACCCGTGTTAGAATTCAAGTGAATTGAATTTCGTTGTCTCCGTCTGTTTACACTCATTTCTCCTTTCTCCTCTTTCGCATTTTTCAACCACACATTGCACGCCTGATTATTTTTTTTACTTCGTAAGCTTTGTCAGCATGTTCAACATCTGCTATATTGATTTGAAAACAATTACTACTCTCGGTCTCTATTTATTCACGATTTTAATCATCGTTGCCGAGGTGGTAGCCCAAAAAAGATTTTCAACACCAGTGCCTAAATCACATCGTTTCTATAATGTATGAAGCCTCTCGCAGCTATCTGGAGGATTCCGGCACCAATATACATCGTCTGAAGGTCAGTAACAAAGGATCCTATGAGTACTGTATGAATATAGTTAAAAAAAAAAACTGGAACAGTATGTAAACTGTAAATGCGACATAAAATATTAGTGAGAAAGAACCGCCATGTATTGTGGACTCTGCGGTAAACAGCAAAAGAAAATATACATTGTATTCGCTCTGACGAAGGCTAACGCTCGAAACGTCAGCTTTTTAACTCTTTACGGTGGCCAATTTATAATTTCAACTTAGTTGATATTACCAAATTACCTTGTTACCCCCACCGACGCAGCACCACAGTTTCTTTAGAAACTTACCCCTTTTATACGTTGTATTCCGCTGAGTTCATTCCCAATAACTGGTATCATGATACTCAAAAATTACAGCACCGAGCGTCAGCCGTCAAAGATTCCAAACACAATAAGTGGAGCAGTAACGGAAAGAAATCGTTGGTTCAGGAACTTATTTTGTCTCCGATCCGAAAACAAATATTGGGAGAAATTGAGTAGAAAACAAAATATTGAATGTCGTAGTGAATAAGCTTCGCAGCCTGTGTTAGTGTTAATGGAATCGACTAAATACGCAGGCATTGACTGAGGAATGTTTCATCTACGTGAGTGTATCATCAGCCGCAACTCGCTTTGCCTCATTACTATTTTTAAGCGCCGACCATGTTCATTTTTTTCGGATACGGCTCCTTTGATGACATTTTCACGCCATAGGATGATGACATGATTGCGTAAAAATTGACGCCTCTTTCAGATTAGAAGCGAAATACGATAACAGATTTTACCCAAGCAAGCTATGGGTATCCAGCAGAGAATGCGGAGTAAAAGTACGGATTCTCTGCTGGATACCAGGTTTTTTTTTCGTTGCTAGGAGCGTGAGGCTCGTTATGTTTACTAATCGGATTAATGTTTACCAATCAGCTTCTTTGGTTCCCACGGTAGAAAAACAATTGTGAAACCTGATGCCATTCATCGTGATTCCAAGTTATCGACGGCGAAGAAGCGATATGTGGGGAAAAACAACAATATTACTCCTCAATCGGATATACTATTCTTCCGATTTCACCTGTTCCCGCTAATGTCTTTCCACACGACCACGCAGGTAAAAAAACTTGAGTTTGAATAAGAAAAGATCCAGGCATGATTTTGACAAGAGGCCCGCGAGAATTCGGGCTGACAAACAGTCTCCGAGTCAATAGCTTTGTTAGCCGTTTTGTGGTCATAATTACCAAGAACTTTATTATAAACAAACAACAAGTTCAATAGATTTTAGAAACAGTCTTCAATAACATTATGTCTAGCAATCCTTTGTAACGTCAACCGTTTCACCTGCAAGCGCAATCAAACTTTGAGCGTTATCACGCTTTTGTTGTCAAGTCTTTGCCTTGCAACTACTTTCCACGGGACCACGCATGAGACAGACCGTAACTGAAAAAAACTTCCACAGAGGTCATGGGCTCGAATCCCATTCAGGCTTGAGTTTTTTTCAGGCTTTAATTTCACAGCTGCTTAAGTTGTGTACATAACTGCGATGATCAATTAATGTCATTGCATATAGATACTGTAAGTGCCCTTATAGCACGTGTCTGTTTCCCTTGCTTCGATTTGATTTACTTTAAAGTCACACTAGGTGGCTTGTCACGCGCTCGTAAGTGGTATTACGTTTCTATACAGATCACATGTTGCGTCTGTGTAATTCAATATAATCTAAGAAAAAAGGGCCCTTTCATCAGTTTTTGCAAGCACTCGCGCTCGGAAGAAAGAAATTATACTGTTAGTCGCAACGAAGGAAGGGAAAGTTCTATTCATTTCAACTCTCGCCAGATCCGGCAATAATGTAAGTGTGATTTACCTAGAATATCTCTTAGCTATTTGTTTTTTCCCCTAACTTCATATATCAATTGTTGTTTAGTTTCACGATAGGATACAATAAAGAAGGCGTTCCTAAAGACGTTGTGTTTTATCCGTGGATTTTGTGCGGTCCAGCTAGCGGTGGACAGGCGCCGCTATAGATACTGATAGACCGAAAAGGTAAACCTAGACTGGGGCCACCTGTGGTAGGAGCCCGAGTAATAAACAGCGTACCGCCGAAGACATTTAATGCGGAAGACTTACTGGAGTTTTTTGTGCCCTCCAAGACGGCTTTATCAAGATTCCCCAGTATTGTTTGTGGGGGATGTCACTTGAGACGTTTTCACCAATCGTACGATTAAACAATTATTCACCGAAGGCATCAGGTCAATATTTGTCTCGGGAAACATCAGAACTCTCAGGAAAATAAAACTAAGTGACTCCCTCGGGACCATACAGAAGTGTATATTTAGCAATGAATGAATGAGGCTTAGTAGGATATGAAGAATTAAGCGGATCGAAGAAGGTGTTATCCACCGAGGCCGTAGGCCGAGGTGGATAACATCCTTCCGAGATCCGCTTAATTCTTCATATCCTACGAAAGCCGAATTCATTCATTGCTTTATTATTTATCAGAATATTTTCAAACACTTAAAGGAGAAAATGAGCTTTATTTTCACAAATTTCACACCCACCAGCAATATAACATTAAAGGCACTCAGTGAGTGCGTGTGGTTACTCCAAAATGTTAAGGATAAATGGAAACTCGTTATTTAAAAGCTTTTTTCATAGTGAAAAAATACAGGTACTTCTTTAACATCCAGAGTCAGGTGAACATTGGCTATATGCAATGCATGCAGATCTTATTTTCTTTTATGTTTCGAATGTTCAGTGGAAAAATTAAGCATCTATAATATTTTTGAGTGACTATTATCTAAGATAGATATTATAGAAAATTCAAACAATTCAAAGGCTTTTTGAAAACGTTTTAAACTGATAGAAAGAATAGAAAATAGTTTGGAGAATTGAAGCGGCTGTATTTACGTGTTTGTTCAAGCGTGAAACATGCAAGTTTCTATGAAAAAAAACGTTTGCATAAATTACCGCCTTTATGTTTCTACATGTGTTAACATTTTTTTGGCACAAAAACTTGTTTAGTGCCGGTTGTTAAGCATTTTCATACGTTCAAATTAAAGTCAGTTTTGTATTCATATTGCTTGATAACACGGATTTCCGTGCTTGTGAGTGAAGAAGCGCAACAGTTTGTCTAGACAAAGTTCCATATTTCACGCTTAAATAAACACAAAGGAGGAGATTGTCTATTTTGCATGGGTGGGTGGGTCGTGGGTCGTGGGTCGTGGGTCGTGGGTCGTGAGTCCTGCAACGGGATCGCTGTAAAAGTTGGCACAATAAACTCCAGCCTTGTGGAACCCGTGAGTCGCTTAGTTTTTCTTAGTTTCACGGATCTCTCCGACACCGGAGCTGATGCCGCTACACAACCCGAGTATCAAAACGGTCTGATGTCTGTGAAAAGTAAGTCCGACATTATCCGGAAGATATCCATAAAGCGTTTTGGTATGTTTTTGTTGCAAACTCTTGAGGCATCATGCAAAGGTTGTCTTATTACATAGTTAGAGCTACTAACTATGCTTATTAGTAGCGTGGGAACGCTCTCATATGATTGGCCAAAAACTAATGTTGCCAACTAGAGTGCAAGCAGAAACCGACGAAGTTCATGAAATAGTCTTCCCTAAACTAAATACCTAATTTAATTAAAAAAAAAAACATTCTGGAAGGTTTTCGTCCAACGACATAGAAAGTGTACGTGAAAAGCCGCGATTATCTTAGATTTTTTTTAAACCGGAAGTGGTTTCCTTAGGGACGGACCATTAGAAAAGTGAAGGGGGGGGGGTGGGGAATATTCATCTTGCACGAATTTTTTTTCGCTCACTACTTGTGCATAAATTTTTTTTCAGGTGAACTCGTCTGCACGAATTTTTTTTACTACGTATCAAAAAGTCACAATTGGACCTTCCTTCTGCACGAATTTTTTTTTTTTACCTTCTTCCTTGCGTGAAATTTTTTTCTTGGCATTTTCCTTACCCCCCCCCCCCCGCACCCATCACTTTTCTAATGGTCCATCCCTTAGACGCATGTGTATTTCTGTAAAAACGCAAAGTGCTCAAGGAACATGCGGGAAAATGGGAGATGGCCGGGGAAGACATATTTCGCTGATACGTTTTCTTTACTGAATTTGATCGGAGAAACTTTTTCATGAATGTGAGGGTCGTGTGAAGGAGGACGATGCCTTTATTCTACGAGCAAGAGTCTTCTCCAAGAGCTACTATCCACAAAGCGTGACCTATTATCACTCACGACACACGACGCACGACCCACGACGCACGACCCACGACGCACGACCCACGACGCACGACCCACGACCCACGACCCACGACCCACGACCCACGACCCACCTACCCATGCGATTTAGCCATCCTCCAAAGGAGCCGTTCACATAATTTGTTTAGAATTGAACTGTCGCAGCGAAACACGTTAATTAAAGTGAAAATATTTTGGCACTTAAATTTTATCAGCAGTCCAAAGCATGGGATATTTGCGAAATTTTGTTTTAATCAGTTTACAATCCCAAGGTTTCCCACGGAAGAAAGCGAAATTTCCTTCAGGAAGATTTTGGTCACGTGCTAGGCAACAGGTAGTCGCGGAAAGTGTGAGAACATTACTAGTATTGACAGCCGGTAAAATATGAGCCTTGAAAATAAAACGCCGACAAATTTAGGCCAGATGCCGAAATTTTATTTTGAACCTTGATTCATATTATGCGTTTCAAATTTTTGTAGAAGTGAATGTCGATGTTTTTTTATTCGCGTTCGTCGTTCTGTTGTTTTCTAAACTCTAAAATTCAAGAAATAAATTCTCAGGTATAATTTAATATATTGAATCTTTGTTAGATTATCTACTAAAAGTAGGGATTATGCCAGACTTTTGTATAATATCTTTTACATAATATCTCTTGGTTTCAGAACTGTTTTCACGTGGCTGCGAAAATCTGAAAAAATAATTTTTCTCTTCAATTACCCGGCAGAAGAAACCTGAAATAGGATTTCCTTAATCGATTAAGTTTTCAAGAAATAACAATCTAAAAGGACATAAAAATGCATTTATTTGCACGCACCGACCTTGACCTTAGGCCAGAGACGTCATCCTATTGTGACGTCACATTCTGTTGTTACGGACGGACTCGCATAGCGCCATGACATAGTGGTACTCCGTAGGACGGAGTAACCACAAAAACAACAAAATAACACAAGCTCACGCCGGGCACGCGCAACCTAAAAATCGGCCATTTGCCATTTCTTTTGGTCAGCGGCATGTCATTGAAACTCAGAAAAATATTTTACGAATTCAAGATGGCAGCTAGGAAGAGATTTAGTGTAGAGGACGTACTTGAGCAGGTTTTAGAGGAGAAAGGAAGTGATGTAGATAGTGAGGAAGAGGAAGATCTAGATCTTCAGGTAGATAGGCAGAAGGAAAAAATGGAGGAGTGGGTTGAGTCATTTGATGGGGGAGAGTGCTGCGATCACGAATTCTTTCGTGAAAATGTGAAACAGGCAGTACTTCCTATTGTTCGCCAGTCGTTCTTGACTAAAGAGCCAGGAGGTTAGCTTCTTTATTTCCTAAGTTGTTAATACGATGACTAATATTTTGAGTGCCTATAAAATATATTTAGTCAATGCACGTTAGAGGTTGAGGACATTGCCGTTCGATGGTTTTGGAAGATTTAATCCTGCTTTACGATTTAATACCATGAAACAAATTTAAGCTTGATTATTTTATAATACCTTCAATTCTTTCAATAAATCGAGGCTTAGTTGTGCGGCAATATATCAAAATGAAATATTTATTTTGAAATAAAAGAAAGTTATCTCTTAATACATCGTGATTTATCCACTTTGCTTCTTAAAGCGATAATTCCGGCTCTGAGATGCTAAGAAAAACTTAATTCTATAATTATATAATTTCGTAAATTTTTTTTGTTGTTGAAAATTCCCTAAATATGATAAAAGCATTTGCTTTTCTTTTAGATCATCACTTAGCTGCCCTACATTTGAGATCAAAATCTCTAAATGTGGGGTCAGTGCTTGACTCAGAGTCAAGAATATGGCTCAACTGTATTTATAGACATCTAGCGGGAAAGGTGGGAATACGGAAGCCGTACTATGGAGAGATTACGAGAAGCATACCATTTGACATTTTCCTTTGTCTAAAGGAAGTGTTGAGGGACCTAAATGCTAAAGAGCCCGACTGTTATTTTGCCCAAAACAACAAAGCACAAGTTATTTCTTTAACATCATCACATCTTGTTCATCGCCTCTTTGCATGTTTATCTGGACAGACACCCAAGAAGATTAAGAGTTACTTTAAACGAACACTAACTGGACTCACTAGACATCAACATAAAGTCAGACTGATAATTTCGACGACCAAGGACTTTGCTTTTGTGTATAAAAAAAGGAATGGCCAGTTAGTTCTTCAGTTCTATTATGGTGAGTGGAACTATCATGGTAACCCTCAACACTTTGACTAAAGTAATTTTCCTTCCTTTTTCCTTTCTATTAGTATTAGATTACAGTAGTTGTTCTTCCAACATGTGCTGTAGCACCTATTAGCATTAGATTACAGTAGTTGTTCTTCCAACATGTGCTGTAGCACCTATTAGTACTAGATTACAGTAGTTGTTCTTCCAACATGTGCAGTAGCACCTATTAGCATTAGATTACAGTAGTTGCTCTTCCAACATGTGCAGTAGCACCTATTAGTACTAGATTACAGTAATTGCTCTTCTAACATGTGCAGTAGCACCTACTAGCATTAGATTAGTGTAGTTTTTCATCCAACATGTGCAGTAGCACCTACTAGCATTAGATTACAGTAGTTGTTCTTCCAGCATGTGCAGTAGCACCTACTAGCATTAGATTAGTGTAGTTGTTCTTCCAACATGTGCAGTAGCACCTACCAGCATTAGATTACAGTAGTTGTTCTTCCAACATGTGCAGTAGCACCTACTAGCATTAGATTACAGTAGTTGTTCTTCCAACATGTGCTGTAGCACCTATTAGTACTAGATTACAGTAGTTGTTCTTCCAACATGTGCAGTAGCACCTATTAGCATTAGATTACAGTAGTTGCTCTTCCAACATGTGCAGTAGCACCTATTAGTACTAGATTACAGTAATTGCTCTTCTAACATGTGCAGTAGCACCTACTAGCATTAGATTAGTGTAGTTTTTCATCCAACATGTGCAGTAGCACCTACTAGCATTAGATTACAGTAGTTGTTCTTCCAGCATGTGCAGTAGCACCTACTAGCATTAGATTAGTGTAGTTTTTCTTCCAACATGTGCAGTAGCACCTACCAGCATTAGATTACAGTAGTTGTTCTTCCAACATGTGCAGTAGCACCTACTAGCATTAGATTCGTGTAGTTGTTCTTCCAACATGTGCAGTAGCACCTACTAGCATTAGATTACAGTAGTTGTTCTTCCAGCATGTGCAGTAGCACCTACTAGCATTAGATTAGTGTAGTTTTTCTTCCAACATGTGCAGTAGCACCTACCAGCATTAGATTACAGTAGTTGTTCTTCCAACATGTGCAGTAGCACCTACTAGCATTAGGTTAGTGTAGTTTTTCTTCCAACATGTGCAGTAGCACCTACTAGCATTAGATTACAGTAGTTGTTCTTCCAACATGTGCAGTAGCACCTATTAGTACTAGATTACAGTAGTTGCTCTTCCAACATGTGCAGTAGCACCTATTAGCATTAGATTACAGTAGTTGCTCTTCCAACATGTGCAGTAGCACCTATTAGTACTAGATTACAGTAATTGCTCTTCTAACATGTGCAGTAGCACCTACTAGCATTAGATTAGTGTAGTTTTTCATCCAACATGTGCAGTAGCACCTACTAGCATTAGATTACAGTAGTTGTTCTTCCAGCATGTGCAGTAGCACCTACTAGCATTAGATTAGGGTAGTTTTTCTTCCAACATGTGCAGTAGCACCTACCAGCATTAGATTACAGTAGTTGTTCTTCCAACATGTGCAGTAGCACCTACTAGCATTAGATTAGTGTAGTTTTTCTTCCAACATGTGCAGTAGCACCTATTAGCATTAGATTACAGTAGTTGTTCTTCCAACATGTGCAGTAGCACCTATTAGTACTAGATTACAGTAGTTGCTCTTCCAACATGTGCAGTAGCACCTATTAGCATTAGATTACAGTAGTTTTTCTTCCAACATGTGCAGTAGCACCTATTAGCATTAGATTACAGTAGTTTTTCTTCCAATATGTGCAGTAGCACCTATTAGCATTAGGTTACAGTAGTTGTTCTTCCAACATGTGCAGTAGCACCTATTAGCATTAGACTACAGTAGTTGCTCTTCCAACATGTGCAGTAGCACCTATTAGCATTAGATTACAGTAGTTTTTCTTCCAACATGTGCAGTAGCACCTATTAGTACTAAAGTGGTAGGAGAGTTATGCCCTTATTAGAGATATTTGTTTGGACTGTGTAAAACATTCCTGAAAACAATTTCAAGATCACACAAGACTTGAACTAAAGTGAATTTTTTTTTATTACTGTAAATGATACAATATGTTTGTGATGACAAAATTATATTGTTGCATGGTTGCCCAAATGAAATAATAAACAAAGATGAAATTCACAAGATTTGCTATCAAATGATAAAAAGTCAAGAGTAGAGATCATAAAAGACAAACATATGGCTAAATAGCTCCAAAAAAGGTACAAACGTTGTATTCTCTTTTACCATATTCAGTAATATGTAAACTAACCTTGCAATTTTCAGCAAAAATTATTATTAGAATAACAACTAGATTAAACAAAGATCTACTTTGCCTGTGCTCCACTATTAATTCACAAACCAGACTTTTTCTCCTTGGATGTCTAAGTATACCAGTTGTATTGACCCTTTAAGCCCTAATATTGAAATAAAAGTTCTCCTTTAATTTCCCTATTTGATAATTATAGCAATGGTGGAGAGAATTTAATACAGTATCAGGAGAATCCACCTGAAGTGATTATGTCCTTAATTCTCATAATTCCTGTGGCTGGATAAGCAGTGTTACTACAAGGAGAAATTTGATGTCAATCACTGTTAGGGCTTAAAGGATTAAACAGTTAGGTTATGTATGGTGGCCCAGATGCAAAACATAAATCTCAGTACAAAAACAAACCTTGGGGCATCAACAAAACTCAGTACACGAAACCCAGCCCACAAAAATCAGTGCAGAACCAAAATGTTAGGACATTTTGCACTAGTGGACCAGCACAACTATTTCCCCTTATGAAAAGTCAAGACAGCTTGAGGAGCTTACCTTGCTTGTCACATTCAATCATAAGTAATCTAAGTGGATGACTGCAGTATTTGCATTTCTCTTCACTTGGATCTTTATGGAAGCCACAGTTACAGAACTCTGGTTTAGTGGTCCGTTTTGGCTCATATGTTAGGCCAGATGTGGCCACTTTGCCTGTTTGATTATGACCACGTTCACGTAACCATAGCAATGAAATATACTCATGCATAAAAATCTGTGGATATCTGGAATTGAATTCAGTGTTTCTACAGTACCTTGCAATAGAAACATGCTTGGCTTCCCTTCCCTCCATTGAATTCAGGCCCAGACCCAAGCCATACTTACCAAACATGTCCTTAGTATGAGCTGGCACAATAAACCCTAGAGTCCATACAGAAGGATGGAAATTAAAAATAAGTACAAATACTCTATCAAAGGTTCTACACAGACGTTCAAGTTTGATCACTTGTTCACTGTTTATTGAAACCCGACTAAACAGTGATATACAGTCCCGCAACACCAAACACAAAAAAGCAAGAGCATGAAGGTGTTGCTTTGCTTTGGGATTTTCTACGGAGGAATCTACGGAGGAAATTAAAAACATAAAATTATGTACAAACATGCGTGAGTCCTTCCCTGTGAAACGATAGTCAAATTTCTTCTCTTTGCTTCTGCTTTCATTAAACCATCGTATTATTCTTTTGGCAAGCCTGGAAAGATCACACTTTGTACGGAGTGTTTTAACATAACATGCAAATGGAGATTTGGAAGGGATCTGTGAAAAAACATTAATGTGGTTAGTAACAGAGACCTTCAAAACCAATTCTAACAGATGTTGATGGAGGAGAGCACAGACATTGTTTTTTAAATGCAAAGGATCTACATGGATTCTTTCAATGACAGGGCCCAGAGGGGGAATGAATTCTTGTCTGCTATTTTGACTTGAAATGAAGGTTGTGATCTTGTTTCTTTTTGTAGTCTCTGCAAGTTTTTGTTTTGAAATTTTCTTTTTTAGGGTTTCCACTTCCTTGGCTACTTTTAGTCCGGTGTTATAATCCCAAGGATGCCATGTGTTTTTTTTTTTCATTTCCAAATGTTCCATTTATGAGAACACCATTTTCTTTGGTCACATCTGCAAAAGAAGAAAAATATTTTGCACTATTGCTAAGTTCTCCAGTAATAAATGAAAGCATTTTCATGTCATTGGGGAGTTCAGCTATATAGAACTTGACATTAACAGATTGACCATTGTGTGTTAAGACATATGTCTTATTTTCAACAGTGTCAATTTCTCTAGCAAGATGGTTAAGAAATCTCTCCACTGGATTACTATTTTCACTACAATTGGCTCCAAAAAGGAGGTAGTTTTCATTACTACTCAAAACACCTCTGGTGATATTTAGAATGCCCACAAGCCAAGCACATGCTGTGTCATCCTTTCCGCATGGTGCACCATCTCCACCTAGTGAGACAAAAAATGTGTAAGGTTCGTTATTAAACCAGGTTAATGTATAGCTACTACTGTTAGACAGATAATACTTAGCAAGTGTAAGAAGTGTCTCTTCTAAACCCCGATAGCATCCATGAACCTTTTCATTCATACCCTCACACAGAGTATCAGCAACACTATACACATTACCTATAGGGATCTGTTTAATGTATGACATTAGCTTATTATAAGGGAGCAGTCTAGGAATGGGACAACCTGCAACAGATAAGGGTATGTTCTGCCTACCACTTATAGCATTATGTTTAAAACCCATTTCCCTATAGACCTTGCGGTATTTCCTTTTTCCCATGACACCCCCACTATAATAAACAGCTACACTTCTGATCTTATTTTCCTCTGACTCTTCATATTTTTTTAGCTTCTTCTTGGTCTTTGATGTAACTGCTTTCATGATTTTCTTGGAATTAATTATTTTCTCTGCTACAAGGCCAGCATCACACTTGCTCACAACTGTGTCAAGCAATCCAAATTCAGCTGGTTCTGTTTCCTCTGGGCTCCCACCATGAAGCTTTAAAGCTGCTTGAAACGTATTGTTTCTTCTTCTTCTAGCTTCTCTGATACTTAGCTGTGGGGTGGTTGGTTTCTTCCTTGCACTACGTGACTTCACTGACTTTACTTCTCTACCTACACTGTCTAGCTCTTCTACATCCTCAAGTACTTTGGCGATCTAAAAAATATCTTGTTGGTTAAACTGGATTTTATCTAGATAACTTTTAAAACAAATTAAAATCATGATTTTCAATATTTCTTGGTGTTTTTCTAGGGTACGTTATAGTTTTTATGTCAGAATTAGGAGAGGGGGTTCTTTCAACGATCATTTAAACGGTCAGAGTTCTTGGCTACAGCTTATTTGCGAATTTCGCGGGAAAAACCATTCGCTTACATAAGACACTGGTTTTATCTTACCTTTTCATCGAGCCTCCTGCACAGATGCACCTTTGCATCTCTCACTTTCCTTTTCTCCTCCAGGACTGTCGCGTTCCCAGTACCACAAACACGGGGTGTAGAGTACTGGAGTTCGCCAGTTCAACCTCAGTGAAGTACGAGACGATCAGCAAGACTTAACGCGTTTATTAGGGTCATGCTAATCGGACTATATACAACACTCGCGGTAAAAACTAAAAGAGAAACAGTAATTGTTTAAGCTAAAGAAACGAAAAATTAGGGAAGGAATGCCGTAGGACAAAATAAAACATACAGGATACATTGTAAGCGTGACTTACGTCTGATCTTGACTCCGGGGTTAAGAAAATGTTGCTCCGTGAATTAAACTAAACTAAAAACTCCGACTACTCCATGAAACTCCTTACGGTTTGAGTAACTCCTCGCAACTGACTAACGTGTCCTTCGGAAAATAGTAATAACATGCTTTTTGACGTAAACTAAATAAAAAACAAAGAAAGTTCTATGTGGTAGCTGAAAAGAACGGATGTCCGGTAATCATACGAAAGAAGAAAACAAAGGCACAAACAGGAACGAACAAAGAGTTACTTAGGACTACAAAAAAAATCATTGTTCGTGTCTCGAACGTGACAAGGACCCTGTCCATTTTCGCTATCTCCTCGTTCACTGCCACAATTCCTCTAGCTTTCCTGACCATTTCCGGCTCATCCCCGGTGTAATAACCACAGCTGACGTCACAGGACTGATAATCAAGTAATGTTGACGAGCCACACGTTATGTCACATGATACACAACTGTACAATCAGAGAATGATAATAAAGCAATATTAAAAACGTCTTCATGGGCCACTTGGGTTAGTTGGGCCACTTGGGTCACTTGGGTCAGCTGGGCCACTTGGGCCAGTTGGGTCAGTTGGGCCAGTTGGGTCAGTTGGGTCACTTGGGCCACATGGGTCAGTTGGGTCAGTTGGGCCACATGGGTCACTTGGGCCAGTTGGGTCACTTGGGTCAGTTGGGCCAGTTGGGCCACATGCGTCACTTGGGCCAGTTGGGCCAGTTGGGTCAGTTGGGTCACTTGGGCCACATGGGTCAGCTGGGTCAGTTGGGCCACATGGGTCACTTGGGCCAGTTGGGTCACTTGGGTCAGTTGGGCCAGTTGGGCCACATGCGTCACTTGGGCCAGTTGGGTCAGTTGGATCACATGGGCCAGTTGGGTCACTTGTGCCACTTGGGTCACTTGGGCCAGTTGGGTCACTTGGGCCAGTACATTTCAGTACACACATTTCGTTTCCTGCCACCCACCAGGGGTCAGTAAAGGCTTCATCAAAGGCGAAGCACTTAGGCTGCTTCGAACTAACTTCAAAAAATACTTTTGAAGAGAATATTGTAGCATTCAGATCATGCCTTTACGCGAGAGGGTATCCAGATAATCTGGTAAATAAAGTCCTCTCAGAAGTGAAATTCGAAGAGAGAAAGTCGGCTCTTCAACAAAATACAAGAACGCACAATAGGGTATTCTTCCTTTGTCACACAATACCACCCAGCGGTGCCTCATCTAAAGAAAATCTTATTGAGCGGGTGGCATTTAATACGGGATCAACCTTTACTGGGTGAGATTGACAAAGAGCCTCCCATCATATCGTACAAAAGAGGAAAATCGCTCAAAGACATATCGTGAGATCCAAACTCTAAAGGAAAAGAAACCACACTTGCGAACAGCGGGAGTCGTGTAGGCCTGTCACAACTATTTTTAAATCTGTAATTGATACCAGACAGTGCTCCGTCCTGCGTCGCACGAGAATATCTAACTAACAGCATGTACAAGATCTACCAGTACAAAGATTTTTGCGCTCGAAATCCACAGATAAGCAATCCCAATACGTCCACTTTTTAGGGACGCAAGACTACACTTGTGCAAACCCACAAGAGCTACTATCTGCGCAAAAAGAAACTAATTATAAACATGCTCAGGAAATCCGAAAACAACCCAACCCTCGGATCGAAACTACACTTACACCATTGGTTTACATGATAAGAAGCCAATAAGAAGCCAGGATTTTCGATCCTTCCTACGAGTACAAAAACGGCAAAAGAACTCACTTCCTACGGAGAGAATCAGAAATTCCTCTGTCACTCCACGTCAGCTACAGAAAAAATATAGGAGCAACTGACGAGGTTCACTATAGAACCGAAACTGCAGTATTGCTTGAGAATTACTATGGAGAACATACTAAATAGCGATGGTAACCTCTTGCCGGATCCATCACCAACAAAAAGTAGCGATAGCGATGTAGAACTGAGCGAGGAAGAGACGAACATGCCAGGAACGCCTCTTTCAGAAATGATCCAAAGTTCTCAAGGAAGCATCCCTAATACTCAAACGCTAAGAGAAAGCCGCAAATGTAACCACGAAACGCGGGAAGGAAAAGCTGACATACGTGACAGACCCAGAAAGCGTCAACGCTCTGACGAAACAAGAGTACCTAGCGGAGCCGCTCCTCCAAATACCCGCTCCGCAGACCGTACTGAGCTGGCTGGGAAATTTCCGTTTGAGCCAGAACCTTGCTAGCTTTTTTCTGAAATACCGATAAACTTGCTCGCATATTGAATTAAAACATAAAAACTTGCTGGGAAAAGAATGGCATGCTTTATTTCTAGCTGACCTGCAGCCTTTTGCAGTGCTCTCTAGCTAGAGATCTCTAATCATGTACTGATTTAGGAGTCATGTCACACACCAATATGACAAATCCAGGCTACAGATAACAAAAACTCAAATTAGATGTTGGCGAAAAGCAACTTCTAAATAAATTTCCTGGCTGGCAGATCTGAAAAGTCAAAATAAGCCGCTGGCAAAACAACGCAATAAAAATCCTGGCTGGGAGTTTTTCCTTGGAATTGAAAGCTTGCTGGCAACAACTGAGTAAATAGGCCTTTGCTTGCTGGCTAAAATAATTGAATAACCGTTGCTTGCTGGCAGTGAGGAGCGGCTCTTTTTTTCCCACGCTAGTTAATTATTAACCAAAAACGACTCCGCAGATTGCAAAACATCGTAACATGCAATAAAACACCTTTCTAGAAAAAACATTCGTTGAGCACTCCTGACGAAAAGACCGCCATGCAGATGTCAATAAGAGAATCTGAAGAATCTATTGCCATACTACAGGAACATTGACACAAATATACTTGCTCTAGAACACTGATATACAGTACCCGGGAAAAGATCAGGCCAGGTCCAGAATTTAAGTCTGACATCTGTAAGATAAGAAAAGACGCAGAGCATAAACTGCTAGGAGCGTTAAAGAAATTCAACTACCGTAGCGTAGAGATAATCAAACTGAAACTTAGAGAACTTGAGCGAAAGTCGCGTTCTAGAATTGTACCTAGTACATCGAATGACAATGAGCGACACCGTGTTAAGAACAGAGAGATCAATGTGACAGCTAATGTACTCATCCGGCTCGAGTGAATCTTACCCTTGTTTGTTGTCTGAGTATACACAGAGATCTGACAGGGGGGAAGAACACAGAAAATAAGAAGTAAGAAACACAATACGCAAAGAAAAACAGCGCGCCAGGAGCGCCATAGAAGTACATTCGAGCCGAACAAACAATACATAAAGAACCTCTGCAATACAAAACTCACAACTGATCAGACCAATCTACTTTCAAAGGGGCTAAAGTTTATCCCTACACCCGTGACAAAAGAAAATAAAATCAGGCATCAACTGATGCGACATTTTAATCATTTTGCGAGACGAATGCGTTTCCGATATACGTATCACGGAGAGAATAGCGAACCACACCCCTTCCATGTTAAATCAAACTGGGACCCAGTACCAGTTCAACCAGCAGTTACACTAGAAAGCTACCTAGAAGAGGTTAAGTCACAACTCGCTGAAATAGAGATTGCTAAGCCAAAGAACAACCTGCCTCAAAATGAACTCAAAGCGATCAAAGAGCTAAGAGATAACCCTGAAGTCAACCTCAAAAAGGCAGATAAGGGCTCCACTACAGTCATTATGAACAAACATGATAAAATTGCAGAGGGTCAGATCCAGCCGGAAACCATGAAGATAACTACAGACCCCTCGCAACACCTATGGTGGAAGAAACTTCTGCTAGGGTCGAGTAACTTAAACAAACAGGAAATCCACCGCGTATTCCAGAACTACATACCCCCACAAAGATTCATAAAGCTAACCCCGTCGGTAGACCTATCATATCGCACTGAGAAGGCCCCAACCTCGTCCCCAGGGCTTTTCCCTTTGAAATTGGGATAGGCGGGAAAAGAATTTCCCGCCTATCCCAATTTCAAAGGGAAAAGCCCTGGGGACGAGGTTGAGAAGGCCCGACTGAACGTTTGTCATCATTTGTATATAGTCTACTTCAGCCTGTGGGTAAGTGCTAAGCTACAAAATTCGTATCTAAAAAATACGACAGACTCTGCAGGGTCAAATGATGATGGCCGTTTTTGATCACCGCGGATAATCATACCATGTTGCAACCATAAATTACCCGTCGATTCCGAAGAATAAATGCTCAAAAAAAATCGAAGAAATTTGTAGCTTGCTTCCGAAATTGGATACTGGTAATATGAGGAGATAACACTGTTGAACACCAACAAAAGCACTAAATATTGGGTACGATACATCACGACAAAGAAAGACTAACGTGTGCAATCACTGGCGACG
The DNA here is from genome assembly GCA_949710005.1 of Ricordea florida. NCBI lineage: Eukaryota > Metazoa > Cnidaria > Anthozoa > Corallimorpharia > Ricordeidae > Ricordea > Ricordea florida. The sequence continues at coordinate 12,901,722 of OX453279.1, read as the reverse complement.
GTCAGCGGTGGCTGACTCGTTAATAATGACTTTTGAATGGCTGTCATTCCCAGAGTATTTTGAAGGAAAGGGTCAAGGAAAGGAGGCAGGAAGGCGGTGCTGCCGCTGTACAATATGGTCGTGGAAAATAATTTTGATAGAGGTTCCAAGTCCAAAACTGGCCCAACTGACTTTAACTGTCCCCAAGTGACCCAACTGGCCCAAGTGACCCAACTGACTCAAATAACCCAAGTAGCCCAACTGACACAGGTGACCCAACTAACCCAAGTGACCCAACTGGCCCAACTAACCCAAGTGACCCAACTGGCCCAAGTGACCCATATAGCCCAAGTCACCCAACTGGCCCAACTGGCCCAACTGACCCATGTGGCCCAAGTGACCCAACTGGCCCAAGTGACCCATATAGCCCAAGTGACCCAACTGGCCCAACTGGCCCAACTGACCCATGTGGCCCAAGTGACCCAACTGGCCCAACTGGCCCAACTGACCCATGTGGCCCAAGTGACCCAACTGGCCCAACTGGCCCAACTGACCCATGTAGCCCAAGTGACCCAACTGGCCCAACTAGCCCAACTAGCCCAACTAGCCCAAGTGGCCCAACTGACCCAACTGGCCCAACTGGCCCAACTGACCCATGTGGCCCAACTGACCCAACTGGCCCAACTGACCCAACTGGCCCATGTGGCCCAACTGACCCAACTGACCCATGTGGCCCAAGTGACCCAACTGACCCAACTGGCCCAACTAGCCCAAGTGGCCCAAGTGACCCAGCTGGCCCAAGTGACCCAAGTGGCCCAACTAACCCAAGTGGCCCATGAAGACGTTTTTAATATTGCTTTATTATCATTCTCTGATTGTACAGTTGTGTATCATGTGACATAACGTGTGGCTCGTCAACATTACTTGATTATCAGTCCTGTGACGTCAGCTGTGGTTATTACACCGGGGATGAGCCCCATTTCCTCTCTAGCCTCCTTCCTTCTTTTGCTTAGGGCACCTAGATCGAATTTGCGCATTGCGGCGATTTGGTCATAAAACAGAGACGACTTGTGCGAAAGCGAAGGTGTTGATAAAAAAACAAAAACCAACAAAATTTTATATGATCATCAGAGAAACCGATTTTGAAAAAATTAGTAGAATTGCGCTTATTGTGAAGAAAAAGTCCCAAGGCTCCAAATTGGTTCTTCATCGGAAATTCTTGAAACTGTTAAAATAGATGCGCACGATCGGTGGGAAATATTCATTGATAATCACTGAGCCTGAGGCGAATAATTGTTTTAGTATAAATACATAGGTGATTATTTCAAAAAAAGAAAAAAAAAGCATTGTACAACACGAAAAAATTATATTTCATCAAAAGCGCGCGAACGACTGGCAGCCATTTTGTTCGTCGAGGTGATTATCGGCTGATAATCCGAGATAGCGAACCAATCAGAACGCGCGGTTTTGTATAATCACCTGAGTATTTATACTAAAATATAATATTATAAATTATAACCATTATACTTTATTTAACAAGGAAAGAAGCCTCCTCTGGGCTTTGTTCTGTTATAAAGCACGCAGGAGGTGACGAGAGCACGAAAGAAGTGTAGGGGGAAACACGAGCCGCAGAACAAAGCCCAGAGGAGGCTTATTTATTTGTTTTATAATAAAGAACTAGCGATTTTCCGCAAAAACGAGTTTTTATTTTCGATCAACTCCCAGTGTTTTTTTCAGCGCGCGCGCTGAATGTCGTCAGCACTGCCCTTTATACTCTGATAAAGTACAGCAATTTGGGCCAATCAGCGAGCTTGTAAGAATATGTCCAACACTCTCATTGGTTCGAAAGACAAAGGCTGTCAAACCATCAAAGTTCGAACGCAAAGCACTGAAAAGTTTTTGAACGCGAGATTTTTTCAGCTCAGTCAAGATATTTTTAAACATTCTCAAGTCTTAAATTAATCGAAATCCAGTCAAATTATGGCCCATGAAGACAATAAGAGGAAAAAACTATTTGTGGAATTTAGCAGAAGAAAAGAAACAAGACGAACTGCTTAGCTTGTTGCTGAAACTAAAGACAGTGTGCCATGTTTTCTGAATGGACAACGCTCAGTTTATGTCAATGCGAGAACTTCTGTTTTCTTTTGTGCTTTTAGTCTGTGCTTTAATGATAATGTTGTGGAGAGATGAATTCGACACACAAGTGTGTTTGATCCGTACTGTTTGTCGTTTTTACTAACTGCGACGTAAGGGAGCTCAAATTAAGCAACCAAGACTACAACGCCGAGTACTGTACCAGTGACAAAAGTGGATTTGTCTTCCTCTTGTACTGTTGACGGTAGACAGGTTTCATATCGTTTTCATTTTTCTTTGAAACTGTAGAATTTTCCACTTACTCCGTTTGCAGTCCATTTCGAATTTTTGCCGTCAACATTCACGTCTTCAGCGAAGAAGACTTGTAAATTGGTCGCTTCGCATTGTTGTTTTGCATAGCTTGGCACTGAAACCATTCGAACTGTATTTTGCCCGGCAATTTTATTGTTTCATTCAAAAACGCCATTGTTTGATGGGGTTCCTGGTTGATGTCGTTGTCCTGTTTTTCTTAATTTAACTCCCCATTTTTACAACTGCTGACTTAGTTGCTTAACTCGGTCTCTATATCTACATTTTCCTAGAGCTCCTCATCTTCGCATTCTTTTAAGTGTAAGAGATGCTTTGTTCGAGCTCGTTCAGAATATTTTACGAAAAGCTAGTAAACTCTTTGAAAAATTCCGCCACTTTTTTCACTACGCAAAGCCGGGGGATGACGCGAGCACCGTCCTTTATACTCTGATAAAGGACGCTGTTTGGACCAATCATATCGCGCGTAGTATCGGGACTGTATTATAAAACATTATATTATATAATATTATAATATAATATTATAAAGTATAATGGTTTCCACACCATCCACTTTGTAAAAACAGGAGCCACATGCAGTCTTTGACTGTCTATTTTTATAATATAGCTGTTTTAATATACCGCTGTTGGATCAATAAAAACCCCTTGTTCTACTTAACGAACTGGGTCTATTGACAGATGTAAGACAACTTGAAATTGACCTATTTCTTTTACGAAGTCCCCTTTCAGTTTTCCCGGGTTGCAGGGCTTTCAGAAACCAAACCTCCCTCATTTCCCCCATATGCAGGGTAAAATGATCGTTCAAACCCCCCTATAAGTCCCCATACAAAGCTGCATTTACCCGGGGTCCCCCCCTCCAGGGGTTGGCCGATGATAAGTGCATTATAAAGAGTAGCCCGAGTGAAGGCTCCCGAGAGCGTGTAGTTTTGTATAAAGCACTGACTCGTAAAGTTTTTGTTCAAGTTTTTTAGTCTGAAAAATTTACTAGTGCTCATTCATTCCAAATTGCACTGGAAACCATTTGATTACCTATACCAATAGTGCTTTTGTAACAATGAGGTAGGATTAGACGATGTTTGGCGATCGTAATTGAGATATTTTGTAAAGGCTTACATAATTCGATGCCCGTGACTGAGGTGCGACATCCATTTCTCTCACGGCTGTAAACGTAGTAGGGTCGTCATGACACTTCCGGCCCTCCATGGAGGAAACAGTGGCTAGTAAAACCAGGGCTATGATGGATCCATGTGTTCTGCAGGCCCGGGGACAGCATTCACACTTGTGTAGCATCTGTTATATCGCTGTACAGCAAGTGGTAGGAATCCAACAAGTCGTCATCGTTGTCGCCTTTATTTAAACACTATAAAAAAATTGTTTCCGAGGTCATTATTTTAGATATGAAATATATCAAAAAACCCTCTTAAAACACTATTACACGTCAATTAAAATGCATTTAAAAATCCTCTCAAAAATACTATTTACATGTTAATTTAAATGTACCGAAAATCGTCTTAAAAATAGTGATACCATTTACACGTTTATAATAAAAATTACATTAAACTAGACCTGCTTTCTCTACTTTACCTAAAATAGCGGTTTAAAAGCTAATTCTTGAATTTTTAAAAGGTTCCTCCTGCCGCTTAAGTTCCAGGGTAGACCAGGGTTGTCAATTAGGGCCGGGAGCCGCGGATTTCCCCTGGCTACTCAGAGCATGACCCCCAGCTTAATCTTCGTCGTTATATTAAACAAAACAAGCACCCGAAAATTCTACATTAAAAAGGAGATAAGCGTGCTCCACGACCGCTTGCGGCTTCCCCGGCAACTAACAACAAATACCCGGCAACTTGAAATCTTAGTGACAACCCTGGTAGACTGTTCCAGAGAGTGGCACCTCCGGAAACTAAAGCTCCTTTTTAGTAGATAATTTGTTCGAGGTAAAGGAACAGCCAGTTTGTTTGCTAACTCCTTAAGCTCTGCAAACATAGAGGAGAGGTACTCAAGAGCCAGCTGGCCATTTATTGCTTAAACATCATCAAGGCTTCTTGGATTTAACGCTGAGTATCGAGTTCTTTCCAACCTTGTTGTAGCGATAGTCACTGAACATCAGCATCAAAAAGGGAGAACGTCAGAGCGCAAGCAGCATGGTTCTGATGGTTTTGAAGTTTATCATACAAGGCTTTATCGCAATTTCAGCAAATAATATTGCAGTGATTAAAATGAGGTTGTGCCAGAGCATTGTAGATATAGTGTAATTTAGCTGCCGGAATAAAAGATCTAATCAAGTTCGTTTTATGGCGCAAATGCCAGAGGCAATCTTCTCTGATAGTTTATCGATATGACTGTGCCACGTGATGTTCTCCTCAATAAGGATTCCAAGTGCTTTCGTAGAATATACTTGTTTAACTAGAACATTAGAAATGGAACGCTCAAGGGATTCAGATAAAGAACTCAATTTCTACATGGTGTAAGGATTACTTAACTAACAGAGAGCAAAGGGTTGTTATTGAGGGATTAAGTTCTTCCTGGACTGTCATCCCATCTGGTGTACCGCAGGGTTCCTTGTTGGGCCCCCTGTTCGTTGTGATATTCATCAGTGATTTACCTGATGTTGTTATGGCTGGTAACACAATTGCCTTGTATGCTGATGACTGTAAAACATCTAGAGTGATAAATTGTCCATCCGACTACCAAGTTTTTCAATCTGATCTGGATAACCTGTACTCATGGAGTCAACAAAATCTTATGGACTTCAATGTGAAAAAATGTAAATTGATGCGTATTACCAAGAAGAAAATGCCTTTTCACGCTGACCTTCGGCTCAACAATAACACCTTGGAGGAAATATCGGAATTTCGTGATCTTGGTCTAGTCACTACTAGTAAGCTGTCTTGGAATGCCCATGTCGAGCAAGGCAAACAAAATTCTAGGCCTCATCAAAAGAACATGTAGGGGTCTGAATGACGTAGTCACCTTAAGAACCTTGTACTGTGCCTTGGTAAGATCCCAATTAGAGTACTGTACTGTTGTCTGGTCGCCTTATACAGCTAGGTGTGTTGACAAGTTGGAAAAAATCCAACGAAGAGCTACCAAGTTTATACTGAAGACTGATGACGAGTATGATACTGGAAGAGAAAGACTGAACTTGTTATCCTTGAAGGACAGACGCTTTTTATTTGATGTTTTTTTTTATTTTATAAAATTTTAAATGGGTATATCAACGTAGATATCTCTTCATATATTGAATTTTATTCAGACTCTGAAAGGTACTCTCTAAGGGGAAGGGATGAACTTACCTTGAAGAAGAACTATGCAAGGACTAATACTTTTAAGTTTAGTTTTTTTTTAATAGAATAGTTGATATGTGGAATGCATTACCACCATCTAGCTTTAAAAAGGGTGTAAGGGATTTCTTATCTTCTAGAATTAAGTAACGAATCTAATATTTCATTAGTTATTTTATTTATTTCTTTATGTTTGTAAATGGTTCTTAGGAGGGGTTTCTCAGTTGGTCCGCCTTGTATGGGGTTGTCGACTCTTTTGTGAACTATCCTAATGGCTCTGTTTTACTTTCTTTTATCTCTCATCTCAGTCTTTCTCTCTGCCTTTCTTTCTCTTCTGTTTTTTTTTCAGTTTCCTCTTATCTCCTCTTGCTTCCTCTTAATTCTTATAACTTATTTTTAGAGTACCGTCTTTATTTTATTGTAGTGATTTTGCCATTAAATTGTAATAAATAAGTAAATAAATAAAAGAACGAATTAATACAAATTCTGTTTTAGTCGTCTTCAACTGAGTAGTGAGTAGGAGACTCTCCAAATACCCACTACGTTGATATGGACGACAAAGCAGTTGCTATTACATGAAGAAGTCATTAAAGCTCGTCTTTGAAGAAGCAGCAAGTATTTGTTCCAAGGCTAAGTCGTAGGGGAAGCATCACGTATATCATGGTACGAATATATACACTTATACAGAGGACTCATACCCATTTGAAACTTCCAAGGGATGTAGTTCTGATTTTAAAGACAAAAAATAATATTCAAGAAAGGAAGTATTGATGGCGCGTTGGCGAGAGCACGTAGGCTGTACAGCAATCGTTTCCTTGCGTTCCAAAGTTTGGGTTGGTTCGTGCTCTTGCTCCAAGGGTCTTTCCTGGTATTCGGTTTTCTTACCCCGCCCTCGACAAAAATCAGCATTCCAAATTTGGTTCAGAATTCGGGACTTAAATCAACGGCCTCAGGATAAATCAGTTCTTCATCGATCATGCAATGAATCGATCAATGTAATTCAGTCAATTCCATATGACAGTTTCTTTGCATTTTACTGAAGATAGTGTCACTTGTTTGACTATCAATATCATTGTTTAGACCATCAGTGAAGTTCTCAAGTACAATTTCCCAGATCAGAGGCTGTATCAATGTCTAAAAATAGCTTTGGTAAGTGCCCATGTGTTTTTTTAAACCGTTTTCTGCCTAACTCCATACTTCACCATACATGAAGGTTTTCTTTACCTTTATGAGCAGTCATCAGTGTTTACAATTTATGTTTACAACGGTCTTTACAATGCCTGTTATAGAGTCTGCTGAGGGTACTCAAGGAAGTTCTATACTGGGAGGCTCTGCTCAATGTTTCAACCCTGTAACAATCTATTATACCATTTTCAATTAACAGCAATATTATTCCTTTTATATACCTTTCATTAGTACATCTTTGCCATAGTTGTTAAAATTTAGGTACTGTAACTGGCTACCTTTGCATCCCTGAAATTGCATGGCGGCTTTGGTATTAGGGGTGGCAGTGGGGAATGCTGTGTGGTCATGTACCAGTTATTTTAATTATTGTATACTAGGAACAGTTTAAAGTTTTGTACCCTTTGTAGTCACAAATGGCCATCTTTATTCTAATAAAATCAAATATGTTAAAAACACATTTACCTAACAATTAACAACAATTACTAACCCACAAATAGCATGAGCTAATCTGGACAGGTTGTGTGGTAGATTAGTAAATAGTTCAAACTTGGATTAGATTAAAAGAACATTAGGAACATAAAATATAAGAATACTTTTCCTGTTCGTGAAATCCCTTTTGGTCTTATTTCTACATTATATGTTTATATTTTAACTTGTGAGACTAATAATGTTGATAGACTTATTTGAATTGTCAATCAAATATGGGCACTGGGGGCCTTTCTGTGCAATTTTCAAAATGGCATCATAAGCAAATAACTGTACCCCTGCATTATAAGAGTCAATTCTAAAGTCTAGTCTTGTGTTCACTCCCTTCCAAATTCTGTACTTGAATACATTTAACAAGGCCTCTGATATTACATGATGGTGTGATTTTGCATGATGGACCTTCTATTGCACAATTCATTAATCAAAGTGCCACTATTGTTAACTTTTGTATGTGGAAGTGTGACCGCTATTGATTGGCATGTCAAAGGTATCTTTGTAATGGTTTCAAATACTCGTTATTTCACATTTGAATGATGGTGTAATTGTCACAGACAATGCCATGTCCTTTTCCGTTCTGTATTGGTAATTAATTAAGCATGACTCTGTCCATCACAGTGAGAAAACTGTCTGTTTTTAGAACAGAGAAATCTGAATTAAGTGGCTGTGTTGAATTATTTAAAATCTTCTGAACAATTCCAAGGTATGCAACCTTATGTATTGGCAAAAATGTAAGAATGACTCGGGTGTAGTGATTCTGTCCTGGTATACTGGTATACAAGAGCCATTTCAAAAGTCCAAACAATGACTCCTAAACAAAGAAAACACAATGGTTATTCCCTTGTGTACCAATATATGGGAACAGAACTGGCATAGTGAAACACAGTGCAGTGGAATGGTGATTTCTGGAAAATGCCAATAATTCTTACCAAAACCTATTTCCCTTCCCCAGTGAAACACTGTTATGTTGCCCCAGTTTCAAACCTGTTGATTATTCAAATCAATTTCCTTTTCCATGAGAAATCTTGATTCAATGATTACTGGCATGACAGCTTCATGCCAGTTTAAGTTTGTACCCCAAACTTTGTGGTCTTTAAGTATTCTTATTTTATCTCTTAGTTAGTACGCATGCTGTGATTGGTCAATTTAGCGGGCCATACTTCAATGTTTGTCTTGAGATATAATAAACATCTTACAAAAATTGTTTTGTGAAGGTGAATTAATGAACATGAACATTTTATGTGCAGTTGAAAATTATTGTATTGATAATTGCACAATATAAATGTAATAAATTATTATTAATTATTATTTTCTGAGCATGTGGCATTTTGCTGAAGACCGCAAACTCTTTGATGTAGATGAGATATTGTTCTTTTGCTAAAAGAGGAGAAAAATCCTTTGAGGCCAGGGCACTGTGTTGCTTGCTTGATTTCATGATTTCTTTTGTTTTCTTTTGTGTACTACACTTCTTGAGAATAGCGGCTGAAAGGGCCGCTTGAACAGAAGAATAAGTAAATATGTACGCTTCAATAGCAGTTGCAACGCGTGACATGGCTTGATAAGCAATAAAATTTTTCTCAGATGGAAACTAATGTGAGCTTCAGTAATGAAAACGAACTGGATATCATGTTTGCTAAACAAATATTTGGTATTTATCAGCTTTTTGAATATTGAAATTAAGCATGAAATGAATCAACCATGCACTCATCAAAAACTTCAATGCATAAAATCACCCATGTCCATCCTGAGGAATAAGTTGAGCCTTCAAGCCACAACATCCAGCGGTATAACCCATTCTTGAATGACATACTTAAATTGGCGTGAAGTTGTAATGTTTTATGCAGGGTTACTAATTATTATATGGGACAGGGAGGTAGAAATAAAGCTAATAGCCAAATAAAACTAGACTACACCTAAGGGTGAATTGTGGTATTTGCTCAGGGGCGTAGCTAGGACTTTTCAAATGGGGGTCACAATATGTCACACCCAGGATTGGCATGTTGACATCCACACCGTGTTTTACTAATTGTAGCTATCTAGCACTGGAAAAGGTTCATTGCCTGTTGATTCTTCGGATTCGCATGTTTTCGCCACCTGAATTCTAGGGAACAATTATCTCACGATGAGGGGGTCATTGGCACCCCAGGACCCCTCAAGTTACACCACTGTTTGCTACCCTTAACTGCGTGTCAAACTTTTACAAGTCTACAATACTGCTCAGAATTAAGCGACCCTTAACCCTTTAACCCCCGAGGGGTCTCCCTGTGACGAGTAAAATCGTCAGGCGTTAGCCAAAGTAAAATCTGTAAGGACACTATCGGGGCTTAAAGAGTTAAGGAGATAAGTTTTTAAACGAGCGTTAAGAACGCATTAAAAAACTGGTTTTAACGAATTCACTCAATTTTTTAACGCACTTGATGAAGTCATTCTTAACGCACTTTTGTGACTACTACGCGTGAGCGAAGTAGTCACTATTGACATCGAGTGAATTTTCCGAAAGTAAGTAACAATAGAATATACTTTGGAGCCAATCAGCACGCAACCAAAGTTCGGACGCTGCGAACAGCACGATGATTTGCTGATAGTTCGCTGTGACGAACCGGAAATACTCAAGTGCCTCGTCGTCTATTCGTGTAGGCCGTTCCATCGAGCTGATATGAGCGCTAAACTGTGAAGAAAAAGGCTCCGTAATTTGAGGTGAGTTTTTTATTTTTCCAACATTTGCTACTCGCATCTTTCATATTTTGTTTCTTATCGACCAGATGAAAAGTTACAAAGAAATCGATAAAATGATATTTGATCTAAAGAATCATAGGAGAAGACAACTGCAAGTACCTTTCGTACCTTAAGTACAGTATCTCATGCTCTCTTTTCCCTTTTTTTCCTTTTTTCTCTCTCTATTCATAATCCTGTACTATCATATAATTGCCTCTGTTTCAATAGACTGGCCTGTCGTGATTAGCTACGCTACCTGCAGGTCAGTCTAAATTGTAATATTTCTACTAATTTTATTTTAATAAACCTTTATGAACCTTTAGAGTTGCAATGTGTGTAGAGAACATATTCTTTAAAATTAAGAAAGTACAAATGAAAATTTTGTTAGGAAAATCACCGGTTGCTCTGCGTAAGTACCACAGAAATAATAGATTAATCAAAGCAAGACAATTGAAATAGCAACTGGTGCCATTACAGTGCGGACACTCGAGTCATGAACGTTATGACTTTATTTTCACATAATTTGTACTTTATTTTTACTTATTTTGTAGTTATATTTTTACATTTTTCCAGAACTAACAAATCACATCCATGAACCGAAACTATGCTATACACATTTTTTCTCCTTTTCCCGTGTTTTTATCGTCCACACAACACAACATTTGAGACGCTTTTCGGTTAGCGGTTATACATGTATTCCAAACAACGTTTGCGGTTTTTAACTCGTGGATACGCGAAGCGTATTTGCGAGTTTTTGTGGGGACTCCGATATGCAAATTGTCACTCACTCACTCACTCACTCCAGTGTAGACACTGTTCGTAATTAGTCGGATAGAACTCGGGAGCACCGATATGAAGACGACAATTGTCGTCACCGAAGTCTATTGATCAAAGTTCACGCTGAAAGTGTATCGTACCGTTGCCAGAGGACGATTAGCGAGGCCCTGTTAGGGGTCAATTCCGACAAGCGACATGGCCTTGAAACGGCGACATGAAGGAGCTGAAATGGCGACGAACGACGAGCCGGGAAATTACGACAGCGACCTTTATGGCGGGTGGATTGTGTCAAAATTAATAGTACCGGCTTGAATGGCTCAGTATCGAATTGAATAGCACACTACCGAATGGCTCACTCTTGAATTGAATGGCTCACTATCGAATGGAACGGCTTAGTACCGCATTGAATGGCTCACTTCCATAACCAATGGCTCGCAACTGAATGGGACGGCTTAGTACCGGATTGAATGGCACACTTTCATAATAAATGACTCACTATCGCGAACGGCTTAGTACCGGATTGAATGGCACACTTTCATAATAAATGACTCACTATCGCGAACGGCTTAGTACCGAATTGAATGGCACACTTTCATAATAAATGACTCACTATCGCGAACGGCTTAGTACCGAATTGAATGGCACACTTTCATAATAAATGACTCACTATCGCGAACGGCTTAGTACCGAATTGAATGGCACACTGTTGAATGGCCCACCACGCACTGAATCCTGGGCTACAATAGCAGGGGAAGGTCTGGGTGGACAAACGTGCCGTGCTTTTGTAGAACATGGATGCCAGAACTCCTGGAGGAAGAAGTGAAGAAAGAAGGAATGGTGATCCGCAGGAGGGAAAAAACAAAGACAGGCCTGCACGGACTCCCAATGTGGTTTTTGTGGTTGCGTCGCATTATCAAAAGCCTTCGTATTGCAGTTTTGCTCTTACAAGCATGTCTTTTAGAGACTTACCTCTTTTGTAAGATATGATCGGAGGCTTTTTAAAAATTGTTTTCAGCAGAGGCTGATTTTCTATGGAACTCCAGTTTTCCATCACGATTTTGTTAAGAGTTTTTACTGCAGGGTGGTATGCAGTTACAAAAGGCAATATTCTCTCTGCCGTTTTTTGTTTTTGTGGTTTAAGAGCCGATTGTCTTGAGTCAAAGATTACCTCTGACAAGGACCTTTCTATATATTTCTTCGGATACCCGCGTGCTTCGAGGCGTTGTTTGAATTTTGTAAGGCACTCTTCAAATGTTGTTTTTGAAGAGTTTGTTCTAAGCAGTCGTACTGCTTCGCCTTTGATAAAGCCTCTTTTTACCCCTGGAGGGTGGCACGAAGTGAAATGGGTATATTGAAAGGTTTCGGTCGGCGTGTAGTGAGTTTTGATGTCCAGGATGGATTTTGCTATGAATCTTTCTCCTTTGAACACAACTGTGTCAAGGAAAGTTATTTCGTTCTCTGATATTTCGGCTGTGAATTTTATTGTCGGGTGGAATGTGTTAGCTTGTTGAATGAAACGATTCACTTCATTTCTTGTACAGTCCCAAAGGGAGAATACGTCATCAATGTAACGTTTCCATTCTCTTGGCTTGGTATTGTTTTGTTGAATTAAATTTGTTTCAATCTCCGCCATGAATATATTTGCAAAAGACACTGCTGTCTTTGTGCCCATTGCGACACCATGGGTCTGGAGATAATTTTTTCCATTGAACTCAAATGAGTTCTCTGTTAGGATTAAACCAAGCATATCCCTTAGATAGTGTGTGGGGATCGGAGGATCATAGTTATGGAACATCTCATATGCTTTGCATACTATTTCTGTTCCCTCCTCTTGTGGTATATTCGTGTATAAGCTGGAAACATCCATTGTTACCAAAATTGTGTCTTCGCCTATCTTTGTTTTTTCTATAAAATTGATGAAATCAGTAGTATCCTTTATGTAGGATTGTTGTTTTTGTGCGATAGGCTGTAGCAATGTATCCACAAAAGAGGATATTCTTTCAGTAGGGCCGTCACAACCTGAGATGATCGGCCTTCCTACCATAATAGGTTTGTGGATTTTTGTAAGCGTGTAGAATACAGGAATTCTAGGCGGGCTGGTGGTTTGAGAAAGCCATTTTTTTGTCATGACATCGATGTGTTTGCCCCGATGTAGTTCGTCAATGATTTTGTTGACCTTTGTTTGTGTGGTCTTTACCAACGGTGCTCCGAGAGGTTTATAGTGCTCTCTATTCTCTAGTTGCACTTTGTCCGCTTTTTTGAGATTTATGGCAGAGTTATTCTTAAGCTCTTTTAAAGCTGCCATCTCATTGCGTGACAAATTATTTTTGGGCTTATTGATTCTGATGTCAGCTAGTTGTGTTTTGACACTTTCCAAATAGCTTTCAAGGGTTACGGATTGTTGAACCGGAGGCATCCAGTTTGATTTGACATGAAAAAGATGTGGTTCTTTATCTTGACCGTGAAATATGTATTGGAGGCGCATTCTTCTTGCGAATTGTTTAAAATCCTGCAAGAGTTGTCGCCTTATTATGTTTTTGTTAGTCACCGGCGTTGGGATAAATTTAAGACCCCTTGATAGCACGTTGACTTGGTCGTCAGATAGTTAATGGGTTGAAAGGTTTTTAAGGAATTTTCCATTTAATTCCCTTTCTTTGGCTGCCCGCCTTTTTTCCAGAGGTGTTTCTACGGTTTTTGCGCCGTTTGTTTTTAGAGATACCCTTGCTGGTTTTGTGGCCAGCTTTCTTAGAGTCAGAGAACACACTGTGATAGTGTTTATCCTGTTTATTTGCAGAGTTTTTAAATACATGTGAACAGACGATTTCTTTTAAATCTGAGATCTGTTTCTGCAAATCGGCTAAATTTACATTGTTGTGGTTTACAATGTGGTTCGCCGATTGCGTTTCGTTGAAAGGTTGCCTTTTTACATGTTTGTTTCTGCGAGCATGAGGTTGTGAAAATGCCCTTAATTTTTGTCTTTGGCCGTCGAGCTTACGTTTGTGGAAGCGAGTTAAGGCATCAACCAGGTTTTGTTCAGCATCTAGTTTGATATCCTTAAGTTCTTTTTCAAATATGTTATCCGGCGTAATATTTGGTTTCGCCGTGTATCGCAAAGATTTCGGACAAGTCCGATTTGTTAGGTGTTCCTCTAATAGTCTTATAGAGTTTTCAGTCTTTGCTATTTTGTTCTCCACAGTTTTGTGATCCATATACTTTCGTTTTTGGCCTCGCTTCGGCAAGTTGGGTTTTGGCGGGCTGCTAGGCTTGTTGCTCGTTAGCAGACGGGTTTCCCTGTGTCCCTTTGGCGGGCTCTGGGTTGGTCTTGGTTGTGATGGCGGAGGGCTGTTCTCCGAATCATTTTCTCCATCGGTGTTAAGCATTTCATCGTCGTCCTCATTTGGACGGTAGTCTGGTGTTTTCGGTGGAGCGATGTAATTGTTTATATCTAGTTCCTCTTCATCATTACTGGGATGGAGGTATTGTTTGTTTGAGTCATCGCACATGGTTGTTGCAACAGTTGCAGTGGCTACAACAGGACCGGCGGTTTCGACTCTTCGTGAGTCTCTTCAGCTGTTGTTTGAAAACAGACTGTGTTGCAAGTTGCTTTAGGGAAAGGCAGAGATGTTTTCTCTTGCCAATTATCTGCCATGATTAAACTATAAATTCATCTGAGGAAAACTGGCGCCAAGTCTACGAAGTTACGGTCCAGGATTCAGTGCGTGGTGGGCCATTCAAAAGTGTGCCATTCAATTCGGTACTAAGCCGTTCGCGATAGTGAGTCATTTATTATGAAAGTGTGCCATTCAATCCGGTACTAAGCCGTTCGCGATAGTGAGTCATTTATTATGAAAGTGTGCCATTCAATCCGGTACTAAGCCGTCCCATTCAGTTGCGAGCCATTGGTTATGGAAGTGAGCCATTCAATGCGGTACTAAGCCGTTCCATTCGATAGTGAGCCATTCAATTCAAGAGTGAGCCATTCGGTAGTGTGCTATTCAATTCGATACTGAGCCATTCAAGCCGGTACTATTAATTTTGACACAATCCACCCGCCATAGACCTTCGACCTTCCGAAATTGCGACGTGAAAAGGTTTGAAACTCAGACGCGCGACATAAAGAACCTCACTAACAGGGCCTCATTAGCGATCTTACTAAAATCAAAAGGAGTTTAAATGTTTCCAGTTAGGACAATGGCCAACTTGGAGACTGAATTTCATGAGCCTTTGACTTGGCCAGGCGCTAAACCTGACCAGATGATAACTATTCGCTATTCCGACATCGCGCGCCCCCAAGATTACGAGCAGTATATGAATTTCAGTTGGCTCGAAAGTGATCTGAAGATGAGAAAATCTCTTCCTAATGTAGTAAGCTTTGATGAGAACTCATAGAGCAAAATGAGCACTTGGATGAGAACTTATATGAGCGAAATGAGTCCTTGTTATTGAACGAAACGACTACTGAAAACAGAATAAATTGACGAATCCATGATGTGAAACCGAAGAACTTCTGTGGCCAACCAGGACAAGAAACATCGCATGTAGGACTTTTCTACTGATTTAAGTGTTAGTACTGACAGGAATGGAGTTGTAGAAGTATTGGGACGGCCAAGAAGTATGTCAACATTTACTTGTAAATATGGAGGCGCCTGCGTAACGGAGAACCATGTAGGTTACAATGTAAGAAAGTCATTAAAGGATTCGAAAAGAGTAAGTCATGTAGAAAATGTATTAAGCGTTATATTATATACAATACACCACAAGCCTTTACAATGAAAAGTTTTCTGTCTATTGATTTCCGAATTTACCTTGACGTGAACTAGATTGTGTTGAAGTAGACATGTTGGAAAAGTAGGCTTAGCTGTTTTGCCTACTGTTGTGTGACTCATCATATTTATATTGTAATAACAAGAAATTAATAAGCATAAAAACAGAGATGTATTGCTGTATTAATGATGGCAAGTGTGATTCAGCCTTTTAAGTGCGACCCTGAATATATACGGACTTGCTGTGATCAGTTGTGGTATAGATCATCAGTTACAAAGTGTGATGATAACAAAGACACTAAGTCAGTGCACCAAAAATTTACTTGCTGTATGCATAACTGGTAAAACTAGTGTAGAAGATATGGAATGGGTTTGGCCAACCTGCCATTCAAACCTACATGTAAGCAATGGGAAGTTGCCAATCTGTTCTGAGTGTTGTCCAATACATGTGTGTCTGTTCTAAGGCTACCAAAATGTGGTTTCCTGAGAAACAAGAATGCCTAAATCGAGGTGGAGAATTATCTCTAATGATAGCAATGTTCTTAATGTACCAGTTGATGTGAATTCAGTTGTTAACACTCTACCTACACCTATAAATGAGTTATAAGCAATTCTTATCAAATTGAAAGGAAAATTAAGTCACAAGCACCATTATAAGTTTTAAAGTGTTAGACCAAGAAAGTGTTGAAACCAATGAACTCTTTTAAAATGAGCATATACTGATAAGTCGAGGAGAAGTGACTGAATAATATGTAAATAGCGCAGCTATAAATGAACACAATGATTGGGAAGTGTTACTAAACTCCAGGACTAAACAAATAGATGCACCTTATTCCAAGGAATCTATCGAAGAACATGCCAACAAAACTGAGAATTGAAGCTATTATTACTGATTCTAAAAAGGATGATATTGATGATGGATAGTGCAAAGTCCAGGACAGTGCCATTCAGGTGCCTTAGATACTTTTATTATAAGAACCAGATGTCACTGAAAATGTTGAAAAGATGATTAGTTTTGCTCCATTGGTGAAAGAAACAGACTTTTAGTGGTATTTATGGACAAAGAATCTGAATGCGTATCATTTCCTACAATTTACTGTTGACAAACCGGAGCTGATAACCAAGAAAGAACAACATCTGTGCATTACAGTGCAGTATGCAAATTTATGGCTAAGATGTAAGAATTGCCCAGTCAGTGCCTAACATCTTGTACAAATTAAAAACAATTGCAAATTCATAAGACTGCAAGTATTTCATTAAGAAAGTGTAACACCAAAGGGAAGAAATATACCACTGATAACCTAAAATCAGATGATAATGTAAATAAACTAATTCAACCTGATAAACGATTGTGAGTCTTAAGGATTTTAAGATCATCACTAACATTTTTTTGCAAAAATGCAAGAAAGACTTGTTTGGTATGATTTGTCAGCTGGGCAATCCTACATGGTTTTTTTCATTATCAGCTGCAGAATCGAGGTGGATGTTATATTGTACGTCGGATGTAAGCCACGACAAACGGATGACTAAGTAAATAGCTTTCTTTAATTTCAAGGTAGAACACGCTTACAAAATGGCCGTCTCTCCCCCCTATCCCATAGTGCCTTGCGGCTTTCAACATTTGCATCTCACGCGTAGCCTCGCATGCAGACACTACATCCCTTCCTTCCCACTAAGAGAGAGATACAAACATAGCCAACACACAGAAACTAGTGTTCCTTAAGTTCCAAAATTTGTGGATAACAACATTGAAAGTTCTGTGACAAACATCTGGTGGTCCCTCATGGTTTCCAAAGGATGTAGTCTTTTAATCTCTCTGGAGGTTTCACAGCACGCTTCGGCCTTGAACTCACTGGATCATCAGCTGCCGAGTCAGAGGTGCCTGTGCTCTCGCTGCAAGCACCCTCTGGAATAGCACATTTGCATGATGACGTCACGCGCGCACTGCATGCTGGTATTTGTAGTCAAGAAAAGAACAAAATGGCGGCTCATACTGGAGGCGGGTTCACTTGTTGTGTTCCAGGCTGTTTTACGAACAGTAAAAGGGACACGCATCTGTCGTTTTATGTTTTCCCAAAGGAAAATAATTGTGTTGCTGGTTGCGCTCAACGTCGAGAAAAAATTGGACACCGATTATGTAGCTTGCATTTCAAAGGAGGAAAAAAAACCTACATGAACAATGTTCCTGTTACTTTCCTTTGGTAAAATCTTATCCCAGGCGGTCACCCGAAACAAGGAGAAAACTAATTGTTAAGAAATCTTCGATATCCAACCAAGAGACACAGCCTTCACGTAGTTTACCAGCTTCGACCACTTCATCAAAGGCTGATGAGTCGAGGAGCGTGATCATCAAGAAATTAGACGATTGAAAGAAGAGCTGGGAATCTTTAAACGTTTAAAAGGATCATTGGAGCGGGATCTGTCCATCCTAAAATTTGGTTTAAAGCGTTTTAAAGAATCAGAAAAGGATATGATCTTCTACATTGGCCTGACCTTTGGTCAGTTTGTGGCATTATTCAATTTCCCAAATGCTCATGGTATTTGTTATCGTCTAAGTTACTGGGGCTCTGGCTATGCCAAGGTACAATTACCTGATATAGAAAAGAAGGGACAAAAGCGCTTCTTAGAGCCCGATGACAAGCTTTTTCTGACATTGTGTAGATTGAGGGTTAACATACCAGAGAAAATACTGGCTGATAACTATAATATTAGTGTATCAGAGGTCTCAAGGATTTTTGCTACTTGGCTTGACTTACTTTTTTCAAGGTTAATTCAACTTCCTGTTTGGGCTACAAGAAGAACAGTTAAAGAAACAATGCTCAAAGCCTAACAATCCTTTACTAATGAATAATAGACTGTATAAGGGGTTATTTATCAATCACGACTGTAAAACTTTATGTGGACTTATGTCAGTGATTACATAAATCACTGCAGGCATTATATTGACCTTCATCAACTCTTCACATAGTTCTTAAACCTGTAGACATTATTTCCTGGTGTGATTATTTTCAGTCATTTATAGGAAAAGATGTTTGGGTACATGGGGATTCCTCTCTTTACACATCCAGTTAGTAGCTCAGGAACCATAGCATAGAGTCAAAAGTCAAGAAGCTTTTCCTTGAGTGTTTCCCAGAATGTGGGATCAAAGAAAATTTTTTCAATGTGTATCTCCTCACATTTCATGACATAAGTGTACACAACAAAATCACACCATGGCTTTCTAGTTATTGCCATACCCCCGTGAACTTGTTTATAGTATGAATGTTTTTGTTTGAGTCTGAGTCCTGATTCTGTAATCTCCAAGCAGAAATTCTTGGTGTGTTTTGCAAGAGCTTTAAGTAATGAAGTTTGCTTTGTATCCACTTTGTCATCTGGGTAGCACTGTGTGGGATTGGGTATGGTAAAGTTACTATTGCTATGAAAATCAGTATCATCATTTAGAGTTTCCTCAGAAATCATTGCTTTATCAGTTTCAGTTTCTACAATCATGCCAGTTTCAGTCTGTTGTTCAGGTAAGTTAGAAATTGCTACAGAATGAGAAGTGATTAAGTTTGGTAAAAAGTTGATGTCTAGTGGCTCACTGATTTTCCTAAAACAATGTACTGGGGTTTTCTTGAAAAGATGATCTAATTCACATTTAGAATCTTCTACCTCTGTCTGAGTTTCATTTCTTTTATGTTTACCAGGTAAATAATCATGATCAACAAAAACAGTCTGTTTAGCAAACTTATCTTCTATTGTTTTCACTTGTACAGGCTGCCAATCATTGCCTTGTAACACATTGAGAATTACTACATTTGACTCCTTAGGCAAGTTTTTTAATTCATTGTAGAGGTCCTTTATCTGTTTTCTTGTAACCTGTAGAGCAAAGGAGAGACATGATGAATATGCCTGTCTCTTTTTTCCTGTCAGTCCTTTTTCAGTCTTCTTTCTTTTGTCAGCATCATAATCATGCTTTATCATCAGTATATCTTTGAAAAGGACTGGAACGTTTGAGGTTCGTTGGGTTGGTTTATGCCACTTCTGAGGCCTTTCTGTGCAAGAAGTGTTTGGAGGAATCTGCCCAAGGCCACTTTTTGAGAAGTCAAGTATGCCATATAATAAGGCCCCAACATGTTTACAATATCCATTGGCGCCAGCTTTACAAATGCATTGAGCAGAAACAATGTCACCTGTTTTGTTTTGTCTAACTTTTGTTCTATGCGTCTTGTTTCTGGTCATAGAAGCCTTTACTCTCGCATCAAAAAGCAGAAATCATCCAAGACATGGGAAGCCTTAAACAAAGCGTACCCTTCTCGTTTGCTTTTAAACGCTACGCGTCTTTTTTCCTCGCTGTTTCTCCCTCCAGACAGAAACGAAAATATAAAACAATGTTGAAACTCCGGTGCTTTTTCTAGGCTTAAGGTCCAGCCTTCTTTGGGCCGTTCAACAACCTTGTCATCACGTTCATTGCCAGTACCTTCGAATTGTTTTTTCTCCAATGTAGTGAATTCCCCCATCAGGATCAGTTACCTTCACGTGTATTCCACTGGAAATATAATCATTAACCCTAAAAATTAAATATTGGCCAAAAAAAACTAAAATAACCCAGCATGGATGCCAAAACACTGCACAAATATCATGTTTACCTTTCAAGTAGTTTTACGCAAGTGCCAGAAACACTCGCCCCTCGGCACTTCAACCAACGTTTCAACTCATCGTTTTTTAACTGTTCAGGTTTCCGTCCCCTTAAAGATGCCCCAGGAACGTCGTCTTCTGTTAAAATTGTTGGTAAAGTTTTGTTCTTTGACCTGTTAACACATCTTTGTAGTTATCATTAACGCCTCGTTTGCCGCCATTGTTTTTGAAGCTCCCGAGAGTTTGACTACAAATACCAGCATGCGGTGTGCTTGTGACGTCATCATGCAAATGTGCTATTGTATGCTGTTCTGCCTCGTCAGTTGCGCAAAAGGGCTTGACGAATGAGCTCTCCCTCTTGTAGACAACTCCATCTTTAGATTCGACAGTTACTTCATGTCCCTCCTTTGCCAAAACGGTGTAAGGTTCCTTCTCAAAGTTTGGTGCAAGTTTGCCAGTTGTTTTGGTGTTCTTTAGCAGCACTTGATCTCCTGGAAGAACTGGGCTGGGTACAGCCCCTCGTTTGTTGTCTACACAGGCTTTCTGTGTTAACTTATAGCCCCAGTCTCTGTCCCTCAAGCCTTCATCAACTACAGACTTATCTGGTCTTAACTCTGGTAGCTTACTTCTGATGTTCCTACCGAACATTAGGAGAGCAGGTGCAACACCTGTTGAGGTGTGGGGTGTAGATCTGTAGGCCAGTAGGAATTTTGGTAGTTCCTCTGTCCACTTCTTTCCTTATGCATTCGCTACCACCAAGGCCTTCAAGATGGATCTATTCTGCCTCTCCACCTCCCCGTTAGCCTGCGGCCGTAACGGTGGCGAGGTCCTGTGCTCGATTCCACACTCTCTTAAGAACTCTCTGAACTCGTTTGACACAAACTGCGGGCCGTTGTCTGTCTTGAGGGAGTACGGGTATCCGAATCTTGCAAAGATCTCTGTCAGGGCAGCAATTATCTTGGATGCAGTACTCGATCGCATGACTTCCACCTCATAATAGCGACTATTATAATCAACCACGACTAACAGGCTCTCCCCACTTGGCATCGGTCCCATGAGGTCTGCAGCAAGATCCTGCCAGGGTCCATTGGGTGGCTCAGACCTCTGCATTGGTTCGGGTGGAGAATACTGCCCCACACCTTGACACCCACTGCCGCTCCTGCGCATTCTTTCTGCATCCACATCCATTCTAGGCCACCAGACTTTCGTTCTCAATCTACTCTTTGTCTTCACAATGCCCTGATGTCCCTCATGAACTAACATTAACACCATTTTCTCAGACTTTGAGGTGTCACAATCCTATCTCCACGCAGAACCATCTTCCCGAGGGTACACAGTTCATTCTTCACACTTGCATATCCTGGCATCTTGCACTGCGACCAGTCACCTGTGTGAATATAATGACGCACAGTTGATAACTCTGGATCGTTTTCAGAGGCCCTCTCAATTTCCTTTGGGGTTAAGCTGACCGGTGTACTCTGCTGAACAACAAATCTAACTATATCTCCTCTCTCGGTGCTTGTGTCCTTAGGATTGGTCTGGTTCAGTCTGGATAAAGCGTCCGCAATATTCGTCTTCCCAGGACGGTACACTACATGGTAATTGTAACACTGTAATGACCGCACCTCTGAGAGATTCTGAGGGGGCTGTGCATTCACAACTGCAGCTATCTTCTCTTCGCTGGGCCCCACGCCTTTACTGCTGAGGTCATGCCCGAAAAAGGTTAGCTTATGTAATCTGAACTGACACTTCCTCCCATTCAAGGTCAATCCACTCTCTCGTAGACGTTCCAGGACTGTATAAAGGTTGCGATCATGCTCCTCCAGGTCTGCTCCGTGGACAATCAGGTCATTTGCAATATTTGCCACTCCATTGCAGCCTTGTATAACATCTGATATGATCTTCTGATACTTTTCCGGTGCGGAAGAGATCCCAAACATGAGACGTTTATAACGATACAGCCCCCGATGGGTGGTGAACGTTGTAATTTCTCGTGAACTTTCCTCAAGCTCAATCTGGTGGAAACCCCACTTGAGATCTATCTTCCTGAAGACAGTGGAACCATTAAGGTCGTACAAGATTTCCTCAATGGTGGGAATTGGGTGACGTTCGCGCACAATTGCTTCGTTTGCTCTTCTCATGTCTACACACACTCTGATGTCTCCATCTGGTTTAGGGGCCACTACTAGCGGTTAAACCCATGTAGTAGGCGTGTTTGGTACTTCCTCAATGATGTCCATATCCAACAGCTCGTCTAGCTTCTGGGCAACTTTGTCTCTAAGTCCGAAAGGAAGTCGCCGCACAGGTTGTGCTACTGGTTTGGCATCCTTATTGATGTGTAGCTTGAGCTGGTAGTTCTTCAGCTTCCCGACTCCAGTAAGTATATCTTGCGAATATCCCCATCACCTCCTTCCGTCACCATAGAACAGACTTGGGTCTTGCTCGCAGGTCCTACTCGTAGTACTTTCAATTTCTCTGCAGTGCTCCTCCCGAGCAATGGTCTTCCAGAACCCCGGATAACGGTGAACTCATCCACGCACACCTCCCCCTAGCTTTGCATGCTATTTCTGTTACAAATGTCCCCTCAACCTCCACTGGCTTCTTCTGACCGTAAGCAAACAGCTTCCTGTCTGACGTCTTGGATTCGCACGTGATATGTTTCTGCTTCAGACGGTCCCAAGTTCCATAATCAATCAAGTTACACGTTGCTCCTGAATCGATTAAGTCGTTTTCCAACCCAACCCCTCCAACCAAAAGTGTGACCTCTCCAGTCTCCTGATGCTCGTCAACAGCAAATGCGTATCCATTCCCTTGGACAGTTGCTCCTTCTACATTGTAAGCTTTTCTGTTCAGTGGCTCCTGGTCATCCTGATTCCCTCTGGGTACAGGGTCTTTATCTCCTCTCTTTCTACAACAGATCCTAAAGTGTCCACGAGTTCCACACTTGTCACACCGTTTATCCCTAGCGGGGCAAGAGGCATCCCTTGCAAAGTGGCCAAGACGATTACAATTGTAACACCTCTGTGGTGAGTTGCCCCCTGGCCCTTGTGCTTTGATGCTTTGATGGAGTTTACTTGCATTGCCTGGGGTGTGACCTTATCCATGGACTTCATCTGCTCATTAACAGCTTCGTGTGCCCTAGCAATGCGCTGTAGATCTGTCAGCGTTGCGTTCGTTTTCTCCAAGAACTTACGTCGGTGTCTTTGGTCGATGCACTTTTCTATTAGCTGATCACGAATAGTTTCGTCTACGTCTGTGAAATCACACGTAGCGGCTCTTTGTCGCAGCCTACATACAAATTGATCCACTTTTTCTCCGCTCTGTTGTTCCATTTGCCTGAATATACATGCCGTTCGAATGGAACATTGACTTGTGGAACAAAAAATCGTCTAATACTTTCAAGATTTCGCTATATGGCTTCAATTCTTCTGTGGCAACCAGCGTATAGTACAATTCTTGCAGCTCCGGCCCTGCTGTGTGTAACAATAACGCCACTTTTTGTCGATCGCTCGAAATCCCTTTGGCTACTAAGTACAGCTCAAAAGAGCGCTTCCATCGCTTCCAACGCACAGAAACGGTGTTTGCATCTTCTCTGGGATTGAAACAGGGAAGACCTCGTACGTCTGTGGTCACGTATTGACTTGGTTGTGTTGCCTGAGTCACCGATGAGCCATCCGCTGTGCCCATCTCGCTTGGCTCGGTCATTCTCCTCAAAAATTCGTCTCGGTGAAGAAAATATTCCAAAATAACCGGTTAAGAGGCGAAACAAATCCCCATCCTCGTCGCCAATGTTATATTCTACGTCGGATGTAAGCCACGACAAACGGATGACTAAGTAAATAGCTTTCTTTAATTTCAAGGTATAACACGCTTACAAAATGGCCGTCTCTCTCCCCCTATCCCCTAGTGCCTTGCGGCCTTCAACATTTACATCTCACGCGTAGCCTCGCATGCAGACACTACAGTGGTTATTTCTGTTGAAAACATTGAATAGACTTGTAGGCAACAAAAACTATAATGATGATAAAATTGACAATGTCATGGCAACAAAAGTCAGACCTTATTCAGAAGGACCCTGCTACATGTGTTAGAAACTTTGAGCACACAGACAGTGAGCAGCAGGATACCAGAACTACATTTGATTTTGGCTCCATTTAATCCTGTACCCTTATGTTAAGTTATCAAATTTTTTAACAACGGTATGCTTGCCACCTGCCTTATAACTGATGCCTAGTGTAGTCAAATGATTGGCGTCGTGTACTCACTGTATGTTTATTTCGAAAAGCTACTCAGCTCCCTGGTCACGTTTATGTTGTGATTATAGATTATTAAAATTATCTTCAAGTTCATTCAATCACAACTATGAAAAAACACTTCGTTAATTTTAAAATTATTTATTTTTTCTCTATTTTGTAAACATATCCACGAGTTCACCATAGTCCTACTTTGATTTTTTTTTGGCGGGCATTCATTTACCCTCCATGAAGTCAGATTCAGCTTCACCGCGAAATGGCTTACTCTCCAGAAAATTATACTAGTAAGTGCTACTTTCATCTGAACATTGGTTGAATTTAAGCTCGTTTGGGGAACGAAAAAATTACTTCCTATTATTTGTCTTGAAATAATTAGGTCAGTGTAATCTCAGGAATAATCAATAACAAGGCATCTACAACGATGAAAGCGCGTTACCAAATATTTATGGAGGGGAAATTCTTGATCTCCACCACCAGCAGGGATTTTCCCAAAGACAAATTTCAGGCACAGCGCGAGTTAGTATTGGTTATGTCAATAAAGTTGTTCAAAACTATATGGACAACAACACGTCTCTCTCCGACGCGAATATTAGCGACTCGTAATGTGGTCGAAGGTAAGTGAAGAACAGCTCCCAGAATAACCTGTCGGCCAACTGTCGGCCGACAAACGGCCAACAGTCAGCCGACAAACGGCCAACAGTCAGCCGACATACGAACGTTAACTTGTTGGCCGACTGTCGGCCGACACTCGGTAACATGTTGGTGATCTGTCGGTAGGCTGTTGGCAGCTATCGGTAAGTTGTCGGTAGAATTTATCGTGAACAAATACGTATTCAAAGTTTTCAGCATATAAGACTTGGATCCAAAATTAACTCAGGAACGATACTTTTTCTCGGAACAATCATTTTAAACATCATTTTTTGAACATCATTGTTCAGTCGTAGAATGGATCATCAAACTTTAATGGCAACAGTTTCCCCTCCCGCCGCATATCCTGGAAGATATTGAACGGAAACATCAAGCTGGGTGCCCGTTACCATTGGTTCACATTGCTGAGATGTGTCCTGTAAACTGAGTTCGCTTGGTTTTTCACAAAACAAACGTCTCCTTTAGGAGCCACCAACTGAAATAAAGTCTATGACCAATGTGACGTTAAGTTGTGTTTCGTTATAAAAATTTATTAAATTATTGCGCCAAAATAAAAAAATGACAACAAGAGTGGATACATTTGTAAGTTTAATAAGTTAATTAATTAATCAGAAATAAGCGGGTTGGAGTAGCACCAGAACCTGTGATCTAAGACAAAATAAAAACTAGAAGGGCACTCGGTAGAGCGCATACCTCCGCCCCGCCACATATGTACACCTGATATTACACTCATCTGGATCTAAGATCCGGAGTTTAATCCGGATAAATCCCAAATTTTAATCGTTTGATCCTGGGTATATTTGCGACCTTTCCACCAAATTTGGTGCAAATCCGTTGATTAGTTTTTTGCGGAAAACGATTAACAGACAGACAAACAAACAAACAGATAGGCGTGAAATCATAACCTCCTTGGCGGAGGTAACAAAAGGTTAAAGGTTTGACACATTATTTACACATACATGACATACACGAAAGGTTAGCAGTGCATTATAGGACGATACAAACTTCATAGCATTATTACTCGGGCTACTACCACAGGTAGCCAAAGTCTAGGTTTACATTTTCGGTCTATCACTCTATCAGTCTATCTATATATCTACCTATCGACAACGTCGCAAATCGGACTACCCGCAGAGGCCTTTGGGTATTGCTATTATGAAAACGAAGCTGGGCACGAGATCATCAAGTATTGCACCATCGATATTGGATGCGAAAGATGTGTCTTCTGCTCATGTTCGGGTTTCTCCTTGGAGTGCTCACATTGCTTACAAACGCAACCGCCGTTCGCGGTAGACCTACCCAAAACTACAACAGTGAGCACTTTTCGACCAGGTCGTTCCGCGAACTCAAAGAAAACTCAATGAAAGCCATGAAAGCAAACTATGAAGCTATGACAAACTTTGAACTATCTTTGAAAGCCAATGTTATGCACAGGAGAACTACTTATTCTTGTATTGTCAGCTACTGTTGTCATTGGGATCCAAAAACTGAAGTTAATACACGAACTTTCTACAGCGACAAGACAGACGCGTCGTTGGATGCCTCGAGTCAATAATTTGTACAAGTCAACATTACGCGAATAAAGGAGGTTATAAGGATTTTTTTCATCTAATTTAAATTTTGGTAGCATTTTTGGATGAAGTTTTCTCAATTACGGTCTGTGTCATGCGTGGTCGCGTGGAAAGTAGTTGCAAGAAAAAGACTTGACAACAAAAGCGTGATAACGCTCAAAGTTTTAATTACGCTTGCAGGTGAAACGGTTGACGTTACAAAGGATTGCTAGACAATGTTATTTAAGACTGTTTCTAAAATCTATTGAACTTGTTGTTTGTTTATAATAAAGTTCTTGGTAATTATGACCGCGAAACGGCTAACAAAGCTATTAACTGGGACACTATGTTTGTCAGCCCGAATTCCCTCGGGCCTCTTTTCAAAATCATGTCTGGATTCTTTTCTTATTTTTTTTTCCTGCGTGGTCGTGTGGAAAGACATTAGCGGGAACAGGGCCAATAAGGCTAAATTGGAAGAATAGTATATCCGATTGAGGAGTAATATTGTTGTTTTTCCCACATATCGCTTCTTCGCCTTCGATAACTTGGAATCACGATGAATGGCATCAAGTTTCACAATTGTTTTTCTACCGTGGGAACCAAGAAAGCTGATTGGTCAACATTAATCCGATTGGTAAACAAACCTAATTATGACTGAAATTTCTGTAAAACCTAAGAAATCTTTCTGATAAAATCGCGCTGCTTAAACACGACGTCGACAAGAATTGCGGTGCGATATACAGGGCGTTTTCCATTTACCAAGAGATTCCGGAAATCCCGGTTGGGATGTAAATGGGACGCACATTTTTGGTACGTTCCACTGGAAAATTTCCGGAATAAATGGAGCGTCTGAAAAGGTAGTCCTGTTTTCCCGTTGGAAACCTTCCGATGGAAAATGCGTGTTCCAGACCTTTCACGCGGGTGACTCTTCACGGCCACATCTTCGGTAAAGAGAAATGACAGCTTCTTCTACAATCCCCTAGGAATGAATTGAACTTGAGTCAAATGAAACGCGTTCCTCACTAATGGACATTTCCCAATAAAATTTGCGGAATTTTTCGGGAAATAGAAAACGCCCACAGTCTAGTAGGTTTCTTGCGGTCGTGGAACCAGTCATATAGTATACAACATATACAAACCTTAGGCGTAAACTGACGTTCAAGTTTGTTCGAAGCCGTATTATAAAGTGTAGCCCGAGCGAACGCTCCCGAGAGCGTCTAGTGTACGTATGATAACGCGTAATTGGCCTCAAAAACATGGACTGTTCGCTTTAATAAATACTCAAATGGAAATGTGGGATCAGTTTCGGAGACATCTTTCGTTGAACGAGCTTCATTCGGTGAGATTATAACAATGTGTAGTTTCCATCGTTTTAAAGGGACACTGTCATGGTTTGCGCATGCTCGCGCGGGCGATCGAAACTTGAAAAAGACAGCCTGACTTTTTCAAGTTCTGCATTCACAAATTCAAGATGGTGTCGACAAGTGGAGGACCCAGATGGGTGCCGGATGCATGGTGGTAAACGTAACTCGGGACGAAAACGAAAGATTCAAGACAGAGGTGAATATAACAAGCGTGTTTGAGGAACCACAAGTGTATTTTTTGGAAGGAAGGATATTCAAGTCGTGGCTACAAGCAAAATATAATGCAGGCTACGAGACTTCCAGTAATAGCGACTTCGCGGCCCATTTGTTGTCTCTCGAATATCGTCGAAGGTAAGACTTGCGTTCATAACCGTTTGTTTTATGTCCCTTGTAAAGTTTCATTTACGTTATCAAGTTATTGTTTTTTCTTCTTTCAGGGAAATGGAAGATATTTTGAGTGTCTCAACAGCTGCATTTGGCGAACGAAAACAACACGTACGTAACACGTGCGATTGCCGAAAGTGTTACTATCCTTCCAAAGAAAAATATAATAAATGTAGATTGTATATATGATATGTCTTGCAAAAACCTTCAACTCGTAAAAAGAGCATATTTTCTTAATAAATCTATCCTAGTATGTATTTTGCATGTTGAAAGTTTGTACAAAACTATTTTCGCTTCATGTGGAAATACAGATGACAGTTGTCCTGGTGTTTCATTTTACATTTATTAAAACATGGGAATAATTTAAAATGACAATTATTCTGCAATATTAGTTGGATTTTGTAATGGTTTTGTATGTGTTCCTCATGTATTAAAAATGTTATCTTTGCCAATAAGTTTTAGGGAGCTCTTTGACTCTGCCATTAGAGAACTGAACCAGGACAACATTTCCAATCAAAATGAAAGAGAAAGTGACTCTGATGTTTCAAATATCTATTTTCCTTCATCACTTCTTTGAAGACCTGTTGTGATTTCTCATGTTAGGCTAGAATAAGTGAATGAGAATAACATAACTTGTAAAAATGGGTGAAATTCAGTTTTAGTGAATTATTCACATAATAATTATTGTTATTTTTGCTCAGCCTTTATTATGTATGGTTATTATGACAGTGCTTCCACCTTTGATCTGTATTTGTGTTTCTATTTACCCTTAGTGTGGATTACAATTAAAATGCTGATTTGTTAGAAGGACGATGAAAATGAAAGTGACTGATGTTTCAATGTAGGTATTTTTCTTCATACCTCTTTGAAGAACTGTTGTGTTAAATGTGCAATGTTAGGCTTGAATAAGTGAAATGAGAATAACATAACTTGTAAAAATGGGTGGAATTCAGTTTTACTGAAATCTTCACATGATTTAATATGCGCTATTTTTACTCAGCCTTTATTATGTATGGTTATTATGACAGTGGTCCCCTCTTTACACTGTATTTGTGTTTCTATTTTTCTCAGTGTGCATTACAGCACAAATGCTGATTTGCCTATGGCAAGGATGATGAACTCCTGCCACTTGATACATAAGTGGGTACTGGTGATGGTCAGGAAAATCAGGGTGATGCTGTTGCCAGTGTTGCAACCAAAACAACTGCAGCAAGTATGGAGGAGGAGCACGGAAACATGTCACTCAATACAAGTGACCCACGTCTCTCGGCATCCACAATTGCTGCGAAGGCTCCTCCTTCATCAAAGAACCAAAGTAGCTTTGATCTGCATTTCAAGCCTGCAGCAAGTGCCACCGAGGAACGTAGTGAGAACCCTCCATTCAAAGAACAGCGAAATGGTACAGCACCATGACAATGAAAAACTCTGCATGGATGTGCAGATATTATCCTGTGTAGTTGCAGTGTATAGACCCCTTTCAGAAATTCCCCTGCATCACGGGGATTATGCTATATTTTGAAGCCTTTAATATGCAATAATTACTTTTTCCAAAAGGGACTGTGCTTTGATGTTCACTATTCTCATGACAATTTGAGCAAAAGTCAATGTCAGAGTTCCATGTTCACATTTATAAATATAAGATTTTCTAAATTACTGATGAATACATAGCGATGCTTATTATTAATGTTCCATTTATTCAAATAAATCAATACATAAGAGATTGCCCAAATCTGATTTTGGGTTAGCAAGTTATGTAATAGTAATAATTCAATAATATAAATATCTAGAATGCACTCAATTACATGTGATATGAACAAGTGCACATTATACCAAATTGCTAAGAGAAATAAATAAAGGCATGTTGAAATATCATCACTGCAAGAAACACGTTTTGGAAGACTTTGTAACAAGCAAGTAGTGCTCTCTCAACAGTTAATGTTCCCAATACCCCATATAAATCCCAGTGACTGATGGGTATTCCAAGCTCTTAGTTTTAAAACAACGCATGAAGGACACACATGCCTATTTTCTTTGACCAAATAACTACGTCAGGCCAATGTAAATTGACGATAGGCAGTTTTCCTGAATGTGCAAGTACTATTGCCTTGTCTGTCATTCTCAGGGTATAACTTAGCAAAGTGGGATGTGGTTGTTATGCTCTTGCTCTGCTGACTGCATTTGTTTTCTATGGCCTGTGACATGGCTCTGTACATATCACAGACACACAAAGCTATTGCCATTGTGCTCTGTGGTGGGGCAGGGTTGGCCGTAGCTGTAGTTCTCTGGGTTTCCTCAGCTGTGAGGGAAGACGCACTGTTGATGTCACTGAGGTGATGGGCTCCTCCAGATCATTGTCCTCAAGATCATCCTCCATGATGAGCAGAGTATGGATATAGTCCATGCTTCTTAGACCTCTTTGCAACCCTCATTGCAGATTTTCTCATCATTGCATCATCCAGGGTGAAAATTAACTCCTGTTGGTATTTCAAAAGACTTCATTAAAATCAATTTCACAAAATATTCCAAATAATTATAATAGAATCAGCAGTCTGCAAAATCACGACATATTAAGTATTCACACGAGTAGAAATGTGTAGCTGTACAGGTAACGCAAATGCATGGCAACACAGCAATCGGAAAGACAATAAACTTACTATTCCAGTGAACTGTCATAAAGTTGACAGGAGAAAAAACTGTCATAATTTATACCATAAATATTTACTTGCAAATGTATTGCCCGCAACGTGCAGATGTGCCACTGTCCTTTTAGGGATTATATAGTGCTTTCATGCCCGTGGCAAATGCAAAAACAATGGACATATCTAGTTTACCGACTGATAAAGCAGAATAAACTGCATGACATCAGTGCAAAACAACAAACCAGTTAATGGAGTGAAAAATTATTGTGAATCTATTTATAAAAATAAGTATTCAGATAAAATCTATAAAAATCAGTGCGTCAAAAAAGGCCAAGCAAGAGGAAAGTACCTTCACATCGTTATTCTCTTTGATTTTTTTTGTTGTTCCTCTGTATCAACGTCCAAAGAACCTGATTGGAGACGAAATCCTTCAATTCTTGGTCTCACTCTTCGTGCTCGTGTATCGGTTGCAGAGGCGAATCTTGCGAGTCCTGCAAATGTAGCTAGTACAATTATAAAGAAATTCGCTTTTTCCCAGCTTTAAAAAACAGACAAGCGAATTTTTCAAAAATTCAACTGCATGCATACCTTGTTTCTCCAAGGTTTATTTGTGGTTCCACATTTGGGATCGATGCCGCTAAGCACATTTCTTCCTTCGCAAGGGCATCCGCGAGAACTATTTTCCTTTCGCTTCGTAGTGGAAGCACTTTTTCACTTGCAGAAAGTAGATATAGCTTCCAAAACAAAGGAAACCGACTCCTCAAGGACTGGAATTTCAAAAGAACCGGTAAAATGCAAAATAGATGCAAATTATTTCCACTTGCCGGCAACTCAATCATGGCGGACGAAAAAACAACGTCCCAGCGTGTCAACATAAGTGCGCTCTACTGCGCAAGGCAACCCGTGACAGTGTCCCTAAGGAGTAAGGAAACTTTATTTTACCAGGGTGGCCCATTCAGCAACGAGGCTGGTATCCATTGGGGCCCTGGAACAATAAAATTATGTACAAAATAAAAATGGTAAAAATATAAAAATTTCAACGAATATTTATAAAAACTAATTTACAAATAAAAATGCCTAATTAGCATACTTTTAAAATTATATAAGAACGGAACACTTTTAACATAGGCGGGTAATGAATTGTAATATATTGTTCTGTGTACTAAAAAGTTTCCTTTTAAGTACACAGTTGCGTTTTAAGTACCATGTTGGTTTGGGCTTTGTTGGGTGTAGGTCGTTACTCCTCCTTGCTGGGTGTTCGTGCACAACCCTGTTTCTGGTAAAACACTGGTTTAAATATTTTGGTACCAAATTATTTAGACACTTAAATACTACGATACATTTATGCATTTTCCTTCTACAAGCTAAATCCAATCAGTTTAGCACGTGAAATGTTTCTTTTGAAGTTTTTCTTTGAAGAATAATTCGAGCAGCACGGCTTTGTAGGCGCTGGAGCTCTTTGCAGCATCCTTCTGAGTTTTCACCCCAGGCCACATCAGCGTAGTCAGGTAATGGCTGCACGAGTGAAGTATATACCTGTTTAGAGGCTTCCAACGTAAGGCATGATCGTATACGAGACAAAAAGGCAAGCCTCCTTCTAACTTTGCTACTCACATTCTCAACGTGATCTTTCCAAGAAAGTGTTTCGTCCAATACAACACTCAAGTAACTAAATGTAGGTACTCTTTCTAAAACCTTTCCGTTTAGCTGTATACAAAAATTTGGCGATTTGGCAAGGTTTTGCCGGCTTCCAAAGAGCATTGTTTTTGTTTTACTCTGATTTAGGATAAGCTTGTTACTTTCCATCCATTGTGCAACTCGATTTAAATCATCCTGCACTACTTCAGTGATCTCCGAAGTACTAGGACTCGTAAAATATAGTACAGTATCATTTGGCTTCGATCGCGGGCAACATTTATCAAGTTATATCTGTTGAAAGCCAACACAGATATAACGATTTCACCATCGTATTAGGTATCTGTCGGCCAATTGTCGGTGACCTGTTGGTAGACTGTCGGTAATGTGTCGACTACAGGTTATTCTGAGAGCTATTCTTCACTTATAGCCGTAATGTTGTTACACGATCCGAAAAATTCTGCAAGCCCAGCACATACACATCTGAACTTCAACAGCGCTTATTGTTTTTGAATGAAAAAAGGAGTAATATTTCCATTAGAAAGCGCCATTATAGTTTCACTTGTAAAATATCCCACTATTGTACGAAGCGGACCGACCGTGATCGATAAGAAAAGGGGAAAAACTTGGAAAAATGTCTCCGCCGTTGTGTGAAATCACGGCGTCACTTTGAAATAACGTGGGAAAAATGAATAAAAAATGTCTCGGCCGTTGCATCGACTCGCGGCTGTGATTGGCTAGTTCTGAAAAAAGTAATAAAGTAAGTGAAAAAAAGGACAAAGTAAAAATAAAGCCATAACAATGGTTCGACTGTCTGAACTGCAAGTGGTTCTCCTTATTTTGAGAAAATGACAAGACAATGCAATGACAAGACAACTTGGCACAGCTTCCTTATTTTGTAGTTTCTCTTCAGCAGATACACTTATGGATTCATCTGCTAAGAATACTTGGTCAACTTATTGACAAAAAAGAATACCCTAATAATGAAGAGGCTCAGCTCATATTCATATGTTGATATGGCTTGAAAATGCTATTAGATTTGGTATTGATGGGGTAATAAAGTTATAGCATTCCTCAATAAAACAATTACTCCGGCATCAAGACAATGGATAGACCATGGTTATTCATGGTTTTACCATGGTAATTCATGGTCAGCAACCATGGTCAACCATGAACGTTAAATGGCACGAAGTTGACCATGGTCAACCATGGTCAAAGTTGGTTGTCAATGTGGCTTACTGACCATGTGTTACGATGTATGACCATGACTGGAAATCATGTTTGACCATGATTGACCACGGCAATGAAACCTACCGAACCATGGTAGACCATGGTAGACCACGGTCAGCCACAGTCTGATTGTAAAGCAAACCATGGTTTAACATGGTGAACCATGATATTAACAAAACACTGACCTTGGTTTAACATGGTCAACCATGTTTTTTCTAGATGACAAGAGACGTAAGCAAACCTGTAACAAATGGATTAAAAGCAGTGTGACATTGAAATATACTAAATAGTATTAGTAAAGGTAATCATACGGTTTCGAGTTCAATTTGGGATTAATTTGCACTTGTGAGTTTTTCAAAAAGCTGAAATTGCACTCGCCGCTATAAACATGAAAAAATGCGCCTGGAGGAAGTGCCGGAAGATCTCATCGCGGTCAGGAAGTGAGCATTTGACGCGAATTTGACACTTTATTTACTGATTGGCTGATGAAGATCAGCTAATAACGCTACGAACTCAAAGCGGTTCGTTTAAAAATATTTGCACATAGAATCGTCGAAAAAAATCGTCCATGTGTAATTTGCACTGGTGTTACACTTGAACTGCACTGCTCTAAGCAATCAGAATCGATTAATTTTTTCATGTATAATATTATAGATAAAATCAAACTGAACAGTTTTGGTTTAAAAATACACATAAACCATAGACATTAGGTCTTGCTCCTTCTTCATTTTTATTATAATTGGATGTTGGCTTCCATATCTCATTGCTCAAGAGGCCTTTAGAGATCATCCTTGCATACCCGTGAGGGTTACTAATGTTTAATGTATAATGTCTGTAAATAACAGCGAACATTTGGTTACTGTGCTACTGTCAGTATTTCATAATTTAGCTAATGATGACTTGCCTTAATATATAGATTTAGCCAAGCCTAAAAGCGGGGCTCCCGTTTAGTGCTTTCATTTCACTTTAAACTGTAAAAGCATTCTAAAATATTGCGAAGGAATTCACAAACGTTTTTAACTATAGTTAAGTGTCTCGGTTTTCCATAGCACGGAGTCTTTCCACTTCTCGGCGTTCTTCGCTGAAATTTTGTCTGTTTTCCGCAGCACGGAGTCTTTCCGCTTCTCGGCTTTCTTCGCTACAATTTTGTCTGTTTTCCACAGCACGGAGTCTTTCCGCTTCTCGGCTTTCTTCGCTAAAATTTTGTCTGTTTTCCACAGCACGAAGTCTTTCCGCTTCTCGGCATTATTCGCTACAATTTTGTCTGTTTTCCACAGCACGGAATCTTTCCGCTTCTCGGCGTTCTTCGTTAACATGTTGTCTGTTTTCTCGAGCCCGGACTCTTTCTGCTTGTCGGCGTTCTTCGCTATAATTTCGTCTCCTTTCTCTTTCCCGAGCGCGCCTTCTTTGGCGATCTACTTCGCTCATTCTTCCTCAGTTAATTTTTGCTCTCTTTCCCGTTGCTCTTCACCTGAACCCTGTATTCTGCAAATTATATTTTCTCTGCTATTGTTTGTTGACATAGCAATAGAAATTGTTTCGTTTATCCTTTAGTAAAACTTTAACAGTGTAGAGGAGTAATATTGTTTCTCAAAAAGACAATGAACTGAAAATTTCTTTTTCAGTCGTCAACGCAATTTCCCGCCAAAAATACGCGGGCTACCAGAACAGCTTCCAAATAAATCACGTCACCTCGATGAGTTGACACATGAGCCCACAATATGGTCATGTGATGCTAGTCAGTGGCTATCCCGTTTTGACAGCTGTCAATTCACCATATTGTGAATGCCGTATAAAAGATGTGGATTTGCCAAGACAAGCCTGAGATACCCCTCCCTTCCTTTTGATAGTCTCCCCTACCCTACCCGTACAATCTGTAGACGCGTACGTACGTACGTACGTACGCTCGGTCAGTCACGTGACGACCAAACGAAAAGAGGTTGACCATATTCCATGAGTATGGGGCTCTGCCCCACAGGCGCTTCGCGCGCGTGGGAGCCCTGCTATAAAAATATGACATACAGGTAAACTTTAACAAAGTAACACTGAAAACTACGGTGGCCCACAACTGCCACGGCAAAACTTACTTTCTCACGGCAAAACTTACTTTTTCACGGCCAAACTTACTTTTCACGGCAAACAGACAGAGGAGAGCTGGAAACGAAGGGAAGACCTAAAACTAAGGTGTTCGAAGATGGCCACTGCCGGCATTGACACTGTAGACGAGGAAACGCTCATAAAATATTAATTTTATCATGGCTTCGAGTACAAGGACATCCTGGCCTTCCTAGCGGCCTATCATAAGCTTGAAGTAAGTGCAAGGACGTTTCACAGAAGTCTGAGGATCAGTATGGTTTAGCAAGAAGAATTCCGGAGTACGATATTCGCAGCGTAGTTAACGAGGTTCAAGCCATGCTAGATGGTCCTGGTTGTATTTCTGGCTATATCGAAATAGAGAGGAAGGAAATGATCACTTTGAATATTTTCAGTATGTTATGGATGTTCATGGGTTACAGTTAAATGAGAACCTCGTGCTTCTAGCAGGCTCCAGGGCACGAGATATAACTGCATACCTTAAGTTTTTTAGGCACTCTTGATTTACAATAACTAAAACATTATCTGAATCCTCGCTCGCAAAGGAATTAATCCCAGCACCTTTAAGGGTGCTGACTATTATTACTGGCTTTTAATCTCAAAAACTGAATGTCGGCAAAGCTTTTTTGGTACATTTTTTCACATGTTTATATCGTGTATTAGTTCTGTTCTGTATTATTACACTCTGACTGTACACAAGATTTGCCTTGACATAATGAAAACAACCAGATCACCATCAATAAACTGTTATGTAGTTACCAGCGTGTTACAAAATGTTTCTTGTCTTCCAAGGAAATAACCATTCAAATACCACAATAGCCCTTTGCCATGTATAACTGGCTGTATTGATAATTATCTACCTTCCTAACAGAAACATGTATTGAACGCTTAGTATCACTCCCAATATCTTACTCGAAACTCCTATCCTCGTCCGCCATGTTTATATATAGTCAGTGGATCGGGAGAGACTAAACGTTAACTATAACCCAGTAAAAAGTAACTTTTGCCGTGAGAAAGTAAGTTTTGCCGTGAAAAAGTAAGTTTTGCCGTGGCAGTTGTGGGCCACCGTAGAAAACAAAACTGCAACATCTTTCAAAATGGTTTAATTTTAAAAATATTAAGAAATTTGGAAATATAGTTATGTGGTATCAAAAGAACTGATTTTATGCTATACAATGAATTTTGCAATGCCAGCATTTAGTGTGTGTCTGACTTCTCATGTAACCGGCGATCAGGCGTCCTTTTTTCAGAGGAGCGCTTAAGTGTAGGGGTGCGAGAGTTGACGGTGGGAAAATGAGAGAAAAAAGGGTGCCTGTCACAATTACTGCAAGAGCCGTCTGCCGCCCCTTGTTTGCTTACTCAACGCTATGTTGTGTCATGCTTTTGATGTAAGCCCCTGAATCAGATCTTACTGATTCTTTTTTTTGAAATGGTTTCTTGTTTTATAAACTAGTTGCCATTTTAACTGAGTGGACTATATTAATTTTTAACCTAAGTGGGCAGCACACAGCAACTTGTCTTGTAGAACTGAGTTGATTAACCAACCATTGTAGAACTGAGTTTGTTTATCAACCAGTCTCGTCTGCTAGTGAGACTTCATCAGGATAAAACTACAAGATACATGTAGGAACTATTTTATACTCGACCTTGATAGTACAAGTCACATTCCTAGTAGGGTGTGAACAACAAATCACACACAGGAAATAACGCACAGGACGTGATTTTAATCCTGAGCTAGAAAAATGTGCAATGCTTCTGGGGCTCACGGTTTTAACGTAAAAACAAGGTTAAGTTACCAGAAACCCACGGATAATTCTGAGTTGCTAAACCTTGTCAACAGGCAAATTATACGTGGACATTCTCATACAGGCAGAAAGAAATCAAAGCCAGAATGTAGATTTAACCATCCTCAGCCACCTATGAAGGCAACAACAGTTCTGTATCTCATAGATGTAGAAGAGGAGGAACATGTTCAACTGAAACAGCACAAAGAAACCTCAGTGGAAAAGTATAAAGAAGCAATTGAATGATATGAAGGAAGGAGAGAACGTACGTTACATTTGAACAACTGCCTCTCTGTTTAAACGTGTCTTCTGCTATTAGATGTAGCTTAAATTCTCCTACCACATTTTTGGAACAACAGCCTATTGAATTGAGGATCAATAATTATAATAGTTTTTGCCTTAGTGCATGGAGAGCTAACATGGACATTCAATTTTTTCTTGATGTTTATGCGTGTGCCATGTATATTGTCTCTTACATCTCAAAGGCTCAAAAAGGTATTAGTGAGATTTTGCGAGCTGCTTGTGATGAAGCTAGAAAAGCAACAAGTCAGAGATACAGGAAATACTTTTCTGAACAATGTCGAGATAATTGCACAAGAAGCCATATATATTGTATTACAGTTACCAATGAGGGACTCATTTCATCAGGTGGTATTTATCAACACCTCACTTCCTGAAGACAGAGTTAAACTTTTAAAATGTTTCGAGTGATATGAAAGCAATGAAGATTATTGTCAGGAAGGACATGCCAGTGGATTATTGGATAGATAATTATACCAAACGTCCTGCCAGCTGCATGGTATGACTTACCAGGCAAACTATATTCAAAAAGTAATTTGAAACAGATATTGATGATCTACTTGTAGAAACACAATTAATGAACAAGAATATGATGATAATAATGATGATGAGGAAAAAAAACTTACCAAATTAAATGTAAACTTCAAAAGCAAGAATTATCAGAAGTGACTCGGTTTCAATAACGTAGCAGACTCAGAGAAACATTTTTGAGAGCGAATCATGCTCTTCACATCATGGAGAAATGAAAATACTGACTTGATTGGTAATTATTCTTCATAATGCTCTTCAAGAACATAAAGTAGTAAATGAAGTCTTCACTTTCTTTTTTCTCCCAGAGTACATGTATTACTTGCACTGCAATGCTCGGAAACTCTCCTTAGCCAGAGCTTTGTTCCAGGGAATGATTTGAATAGTTTTAGCGAATCGAATGTGCTTTAATTGATCTACTAGTTGCCCTAATCAATAGCATATTTTATAGATTTATACTCGTCATAATAAAAATTGATATCTAAGGTACATTACTTATGATGCACATTAAGAAATATATTCAGGTAAATATAATTTCATTTATTAATTTTCTTATCATTGTTAAATAGTAGTATTATGAAACACGTTTTTTTACCACAACTTAAATGTTACTCATACATTATTATTTTTATATAATGTTATATTAATATTGTGTTTATCTTTGCTAGAACGTGGAAGAAAAAGAAGAATTACAAGGCTATCCTCATAACATTTCCCCAATCAAAAGGAGTAAAAAAAAGTGCCTTACTTTGATATGTGTATACAAACAGAGTGAATTAATCCGGGGAGTTTGTTTTTCGCCTGTCAAGCATGGCGATTTTAAAAAAGCAGGTGATCTAAAAGCCCAGTCAAAGTGAGAAAATTTAAACTTGATAAACAATCAGACACCGCAATGTTGTCCTTGACAGTGATGATGACATCGACTTTCAACCATAGTAAATACCTACTACCAACAATATAGGCACAATCTTTGCAGTTAATACGAATCAGGTGATTGCGACTCAAGCCATTAGCTACTGCAGAAAGGTGGCAACAAGAAAGTCTAAACGGATGATGGAGATATCAAGATATTTGCCACTCCAGAAACTACAAGGAGAATACAGATGACGGCAAATTGTATTCTGTAAAGGTTACGTTTGCCTCTTCCAGTTTAATAGAAGCGTTTTGTTCTACATTACTGTTATTGAAAATTTGTAAACCAAACAAATAAGAATTTAAATTCAGATTTAAGTATTATTTGAAGGAGTGCAGTGTTTTTGTTGGCATTACACCGGAAATCACCCACACGCCATAATTATGTAGGTCTGTTTCTTGTTCTTTTAGGGCGGCTATTTGAGTAGAAAATCCAAAACAAACGCTGTCAAATTCGGCAATCTTTTATCACCAATATTATATGCATTATTTGTCATATTTACAGCTACCTCTAGTCACATAACAGAATATTCCCCTTGCACATCTTCGCAGTAGTCGCATGCGCCTACTGGGTGCCTATTTTTACCATTGTCAACAAGGTGCCCCATCAATGCTCTTGCTGGCAAGAAAATGTGATCCCACTCTTATAAAACTAAAGAACTTATACGGACTTAAAACAGAGTTGATCAAGGTTATTAGCAAGCTTGTGAAGAATTAATCGTGTGTCTACTGTAGTGCAGGCTTAACAAAGTGATCGACCCTTCAATATCACGTGGATGAGACAGATGCGCCAAGGAAGAAACGAAGGTTGTTTCTACGCTAAATAAAAAAGCAAAAAGACCATATAATCTTGGAGGATAAGGCCTGCTCCAAGTACCAAGTACCAGGCCAGGAAAAACCCAC
Organism: Ricordea florida; assembly: GCA_949710005.1. NCBI lineage: Eukaryota > Metazoa > Cnidaria > Anthozoa > Corallimorpharia > Ricordeidae > Ricordea > Ricordea florida. The sequence goes on along the minus strand of OX453279.1, from coordinate 12,861,298 downwards.
ATAACCCTACCAAAGGGAACGGGAAACCTGGGTGGAGCCAAGACGCAAACTCGGACCCTCCACTGGCCAAAAAACTTATACAAATTAGATACCCATGCTCTTAGTAACTTCAAGCAACTCAGTATGAGAACGCTTAGTGTAACGCTTCTTAGTGCAAGGATTCTTCCATCCGGCATGCCTATCCTTAAGCTCGGGATCACAAAGCTTATAGCCATCATTAGAAGCACCACCTGATTTGAGGCTATGTAAACAATAGTCACCTGGATCATTAACAAACGGCGAAATATACTTCTTAAATTCATCACGGATAGTGGAGTAACTAATCCCAAAAGACTTGTGGAAATGGGCACCATTCTTAGTGCGCACTATCCTACGCAAAAGAGGGGAACAAGAATCTTTAGGACTTGCCAACAGAGCAAGAAGCCTCTCAGTGATTGAAACCGGGCACGAAACCTTACTAGATCTGGAAATAATAGAAGTATGCCCTTCACGAAATTGATCATTCTTTCTCTGGGAGACAAAAATTGACATGCCAACGTCATTAATCGAAATGTCCTTGACCTTAACATTCAATAGCTTAGAAATTCGAAGCAGGCCAGCAGAGCCAACTAATAATACAAACAAAAAGCGAATGTCTGCAAGAGATGCTAAAGCTGTGTTATAAGACTGAGCGACCTTAACAACAGTCTCTAGATCCAGGGGTTGCTTGGGTTGAACTGGCTTAGATAACTTTCTTCTAGCTCCCTCAGCAGCTGCAACAACTGTAGGATGCACTGTGGGCGACTCCAGACCCGCATCTTGTGAGCCCAACGGATACCGTAAAGCGCAGAATCAATAGCAGAGCAACCAACATTCTTCTGCAAGGCGTCTTCAGTCAACTCCAACAGGTACATGGCAATGCACAACGGACTAACGGGAATAAAAGATACCCCTTGCTTTGACTGCGCCCAACGACGCCAGCGGGTCCAACCGTAGGAGTACCTGGTGGAAGTACTAGGAGCGCTAGACGCCAGGATTAAATCCAATAGCTGAGGAACTCGCATGGCTAACTCGGGATCAGACAGTTTCTGGGCCTACTCCCAAACGCCAACCTTGCTGATGTCTGAAGAGAAAAAAAAAAGGAGCGAAAGAACAGAACAACAAATAAGCAAGACAATGAAGCAGGCAATCATCTATAATCAAGTAACACGAACTAAGCAACCAAATTAAAACTAAAACTGAACGACAGCTATGTCATTACCGAAAAATGCACAGCCAACTCCTCAACCAAAATGGGAGGTAAAATAACCCAAACGAACATAAAGTATCTAAGACGGAACGACGACTACATCGCAACCGCAAAATGCGCAGCCAACACCTCAACCAAAATGGGAGGTAAAAAAGATGCAAGTGAACCAAAATACCTAAAAAACTGAACGACAATAATATCGTACCGCAATATGCACAGCCAACACCTCAACCAAAATGGGAGGCAAAAAAGATGCAAATGGACAAAAATACCTAAAAAACTGAACGACAACAATATCGTACCGCAATATGCACAGCCAACACCTCAACCAAAATGGGAGGTAAAATAACACAAACGAACTTACATAACCGAACGAGGACTAAATCATTACCGCAAAAAGCGAAGCTAACACCTCAACCTAAGTGGGAGGTTAACAAATCAGCACACTAGAACAAAATCATAAAAAGGACTAACACCACGAAACATGCAAGACGATACAAACCTAAAAAACCAAGAGTTTGACACAAACGTGGCAAATCAGCGAAAATCAATGCGGAGAGCCAACATATTGAACGGCGGACATCCAACGAACACGGAGGGCTTCTTGCAATACGCTACCTTCTGGCCAGGACCTTCAATGAGCAGATCTGCAAGCCTAGGAAGCACTACGAACTCTTTGACAAAAGTGTGAAATCGAGATGGACTGATGTGCAAAAACGGCCAAAAGGAAGCAGAAGGCCATTCCGGTATAACTAGGGTCCCCACCCCTTTGTGGTAGCGCAAATGTTTAACCGCGGGGATGATCAGATGAACTGGAGGACACAACCAATTGTTATCGGAACTCCAGTCTTGAGCAAGGGCGTCAACGGCGGCGCAACCCGGAGAAAAATATTTGGAATTAAATCTAAGAACTTGCGAGTTGAAAGAAGAAGAAAAGCGATCTACCGAATGAGGGCCCCACCGAACGTCAAGGGACTGGAAAACCACGGGGTTTAAGCTCCAGTCATCTCTGTCGATAAACCTGCTTAGTAAATCGGCACGAGCTTTCTCTTCACGAGGCAACCACTGCGAATCTAAGGAAATGTCAAAAGACAAACAGGTGCTAAATATGTCAATAGCAATCTGCTGTAAATGAGGCTTGGAGCTACCAACCATCAAAATCATGTTGTCAACGAAAACTTTAACTCTCTGATGCTTCAAACTGTTGGCGTATGACTTCAAAACATAGAAAACAGCTTTCAACTCGCGGTAAGTTGAACCCATATTGACATCAGTCGGGGAAAACATACCACGAACGGGCAGACCGTCCAGAGTGGCTAAATAGCCGCCGAATGCAAAATCACTAGCGTCAGTGTAAATGGTAGAATTGGCACAAAACACACCCCTAATAGAATACCCGTTGAAAGAATCGATATGTTGAAGCCAAAATTTAAGCTCTTGCAATAAGGCCTCGGAAAAGGTAAACGAGACATCCCACGAGGGCCTGGACTGAATTAAAAAATACATCTGCCTAGTGAAGAGACGAGCAATAGGGCCAACTGCAAGGGAAAGCGAAATGATAAAACCGGCAAGGCGAGCCAACTACCGATAAGTAGCGCAGCCTGCAAGGATCAAGGACTCCAGCGAACGTTTTAACTTGGCCACCTTGGCTTCAGGAATCTGAAACATGAACTGAATAGTGTTGATGAGGAACCCCAACCATTCCCCAGCCTGCACAGGATCCCAGTGTGATTTACTGTCATTGGGGACGAAGCCAGACGATGCTAAATCCGTACGTTGAATAAGACTAGCAGCACGAGCAGAAACATAGTCACGCTGCCCTGAAATCCCGTCATCTAAATACACAAAACAGTTGTGGGACAACAGCCGCCATCTCCTAACTAAAGGGCGCAAAAGCTTGGTAAAACAAAAACACGCAGTGCTCAAACCAAATGGGAGAACAGTAAACGTAAAATATCTAGTAACTCCTCCAAAATCCCATGCAAAGCCCAAAAATTGCTGATGAGGATGAAAAATATCCACATGGTGGTAACCCGACTTTAGGTCCCACGTGAAGAACCAAAACCCCTGATCAAAAACTTCACTCAAAGATGGTAAATCCTCATAACGAAATTTGGGCTTAACCAAATACTTGTTAACTTCACGCAAGTCTATGACCAGTCGGAGCTTCTTGCCTTCCGCAATTGTAAGAGGATTAACGCAGTGAGGAGGAGAGCTATGCTCGTTGATCAGACGCTTCTGCAATAATTCGAGAATAGAAGACTCAACAAATTGCGGGTTCCTCAACGCAGAACGATTGTTCGATAGAAAGCAACGAGTCGGAAATTCACGAAACGGTAGAGAATACCCTCGCCTAATGATATCCATAACAAAAGGAGGAGCCTCTAAATCTTTCTCCCAAAATTCAAAAGCACTAGATAAACGACCTTTAACACAAGGCTCTACCAAAGGAAACTCTGGTCCTTTCGAATAGCAGCCTAATAAAATACCAGAAGAATCATCATCGTCTGAATCAAGCTCAAGATCGTGAGAGTCGTCTAGTCACTTCAAACGCTCGTTAGGCTTGCTAACACAACTTGAGGCCAAATGACCATATTCCTAGCACTAAAAGAAAAGAGGAAAAAACAAAAGGAAACAATAAGAAATACGATTGAAAACAAAAAAATTAAAAAAGGATTAAAAAAAAAAAAAAATAGTCTGCCTGGTACAGAGTACAGGAGCGAGAGTGACAAACAGCATACATTAACAAATATATATAGCTACGTAGGACAATAGATACTGAACTAACACCAACTGACCAATAAGGGGTGGTGAATACCAACATGCCCAAGGAATAACGCGTAGAAAGTCATTATCTCCTATACTTCGTACCGGAGATAATTTGCATTGTAAAGGGCGAAAGTCTTGTACCGCCTGTCAGAAGGCGTTCTACGCTAATCACAAGGCTTCTCCAGAGTCTATACAGTGGTAAGAGGTGCAGGGTAGGAGGGGTGGTTTCTATATTCGTCATGCCAAGTGTGGTCATGGTGTCGAGAGGTGAAGAGGTTCATCGGGAATAAGCCTGTGGACCGTTATGCACCAAGTTACGAATACGGTATTCCAATAACGTGGCTCACTATTGGCACGGAGGGCGGAGGAGGGTCATCACCTGCAAGAGAGAGACTTAAGAGGTTAATATCTAGCTACTACGGAGTGTACCGAGCTATTATGGTGTGATAGTTATAATGAGGTAGACGCGTGGGCGTGTGAAGCACTCTTAGAAGTTGGTGAGGTTCCTAAAGAGAGGTCCATTATCTATCCTCACATGATCTTTTTTGACTTTGAGAGTTATGGTGACAAAGGGAAGAAACAATGACACCACTCACCTGCGAGGCAGCCCATTTACCTATATTGGTGAGTATAGGAGAAACGTTGGAAAAGGAGCCCACACATCTGCGAAAGGGATCTAAGTTGGTCTGTGGGTTTATTGAAGAGTTGGAAAGAAGGGGAAGGACTGTTCGTGAACTTGTCAGGGCTTTGTTTCTTCCGCAGGAACTGGGTCTATTTGCGAAAGCTCAGCACTTCAGGATGGAGGAGTGGTGTGACCACGTACCAACGCTACTTTGGAGGGTAGTCTCCTTTCATCCAACCTCACGGGTCGCTTGTATTACCTGCCCTGTATGTCTACCTCCTCAATACCTATTGCTTTGGTAGACTCTTGCCCTGTCAACTACGTGAGTTTGCGATTCATGCCACTTAAGACAGCGGGTAATCGCTTGACCTACTCTGTCGACCCGTCTTGTAGATTGAACTGATAGCCTGCTGCAACTCATTCATCGTACCGAAAACATTTGCGCCTTGGTCCGATAGAAGTTGTCGTTCTGGGCCGCGCCTTCCCACGAAGCGTCTGTAGGCGTTAAGAAACGAATCAGTCGACAAGCTGTTGGCTACCTCTAGGTGTATGGGTCTCGATGCTAGACACGTGAACAGAACGCCGTATCACTTAAGCTCTCGGCGACCATCTTTAATTTACCACAGACCGAAGTAATCGACGACACAGTAGCTGAGAGGCGGGGCAGGTTCTACGCGGTCCTCAGGCAAATCTGCCATCTTCTGTTCCTGTGGCGTACCTCTTAACTTTCAGTATGACACACACTTGGAGATGTGATTTGACACAGCCGAGCTACCTCCAATGATCCAGTAGCCTGCCTGTCTGACCTCGTTTTGACTTATTCCACGACCGTGGTGTTCTACCAACGGATGGTAGTCACAAAGGATGAACTCCGTCTCGTGTCCCTTCTTGGGAAGGATAATCGGATGCTTCAGCTTGTAAGAGAGACTGGAAAGCCTGATCCGTCCACCAACCCGAAGAATACCATTTTCGTCAAGAAAGGGATCAAGCTTGTGGAGACAGCTCGTCTTCTTCATTGCTTGTTTCCTTATCTTGATGGAATCTCGCTGGTTAGCCTGCTGCTGAACGTTCAAGGATTTTAGCCGTTGCACTTCGTCGTTAAAAGCTTCCTCTTGAACCTTCTTCAAGATATTAATCTCAGCCCGTTGCAACTCTTCGACTTCGGCAGGTACATAGCCAGGTTCCTTTTCTTCCCTTCTTGTCGGCGGTCCTTCTGAATCTTTCTTGCAATCGTACACATACAGCAACTGCTCTCTTGGCACGATGCCAACTAGAGAAGTGTTTCAGGCGTCCCGGTAGGGAAAATGACTCCTGAACCTGCGTTCCTCGTACGGTGACCTTCTTGACTTCCGGGTCATCCGAAATAATGTCGGGGACAGCGTTGGCAAGATTCCAATCTCCGGAGGGTTTCCACAGAAACTCTCGGCCGTTCCACCACAAGGGTTTGTCAATCAATTCTTGAGCACTAGTGCCGCGAGAGGCGATGTCTGCAGGATTCTCTTTTGTTTTCACTAAATGCTACTGGTCGGGTGATGTAGTATCACGTATCTCGTGTACACTGTTGGCTATAAAAACGTGGAAATGCCTGGCATCGTTGTTGATGTAGCCAAGGACAGTTTTGCTGTCGGTCTAGAAGATCTCTTTGACTTGTTCGTATTCCAGCTCCTTGCGCAGCATACGGCTTACTTTAGACGAGACAAGGGCGGCGGTGAGCTCGAGCCTGGGTGTGGTGATAGGTTTACGTGGCGTCACACGGGACTTTCACATCACGAGAGAGCAGTGAATGCGGCCTTTGACGTCCACCAGTCGAAGGTAAGAATACTGTCTATAACCACTTTGATCGGCGACGGAGAAGTGTAGTAGCATTACGTCATTGACCTCGTCAAATTCCTGAGGCTTGTGACATCTTGCGATGTTACAGTTCTCTAGGGTGACGAAGTCCAACCTCTCTTTCTCCCATCGAGACCTCATGTCATCTGGCACTTCATCATCCCAACCTACTCCGTTCCGGCACAACTCTTGAAGGATCTTCTTACCTACTTGAATAAATGGAGACACCAGACCAAGAGGATCAAAAACTGAACTAACAGTGGACAATATTCCTCTCCTTGACAACGGCTTGCCCCTCATCTCGAACTGTAGCGTATCAAATTCTATGCACCAATGGACTCCCAATGCACGCTCAAGATAGGGGTCGCTAGTGACAGGTCGAGGATCCTTCGCATCCCTTGCTCTATCTTCGGGGGAAACAGAGTGGATGACTTCCTGGCTATTTGATGTGAACTTACGTAGTCGAAAACCACCCTTACTGCATAATGACATGGTACTTCGGATGAGCGCTTTTGCCTGTTCAACCGACGGTACAGATCTGAGTCCATCATCGACGTACAAGTCCTTTCTCACGAACTCCGCTGCCTCGGTGCACAAACGTCTTCATACTGATCTGCCGTGGTCTTCAAGGCAAAGTTGGCGCAGCCTGGTGATGACGTGGCTCCGAAGAGGTGGACTGTCTTGCGGTACTCTACTGGATCCTTTCTGAAGTCGTCGCTTTCCCACCCCAAGAATCTCAGGATCTTGTGGTGTTCTACGTTTACCTTTACCTGGTGAAACATTGCTTGGATGTCACGCAAAAAGGCGATTCTTTCCTGTGGAGTTCTGCACAAAACTCCAATAAGATTATTTGTCAAATCTGGTCCCTGAAGAAGTTGTTCGTTCAGGGATTGGCCATGACATACGGTGCTACAGTCGAATACGACTCTAATCTTTCCTTGTTTCGTCTTATGGTACACTCCGTGATGTGGAATGTACCACACTTTCTTGCTCTTAGTAGATAGGTCATCAACCGAAACTCTTTCTGCGTAGCCACTGGATATGATGTCCTGCACGAAGCTGCAGTAATCCTTTCGAAAATGGCCATCGCTTGTCAGTCCTCGTCTCAGCTTCATGAGGCGACTCAGGGCCAGTTCCTTGCTGTTTGGTACCTCCATATTCTCGTCTTTCAGGGGAAGGGGGCATTTCATAGTGGCCGTTGTCCAGTTGATGGACACCTTCACACACTGCCCTTAAGAATCTTCGATCTTCAACGGACAGAGGTTTCTCTTCAGCTTGTCGCTCGTTGCAATCTATATCGAACATTCTGGAGACATCGCTCGAGCTGATCATTTCTTTCGCTCGCGTTTGGAATGCGAAGAGACACGTCCTTTTCCTTGAAGTCGACTTCAGGAGAAATGACACGATTACATGCATGTCGTCTCCGGCCTCATCATCCTCGTTAGCTAGCGGTCTTACAGCACCAATTATTCCCCATCCAAGGGCAGTTATCTTCGCGTAGAATTCGTCTTCCTTTCCTGGGATGACTTCTAACGGCTTGATTGCTCGCGAGCAGTTAAGACCGATGAGGAGGCCGACTTCTACGTCTTCGTTTAAGGGCATGATCTTCTGTGAAATCTTCTTGATGTGCGGCCAATTCAGGGCGGATTCAGGTCTTGGAATCTGACATTTTCTAGCTGGTATTGAGGATCTCGAGTAGCTTTTAGGCAGGAGGATTTCCATATCTTCATTGTAGCCAGGCACAAGCAGGCCTTGAATCCTTTGGCTTTTAATCACCTTCTCGGCTAGGACTGTTGACAACTTCAGCTCGACTTCTGGTCTGTCCACGTCTAATCTTCGGTAAGATTATCCTTGACGAAACAAGCGTCGGATTGCTCATCTTAGAGGGCGCAGGTTAGCAACTTGTTGCCGATATCCCTTCCATTGTGTATCCATACCGGAACTATCAAGGAGTGCATGCAGGATGGATTTACATTCTTCGTATAAGAGAGATTAACGCGATGGGAGGTAGCTTCTTGTGTATCTCTTGAACCACTGTCTTGCTCACCTTATTAGGAACAGGGTCGCTGTGAAGGGAATCGGGCGGAAGCTGTTACAGGTTTTGCATACTAGTCTTCTTCGGCAATTTCTTTTCATGTGTCCCCACTTCAGACAACCTAGACAAAGTGCATTCGCCCTTATGTAATCTTTCCTTTCAGACAAGGACTTCTTTAGGAATTGTCTACATACGTCCAGATCGTGTGCTGCCTTACAGATTGGATAAAGAGTAGCTTCTACCTTTTTTTTCCTTTCTGTTGTGAATCTCACTCATCCTTTCTTCATGAGGGTCAGTAGCAAAGGCGCTAACCTTGTCGAGTTTCCTCCAGAAGCCATGAGTTTTCTTCCCATTGACCGAGTCTTCTTTACTGAATTCCTCCCTTTGCTTTCCTGTTGTCACGGGATTGCAGGCAATCCTTGACTCTTTCTGAAGGAACCGGCAGAATACCAGGAATGAAGGATAGCCCTCTTCGCTATCAGTTACGTCAAGCCACGTTTCTTCGCCGCGACGACGATCTTCGTTCTTGTTGAGACAGCGGTCTACCTCACGACTCCAGCAATCAATAAGGTACAGTCGAACCTCGATTATCCGGACTCGGTGGGACTAGGGTAAATAGTCCGGATAATTGAGAGTCCGGATAATCGAAAATATGAATATTAATGAGACAATGTAAACAAAAGAAATAAAGATAATGGGCGTGTAATGCGCTGTTTTAAACGCAATTTTCCTGACTTTTAACATAATTTCTGAATTTTTTTACCTCCTAAAGGTTTTAACATCTAAGGTCATTAATATTCATGAAAAAAACGGGACCAGAGAAAAAGTCCGGATAATCGAAAAGTCCGGATAATCGATGTCCGAATAATCGGGGAAGTTTACGAACCATCGTTTGGTTCTCGTCTGGATCGTCTAAGATCTTAAGATATTTCAGTATATTGATTGATGTCGGACACTGACTGAGAAAGTCAGAGAATTTGCGCGGACTGTTACCATCATTCGGAGGGATCTTGGGCCATTCGTTTAGTTTCCTTCTGTAGGCGTCGGCGACGAGGAAGGGATTTCCAAATCGGTCAAAAAGTGTCTTCTTCGCGTGTTTGTACGCGTCTGCAGAGTTTAGGAGCAGTAGGCCACTGCTTCTTTTTGTTCGCCAGCCGTGAAACTTTCTCTGTCTGCCCCTCTATGATGGTTTCGAAAGATTTCAGCCACACCGAGTAGTAAATATGAACTCCTCACTCTCTGACTCAGTTTTAATTACGGCCTCCATTTCAGCCTTAACGAGTGCCAGCTCTTTGCTTAGTTTAAATGTTCTTCTTAAAGTTCGTCTTCGTCTTCAGGGCGGTTGTTTTTCGCGCCTCGGCGTCGGCAAATTCTAGCTCTCTTTTCTGTCTCGCGACATTTGCGAGTATGTATGTATGTACGTACACGTAAAGATTAAATAAAAAATGGATTGATAAAAGAACTGGAATTATCATATCTGGTAAAATTTTTTTAGCTCTCAATTTACGATTCAAGCAAATGTTTGAGCAAAAAAAAAGTAAAAATAGGTTAAAGATCTCGAACGCTGTAGTGCTGTACCATGTAATTATATTGTTGCTTATTTTGATGGGGAGTGAAGGTGAAGGGGTGGTCCAGAAGGGGATCCAGAAAGGGGTCCAGTTTGGGTGTCCACGTTTTGTACCGTCCCTTCTTTCGCGATCTTGGTTTGTTTACAAATCGGATTAATGATTACCAATCAGCCTCCTTGGTTCCCACGGTAAAAAAACAATTTTGACACTTGATGCAGTTCAGCGTAATCCCAAGTTATCGAAAGCAAAGAAGCGATATCTGGGAACAACAGCAAGTACGGAATACTAACCAAAAATCATGGACCAAAAATCGCACCAAAAATTGTGCAATACCCCGAAAATATGCCATATGCAACAATCTCTTTTAAAGGCCTCAAGGCAAGCTCAATCCTTTATGTTAAGCTCATGTCAAGAAAGAAGTATACCTGACTGATATTAAAGGTGATGAAGATATTATTAAATACGGAAATATTAAGTACGTAATATTAACCAGGTAGTTGCGAATTATGCAATTCGCAACCAGACAAGCGGCAAAACGTGGATCAACTTCCACAAAGCCGTTTAATTAGATTGTTTATCACAATAAAAGGGGAGGTGCACTAATGAACTCGGAAATACTGTATCCAGAGTGAATTTTCATTGAAACACTTAGGGTTCTTTTCTTTGAAAAAATCTGACATTTGATTATTAGCAAGATCCATAAGATTTTTATCTAACGTAAGAAACGTGAAATCTGAAAGCGGATTATTCCACTACACTAACCGCCATGCAATGCGTTTGTTCAAGCGGACTTTCAAAGTGGCGGCAAGCCGTTTATATTTTTTGAAGAGATATTGACGGCCGAAGTAGATTTGAATGATGTATTAAACAGTTCAAATGATGGAGCAGTCCTTCTACTTCTAGCGGGGAGGTCCAGAGGAATAACTCACATTAGAACGGCGAATGTTTACGAAATAACTGTACCAATCTACATGGTAGACGATTTTAGGAGTCACTTTTGAATGAAAAAAGAAACGGTAGAGGTCATAGTCAATTTTCCTAGCAGAACACGATGACCTACGAATGGTTAATTTTCATGGAGGACGCCAACCCGTGGAATTGTGAAAACAAGTGTTACTGACTTTTTGGGTAATGGGAAATCCGGAGTGTTTACATTCAGTAGCTGACAGGTTTGATGTCTGTATAGCGACATCATACAGAATCAGAGTTTACAGCAGAGTTTGTACAGCCATTGTAACTCGTCTGAAAGATACGTTCATCAAATTTTCCTTTGGCCGCAGGGTGCTAAATATAGTGAATGGATTTCAAATGAATCAGAGATTTCCAGATGTCTTGGTGGGGGGCAGTGGATCATACATATTTACCGTTAAAGTTCAATCGACTCAAGCTTTCAGTGGGAGACCGTTGGTAAAATGTACTGCTTTTGGATTTTTTCGCCCAAAGAAACGACAAGATCGGCTATGAAGTCATGCAGAACGGTCATGTTTTCCTGAGCTCTGCGCTTATTCCGTATTTATGCTTGTGTCTTCCTATCTGCGAGTACGTAAACAGCACCACAAGACCTAAGATCAATTCTACCGATTCTGGAGATGTCCTTAACCTGACAAACATTGTGTCAGGCCAAGAAGTTTTTGAAAATGGAGTTTCGACCTCATTTACATCGGGAACCAAGATCGCCACGTGCACGATCAAAAGAAAGTTTCTTCGACGAAGACTGCTCTACTCTCCTAATGGGACCGAAAGTTTTAACCCAGTGATGTTACAGATCATCCTTAGTGGCGATGTTCACCCACAGCCTGGCCCAAACTCAAAAAAAAGCAAAACTATCAGCCTAGACAAGATACCAAGGAAAACGGTATCCGGTCGATTAGCCCCCAAGTCGATTAGCCCCCAGTCGATTAGCCCCCACTAAGTCGATTAGCCCCCAAGTAAAAGTCGATTAGCCCCCAAGTAAAAGTCGACCAGTCCCAAACGAAAATCTGTTTTCAACTTACTAGATTACTCTTCTTCGGGTTTCTCGTAGTTTTACTAATGCTTGAAATTGAAGTCCATAACTTTAAGATCGTTTGTTCGTTCGTTCGTCCGTTGTAATAAGGGTGACCTTATTTCCTTTCTTGTTTAATCTTTACTTTGCGTTTAAAAACTTCATGACTTTTGCTTGGTTTAAGATTTTTAGAACGAGATTTTAGTTCTGAATGTTTATGAAGTAAACAGCATTTACAAGATACAGCTCTAATCGATCAGATCAACTGATTTTTCTAGATCGCAACAGGCTACAATTTCATCAACATCAAAAAAATTTGGCTCGTGGACCATCGCAGGTTTGTTAGAATGCCGATGTCAGCGTCACGAGTAGATAATTTAGATCGCAAGTTCTAATCCAAGCATTAGTAAAACAACGAGAAACACGAAGAAGAGTAATCTAGTAATCTGAAAACAGATTTTCGTTTGGGGCTGGTCGACTTTTACTTGGGGGCTAATCGACTTAGTGGGGGCTAATCGACTGGGGGCTAATCGACTTGGGGGCTATTCGACCTACAACCAGGAAAACTATTCAACTGCGTCCGCGTCCGTGGTCGACCAACATGCAAATTCGTGCATCAAGATTGCTCATTTGAATATCCGTTCGTTAAAGTCGCGCGAACACTTTCTTCTTTTGCAACATACTATTGAAGAACATGACTTTGATATATTTACTATATCAGAGACTTGGCTTGACTCGACGGTTGATAATCAAGTAATGCACATCCCGGGATTTGCATTCTTCCGCCAAGATCGGGGAGAACATAAATCCGGTGGCGGCCTTGCAGTATACATTAGAGATACATTCAAAGCGACACTTATAAAGGATGTCTCTGGAATTAGCGACGAAAATTTTCAACAGCTCTGGATAAAAGTCCAAGTTCGGCACTGTAAATCAATTCTTATTTGCACTGTTTATAGACCACCTAGTGCTACGTTAACTTTCAGCGATGGTATGTCAATCAGTTTACTGGATATGTTACTGCTTGCAGGGGCGGATCCAGGATTTTACATGAGTGATTTGCGGCATGAGTGATTTTCAACTAGGGGGGTTTGGGGGCATGCTCCCCCAAGAAAATTTGAAATTTAGTGCTCCCAGAATGCAATTTTCCTGCATTCTGAGAACGCTTTAAGCCATTCAGACACATTAACAGTACCTCCTCAGAAAGGCATAATTCTGTACAAAAAAGTCAATTCTGTGTATTTACACAGACAAACCAGAATAACATTAATTTTTTTTTTGTCCAGAAATTTGCCTTTCTGTGTCTAAGGAGTCTAGCATGTGTATTCTGTGTACTTACACAGACAAACCAGAATTTGAAATTTAGTGCTCTCAGAATGCAATTTTCCTGCATTCTGAGAGCACTTTAAGCCATTCAGACACATTAACAGTTCCTCCTCAGAAAGGCATAATTCTGTACAAAAAAATCAATTCTGTGTATTTACACAGACAAACCAGAATAACATTAATTTTTTTTGTCCAGAAATTTGCCTTTCTGTGTATAAGGAGTCTAGCATGTGAATTAAGATTGAGGGCTACTTTTGAAAATGTAGTAGATCTGCTGCCTGGATTGCTGTCTTGGATGCTTGTGGGGGTGCCAATAACTTTCCAATGGGAATCAGGTCAGTTAGCTCAAAGTGGGAATGTTTCTTTAAGAAACATTGTTGTGGAAAGTATCAGGAAAACTGAAAAGTTGGAATCATACTTGCCTTTTTCAGCCTTTCAGATCAGTGTATAAATTGATGTGGTCCAATGAGCTCAGACTGAGAGAATATGTGAAAACCATTTAAGCTTATCAAGTGTCAGTGGAAAAATAACTCTAAAAACTATTGAAGAATGACTTTTTTGTCCAGATATAAGTATTAATACAATTGTACCACAGACACCAGTTATGTATCTGTATTGTTCTCCATCAGTTTAAGGATTACATCAATCCAGATGGAACATAACTCACAAATACTCTAGAAACACTAGTGACTGCCTGGTACAAAATTATTCATTTAAAATATTTTCCATTCTCATTTTTCTGGGATGTAAATTAGCAAATAAATCTATAATTTGTTCAAGATCTAATTCCATTTCCCTATGGGCATGCATCAGTGCTAATCCATTCAGTCTATCCTGGACCATTGTACTTCTCAAATAAGTCTTCAGATTTCGGAGGGTTGAAATGGACCTTTCGCAAGATGCCGATGAAATAGGAATAGTGATCAGGATTTGAAGTATAGTATATCCTCACAAAGGTAGAATCCTACAAACTCTTCTCTGACTGTTTTGGTCGAATCGAGAAATCTGATCACCACTAAAAGGTTTTTTTTTATTTGATATGTCAGCTGCTTCGTCAGACATAATAGAAAAATATTTGCTGTCCCTGCTTTTCCTGTGACAAATTATTCACTATGATAGCACCCACAGTTGTAATCATCTCATTTTGAATGGTTTTAGAAATATAAGTCGCATTTCTGGGAGCGGTTTCCAGGTGATGTTTTAGTGTTTGGTCGCCGCTGTCAATTCGAAATTCTAACAGTGCATGGAAATTACCGGAAAGACTGCCATTTCCTCGATCATCATCTCGTGCACCTGTGAAGGCTATGTTGTTTTTTCCGCAGAAAATTATTGTTTTAAAAAGGGATTTCAGAATTTCGCGATTTCTATTGATTTGCTGTTGAAGTAAATTGTTGATCTGCTGATCAATTGGAACCGCTTCTCTTCTCATGTTTCTCAGAAAATTCTCCATTGCGATCACTGCAAAATTATGCATCTCACATTTCCCGCTGGCGTGTTTGGTAAAACGTGAAATGGCGGACGTCCAAAGTGTGAGTGGAGACTTGAACAATTTGTCTAGTTTATTCGTATTTCGCCCCCCCTGGACTCCAAAACAAACAAACGGTAAACAAAATGCACCATCGACATATTTAGAGTATGCTAGCCAGGGAAATCTTTTCAGCCAGCTCCACACAAAATGACGGCTAGAATTCGAACATTCCACTGACGCTAAGAAATCAAATAGCTCACCTGGTTTCCACACATTCTCTATGAACTTGAACTTGTCCTGGTCCGAATATGAGTTGACTTCCTTGAAAACCAAGCCAACATCATAATGTGAACAGTCCTCCTTCCGACAAACTGGATCGCCTCGAACCATCATTTATAATTAAAATTTCCCTTGTCTTCCTCCGTAGCAAGTTACTTTAACAATGAACTCTGATCGGAGCAAGAACAAACGAGGGACTTTCGGGGAGAGGCTTCCCTTTATATACGATTGTCAGTAGTTTGCACGGTAGTTTGCGTCCTGGATAGCCAATCACAACCGAGTTTGAGTAGTTCGCAAGACAATGCGAGTGATTCTGGCCAATAGAGGAGGGTTTTGAGTGATTTGTGGAAAGATCGATAAACTAACCACTCCCACCCACTGCGTACAAATTTTGTCCGGTCGTGCCTACGATTTTTTTCGTGTTGTTCTCCGAAGTCTCGACAAAGGACGAAAGCGCGCGAACGGAGATTCGTCAAATTCGTTCGGAATGGACTGGGTTTGCTGTGTAATCGACGGTAAAACGAGATTCGACGATTTTTTTCTTTGTTTTATTTCATAATAAACACTGCAACAAGAAGGATAATTGATTTCTTGAGCTTCAAGAAACAACCTGAGAAATAACAAACCCAGGTTTGGAAACATTTGAGTGATTTCTGGAAATCACTTGAACTACTCTGGATCCGCCCCTGGCTTGGCAATGAAATCATCATTCTGGGTGACCTAAATTGCAACATTCTCGATGACACAGTGGGTAGTCGAGCCTTGAGGGAACTTTGTGCTACTTTCAACCTGACACAATTGGTGAAGGAACCGACTAGAATCACAGAAACGAAACGCTCACTGATTGATGTCATTATTTGTACGGACCCCACCCTAGCGGAGTCTTGCTCAGTCGTAGCGTCCTCAATAAGTGATCACAACTTAGTTGAAGTTACATTGAGGATAAGGCGCCCTAAAGTTAAAGCCAAATATGTTACTGTAAGAAGCTATTCTAGGTACATATCCGATAGCTTTTGCGAAGACCTTTCTCTTGTCCCGTGGCACATGGTACACTTCTTTGATGACATCGATTCCCAAGTGGAAACATTTAATTCCCTCTTCTTAGACGTGTTGGATCAGCATGCGCCTATCAAACGTATAAAGATCAAATCCCGCTCTAATCCGTTCGTAACACCTGAAATAAAGCAGCTCATGAAAACCAGGGACTGCTGGCATAAGAAAGCCATTCAAACCAATGACAGACTATGCTGGAACGGATATCGCTTCTTTCGACAAGAAGTGAAACGAGAACTGAAGCTTGCTGAAAAACTCCATGTAAGGAACGAAATAGCTAACAGCAGAGGAAATACAAATGCCATTTGGAAGATCTTAAATCGATGCATGTCTCGAGGTATTGCTAAACGTCCAAGTACTTTGGAGGACCATAAGACGTTGGCAAATAAATTCAACAAGTATTTCACATCAGTAGGCGAACCTACTGCCTATAAAGCGAACTTGCTAACAAAGGAACAAGGTTTCGATAAAGAATGTGGTCCTAGGGAGGAAAGTATGGAAACCGGCCTACATGCTGAACAAAAAGGATTTGAGTTTCAAAATGTAAAAGAAACTGATGTCAAGTCTGCTATTAAGAGTTTAGCTTCTAACAAAGCGTCAGGATATGATAAAATCTCTGCTCGAGTCCTGAAAGACAGTTGTGACTGCATCGCGCCTGTGATCTCTAGACTGGTAAATGGTTCGTTTCAAATGGCTGCCTTTCCCAAAGCATGGAAAATTGCTGAGGTGATACCGGTACCTAAATAAGGCAATTCAGAAGAACCGGCTAACAATAGACCGATATCATTGTTACCCATTCTATCGAAAGTAAGTGAGAGACTGGCACACAAGCAGTTTGTGGAATTTCTAACAACGAATGATAAACTGTCGCTCTACCGAAGTGGTAATAGGAAAATGCATTCGACAGAAACTGCCCTCATTAATGTTTCAGACAATCTTTTGAAAGCAATTGACGAAAAATCAGCCTCGTTACTTGTACTGCTTGATATGTCAAAAGCTTTTGACAGTCTTAATCATAATCTATTGTTAGAAAAACTACGAAAACTTGGCCTTAAAGCTTCGGCAGTTTCCTGGTTTAGCAGCTATCTATCTAGTAGATATCAAAGGGTACGATACGAAGATTCAGTTTCAGAAATGTTACGTTTAACAAATGGAGTACCTCAGGGATCAATCTTGGGTCCAGTTCTTTTTACAATTTATATTAATGATTTAATTAGTGCTATTACCTACAGTCAAACTGCCGCGTATGTTGACGATAGTCAATTGTATTTTAAATTTTCTGTATCAGCTTCATCAAGTGCTATGGCAGCTGTAAACCAAGATCTTAGGAATATCAGCAAATGGTGCGCAACAAATGCTCTACTCATAAACCCTGACAAGACAAAACTAGTGGTTGTTGGCTCAGCACAACTTATTAAGAAGCTACCTCCTATTTCATTGTCTTTGTTAGGCAAAACTATTTCACCAGTTCCGTTTGCTAAGGATCTAGGGGTATATTTTGACCAATGTCTCACTTATGATGTACATATCTCTAAGACAGCTTCTAGTTGCATGAACCAGTTGGTACATATCAGAAGAATTAAACATCTCTTAGACAAGAAAACACTATTATTGCTTATAAATAGTTTCGTTTTCAGTAAATTGTTTTATTGTTCCTCAGTGTGGGGGAACACATCTAAACGTAATCTACACAAACTACAGTTGGTGCAGAACTTTGCAGCCAGAGTTGTATTAGGGTTAAGGAAGTTTGACCATATATCTCAGGGTCGGAGATCTCTTAGATGGTTAGATGTTACAGAGAAAGTTTTATTTAATGATTTAGTTTTAGCATTCAAATGTGTAAATGGTCTAGCTCCAGATTATTTAGTTAAATATTTTGTTAAACGTTCAGCAGTTCACAATAGGAACACAAGGGGATGTAATAATTTTGTGGTTCCCCGATGTAGACTGTCAACAGGACAAAGGGCGTTTTCCTATCGGGGTCCAAGGGAATGGAATGGGCTAGCTGAGAACATTAAGAATATCAAAGAAATTAATAATTTTAAGAAGACTCTTTTTAAGAATATGTTTTATAACAATTAATTGAATTTTAAATTTAAATTATTATTGTAAATAAGTTTTTAGTATTTTTTAATAGTTAGTTTATTGTGACTGAAAAGCCCTGTTAAAGGGAGTTCCAATTAAGTATGTATGTATGTATGTAAGATCATGAATCCACAAAATCTGGATTCCGATTTAATACTTCGAGCCCCGCCTTTGCCAGATTCGAAGGATTCATAATCCATTTTCGGGTTTTAGTAAAGAAACCAAAAATCTGTTTTCAGATTTGAAATCTGGAGTTGGATTTTTTCCAAAGAAAAGCACCCTTAATACGAGAAATACGACTCCCGCAAAACCTCGGAAAGGTAGTTTTTGAAGAACCCGTGACGGTTTCTCTATCAGCGCTAAAACCCCAATTATTGTATTTGTCTTATCATTATATTATCATTGTCATTATTTGTACTTTTGTTATTATCATTGTTATTATTATTATTATTATTACTGGTATTGATATTATTATTATTATTATTATTGTTAACATACGATACTTTTATGAGGGTGGGTGTGTATGTCATAATCTGGGAAAAGGTGTTGTACCTCTGCCATTACATGCAATACAGTTTTCTGAATGGGTTTGTATCAGAGGTGGTAATAATTACACCGCTCTAAACAATACCATTTCTTCTTTTAGGCTAAGAATCTAGTGCAGTCATTTGTCCATACAGTTAGTGTGGAAAATTAAGATTGAAAGCATAGGGCATTTAGAAACCTAAAAGACTTTTTGTTACATACAACACACTTGCAATGAATATATAAGAAAGAGGTCAACTGTATATTGTGGTTATTAAATGTTGGTATTTGATATCATAAAATGAAGTAATCAGCAGTGAGAAAAACGGTTAATTTAATTTGTCATGTTCAGTTTTCTAAAGTAGTCGGAAAAGGACAGGGGGCTAATAGAGTAATTCTCAGGGGGTTTGGAACTTAAAGGTAAAAACCCATTTTGAAATGTAATTTGTCTGTCCCAACCAAACATTTTAATTACATAATACTACTCAGAATTCAGTAATAACACCTGCTTTATTGTCAAATAATTGCATTGTTCACTGATAATTTTTCCCCCAAAAAAATTTATCAACCGAGGGGTCAATCCAGACGTTTCAAAGGATTCTTTAGAATTATTGTGGCATAAACCATGTTATTTCATTTAGGGCATAAACCATGTTATGTTCTCAAGGATTATGTTTTACTTGGTGATTGATTACATTAAATAATATCCATCCTGAGGCAATATGGCTTTCTATTGTTAGGCGATTGCAGTCATAAAAAGGAAGCTCAGTGCAGTAAATACTTTGAAGTATATACGGCAGTTATCTAAGAGTCTGCTTCAAGGAGACCACTTCTGGGAAAAAAGTAAGTTTTTAAGCATCCGTTCTAAACATAGTTAGTATAAATACTCAGGTAATTATCCAAAATCGCACGCTTTGATTGGTTCGTTATCTCGGATTATCAGCCGATAATCGCCTCGACGACCAAAATGGCTGCCAGTCGTTCGTGCGCTTTTGATAAAATAATTTTTTTTTTTCCTGTTGTACAATGCTTTTTGTTTTCTTTTTTTGAAATAATCACCTGTGTATTCATACTAAAACAATTATTCGCCTCAGGCTCATGATTAATTAATGCACAATTATTGATGCGTGATTCTAGGGTATCAGTATATCGTGCAATATATATGTTGCTAGTTCTCTAAAATGCATACCAGAAGTTAACTAGAATCACCTTTGCTTCAGTGGGACGAGGTTTATCACAGTACAGTCAACTCTCTCTTAAGCGACCACCCTTGGCTTAAGAAAGCGATCGCTTAGCAGAAGAGTCAAGAAAATAAGTCAATATTTGAAATGAACAAATATCCTTTGATGCCAACAATAATTCTTATTCTAATTCTGGAAGTTCCGTGCAATTACGTTTTCTGTGGGCATAAAGACACTTCTATTTTATGGCTTAGGGAAAAGATTGGAAGCACTGGTGTTTTTCACGTGTCATGGGAATTCCTATCATACATTACAGTTGTCGAACGTTTTAATGCTATGCGACCATGATCTACTTCTATTCTTTCATTTCAGTTTAATAATTGTTATCGATATCTTGAAAAGTGAACTTTGCGACATCTAAGTAAAACAAGGATATCGGGACAGTCTTGTTGGTGGTCCCTTACCGGAAAAACGAAACGAAAGGATTTGTAAAATTTCAGGCTTCGAAAGTGGTTGCGATGGCTTCAAACATTTGTCAATTTTGCGATTCTTCCGAGTATGCAATTCCTCTAATTTGGCGCTTGTTTTGATTTTGCGAAATTTTATTCTTTGATTCTCCCGGCAGAAGATGGATGATGTTGGCCTTGGTTCTCTTCGTGAAATCTCTCATCTGCACAACAGTATCAGATCCAAACTGGTCGTTAATTGCTGTTACGATGCCTCATTTCCCTTTCTGATTCGAAGGAAGAATTTAATGCTTTGTTCAATGATACGTCCGAGTGGCAATGCTGTCTGACATTTGGAACGTTTAATATTGAATTCTTGTCCTGACTCATGATACAGTAGATGAACTTTTACTAAATCAACAGGTAAAACGTGACGTTATTTATGGATGCACATAGGACATTGTGCTTTTTTCTAATGCGCTCCACTACTCAATCTAAATGATAACAGCCTTATAATAATTTCCCCGAGTAGAAATACATGAGTCTAACCAATGCCACCTCATAGATAGCCACATCCCATTTTGTCCTCGGCATCCCAATGATTTTAGAGACCATTCGAAACCTACCTCCCAAGATTCAGGAAATGATATACAAAGACCCTGTTGCGAGGACAATTAAGAACAATCGGAGCTGTTAGCTAGTGACGAGGTCCATTATGAACTTAGTCATGATGTGACCTTTTGCGAAAAGCACCAACAAATCGTAAATGTCTGTGTTTGACGTAGATTTTATGAGTTGTGTCGAATCAGGTGGGCTATGTTTTGTATGAAGATGGGGTCGACAGTATCTACCTAGCAATCGACGAAAACTGTATTCGTTTTTGGGAGTTAGAAGAGGACTAATTGGGTCACTTGGCCTTCGAATCAATGATAATATTCCTAATTCCGTGAAGCAGAAACCTTCTCATAGATTGCAGATATTTTGACCTCGTTGGGCTATGTTTGTTGTGGCGTGACGTTATTGTATTACATACTCTCACGGGTGAGGCCCACCATCTCTGCTATGCTGGTGTATCCATGTCAGTGAGAATATACCTGATGACCATGAAAGTAACGAACGTCGCATATTATAGTTGAAATTTTCCTTGTATTGACGACAAAAATAAGCGATTGCGTGACAACATTCCTGAGTGCTTAACATTTTCCAAGCCAGCAGGAATGTTGTCATGTGATCGTTTATTTTTGTTTATTTCATCAACGCGAAATCGAAATACTTTCTACCGTCAGGCGAGGTCCTGGCCCCATTGTTGAGAACATACTCAGGGAGGCCTTTTTTGTGTAATCATCTGCCATACTTTTTGGGGGCCTATACACCAAGGAGAGAGTAGGTAATGGGGGGAACTAGCACACACGATTAATTTTCTGTCAAATCTGAGTAAAAATATTAATCAAGGATTAATCAGGAAAATTAAACGGGAAATTAAACAGAGATTTTGCCAAGCTGATACCAACCCACCACCAAACCGATGCCAAGCCGATGCCTAGGGTTCTGTCAAATCTGAGTAAAAATATTAATCAAGGATTAATCAGGAAAATTAAACGGGAAATTAAACAGAGATTTTTTTCCGTTTACAAAAGTATATGAAAATCTGCAAAATTAAAATGATTTTAATATTAGTTTAAAGAATAAATTATGAGAGTATAAATGGAACAGCAACTAAAGAGTAAAAATCTTGTAGAACTGTTAAAACAAGCCATAAACAAAAAAGGTAAAAGTTTAGAAAGACTAATAGTAAAACAGCTAAAGAAAATTATTAAAGAAAAAGGTAAAAAATTGGGTGAAAACGAAATTATCAAAGAATTGCGTAAAATTCCAGAAATTGCAGAAGCTCTTGATAATATGTCAGAAACACAAGAGAACGCAAAACCTAAAACGAAAAATATTAAAAAAAGAAAACTTGCACCTACTTTTATAAAACCACAAAAGCCATCAAACAAAACTTTTAATTGGGGAAATTATTCATTTAAGGTTATGGATAAAGATAAGTTTTCTAAAAAGCTTGCAGAATTAACCAACGAAAATGTATTAAAACTTACTAATAACAAACAACCACAACCCAGACCTAGAGAAGAGGTAGATATATCTGATATTTTGAAAGATGAATTTAAAATAGAAGAAAAACAAACAGCATTAAGAGGTTATTTGAAAAATTATAGGATAGATGGAAAGAAAGGGTATGAACCCAAGGAGTTTTTAAATAATATCAAACCAAAAGTTCATAATCTAATTAACAAACAAAAGAAACCGATCAAGGTAAAATTTATATTAACATGTAATTTAATAAAAGAATCTACAGATACAAATCGTATTGAAGAAGAGACAAGAAAATTCTTTCATTCACGTACAGAAATAATTACTGATTCAGATGATATATCCAATTTTTATGATAATATGGCTAATCGAATACAAAAAGAATATGAAAAATTTTTAAGTAATGGATATAAATGGAAATTTAACAATATAATATGTTTTGATATTGGAATAACACCATACAAACCGCTTAAGGGAAGTTCATATATTATAACACCCCCACATTTAGAGTCAAAAAAGGCAATTATTAACCACAAGAATTTTAATGATAATGAATGTTTTAAGTGGGCAGTAACTGAAGCTGTATTTCCAAGAGATAAAAACCCTCAAAGAGTAAATAATAAATTAAGAGAAAACTCAAAGAACTTTAACTGGAGTGGAATGGAGTTCCCAGCTTCATTAAAAGATATTGATAAGTTTGAAAGGCAAAATCCCTACTATATTAATGTATTAGGATATGAAAATGGTTATGTATTTCCTTTAAGAATAAGTGATAATCAATTAGGAGATAATGTAATCAATTTAATTATGATAACAGATGATAAAAATAATCACTACTGTTGGGTAAAGAGTTTAAGTAGACTTTTATCAGCCCAAGTTAGTAAACATAAATGTAAGAGGCATTTTTGTATCAGATGTTTTAACTCATTTCGTGAAATAGATTCATTAGAAAAACATACCGAATACTGCAACAAAAACAAAGCAGTTAGGATTGATATGCCAAAAGATAAAAATGGAAATCCTACATTTATTAAATTTGTTAATTATAAAAGAAAAATGCGAGTGCCATTTTTAGTGTATGCCGACTTTGAGTGTTACCCAGAGAAAATTGATATAGATATAAGTTGTTTAGATAATAGTAAAAGCTTTACTCAAAAGTATCAGAAACATAAACCATCTGGATTCTGTTATTATATAATGTGTTTTGATGAGAATATATTACCACCAAACTTTGAAAAACTTGTAAGATATACTGCAAAATCTCCAGATGATGATGTAGCACAGATATTTGTAGAATATTTAGAGAGAGATATTAGAAGAATTTATAATGAAATAATAAAACCAAGAAACAAAAAGTTCTATTACTATAAAAGGGGAAATATGACAGAAATAGATAAAAAAGAATATGAAAATGCTAAGAAATGCCATATATGTGAGTGTGAATTAGGAGAAGATAAGGTATTAGATCACTGCCACCTTACAGGAAAGTATAGAGGAGCAGCTCATGAAGATTGTAACTTGAATTTCAAGATTCCAAAGTTCATACCTATAGTATTTCATAATCTATCTGGATATGATTCACATTTATTTATTAAGAATCTTGGGAAAACAGATGGTGAAATAACCCCCATAGCACAAAATGAGGAAAGGTATATTTCTTTCTCAAAAAAGATTGTAGTTGATGAATATATAGATAAAAGTGGTGAGAAAAAAATAGTTAAGAGAGAAATGAGATTCATCGATTCAATCAAATTTATGTCAACCAGTCTTGATGGTCTAGTTGATAATCTCACCAAATGTGGAAAGTGTGAGGCGTGTAAGCCAGGAGATTGTATAAAGAGATACATTGAAGATGGAAAGATCATTAAGTATGAAGGTATTGGTAAATGTGGACGATGTAAGAATTGTAATTTAGTTGAAAGTAAATGTCTTTCTCCATCAGATAAATACCTAAATGAAGTAAAAAAGTATTTTGAAGGTGAAGAATTAAATCTAACGTTAAGAAAGGGTGTATATCCATATGATTATATTGACAGCTTTGATAAACTAAATGAAACTCATCTTCCACCAAAGGATGCATTTTTCTCAAAACTAAATGATGAAGATATAAATGAAGAAAATTACCAACACGCTAAAAATGTGTGGAAAACTTTTAATATGAAAACTTTTAGGGAGTATCATGATCTATATCTCAAGCTTGATGTATTATTGTTAGCGGACGTATTTGAAAATTTTAGAGATGTTTGTATTAAAAATTATGGATTGGATCCTGCTTGGTACTACACCTCTCCCGGCTTATCTTGGGACGCTATGTTAAAGTTAACTAAAGTAAAATTGGAGTTACTAACTGACATTAACATGTTACTTATGTTTGAACAAGGTGTAAGAGGGGGTGTATCTCAGATTTCAACTAGATATGCTGAAGCAAACAATACATATATGAAGAAATATGATCCAAACAAACCTAAAAAATATATCATTTATCTCGATAGAAACAATCTATATGGTGAAGCAATGAGTAAACCACTACCCACTCACGGTTTTGAATGGTTGCCTGATGAAGATTTTAAAAATTGGAGAAATATACCATGCATACTCGAGGTTGATTTAGAATATCCTGAACATCTTCACGATTTACATAATGATTATCCTCTAGCCCCAGAAAGACTTGTTGTTAATAAGGTAGAAAAATTAATCCCAAACTTAAAAAATAAAACAAAGTATATAGTTCATCGAGAAACCCTAAAACTTTATGAAAGTCTGGGAATAAAAGTTACAAAAATTCATAGAGGTATTAAATTCAATGAGTCTGCGTGGTTAAAACCCTACATTGATTTGAATACTAAACTAAGATCACAAGCAAAGAATGATTTTGAAAAAGATTTCTTTAAGTTAATGAACAATTCTGTATTTGGTAAAACCATGGAAAATATTAGAAAAAGGGTAGACATTCGTCTAGTTACAAATAAAAAAGATGCAGAAAAATTAACAATAAAACCCAACTTTAACCATTTTACTATATTTAGTGAAGATCTGGCAGCTATCCATATGAATAAAACAAAATTAACATTTAATAAACCTGTTTATTTAGGTATGTGTATTCTAGATTTAAGTAAAGCAATAATGTATGAATTTCATTATAATTATATCAAAAATAAATATGGAGAAAAGGCAAAGCTGTTGTTTACAGATACAGACAGTCTTGTATATGTTATAGAAACAGAAGATTTTTACAAGGATATAAGTCCAGATGTTAGAAAAATGTTTGACACAAGTAATTATCCTAAAATCCACCCATCAGGTATAGAGACGGGTAAGAATAAGAAATTAATAGGAATGTTTAAAGATGAAGCTGGTGGAATGATAATTATAGAGTTTGTGGGATTGAGAGCAAAGTTATACGCTTATATTACTGAAAATGATGATGAAGTAAAGAAAGGTAAGGGAATGAAGAAAGAAGTTATAAAAAAGAAAATAAAATTTAATCATTATAAGGAATGTCTATTAACGGGGGAAAAACAATATAGAAAGATGAATGTAATTAGAAGTCATTTACATGATGTTTATACAGAAACAATTAATAAAGTTGCACTATCTGCTGATGATGATAAGAGAATAATTTGTAAAGATAAAATAAGTACTTTAGCCTACGGACATTATAGTCTCAAAACAGAATTGGGCGGAAGTTCAGTATCATAAGGAATAACCTGTAATTCTTCCCTTACAAACCCCCGTCTCGGTCCATCTACTAAATAATACAAAACTGGTTGATTGGGCGAAATAACACTTCTAGAAATATCATAAACTTTGATACTCCAAATAGGATCTGTAGCTCGCCTTTTTTCGCCACCCTCAATCTCCCCCGGAGATAATAAATATCTGACTCTAACAAAAGGAGATAATCTTTCCTCATCAAGGCCAACAACTCGATGATATCTTTTGGTTTCAATATCAACCTCTTTCATTTTTATAGCTTTATCAGGTTCTTTACCGGTTATTCTCGTTGGTGTATTGTTCAAAGTTTTCAAAATATCAGGTAATCGTTTCACCCATACTCTAGACCGGTCATCACTTACCATTTCTTGTGCATATTGATGACTAAATAATTTTTCACTTAATGTTCTATTTGCTCTTTCCACAAACGCTTGGGCTCTATGGTTTCCGGCCTCACTTCTCTGTATTTTCACATTATGGTAATTCATAAGTTTTGTCACATCGCCCATAAATTCTCTTCCAGGATCGACCATTAATTTTTTAGGGTATTTCAATCTTCTGGAATATATTTTTTCAAAAGCTTTGGATATCTCATGACTTTCTTTTGTGGTTAATGGCTCCGCATCTTTGTATCTACTGGCAACATCAACCACAACTAATGCATATTTATATGTTTTTCTTCCAACTCTATCATGCGGTAAAAATAATAAATCTGCTTGATGAATCTGATTAGGTTTATCCTCTGTCCAGTGAGGTCTGGGTATATATTTTGGAGATGGAAGATATATTTGCCATATTGCTTGTTTCTCTAACCATTGTTTAGCTACATCTTCACTTACTTTCGCCTTCTCAGCTAATTTACTAATAGCGGAATATCCTTTCCAATATCCCTCGGTTGAATAATATATTTTTGATATCTTTTCGTTACTCATTTAAAGATTAACCAAAGTATCTTATAAATTACAATGGGGGAAGAAAAAATAAATTTTAGTGAATACCAAATTAATATGATGAAAAAAATTATAATTTCAAAAATTCACAATATGGAAGATGGTGATGAACTTTTTAATCTTATGCTTGTAATTGAAGGAGTAAGAGAAAGTTTAGTAAAATATATTGAAGAATTAGAGAATAAAAAAATACCAATTCAGTTGCCTATGAGGTTTAAAGATTAACCAAAGTATCTTATAAATTACAATGACGTCTGAAAAAATTAATCCAAATAGAATTCCTAGAGAGCCATTTGGTTTGAAAGCGGAATCAACAATTAACCGAATTACTCTCAATCCATCATCTGCTAGCCCTGGAGAAACATTATATATAAATATTCCAAAACTTTCTGAGAATTTAGTGATTGTGCCAGGAAGCGTATCTCTGTTATTTGATTTAGATGTAGATGGACATGCTAATAACACACTAGTGAATAATGTAGGTAGTAATCTTGTATCTAGACTTAGAGTTCTTTTTGGCGGTGAAACATTACAGGATACTCAAAGATATGATCTTTTTCAAACCTATCACGATTTATTCTTAACAGATGAAGAACGCGAAGATAGATTAAAACAAGGTATTTCTTCTGAAAACATGAGAAAGCTCAGGACAAATGCGGGTGATAAGAAAACACAAGATGTTAAGGCAGTGGCCCTTGCATCAGTACATAACACCAAGTATCGTATACCACTAAACCATCCTATTCTAAACGATCATGGAGTTTTCTATCCAAAGGCACTAGACAATCATCTAATCTTTGAGATTACACTTGCCCCAGTTAATAATATTGTTGTTTATTCTGACACTACTAAGACTCCATCTTATTCAATCAAAAACCTTGAGTTAGAATATTCTTCCATTTCAAGTGAATACTTGGCTCGCGAGGCACAAGCAGCTTATCAGGTTGGTAAAGGGTTTTTTTATGAAAATGTAACTCTCCATAAAACTTTTACCTTTTCCATAGGCGGTGATGGTGTTATAAATCAGCATATTAATTTACCTAGAAGATCAATGACAGGAATATTGTGTTTGTTTACATTACCATTCACAGCAGGTGCGCGTAACTCTGAGAATTTTTACAACCCTGGTATAACCTCAATTAATATAGATGTTGATGGTGTACCAAATCGTTTATACTCTAAGGGGATGATGCCATCAGATCTATGGGAGTCAGTAAAGAAACGTTTCGGAAGAGATGGCGTAAAGGAAAAGGATTTTTATGCTGATAAGTTTGCTCTTTGGGTTGATATGAGAACTCACCCTGATAATGGTATTCATGGTGGCGGACTAGCATTAAACAATACACAAGATGGTGTAAAAATAGAAATTAAAAGAAAACAAGGCGGATCTGGAATAATAACATGCCATATGTTTGTTGTAGCTGACGCAATGATGGAAATAATGAATTCAGGTTTGAGATCAATAAAGTACTGATTTAAAAACCTTTAGTTATGATACAAAAATAATGGAAGAATTACGAGAAAAAATCCCATTCCACTGTATCATAACTGGACCAACAAATTGTGGTAAAACAAAGTACATCATAGATCAACTCCGGGGCCCATTCCGAAAAATTTTTGATTACATTGTTTTAATTTGCCCAACTTATTCTAAAAATAAAACATATCATAATTTTGCTCGAGGAGATAAACGTTTCTTTGTATTATCACCCGATGCAAGTAATGTAGATGAGATTAATGAATTGTTAAATGATTGTCAAACTTTATTTTCGGGAACAAACACATTAATAATTTTAGACGATTGCGCTGTATCTAATGATTTGAAGAAAAGATCAAACAAGTTTATAGATTTAGCATTCTCCGGAAGACATCATGGATTATCAGTTTGGGTTCTCACCCAGCAATTAACATCAATTGCAAAACCTTTCCGAGAAAATGTAGCTTGTGTTGTTACTTTCCATAACCCATCACAGAAGGGTATGAAGATGTTTTTTGAAGATTATGGAGGTGATTTGGATTATGAATTAGGTAAAAAGTTTATGCATCTACTGAAAACTGAAAAATATTCTAGGCTATGTTTAAGTTTGCGATACCCATTTAATTGTTATTTGGAAGTTCCTGGGGTGATTTCCTTCGGACCGGCGTAGCCGATTTAAAAGAATCTTTGTATTATTAGAAAATTATAAGATGACAGAAGTTGAAGATTATATCCGCCTGGAAGGCGGGCCCGGCTCCGCCGATATAGAAGAACAACCTGAGGTAAAAGACAATGTAAAATCTGATGATATTGAAATAAAACAAGAATCACTAGCAATTCTAGCAGCTCTTGGAACCACAAAGGAATATTTAGGAGTTGAAATGAGTTTGGGTGATATAAAAAAATTATCAGAAAAAGATGTAGAAAAATATTTTAACCGATATCAAGCGGTAATGGGTAAAAAAATTAACGGTGGATTGGTTGATTCATCCCTTCAATTAGTTTCCAAACTTATTTCATATTTAGTTCCCGTGGATGATATAGAAGCTCTTTGTGTGGATTTGAAGAATGATGATTTGGTTAATCGCGAACTAACAAACATTGTAGGTCTCTTAGCATTGAAAGCAGGAAGACTGGCAGCACTTGCTAGCGGTATATTTCAGGTTGCTAAACATGTTAAAATAGGAAAAATACAGCAAGTTACAAGTACTAATACAGATGATTCTAACAAAACTGATCAAGATGCTGGCGGTACTGATACTGTCTACTGAGCATACTATTATTTTATTTACATATCATTCCCAAGTGGTCTAAAGATTTCTTAATGATATGTAAAATAATGTCCGAAGAAAATGAACAAGTTGATAGAGGTGAAACGGAACAAATTACAGCTGATCCCAAACCAGAAAATAAAGATACTAAAAAACACACTAAAAATCCAAAAAAAGTAGCAGCAGGTAAGAAATTAGCTGAATATAATAAAAAAGCAAAAGAAGCATTAGCAAGGGAGATGAAACGTGAAGAAAAAAATAAGCGGGGGCAAGATCAAAATGAAAATACATATAGTGAATCAAAATCATGGATGCCAGAGTTATCTTTTACTACTGTTTTATCTATTGTTGGATTAGGTTTTACAGCATTTGATATGTTTATGAGATACCAACAAAAGGAGGATAATAAAAATATAATACATCAAATACCACAACCTTTTCAAGCCCCACCCATAAAGGTTCATAATCCGCAAACAAATACTCAAGCGCCGCCCCTTGATCGCCCAAAAATTGGAATGATGTAATTATAAATTATTTTTTACTACATAAAACCATTTAAAAGTTTATTACTGTTGTAGTAAAAAAAAATCATGTCAAACGAAAACAAACTTGTGAAAACTGTTACTGATTCCGCAGTTCTTATCGGATTAGCAGCTGGAGTAGGATATGTAGCTAAAAAGATGATGAAAGAATCATTTATGAATGACCCATCCTCAAGTATTACAAATTATGCAAAATGGGTAGCTGTATTATCTGGAAGTATGTATCTAAAAACCTATTTAGAGGAACAAAAGATTTTACCAAATTAACGAATATAAAATGGTGACAATAGCGATGATGATTGGCGGGGCTATATTTAATGCAACAGCTTTTGTTGGAGGAAACTATCTTGCAAAAAGACTTTCAGGACATAATGCGGATACAGAAAAAATAAGACACGATAAAGCAATGGAAAAATATCAAAGAGATTATGCAGAATATCAGGAAAAAAGACAAAAACTAATGGATTGGAAAATAAAGAAAAAAGATGAAAAATATCAAGCATCAAAAAATATTTCAACTACAAATGAACAATTTGCATTATATGAACAAATGCAAGAACCTAAATTTTCAGATTATTATAGACCCAGCGATAATCAAAAGACGGGTGAAATGGTATATGTGGGTGGAGGTATGTTAGCTTTAGGTTATATGGCTAGTAAATTTTTATAGATACTTCACTGTGTGCGATTTAAAGATTTCTTACTGATGAGTAAAAAATCATGGCAGAAGTAGGAGATATACCATTAGAGGATTTACCAGGAGATAATGATGATGATGATTATGATGAAGGCGATACTCCACCACCAGGTAGACCTCCAAATCGTCGGCCGGGAACCCCACCTCCAAGGCGAGATTTAGTCGATGATGATGATGATGATGGTGATAACACATTTTACCAAAGTCCAAATACATCTACATCTATTGATCAAGGCTATCTTGGTTATTCAGAATATATGGGTGAAAGAAAACGGCTTCAATGGGAAATAAAAGATGAAGAGAAAAAAACGGCAAATATTAGAGAAAGAGATGAGGAATATGACAGAAGGAGAGAAGCTCGTCAAGAACTAAAACGTTATTTACCAAACTTCAATCCTGATGATGCAACAATTAATGTTGAATTTGGAAAAGATGGTAGTATAATAGGAAAATATAGTAATAGGACTAATGCCGCGCCACATACAATAGTTGATAAAGATGGAAATCTTAAGCTTGAAGATTTACCAAAAACAATGAGAAAAGCTCTAGGTTCTGATTATGAAACAATGTTGGAAAAATATAATGATACCATATCACAATTAAATGAAGAAAAAGAAAAAAATAAGGAATTAAGTAATATCGCAGATGGGTTGATGGTAGAAATAAATACACATCCGCAGGAGATAGAACGATATATTGAAAAAGAAAAAGAACTTCGTGAATTCATTGAGAGACAACAGGCAGAAAAAGCAGAAAATAAAAGTCTTTTCGATCAAACTGTTAAACAGAATATAGAATTAAAAATACAAGCAGAGAAACTTTTGGAAGAAACAAAATTATACAAAGAGGAAATAGATAAATATAAGAAGGGGAAATCAAATGAGGCAAAATTAAAACAAAGTAATGAGCGATTACAATCAGAGGTTGATAAATTAAATGAACAAATTAGAAATAAAACAATTTCTATAGAAGAACAAAGATCAGATATTGATGGGCGAAAAGAAGAAATACTTAAAAATCTACCATTACGTGAGAGATTAAAATACATCTTTAAAAAGTATGGGTTTACAGTATTTGCTGTTGTTAGCGCTGTTGGTGTTATAATTGGGGTTATAGTTTCTAATCTTTCAAAAGGATTATCCACTTTAGGAAAAGGTGTTGGTAATGGGTTGAAAACTCTCGGTAAGAAACTAGGTGAAATATTACCAGGAATGGTTGGGGCGATAGTTAGCTTTCTATTCAAAACAGCTGGGCAGGTTATTGGATTTTTAGGTGAAAATGCTTGGCTTTTGATAATGGCCGTGGTTTTGTATTTTGTGGAAAGTATAAAAAAGAGAAAGTAACAAATTTAAAGATATCATACTGTTCAGTAAAATACAATATGGATGAATACAATAGAATTTACCCTGGATTGCCTAATAACCCAGATCCTATTAATTTCAGACTGCAAAAATCAAGTGAAGTATTACAAAATCTTGAGAAAGAAATTAGACATTACGAAGAAGTAAGAAAAAAATATAATAGAGCTAGAGGAATATTTACAAAAATAAGTGTTTGTGGCGGTATGATTTCAGTTATTCTATCTGCAAGCGGTTTAGGAACTTCTCTTACTGGTTTTGGTGCTGTTGTTGGTGTGCCATTAGGTGTTGTAGGTGGAGTTTTTGGAGGATTATCGGTTGCATTTGGTATTGCTGCCAAAAAACTTTCTCATAAAGTTAGCAAACATGAACAAACCACTGCAATTGCAAAGTCAAAATTAAACACTATTAACGACTTGGTTTCAAAGGCATTGAAAGATAATGTTATATCCGATCAAGAATTTTCTATAATTTTAGCAGAGTTGGAAAAGTTTCAAAAACTAAAACAAGAAGTTCGCCAAAAATTTAGGAGAGATACAGAAAAAAACTTAAACATGTCACAGATAAGAAGAGAAGTTCGATCAGAGCTATTAAAAGAACTAACCGTTCCCACACATTAAAAATATCATATGAAAGAACAGATGTGGGTTGTAATTGTTTTGCTGGCATTAGAAAAGAAATTAATTGATAACAATTTACATCTTATTCTTAATCTAAAGACCATATTATCTGAAACACAAAGAATAAGATGCTATTAAACGACTTAAAAAATAGATATCCAAACGCTAACCTTGATAAATTTACATTTGTGAATGATTCATTTGGAGGATATATTAAGTGGAAAGTTAATGAGATGACTGTCATGTCTAATGATGATCCTACTGGAAAAACCTGGACTGATGATCTTTCTACTAATTTGAAAACATTGTTATGGGAAGATTTAGGGTTAAGTTTACCAGAAGTAGTTTCATCTTTCCCAAAGAGTTTATCCATAACCAATCGAACTTACCCAATACCAGCTATTAACTTTGATGACTTTACAACTGATGTAACAAAAATGTTAACCTTTTTAGATATATACGTTTCAAATACGAAAAAATTCACAGCAAAAATGAGAAACATATTTACATCACAAGTTGTAACATTCAAGTTTGGAAAACAAAGTAGAAAGTGGTTAAATGGGGCAGATATGAATTATTGGCCACAACAACTTAACTTTGCGGTATGGTGTGCAACATCTGGTTGTGGCATAAGTCCTTTCGAGAGCCTAAATTATCCCAAAGTAGTAAATAGCTTTATAAAGTTTCATGTGTATTTCACAATAAGGCGAATATTGTATGAATTGAAACTGCCTTTGCCAGACGAAAAACCTTTTGTGATAAATAATAATCCATATAATAAAGTTGCATATCAACGATTGTGCGCTGAATTTGGGGTTAGTAATAATTCTGATTTTAGATGGAAAGGTGGTAGAAACGGGGGTTTAGGAGATATATTCCTTGATTATGGTTCTGGATACCATGGAAAAGGTGGAGGATATCAAAATGTTCATGTTGTAAGAAATTATGATCATGAAGCAGATCAATGGCCCGGTGAGGGCGGTAAATTCGCTGACGAAGGTGGTAAGAAAGAAAAGGGAAATCTAATATCATTTATCCGTAATGACGACTTTGCTGATTTCAAATATGCTTGGTTTATCCCAACAAGCGGACATGGACTCACTAAAGCTGGGCTTGGTAGATTGAATCGATCTGCAGAAGCTTTTGTTTACTGTATATTGGGAGCACAAGTCAACACTAGAAACTCGATTTACGGTAACGGTGGCGGAGCGATTGAGACACAACAAGAATTCTTAGCTTTATTTGAAAGTAGTGTGATTGAGAATGACATTTCTAGTTCCATACAAAGATACCAATTAGCTGTACAAGAAGCGAAATTACGGCTTGATTTAGCTGTTGCTCCTGGTGTGTGGTTGATGCCAAGTAATATGATCATAAATACTGAAAGCGTGGTTGGATATAATAACAAACTTATGAAAGCGACTGGCGATATGAAATTTGGGGTGAATAATTCCCTAAACATGGAATCAAAACCGGTTGGAATAAGTCATAACTTAGGATCTTCAAAGTTAAAGTTACCTCATTCAATAGTTGAGACAAATCCGAAACCAAAAATCTCCCCAGCGCAAAATGAAAAGTCAACCAAAGGTCAGGACGTGACTACGCAACATGAAACCAATCCACAAAGCGAGCATGAAGTGCGTATATTAGCATTTATAATTATCGGCGGAGGGTTGGCGTGGTATCTATTTCGGTAGTTCATGGCCATTTCACGTGATTATCATTGTTTGTGAATTAGCGTTCACGTGTAGAACAATAGATTGCATACTTTTACGACATAGCAACAAGCAAAATGTAAAGTGGATTTGAAATCGAAAAGTAGATTTTATGTTTACTTTTAAAAGGCTGGTTTCTAACGTCGCTCAGGAATGTGATTACGTCAATGCAAATTTAAAAAGGTGAATATGATGTAATCAAAACAAAATGTTAAGCATTACCATGTATGAGTCTGAAACAAGGATTTATTTAGATCCGCCGCTGAAAAATCTTCGGGAGATACAACTCCTTGATTGTAATATACAAACCAAAAGATTGATTAATTTCAAGGATCAACAGATATTGTTTAATGATGAGAATCAACCACTAATAATAATACAACCCGGTACATATTCGTTGCGTGATATTCAATCGATCTTTCTTAATGATACTGATAAGTCAAAGATAACAATCATTGAGACAGACACTGTTGACTATCTTTATTCAAATAAGAACTTTAAAATAAAACTTTCGAGAGGGTTAGCGGTTGGTTTAGGAGTGCCTGAAGTTATAAATCCTGGTAAATTATGCCCCATAAATATACAGATTAAGGAACCACTGAGACTTATGTGTAGTATAGTGGATAATAAGTCATCATATATGAATAAAACCAAATATGGAGAACTTGTTAAACTCTCACCATCAAACCTACTTGCAAACATTCCCTCAAAGGATTATCCAACAATTCCAGTTCGAAAATATGATAGTATAATAAACCATTTTGATTTAAGCATCTTAGATGTTGAATGGAAAAAGATTGATCTGATGGGTTCTCCCATAACTTTTAGTTTAAGATTTAGATAAATTTTTGTTATGTAACCATTTTAGGTTATATAACATAATTAGTTTTACCTAGACATAAATTTTTTCCACATCTTCAAACATATTTCTAACTGGTGGAGAGATTGAAAAGTATGAAGATATCCCATTCTTTACATGTTTTTTTATTTTTTTGTAAAACTTATTTTTATCAAAAATTGCTATATTTAAACTAATCTCGAATGAAACAATAAATATTTCTAAATTGCCATTAATTTCTTTTTTATTACTAATCTTAATTACTTTTTCAAAATACTCTTTATCAAAATTAATATCTTCTTTAATATCGTGTACTTTTACTCCTTTTGTAATAAATTCATCATCAACATTACCCAAGCGGTAACAAATTTTATAACCAAAAAATACTAAATTCTTTGTTGCTGCAACAATATTTAAATTTTCATTCTCTGAAACACAAATTACAAAATCTTTATTTACTTCATTAAAGAAATCTTCTGAACATTTTTTATTATTATCATATTTAATAGTTAATAATTTTATATTCATCTTTTATATTTTATATTTATATCTTTAAACTAATATTAAAATCAAATTTTTTTTATATTTAGCAACATTCTTTACACTGTCTCTTTTGTTTATTATGTTCACATATTCCTTTTCCTTTACACTCTTTACATATATACTTTTGTAATTTGTGATCACATATTTGAGAGCCTTTACATTCTTTACAGTATGACTTAATTTTATTGTGTTCACATATTTGTGTTCCTCCACACTCTCTACAGAAATATTTATACTTTCCATGAATACAAATATAATCATAATTATTGATAGTGTCTTTTGTTATTAATTTATTAATCTCCTCATCTGAACATTTTTTTAACACATTAATAAAATCTACTTTTCGCATTCTAGATCGTCCTTTAATTTTCAACTCTTTTGCAATTTTTTTCAGTTGTACACATTTCAATTCATTAAGTTTTGGTTGGGAAGTTTTGAGAAGGGGAATATTAATCTCTGGCACGGGTTCATCAATAATGTTTATTTGTGACTGATTTGGGTTATTATTTTTGGGGGTTGAGATAGGCATTCGAGAATATCCTATAATACCTAGCTCACTAGCGCGTTGTTTCAATTGTGTTACATTTAATTCTTTTAAATTCTCCATTTATACTCTCATAATTTATTCTTTAAACTAATATTAAAATCATTTTAATTTTGCAGATTTTCATATACTTTTGTAAACGGAAAAAAATCTCTGTTTAATTTTCCTATTAATTTTCCTAATTAATCCTTGATTAATATTTTTACTCAGATTTGACAGAACCCTAGGCATCGGCTTGGCATCGGTTTGGTGGTGGGTTGGCATCGGCTTGGTAAAATCTCTGTTTAATTTCCCGTTTAATTTTCCTGATTAATCCTTGATTAATATTTTTACTCAGATTTGACAGAAAATTAATCGTGTGTGCTAGTTCCCCCCATTACCTACTCTCTCAAGGGGATCATCCTTTCTTTTGGGCAAAGTTAATGTAACTTAGGGCCCCAAAAATGGCTTTGTATGTTCGTATCGGTGATCTTGTAGACACTCAGTGGGATATCACACCATTTCTTGATCTCTTGCGTTTCGGGGATACTTTCTTCTGATGGCCAGTAGTCTTGTGAATCGCGTTGATCTGCAGATTAGTGTATTGTGGTATATCGGAGGCGCATTTGTTTAACAGGGCATGTTTTTTCTCGGTAGCGCAGACTGAGCTTTTGTTTGGAGTTTATTGCAATGCGCACTAGTGCATGGCCCATTGTCTTTTCTTCCATGGAACCAAATCAAGCGTCGTCACCATCGTGCTGTCCGCCTTGTGTTTACATTTTTTTCTCGTCCTCACCATATCTCTTGTTTCGATAAGCGCAATTACTGTAATCAACGTCATGTTGCATGGCTACTGCGTCAGTGGGGCCAGTCCGTTCGTTATATTTCAGTGATTTCTCCGGTCTCGGGACTGTAGGTTACTTGTTGTTCGAGAGTATTGTATGGCTCAGTATAATTGTGCCCAGGCAAAGTCCAACCTCTTTTAGGGGCAGAGAGCTTTCTAATCGCTGAATGAATATCGAGACCCGCACCATCCAGATCAGTCTTATACCGTTTGTTTGGACTGACCTTCGTTGAAAGCTCATCAAGTAACTCACAGCCAACTTTCTCAACCACTAACAGGGCTTTTCTGATGCCATAGTTTATTGCTTTCTTTTGTAACGTGGGGTTTCTCATTGCATAATAAAGAATAATGCAGTCCTTGTATAAGCAGCATTACTTAGGAATCCACCGCCCTCTGCGGGAGAGGGCAAATTCAGTTTCCCAGCAGGAACTAAGTTTTTGTTGTACCGCAGACCGCGCACTTAGTCTTAGCATGTTGCATTTGGTTTTCGTCAAAACGGTTTTTTCACTGCCTTCTACATTTGGGGTGACGCGTCTGTCTTTCACGCCGTAGACCTCCATTGTTATATATTAAAGGAAATAATTTCACACTACTCGTTTGTTCTTGCGTAGATTAGCAGAGAACTTGTCGAGGACGTCTTTAAAAGTCGTTCCTGTGTTCCTTTCATTTAAAAAAGGCAGGCAATAGTATCCGCTCCTTACACTCTCGATCAACTGTATGTCATTGCGAAAGAAGTGTTTGTCTCTGATATTTGTTTGGGGTGTTAGACCGAACAAATCAAAGTATTCATACTAGTCATACTTCATACTTTGATTCATGCATATTCCTTGCGCTCCAACAACAAACCCAGTGAGTTCCTATACTTCCGAAATCGGCCATGTTGATGATTCAGGCTGAATGGTATAGAGGTTTCATTTCGTTGCGGGAGAATATCCCTTTCATTGGAATGTTGAGGTATCTGTACCAATTTAGAAAGACAACATTGCAAAGCGGGATGTCCTTGAATTTTATCTTTTTTCCGAAGTACCGATGAAAGGTGGAGGGTTGATATGCATTTCCCTTCCTCTTCCGCGAGGTCGTTTGACATGCATCCCCTTACCAAACATTTTGCTGATCAAGTCAATGGCGAAAGGCACACCAATGGAAGCTAGCATTCCGAGGAACCCACCATTGTTCGCTGCGCCACAGCAATCCACCGCCGCTAACCGTGCCTTTACCAACGAGATTCTTTTCCACAGCATTTTTCTGCCCTGGCGTCATCCCTTGAATAAGTTTGTAGAGTTTTATTTCGTTCCCGCCATAGCCGGTTCCTGACCGCGGCCTTATCTGCAGATCTGATTAGGGGTCTCGCCAAACCTAACAGATAAGAGAAAATATTACTACCACATTGTGTGTTTTTTTTGTCTGCTCATTTTAAGTTCGGTGACCTTCCGTTCGTTGGCCGCTTTTTTCACCCTAGGTATTCCTTCACAGCCTGGTTCTGTTCTGGCGTCATCGCATGGACAAGCCTGTAGAGCTCTACTTCGTTTTCGCCCTAACCCTTCCCAAAGATCTTCCTCAGCATTTTCAAAACTGAGTCCCGTGGTAGCTAGGGCTTTGGACGTGGCTTTCGCTTAAGGTCTGAGTCAGGGTTTTATTACACCTGGCAGGGAGGATAGGATGTTGCAAAAAAAATAATAAACGGCTCATTAACGTTGTCGCCCCTACTAGCGATGACTAAGCGTGCTCCAAAGTGTACTCGGACTCTTACTGCCTAAAGACCAGATGGGTCTTTGCTCATGATTGGAGATCCAAACATGGACAGCCGAATCATCACGTGCCATGGCATTAGCACCCAACCGACTGAACAAGAGCTATATAGATACTGCATTGTCATCCAAATGTAACGTTGGGGACACCATGATCGATCCTAGATGGGACACAAGAAATGAGAGGCGACCTTAAGATGGGTGGCCGTGTCATCGCGAATCATGGTACCTGTGTAGGACCACTGGATTCAGTTAATAAAAGCTATATTGATACTGGAATGGCGTCCAAAAGTGACTTTGGGAACGCTATTCTGTTGGATGGAAGGCAGGGAATAAGGGGCAACCTTGATATGGCTAACCATTTTCTTTTCAACCTAGCAGTGCCCCAGGCACATGAGAATGACCGTGTTCTCAATGTTTGGGTTTTCAACGATGCACTCAAATGTCGAACGCCACAATGCGCCATGAACTGACCAATGAGTATAAAGTGTATGTAACCATAGCCACATCTCAACAACCACGAATAAGGGCGTGTTGAAATACCTCATGGAGGACAGCACAAAGGTTACGGCGGAAGCTGGCAAATAATCAAGCAAAGATGGGTTTCGACATGGAGTCCTTGCTGCAAGGAGAGTACACTGTATGCGTGGAATTCTTCTTCCCTGATAACACCTTAAACATGACTGTGAATGCAGCCCTGAAAATCAGCCAACAATCAACCAAGACATTTGTCCGGCTGCTTCCATAAGCCTTAAACAATTGTCGTAGGTTGTCCTTGGAGCTAAATAATTCATAATGTCCAAGAAATTGAAATTAGGGGTCTCCAAGAACATGATCTTCCCTTGTTTCTTTGCGACCGTCACATTCCACGCACTAACGGCCTAAGCTGAAACCAAGGACTGGCATTCGATTACACCATGGCGGTATTAATTCTAAATCTGCTGGCATGTACTTCTGTTGAATATCTATCCTTTGGAAACAGGACCCTCGCGGCTTCCCAGAACTTCTTCACTAACTCTTGTGGGTCCTTATCAAAAATGTGTCCGGGCCCCTGTTCACCGTGTCCGCCAATGATACAAACACATGTTCACCCTCAAATACTGAACCTTCTATGGGCGCCTATCGCTTTTTTGGCGGCAAACGGCATTCCACCATGGTCTATTTCTATCATGCTCCCAACGGAATACTAAATTATAGCCCGCAGCTTCTATCTCAGCATTCTTGGAAAACATCCTTGATGACTCTAAGGTGACCTGGATCGGTTTTCACCTCTCTCTGTATACCAATCACCTTGTCTCGCTCTGTTGGGAAACATGTTTGGCAACCATGGTACTGGAATACTGTTCTACTCTCGGAATAAAATCATTAACCAGAGCCCATGCAATCACAGGCTCCCCTCGATGACCACAAATATGGTGACGTATATGTATACTACAGTAAAAAGGGGTGTTACCCTGGGACAAGTTAAGCGTTCTGATTAGGTGTTAAGAAAATGTGAAGGAGAGGGGTGGCGAGAAGCAAAGCGTGATTGGATGTTGATTGTTGGGGGATGCTGTGGGACACGTGATGGTCGGTAGCGCGGGCGGGCCGGACAGGCTGTCTGATGCGGGCGTCAGGTGGCGGGCAGCGGGTGGTGGGCGGTCCGTGAGCCTGGGAACGCATGCATGTATGAGTGAAGAACACATGGTTTTCTGTTTTCATGTTAATTTATTAACAACATGTTGAATGAGAACGTTGTCGTTTTTCTTTGTTGGCTTGGAGTCTGACAGAGTTCTTGACAATAAACGAATTCTTGTGGCAGTTCGCGATTTTGTAATTGTATGGCCCGAATGTTGTTGTCGAGTTTGGCGTGTAGTTCTCGTAGGCCTCTGATGGGACAATTTTTCGATCCAAATTTTTGGCGAGCTGTTCGTCATGGTCTTGGAGTTCATCGAGGTGTTTACTTCGGGGAGCGTCTTCAAAGTTACGTTAATCGAAGAGGTAGTCTAAAGCGTTAATGGTTCTTGGATCCATGATGTAAAAGAAGCGTCCATCAAATGAGGGTTTGTTGGCGGGGTGGGTGCTTTTTAAAAAGGATTGCAGGGTAAACATGTCGGTGGTGGATGATAACTTGGTTTTGGACCTAGTCTGTAAGCCCGACCTAATTTGTTTCCACCCCGTTGTTTCTTTCTTTGTCTTCTTCTTGGTTTGGTTTTTATCTAAAATAGTTCAGCCAATCGACGGGTAGCCATGTTGAATGGGATTTTGCGTTTCCACCGTAGAGATAGACCTAACATGATGAAGGGTTAAGGAACATATGATACATCGAACACGAGAGTGCTTCATTTAAAACTTTTTTCTTTTAATGATGTTTCAACAACAATGATTCAAAAGAACAACGTTCTCAAGAGTTTGACAAAAGAATCAAATGCGCTTTTTGATATTTCGTCAATGACTTTAAGTTCCTCTTGGGTACACGGAGTGCCAGTGGCGGCGGACGGTTTTTGTCCACGACTTCGTCTCTTACGTTTGAGTAGACATCATCTTTAAAGTAGTAGGCGTGATGCTCTGGACCCTGGACTTGTTGCATGTGTGCAATGGTATGGTGGTTGTCTTTTTCTTGGGGACAGGTTTCTTTTCGGATGTAGGAGGAGGAGGAGGAGGTGGTGGGTGTTGGTGGTGAGGGAATCCGAATCTCTCTGTCACTGTTAAACCTGATGGTTTTGTTGTTGGGATTGGTGTCGGCCCATTGGAAATAGTTGCAACGCTTTTCGTCCTGATAGGGCGATCATCGTCTTCAATTTGCAAGGTTTTCAAAGGACGGTCACAAAATCCACAAAGTTGTAAAGGCGTTGCTGCTGCTACTACTGCTGTGGTGATGATCGAGCGTGTGATGTTTTGTGGAAAGAATGTGGCTCTTATATATCAGGTTGTCAAAAACCGGTTTTAGACACCAACCAATCCAATGTGTCGGTGATGAAAAATGGTAGGATTGTGGGATGTGGCTTGAAATGGCAATGTCAAAGTGTAATAAGGGTAAGTTGAAGCCATACGTATGCGCACTGAGGCAACAGTGGTAGAAGGGATAAAACCCTGTTGCTACCTAAAAAAAAAATGAAAAAATTGAGCTCAAAAGCCAGCAGCCATGGACAGCTGTTTCGGCCTTCTTAAGCCTCATCAGCATGGCACAGCTAGCAGATGAACTCTGGGTTCCCACATTATGAATGTCAAGGTGATGAAAAATGGTGGGGTTGTGGCTTGAAATGACAACGTCAAAATATAGTAAGGGTAAGTTGAAGCCACACATATGCGCACTGAGGCGACAGTGGTAGAAGGGATAAAACCCTGTTTCTACCAAAAAAAGAAAGATGAAAAAGGCCGAAACAGCTGTCCATGGCTGCTGGCTTTTGAGCTCAATTTTTTGATAGCCACAGGGTCTTATCCCTTCTACCACTCTCACCTCAGTGCGCATATGTGTGGCTTCAACTTACCCTTATTAGATTTTGACAATCCAATGTGTCGTTTTGTTCTTTTAATGGTACTTTATTCCATTCCTGTTTCCATCGCTTTTGACGTTCTGCAAACGTCCTGTCAAATGTGCTATTCAAAATATTTCTAAGCCCGCTTCCTTCTTGCTCCTTGTGTATGGATCTGGTCATCCTGGGACTGAACATTTATTTTTTTGGTTGTCAATGTTTTCTTTTTCCTTTTTCGAGAGTAGAACTTGCCTTGGGTTGGGTTTAAGAAGAGGCCTTGTTTTGTTGTAGTTCGGTGGGCATGAAGGCATGAAAAACATAGGTATTGTTTCATCATTCATGGTGTCTTCGAAATCTTCAGGAGGAACAGTAGTTTGCTGTGGAGTGACAGCGGAGCCATTTTCTTTTTCTTTTCTTTCTTTTTTTTTTTTTGGAGTTTGGAAAATGCATACAGAAGGTACTTAAACTCTGTATCGAGAGAGAACTTTTCTGTAACAATTCATGGCGGTGTCATAGAGTTGGAGTGTACGATCTGGGGGAATGGTAGAATTGTCAATGATGGCCTGCATTTCAAGGTCCATGTTAGCCAGAGAGGGAATATAGGGCAACGTGTCGACTTTTCTTTCTTGTGTCATGGTTTCGAGAAGATTCTCTAGACCCAACGCCTTACGTCTTGCCTTGGTCATGGTCGTGTTTGAAATGTGATGACGTGACACGATAGGGATGTATTTCATATTTATACATGTTATACGCTTTTTTAGTAACATCTCAACAGCTGCAACCAAAAGGGTTCCTATTTTTTCAGTAACATCTCAACGACTGTAGCCAAAAGAGATCCTATTGTAGCTAAAAAAACACTGCGTTGATAAGGAACGAGAAGTTGTTTCCTTTGTTTGACGGATACCTTTCGTTTGGCCAACGCTCTCAGTTTTTTAGCATGACATTGATCCTGCCGTAATGGAATGACACCGTTTAATGGGTTCAATGTCATTTCACTCCACGAGTCCACCTGATCCTTGGTAGCATTTCCAATGCGTTTTTGCGGATGCCTGGTTTGGACGAAGCCAACAAACGAATAAAATTAGCGTTCCTTTCTATTCTTTCCATGACGATACGATGAAATGAAAACTTTAACCGGTGATAAATGTTTTTGTAGCGTCTTCTTTAGCCTCTCACGCAAACGTTCTTAGGGGTTCGTCACCCCACGAACGTCTGCTTCAACCAGTAGCCACTTCCGTTCAGGCGAACTGGCCAATCACTGGCCGTTTGCCATTTTTTGTAAAACGGGACTTTGACCTCAAATTCAAAGGGTCCTGTTGACAGTTTTACTAGGATACTTGATGGTTACATCTACTGAGGTAAATGTAGCGGCGTTGCTGCTTCTGAAAGGTGCGTTAGCCTTGGCAACAGGGGTCGACGTTAAAAAAAGAGACGGGGGTGGTGGAGAAGCGAAGAAAGTGACATTTTCGCGTGACTCTTCAGCGACGAAAGCTAATCCATGAGCAGGTTCTGCTGGAGCAAAATAAGAAGTACAAGTGGTAGGACTTGGGAACTTTAGCGACTTCGCAGCACTATTTCCAACGCTTGGAGCTAATTCTGAAGTACAAGTGGTAGGACCTGGGAACTTTAACGACTTTGCAGCACTGGTTCTAACGCTTGGAGCTAATTCTGGAAGCGAGATAACAGATGTGCGCGGGT
Source organism: Ricordea florida (assembly GCA_949710005.1). Taxonomy (NCBI): domain Eukaryota; kingdom Metazoa; phylum Cnidaria; class Anthozoa; order Corallimorpharia; family Ricordeidae; genus Ricordea; species Ricordea florida. The sequence continues at coordinate 12,816,815 of OX453279.1, read as the reverse complement.
CCATTTGAGCTTCGAGGCATGTTGTTTCCTTCCGTAACCGTTTAGTACTTACTCCCGATCCCCCGTTATTGTAGTCTTTCTTGATTTCTTTTTTTAAAGTGCAGAGGTTATTAGAAATTTTTTCAAAGCGAATTAAACGTCTGTAACAGTTTGCTGTGCAAATGGATATTTCACTCGACGAAAAAACAGTCACGTCCACATCGATCGCGGCTTTGATTAGGCCTTGAATGTCCACAGAACGTTTGCCAAAAATACGAACTCTTTCTTTATTCAGTGTGCATCCACAAAGGAAACAAATTAATTTGCTTTCAACGATCTTTTTGGGGGTTTCATCCACACATGCCATACAATGGGAACATGGAATATCATGAATGTTAAGAGAAACATGAATTGAAACTGGATAGTTTATTTACTGAAATGGTTTCGCGGAAATTACCCTGCGAGTGACAACTTCTTTTCTTACAGAAGTTGCCACTGGCTAGTGATGAGACAATAGGTGAAGGCTGATTGGTTGTCTCGAAACAAAGGTGAACGGAAGTGGCTACTGGTTGAAGCAGACGTTCGTGGGGTAGGAACGCGCGACGAACCCCTAAGAACGTTTGCGTGGGAGGCTACGTCTTCTTGTGATGACTTGGATTTTTTTCTTCTGGATGATTGTACTTTTCGGGCTCTTTTCTTGGGTAGTTCCATCAACCTAGTTTGAACATCATCACAGTCGTTTTCGTCTTCTTCTTCTTTCCGGTGATAATTCAGACGACGTAAATTTCCTTTGTACTTGACGCATTTTCCGTCCATACCAATTTCCAACATAAAAATGCCACTCAAAAGATTGATGCACGACTTTGCCACTTTGTCCAGTTCGTCAAAGGTGGCCAGTTTTAATATGGCGTGTTGTTGGTCTTGATTGACCGTCAGTATGGAAGGCAATAAAATACATATTGGTGTACCTGCATCCTCTAGCGCCGTGTGCACATCGTCGCTCATGGTGACAAATGATAACATCAAGGAGTTTACCGATTTATTGCGTTTGACGCGTGGACCCCCTGACTGTTTAACGGCTAACGGTTAATATTTTTGGCTGTTTTACGGCTAACGGTTAATATTTTTTACGGCTAACGGCTAAAATGTTTCAATATTTACGCCTAACGGCTAATTTTTTTGCCCGTTTTACGTTAACGGTTAACCCCATTTAGACCCTCCCAGAACATACCGTTGCTCGGTTACAACGATGGGAGAAACCTAGAAATAATGCTAGTGACAAGTGCCATTGGAAACCAAGGCAACCAATCACTAGGGACAAGCAACATAAAGAAGGTCTTTGAGAAATACAATCGCCTCGAAGAAATTGGAAAGCTAAAAGGAAACCAGGTCGACTTAGACGTAGATCCTGATTATAACCCGGTAGCACACCAGTCTATCCTTCCATGCTCCAAAACCTAAAGTAACAAAGCTGGAGCAGAGGCCTCTAAGTTGATAAGTCCTATCAAGTGAACCTTTGTTTTCCGCTTACGATCTTTCCACTTGCATAAGCGCGGCATAGCGAAACCTTCATTTCCTTCTAAACATGTATCCATAACAATAGGTCTGACAAGGGGCTGTTCTCATTGTCGTTGTGTACTGTGCAGCAAAGCATTACGGCAACAGTGAAGGTAAAACCACGAATGAACGAACGCGAGTTATTCAATTGAAAAGAGAAGAGTCAAACATCCAATGGTTTAGAAAACGGTTGTCATGACTAAGGCGAGACCTCGTCAACTCGATAATCAAGGCCATACCAAGGTGGGAAGGGTCCAACATCTCAGCGTTTCCTACAACCATGGTAGCCTGACCTTAGCTTATAGTGCTCTTTGAACAGCCAAACGAATTTTGGCCAGTGAAACTCTGTTCATGCCCTGTCCGGGGAATTCGCCTGATTGCGGTTGCTAAGAGCTGCAATTTTCTCTTTCAGCGGGCTGCGAAGCTTAAATCTGCTAGCAAGAACAACGTTAGGATTCCAGAAAAAATGGATGATTGCTATATCCGGGTGCATTTATAGTCGAAACAGGGCTCTGCTATTCTTGCTTCAAACTCTAGCGGCCACATATCCACACCTACCTATCCACCATACTCTAGACTACAAGGCACCAGCGCAGTTAGTGTGATCAAACCTACATTGGTTAGTGCGTAAAAGGAGCTTGCTTGCATTGTTGTATGGCAAGAAGATAGATCAAACAGAAACAATTATATCTCGCTGGAAGCAAGATTAATGAAGTTGAAAAGACGTGTGGTCACCAGAGGGGAGAGTAATGGCAACAACGAGATCACGACATTAGAAACGAAAGAGCAGGAATAAATGAATTCAGAACCTTATTATTTGATCAGTACACCCTGAGATGGGAGGAATTATGATCATGCTTGAATTACCTCTTCTACGTCCTCTTGAGCACCTTACTCCTTACTGGATTACCGAGAACAGGATCTCTTAAGGCAAATGTATTGATTTGATTCCATCGAGGACACGTTCCACAGTTCATACAAGTTTAAGGAACTTTTTGTTCAAGAACCTTTTGAAGGGCTCTTTCACGACTTAATAAGAAAAATGAATGAATTTCGTTTTTTGCAGGGTACTCACAATTGTGTCACAATATTTCGAGTCCACGCTGAGAAACCAATAGCTTTAAGTACAAATGATGTCTTTAAACCAAAGAATAACAGCTATTCCTAAGTATAAAAAATCATTCTTTCGACTTTTCCGGGATGGAAATATATTTTTTGCTCTAATTTAGCCACATCACTGAGGGTGCCTTTTCCAGATATCCTTAGAACATGAATGACTGTTCTCTGGATCATGATGAGTCACCTGTACAGGATGTCACCAGCATATTCGACACGAAATCAATCGATCGCACCCAACTTTCAAATTTGGAAGGGTGAGCGAAACATTTGTTCTTATGACGAAGCAACTGCAAGCGGGCAAGGCCAGTGGGCTTAATACCATCTCTCCACGCTTGCTGAAAGACTCTGCTGAAGTCATTTCCAAGGCTCTTGCCAGTATAATTAATGCCTTGCTATCACGAGACTGGAAGTTCGCTTAAGTTACCCTTCCTTTTAAGAAGGGTGTGGCTACAAACATGGACAACTATCGACCGACTTCTGTATTATCTGCAGCGTCCAAGTTACTTGAGAGGGCAGTCAATCACCAACTATACCACTTCCTCAGCGAACACAAGGTACTGAGTCCTTTCCAGTGTGGTTTCAGGAGAAACCACTCGACTGAGACTACTGTTAGATTGATCTACGGAACGCATTTGATTCTGTCGATCACAACTTACTGGTAAAAAGCTGGAGACTCCGACTGGGCTGTCGGACAAGGAGTGAAGCTAGTTTCGTAGTTACCTCACGGAGTGGACACAAGTTGTAAGAAAATTGTCGGACCCTTGTTATATCACCTCTGGAGTCCCACAAAGATCCATACTTGGCCCGTTATTGTTTGTGCTGTCTACCAACGACCTTCCTGCAGTTTTGGAAAAGTGCAAGGTCTTGATGTATACCGATGACACAGAAAGTCATTTACTTCACTGCCAGGAATGCCGAAGGCATCACCAACATGCCGAAAAATGAGCTAGCCAATGCAAACAATTGGTTACTTACAACAGTCCTTTCCTAAACCAAGGAAAAACTGAATGTGTCCTTTTCGTCGCGGCCGGATTCAAGACTATTATCTGCTTAATTTTTCTGTTTCCATAAATGGATCTAACTTAAACCTTATCGTCGAATATATATACCTGGGTGTTGTAATGGTCGAGTGCCTATCATGGAAAGCTCATGTCAAGTACTTAGTTCCTAAAGCAGGGAGAAGGATAAGCATGCTTGGCCGTACCAGAAAGAACCTAAGCATGCACACAGACTTTCATATTGCCCATGACTAATAATTGACACAGCATGGAACTGCTGCGGCGCTATAATTTCAAAAAAGTTAGAAAAACGTAGGAGACGCGCAGCTAGAATTGTAATGATTCAAGGTAGTGATAAATCCTAAGAGTATTTAAAATTTTTAAATTTATATGATAAACGAGGGAAACATGTCCAAGCCTTAATAAAGAAAGTACTAAAGAACAATTGTCCGCAATATTTTTGTTATTTTAATTTTAATAAGGATTGTATTGAGAGGAACAACAGACAGAGCAACCACATTTGACTACCAAGAATTAAATTAGAGTCAACAAAAAAGGCATTTTATTTATCATGTCGGCGTGGTTTTTAATCAAAATTTGTAGATTGTTAATTTTTCATAAGGATTTTTTAATAGTTTAATGTTTCCATTGATTTATGATGTTTAAAATATAATATTAGTGTAATTTGTCTTATAATTACGGAAGGAATTACCCTGTTGTAAATAAAGGTATCCTCCTCCTTCTAACCCAGCCTCTGCAGTTCCCTTTTTTGGCCTTTTAAATTCATTTGAGAATAGAATTAAGGGGGCTTATGTCGACTGCATACTACACTCCGAGCTAGAATCCTTCATAATTTTATGTACAGTAAGAGCAGGGGCACAGTACACTCTGTGTAATGATATATTTTCTAGATCGTCGGAAAGGCCAGGACACATTGTCCTGACATTCCAGCTTGTTAGACGCAAGATAGATGATTTCTTTTTCTTAGCAGTACTGTGACTGTTGGGGTACTAAGTTTCCGTCCGCTTTTTATGTTTGACGAAAACTAAGCTCCAGGCACCCTCAGGAGCGGCAGACTATGGCGGACCGACAGATGGCGGACCTTATTGGCCGGGGGCTGCTCGGCTTGAGGCGGACGGTGGTCGAACGATAGGACTTCGATTGTCCCTCCCACGGTCCCACCGTCAAAGTTGTCCCGTGGCGTCCTTCCTGTACGCCAATTTGGAAGGGCTTATAACCCGTAAACTAACAACTTCCTGTTTGTGTCCACACTTTTCAGTGGGGCTGGAGTATCCTCTCCAGGGCGCGAAGCCTGGGCCAGAATATGGAGATCCTGGGTGGCTCAATCGTCAGGACCCCCCTCTAGGCCTTTACTGGGTCCAAAGGAATGCGGAGCATGACGTTTGGCGTCAGTTTGGCTGCAGGAAATGCCGGAACGGTGTTACTTGTAGCCTGCGGGTCCCCACTCCGAATTTGAAGGTTTACTCCTTTTCCCTCATGTGGTTTGGTCCGTCAGCTGAGACGGTTTACCGGGGTGTGGCGCTTGGAACCAGCACTTGAGAGCTTTAGGAGATAGATGAGAGCCGGTGTTCTCCGTCCACCCTACGAAAGAGGGTGCGGCTGCGGACAAACAAGGGTACTATCTCTATCCAGAGCCCCCTACACCCCACGAAATGGGGAAGGCACCGAAACGGAAAAAATCAAAAGTATTTAATAACAAAAGTATTTAATAATGAATGGGCCAAAAGCGCTTGCCGCAAGTGATAAAGACTCATATTTTGAGCAAGATAAATTGCAAGAATTAAACTGTCCGGTCGAAGAAGACGACAAAGCGGCCCTCAGTTTTTACAAAGGACATCCCAGCATTTTATGTCATGTCATTATAGAAGATTCACAGTCATCGTAGTTCTTCCGTTGTGGAAGCACCGAGCTTCGCCGCCGTAACGAAGTGAAAAACTGTTACAATATTCGTTTTGGCGCTTTGCAGAATGAGATAAAAGGTCGACTACCCGCCCGAGGTTACACAGGCACTTCGTTGCCAATCTGAATTGCCTACAAATATATACAGTAAAACTTCTAAGTACGTGTAAAAACGCGTTCTTACCCTGATACTCTCATTTCTGAAAGGATGGTTTCATTCGCTGAATCGCCTTTCGAATTCCAGTTGCTTCCATCATCGCGCTTTTTAAGTCCCTTAGTTTTCGCCTTCGACATCGCAAAGTTGTTGCATCTAGTGCTTCCAAAATTCGATCTTAGTGAGTGAAGCCGCGCAACGGAGAGTTTTGCGTTTAGTATAAAAACGAGACGCCCTTAACCAGGGCGCAGGCAGCCCTGACGCGTCTAGAGAGAACAGGAGCACGCTAAACATAACTTATTTCCAGTGCCCTCCGAATATAGAACCCAGTCTTTAAAAATATTCTTTGTCAGGCCGTCTTCTTAAATGCGTCCCGTTTTTATACCACTTGCCTTTAACGTCTTAGACGTTAAAGTCGTCTAGACGGCTTCAGCGTCTCTGCGAAAGAAACAGCAATAATCTCATTGAAACGCCCAGGAATGTATTTTGCTTTATTTCCCAAAACTAAATTTCAACAAGTGAGGTGCGCGTTTCCAGTTCGTTTAAAGCGAGTTTTCATTTTTTTTTTTTATTGCAATATTTTACAGTGCATTACATACAAAAATTACCTACTACTTACAATGTTAACGTAACTTACAATTTAACGATAATAACAAAACTTACAATACTAACATTACATTAATAACTTACATTACAATAATATCTTACATTACAATTTGTTAATATCAATATCTTTTATGTAACTGAGAGGTTAGCTACAATAGGAATTTTTCTCACATATTAATTTGTGACTTAGATTTATGTTTCTCAATTTTAATTTTGTTTGTCAACATCGCCAAGAAAGCATCGAAATAAAACTCTTCTTCTTTTCTTGAGGCAGTATATAAATAATATTTGGCTATAATAATGCAGAGGTTTAAGCCAAGGCGACGAGCGAAGTTATCTGTCACGCCATATATTATTTCATTTTTATCAAGAGTGGTCCTATCCCCGTTTTTGGAGCTCCACCAATTAGTAAAGAGAGACCAAAAATGCCGAGCGTCAGAACAGGTAACAAAAAGGTGGGTTAACGTTTGTCTTTCTCGACAGAGATGACATTTATCATGTTCCTTTAATGAATCTCTAAAAAGTGTCGAATTTGTGGGTAGAATGTGATGAATTATTTTGTATTGGAAAATGGCGAGTCTAGTGTCTTTTGTAATATTAAAGGGAAGACTATAAATGAGTTGTATTGTGTGTTCTTTTAGACCGGCTTCTTTCATCCTTCGTTTAGCTGTAGGCGTAACGAATTTACTCTTAACAAGGAATTTAGTTACTGATCTGCAAGAGAGTTTATCTAAAGATATCTTATCCTTCTCAGAACGTTTTTCCAAGGGTTCAGTAACATTTCCTTTGAGAATATTGATCCATTTTTCAGGGACTGCGTGGCATAGACCGAAATAGTTTAAGAAGTTTGTGTTAATTTTGAACTTGCTACGGAATTCCTCAAAAGTTAGGAATCTGTTACCTTGAAAAAAGTCTTCAATTTTAGTTAATCCTGCATCGTGCCATTTTTTGTAATAAATGGAATATCCTTCTATCTTTATGTGATGATTGTTCCAAACTATTTCATTCAGTACCTGCTTTTTGGTATTAAGAGTACTGCAGTTAATTTTTTGCCAGACGCACAGAGCTTCTTTGTAGAAATCAATCGGTATATCAACTTTAAGTAGCTTTAAGTCAAAATTGCACTGCAGAAGAAACAGACCACCGACTGGTTGTAGATAGGAAAGAGGGATATGACTCCAACTTGCGGTTCCATTGCTGTCGCTTAATCTTCTTACCCAAACAACTTTAAGCGCTTCATTGATTATTTGAAAATCCGGCATGTCTAGCCCTCCCTGCTCTTTCGGCCCTATCATTGTTCTATATTTAATTTTAGCTTTCTTATTCCATACAAATTGTGTAATTGCTTTCTTTACCATGGCGATGAATTTTGTTGGAAACGTTAGGACAGATGTATTATAAACGAGTTTGGAAATCGCTAAGGATTTTCGAATCGTTATGCGACCATAAAGTGTAAGGTTTCTAGAATACCACAAGTTAAGCAGGCTTTTCATTTTGATTATGATTGATTAGTGATTATGATTAGCGAGCGAGTTTTCATCCTTTTTGGTTGAAATTTGGCAAGAATGTTGCCCTATAATTTGGTAAAAAAAAACAGTTTCGGGTAATTTTTATTTTTTGCCTCCTTCGAAAGGTATGAGTATTTTAGGAAAGCTAATGCGTGTTTTATTCCCCGATACAGTTTGTTAGATCAAGGTGTGAAGAAAGCGAAGCGATGTCGCTCGATTTCTCCTGTTTAATTCTGACCAGAAATGAACTCAATTTGCGAAACTACATACTTATGGAAATTGATCACTATTTTAGGAAAGCTTTTTATTTCTTTCCTAAAATCAACTAATAATCGTAATCTTCAATACCTAAGCTTTCCGAAAATGTATACTTCATTGGGGTTCTTATGAAACGCGAGGCTGTCGTTTGTAATATACTAATACCTTAAGTGGCGACGGTTTCGTCGATATCTGGCATGATATTCGGTAATCACCTCGTAAGACCGCTCCCACAAGTTTGTCCACCCTCGCTTTGACGGCCTCGTTAGTCAGGTTTTGAGGGGAAATTAAACGTACTTTATCTCCACTTCTAAGCTCTGCAAGATCTATAGCTCCCTTGTTGTAATTACTAGCTTGAATTACCTTGTTGGTTTGTAGCTTACCATGGACACAGTGGTAAATGGCTGGTTTAAGGAGTCATGGTAAGGAAGGGACCTTGGATCTTGTTCGTCTGCTTATGAGTCGTACCACTGGCCTACTGTTCATTCCTTGCCTGGATGTGTTTCTGTATTCGAGAAGAGCAAGTTAAGGACCTCGGCCTTTCTTGATTTCTTCATAGCTGCTTTTGCTGACTTGACAGCTGCCTCAACTCCTTACTCTGAGGGTATGTGGGGAAGTTTGTTATTTGAGCAAAACTTAAATGACGACTGAATTCTCTAAATTCGTCTGAAATAAACTGTGAGCCGTTGTCAGACATATATGTTTCTGGAACGCCAAGCTTAGCGAACTGGGCCTTCAACTTTTGGATGACTGTTGCTGATCGTGTGTCTTCAAGAAGGTCGCTCTCGTAAAACGAAGAGTATTAATCCAGATAGATGTCGTCCTTTGCTGTGTGCTGTTTGATTTCCTGGAGAGTGAATGGTTTTAGGCAAGCATCCAGCATCATGTTGATTCTTTCAATTTCTGAAGCAATTGTGATGACTTACGTCGTAGGGAATTTAGGCCCTGTGGTTTGTGATCTGATTCCAAAGTTACCTGTCTCCCATACGTGTAGGTGTGGAATTTCGCCAGCCCATAAACGACTGCAAGAAGCTCCTTCTCGATCGGGGTAGGGGGGGATACGCGAAAGGCTAGCCGTCTTGCAAAAGAACTGATTCAAGCTCCTTGTCTGACGCGTCGCATTGCAGGGTGACGCCCCTTGTCGAGTCAAAATACTTGAGAACTGGAGCATCGGTGACAAGATGTTTCACTTGTTGGACTACACTATCGTGAAGATCGGTGTAGAACCATTCTGCGCCAGGGAATGTGAGTTTACGAAGTGTCTTACAAATATCACTGAGATGAGGCAGAAACTTGCTTAGGTAATTTGTGAATCCAATGAACCTGCTTGCACTAGCCACATCAGTTGGAATTGGCAGCTCCATGACAGCCTTGATCTTCGTTGGATCTGCCTTAAGACCGTCCTTCGAGATCGTATGAACCTTGTAGGGAAGTTCCTCACACTGCACATCTGCATTAGCGAGCGCAGGTCTCGATCGTGATTTTCTAATGCTTCATCTACTGTGAAGCCTTCACCTAAGTCCAGGATTTCATCGTTCGGACGCCCTTTAAGCCCTCTAGGGCTTTACAGGGTGAATTAAAAGTGGTAAAGGAGTGAACTGTCACCATCAAGTTGAACGTGCCAGAACCCATTGTTGGCGTCGGCGGTTGAGAAAACGTTTGCCCTTGAAAACTCTGGAAGTACCTCGTCTATGGTCGGTGTCGGGCAGTGGATTCTCCTTAACACTCGATTCAGGTTGAGCGAAAAGAAAACACTTTGAAGATATTCCGGGGCAAGGCCGTTCATTGTTTTATACACCAATAAGGCTTTCTGTTTCATTCGTCAAATTGATAGCTTCTCCCAGTTAAGGGTGGATAGGAGAAGTTCTGTGTTTCTATCCAAATGAAATTTCGTAATTACCCTAGCTGCACGATTCTGCAATTTTTGGAGCTTTTCACTCAAGTAGCCACTGAAGTAGTCCTAACGCAGGCTGCAATAGTCAAAATGTGGCAAAATTAAAGCGTTATAAATTTGAACGGCAGTTTTTTTGGAAATAAAGGGTCGCACCCTTGAGGGTGCTATTGAGGGCACCTATGACTGAGGATGCCTTCTTGCTTATTTCTTCAACGTGCTTACACCAAATAATTTGAGCATCTATGGTAACACCCAAGGTTTTGGTATGTCCAACTTTCTTAATGATTTGATCGTCAGTTTTCACGTAAACGTCTTTGTTTTGGACAGATAGTCTCTGCCTTGACCCAATTATCGTTAGCTCTCTTTTGACAACATTTATACTAAGCTAGGCTAAGTTGGCTTTTAGCCAGCAGCTTAGGAAACCTAGTTCAGGGGATAAGGCTTGTTTTAGTGCCGTTAAAGTTTTAGCCGACAGTGAAATGTTTGTGCCATCTGCAAACATCCTTAGCGTAGCGGCCCGCAGGCAGTTAGGGAGGTCATTAATATAAATTAGAAATAGCAAAGGACCCGTTTACTGACCTGCGGAACGCCACACCTAGGAACGCGAGCAGTTGATAGCTTGCTGTTGACAATACATCTTTGGGTTTAGTCACTTAGTTACAACAGGAACCACATGATAGCTGCCTGGTCAACACCCAAGAATGACAGTGTGCGCAAGGTAATCTCGTGATCAATGAAGTCAAATGCCACAGGTCAATGAGGACGACGCCATTTAGTAACCCATCATCGATGATAACCGAACAGTCATGTGTCGCTTCAACCAAAGCCCAAAGAGTACTATGTAATGAGCGGAAGCCTGATTGACAACTTAATAGTAATTGGTTATTATTCAAGTAAGGGTAGAGTTGGTTGTAAACGTTTTTAAACTTCCGGAAACTATCGGAATTACAGAAATTGGCCTATAATTGTTAGGATCCGACTCGAGACCCTTTCTAAAGATTGGGTTTACTTTGGCCCTTGTACATTCGTTTGGATATATCCCAGTGAAAAAAGACGTTGAAAATATAGCAGTAAGCGACAGTGCGATAGAATAACAGCAGCCATCTTCAACAGCCTGCTCGGAATCTTATCAAGACCTGTGGCTTTTTTATAATCAATTTTCTTTAAAAGATTTGACAAACAATATCGATACTCGGAGTTTGCAGAGAAAACGGTTTATCAGTTGTTTCCAGATAAGACTCAGAATTTACTTCTACAGCATAAATATGGTTTGCTAGTAGTTGTGCAATATTAGCAAAGCGTTCGTTCATAGTTTCCGCCAAGTCTACCCCTTATTATCTTATTATCAGCTTTAATTTCCAAGATATTAGACGTCTTGCCGCTGTTACGGGAGGTTAACTCGTTAATTAGGTTCCATGATTTGCGCAAAATGCCTTTACTAGCCTCCAGATTGTGAGAAACAAATTTTTCTTTGCAACGGTTTCTAGCACGCTTATATTGATCCAACGTGGCTGAATCATTGGACGAGATTGCCTTTGTTTTCTTGCCTCGTCAAGAAAACCGTCGAAGCGGGTAGGTACCACGCCTCCGACGCAACGAAGAACCCTTTATTATATAGACACTGATGAAATACCAGGATTTTTCCAGTGACGAAAGAATCATATCTTCATCGCGCGCAGTGAAGATACTATTTTTATCTTTCACGTGTGCGGATATAGGTATTGCCATGGTTACCAACATGATTGGCCAATTACAAGAGAGCTTACCGCTCAGGCACGTGGCCGGTTCGTTTGAAATTTCATTCAAAAAATGTCTTCGAGGTGCGAAGACGGTACGGTTACTGGTGACTTTCTCAATGAGCAGCCAAAATTTAACGTCGATATTTTTTCCGAGCTTGTAGAGCATCTAGGAAGATTTGTCGAAGTTGTTTTATGTGCAAATTTCATCAGTATCTATAAAATAAACAGAACATTACATGGCCGCTTGGAGATACGAAATTTCTCTTCTCGTGTTGAAAAAATATTTCACGAGTGAGCGCAGCGAAAAATTTCGTATCTCCGCGCGACAAATTTCGTATATCCGCGCGGCCATGTAATATCCTCTATATACTGTAAAAGAAAGCGATAAACTATGTTTGTGCCTGTACTTGTGGTCAAGAAAGAGAGATCGCGCCGTTCGCCGTCACTGAAGAAGCTATTCGAGGAAGAATTGAAGTTGTTTGCTTTTAGGTGGATATATCTCAAAGGCGTTCGTGAGTTTAAAATGTCAAGTGGTGACTGAACTAAACTGGTTTTAAAGTTAAAGGATAGCTTGTTGGCGCTTAGAGTATATTTAAGTTAGCGATCGCTCCATTAGTTGTCAGTTTCAAATAAATAGTTGAGTTCGTAGCGGAAGTACGTTTGTCATTCTTTGCTGCACGGACAGAGAAAACAGGCTTATTTGTTATTTATATATCAGTCTGCATATCGTAACAGACTTGAGACGACATTATGGAAAATGCTTTCTGCAGTTCTCTCCTTCTTCACCTATTTTGACACAGATAAGCTTGAATTTAAACAGTGCATGGAGAGGCATAAGGTTAGTGACGATGTAACAAAGTTATAATGGTGACATGGTGAGTTATGGATTGGATATCTCAGGTATTTCTATCCATGGTGTACCAAAGGTACAATAGTTACATGGTGAGATTGGATACCTCAGATATTTCTACCCATGATGTAACAAAGTTAGAATGGTGACATGGTGGGTTATGTCCAGAGTGGACACCTCAGGTGTTTCTACCCAAGACGTAACAAAGTTAGATTGGATGGTGACATAGTGAGTTATAGATTGTCTCATAAATCATGTGAGGATATACAGCATCAGTTTCGTCCTGTGAAAGTTTGACTCCTCAAAGGTCCAGGTGATCTGATGAGGGGGTACTCTTGCACCAGCAATGATATCTTGAGCCAGCAATATAACAGCCATGCCACAGCTTCCACTGCCAGCACCCGTACCATCGAATTTGTACTGTGGAAAAGACATTGGTTTATGCTGTGATGATAGCGTATCGAGTACAACGGCATTGAAGAAATTGGCAGATGGGAATATACTGCTCAGAATACGGACCACTGTACCTACAAGAAAACATAGAAACTCCGTATGTACATAGGCATGGGATGGGAAACTAGCATTTTTGTGTAAGATTTTTTTAACAATGTAGCAACCCTGTCTTCTTACAGTTTGCTATCGCAAGGGGAAATACTGCCTTTCAAATTTGTCTTGAAGTAAATGGGATGTTGATTGGTACAAGGCCTGCAATCACTTGATCTTGTTAGTGCCTTTATAAAATGAATTTATTTTTGCTTGGTGCAATCGTTTTCCCCTTTTGCCCATGTACTAATGTGTTATACTATATAATATATACTGAACTAGGAGTAACATTGAACCACACTCTTCATGATAACACAGAGCAATGATTATTGTGTGAAGGAATACTTATGATTCCTAAGATTACCCTTCCCCCTCCCCCACTGTAAAATAATGCTGATTAGGAGAATTGAAATCTTTCCCCAAACGGGTCTGCTATCAAGCTTAATGTTAATCTCTACATCTTGTTCACCCAATCCATGCAGCATTGGCTCTCGTATAAGCCACACCAGAATATACTGCAGCTTGACTTGTCTTCCCTTTAAAGGTTTGGATGTGTCATGAACCCCCAGAGTTCTTTTCACAACAGTAAATACCATCCTGCGGACTGTTTTGATCTGATGTTTGTTCAGGAGAATATCTGTATCTCCATTTCTCTCTGAATACGGCTTTTAAAAGTTTTATTTGGTTTAAGTGAGGCTATTTCTTTGTTGCAAACAGACCTTAAAAATTATGAGCAAACGTTTCACAAAATGGTTGACAGAGAATATCTATTACAGCCTTGCTCTCAGCATCGAAGCTAGGCAGTAGGTATTTTCATGAAAGATCCAAAGCTGCGCGCCTCACTAAGAAAAAATACTAGGATGGCTAAATCTTAATTTCAGTTTTAGCTAATCCGAACCACCCCTACCCTGACACTTACAAAAAAGACTAGGAACAGTGGAACACTAGCCTTCAGTGGAGGGCATCGAATTCGCCCGTTAAGTCATGTCAATCAGTATAAAATGATAGAATAACTAATACACACAACATGGCAATCTTCCTTGTTGCTCTCAAACCAATCTTTATTGCCTTGCCCCACCCCCATGAAAATAATTTAATTTGTATTCCTTCATTGAAAGTAGCCTCTGTCGCAGACAGTGCATTCTGCCAACACTACAACGAGGCATTTAATGTCAAATAGTTTATTTAGGCTGGACCAGTCAGTCATCTAGAGGACATAATGATTTAGTTGAATTCACTAGGTAAACTGGATCTAAGACATCATAAACATGAAAAGCTAATTGATGTGCCACGCCAGTTACGAAAAACCACTAAAAAACCACTCTTTAGATGTGGCCAAAAAATCTGTATTCCCCTTCTAATGCTGTGGTACCAGACCTCGAAAGTGGTAAACAGAGTACATTACAGATTAAAAATAACGGTGAACCAGAGACTGACGTAGAATGATTAATATTTCCCGCTAAACTCTTAAATAGCTCGATAGAGTCCCTTGACAATCCCGAGCCTTTACGTCGTTAGAATAGAATTCGTTCCTGCGTTTTTCATACTTCAGAAATCCCATAGACCACTGGTATACACAGTCTATATCTTTGGGTTTCACCTAGGTTTTGAGTGAAGTCCAGCTGCACGTCAGGCTAATTGAAAGCCATGACACAAAATGGAGCACTTGCAAACAAGACTGGTTCTCATGCCTAACCCTTGGAAACCAATCCCCCCATCCCACCCCCCTCCCAACACACACACTATGAAATATCATTATTAGTACAATGATAATGGTAAAAAATTACAATGACTTACTCTTGTTTTCCCCAACTTTGTTAGGTTTATCATTGTCCGCCATTCCTCACCTGGAATTTTGGCCTGGGACAGTTAAGGTTACTGTAGACCTTCAGAGGTGTCTTCCGAAGAATCATTCGTATGCGCCGCTTGTATTATAACCATAGAAAAGTATATATCATCGTAAAGCTAATAAAATGTAAAAGCAGAAGAAATAATGAAGATTTGATTTAATGGTAAGCGTGCGCAAGTCTTCAAACGCAAAACTGACGATATTTGTTAAACTGAATTACCTGCCTTCCTGCTCGCAAGGACGACCAAACAAACTGCACAATCATGCTGTCTGCATCAGTAGGTAATAGACTACAAAATGGTGTGAGGCGTTTTCCATATTCCGATTGGTTGCCGAGAAAATCTATTTTGAAGTTGGCGAACGTTTGTCGATCTTCGTCACATGAGAGCACGTAAAAGGAGAAGTATTTGGAATATCAAAAAAGCCTCACACCCTTTTTAATAATAATAATAATAATAATAATAGACTTGTATAGCGCTAGAACTATACAAAAATATTCAAAAGCGCTTTACATTAAGTTAAAATAAATGAATAAATAGAAATCACTAAACTTTAAAACTATTTCAACAACTATGCTAAACTTTAAAACTATTCCAACAAATCAAAAGCTTTCTTCAAAAGAAATGTTTCCAGTTGCTTTTTAAAAATGGCGAGGCTGCTACTTGTTCTTATAGTTAATGGCAGCGAGTTCCATAAAACAGGTGCAGCATGAGCAAAGGCCCGACCCCAAGTGTAGAGCAGTTGACTTTTGGAACGACCAGAAGAGATTTTGCAGACGAACGAAGAGCGTAATTAACAGCTGGTTTCAGGGATAAAAGATATTTTATGTAGGAAGGACTTTGGTTGTGTAGTGCCTTGTAAACAAGAAGAAAGAATTTAAACTGAACTCTAAACGATACTGGAAGCCAATGAAAGTCGATAAGAGCGGGTGTGATATGATCAGATTTCGCAATCCGAAAAATCACTCTAGCCGCGGCATTCTGAACTTTCCGTAAACGATCAAGCTGGTATTTAGGTAGACCAAATAGAAGTGCATTGCAGTAATCAAGGTGCGAAGATACAAAGGCGTGGATCAGTGTCTTTGTGGATTGCGCGGTAAGGAATTGTCTGATCTGTCTTATGTTGTATAGTCCGAGAAAAGCCTTGCTACAAATCTTGCCAATGTGAAAATTCATTCGCATATGAGCATCGAACCAGGCCCCAAGGTTCCGGACGCTTTCTAACGGTTTAATGACAGTGTCGCCAATGATAATAGAATCAATAGATGTTTTTTCAAGTTGTTGACGGGTACCAATAATTAGAAATTCAGTTTTCGCGTCATTGATCATTAGACGATTACCAATAAACCAAGAGCGGACATCAGCGATGCACTTTTCAATGACAGAGACAGCGTTGAATTCCGAATGGATAGAACAAGGTTGGAAGGAAAGGTAAATCTGGGTGTCGTCAGCATAGCCATGGACGGAAGGGAGGTGCTGTGAAATAATGTTAAAGAGACGGGAGACGTAAAGAGTAAATAAAATAGGGCCCATACAACTGCCCTGGGGGACTCCACAGTTCAGATTGAAGTCGTCAGAAGTCTTATCACCGACAAGTATACGTTGTTTGCGACCAGACAGAAATGAGTCGAACCAATTTAAAGCAGTTCCGACGACTCCAAAATCCTGTTGTAAAATATTGAGAAGAATGCAATGTTCAATGGTATCAAAAGCAGCACTTGGGTCCAAAAGTACGAGAAGTGTCACCTGCTTATTATCCATACTCATTAAGATGTCGTTTTGAACCTTCAATAGAGCAGTCTCTGTCGAGTGATACTTACGGAAGCCGGACTGGAATTTAGGAAGAGGGGCATTTTTCTCACAGTGGACGAGAAGTTGTTGAAGTGCAGCCTTTTCCACTACCTTGGAAATGAATGGAAGATTACTGACTGGGCGGAAATTTTTGTAGACCAAATCAAGTCCAGGTTTTTTCAATAGAGGGATGACAACAGCGGTTCTCCAATTTTCTGGAACGGAACCACTGAGAAGAGAGAGATTAACCATCTCAGTGATAGAGGGCGCTAATACACCAAGACAGGACTTCACTAGCCATTTAGGAAGAGGATCCAACCGACAAGAGGCATTAGAAGATTCTCGCACAATCTTACACACTTCTCCTATGGATAACGAAGAAAAAGTCTCCACATTCTCCTTCGGAGTGACAGAAACAAGTCGAGGCACTTGAACTTGAAACTTGTCAAGATTTTCCGTTATGGTTTCAATTTTTTTGAGGAAAAAGGTGCCAAATTCGTTTGCAAGCTTAGTGGGATCATCGTGCTCTGGAAGAGCCATCTCAAGTGGTTCCCTGGACAAAGAATTAACCACACGAAATAGCTTGCGAGAGTCACCCGCACACTGATCAATTAGGTTTGAGTAATAATTCACACGTGCAGATTTAAGAGATGCAGAGTACTGATTACGAACTCTATGATAATTATTCCAGTCTCCAGGGAGGTCATTTTTCAAGGCTTTCTTTTCAAGGCGACGACGTTTACGCTTGAAATGTCATCATTAAACTACGGGATCTTTGGACGATTTTTTATAATCCTTGTCTTAAGCGGGGCATGCTTGTCCAAAATGTCATTAAGGGTAGTGTTAAAGCAGTCGGAGAGTGCATCAATGTTATCCCAGTGTACGCTTGCACAAAGCATAGAAGAGGCAATATCAGCTGAGAATTCGGCAATATCAATATTTTTGAGTTAACGAAAAGTCAATTCTTTGCACGATAAAGCTGGTCGCAGGAAACCAATAGGGAACTGAATAATAAAATGATCAGAGATGGGAAAGGTGGCTCTAGGAGAAGCAAGAACAACATCATCCGACGAATGAGTAATAATTAGATCCAAGGTATGACCCGATAGATGGGTTGGGCCGGATACGTGTTGCGAAAGACTGAACGTTTCCAGTAAATCCATAAATTTCTTGGTGTCATTGTCACGGAGGTCATCTAAATGAAAATTGATAGCCAAGTAACATTTTGGCCAAATTTAATAAGAACCGTGAAATCTATATACCCTAATAATTCGCTTGAAGCAAGGAAATCCACGCAAAAATAAAGCCCGAGTTTCAGACTCCTAAAGTTTTGAAAGCTTATCACACCTCATCAAAGCGGCTGCCAACTGTGTCATGCCGCCGACCAATGAAACACGAGCTACAAACCCCCCGAGCACCCGCAACAAAAATAGCCCATTGAATTCGCGGGGAGTTTTTCAGTCGCAGTCGCAGT
>OX453279.1:12706077-12796077 GCA_949710005.1 Ricordea florida | reverse complement strand
ATGAAGCGTTCCTCTCGCTGAGGAACGATGACCTCTGATCAATTGAATTGGTGATTGTTATTAATTAATCTCTCTTCAGGAATGATAACTAAATCTATCGTATGAGAAATATCACAATTCAATTTTCGCACGGTTTGGTAATTTGTTCACTGTAGGGGTTTGATTTTCCTTCACAACAACAGCTCATCCTGTTTTCATTTTCTTTTTTGGAGAAGAACTCGGAGACGATTGTTTGGCACAAGCTACATTTTTCTCCCGGTTGCTACCATTTCAAAAATAAAAATAGTTTTTTCTCGGCTCGTGGGATGCACCGCCCAAGATGATATTTACATGATCCATGTTGCTAAGAAGACTACGAATATTAAGATGTGCTATACCTAAGCCACGGGTTCTTAGACCAAACAATAAATCGGAAATGTTAACTGTTTTTTTTTTTTTTTTTCAATTTTTATTTCACAACTACAAAGGTTCCTTTTACAAATACACATATAAGTAAAAAGAAAAGAATACAAGACAAGAAGAAAAAAAAACACACTGCGAATATACTTTACATTTCGCCAAATGCTACTTACCTACAAATACATACAAGACTATCAGCTAAAAACATACATCTTACTAACACTACAGGGCACTACAGGAGTTTAACATTGCTTACTAATTGTACTTACAAAAGAGAAAAACAATAAAATATTTAAAATCAAAAAAGTTAGAACACTGTCATTGAAATATAAAGGAGAGAAAAAGTGGCAGGCTTAACTAGAGAGCTGTAGTTCAGAGTCTACAACATTTTGGAAAGAAGTACTATATAAAAGCAGAGATAAAAGAACTCCATTTACTAAAGTGCTTCAAAAGAGCATCGTTTTTCCTTGCAATAAAGGTTTCTAATTTGTATATTGCTTTAAGTTTAGCCTTAAATACCGCTAATGATGGATTAATTTTGTCCAATTTACACCTGTAAATAAAGAATTTTACTAACAAAATTATGTGATTTAACACCATACCATCCTCCCTTCGATCGAAATTTCCGAACAAGACATCTAACAATGTTATCTCATTTGTTTCAATACCATGAACAGACATCCAAGATAGTACTTCTTTCCAAAAGACATCAATAACTTTACACGAGAAGAACAAATGCTAGATGGATTCTACCTCTTGATGCAGGGCCCGGTTGAGGGCAAAAATCACCCGCCAATAGAATAAGGCCAGAAGCATACAGACTTAACTGTGCAAGTTTCAAGGTTTTGAATGCCTTCAGCGAAGGAGCACCAACGTCCGAGTTGATATACCGTGATCTTCATAGATAACCATTACGGCCAGGCAAGACCTAGCCATCATAACCAGCACTCACCATCATATAGCTTGCACTTTTGTAAAGAGATACATCGTAACTGAATTGTCAAAATATCTCAGATAAATAGGGGGAAAAATTTGCACAGAGCTTGCTTCACAAGTGTGTACCGCAGCTATTCCATCTTCCGTAAATGAAAAGTTTGAAATGGTTTGCCCATGGCAACACAGCAAATAAATGAAAATATCTCCAGTGAATACTCAATGACCTACAAACCGTGGGTACACACTTAAATCGACGTGAATTCTCCATGATCTTTCGCTACCATACACAAGGAGTACTACTTGTTCAATAGAGCGTGCCGACCAGCTGCCTCCCGTCTTAGCACCCTGGTCCTGGACACCTAGTCTATCGAGGGGGCCAGGGGCTGTGCCAGACCCCTCATCCACGGGGCCCTAACATGAGGTGCGCTGGAACCATCATCACCCTTACTACTCCTATAGTCCTAGTCCTAGTCCTCTTCCTGGTCATCGGAACCCCAAAGTTGGTGGACAGTGCGATCGACCCCATTGTGATGACACACACTACATCGAGTCCAAGCCAAACGAAATAGGAATTCAAGCTTCGATAGCACACCTCAAAGCAAGGTACGTCATGGGTGATTTCATAATGGATCATGTCTCCCCCCAAACCCAACCGCCTCCTAGCTAACTGGGTGTCATACTCCTCTGTAACTAGCCTCCTAAAACCTAGGGGAGGATCTGAACAGCCTCGGAGAGTGCCAATATATCCACCAAGGCAGAGACGTATCTCGCATTCACCATTTTCTCAAGTGAAGGTACCTGCACGCCCTGTCGACTGATGCTGTCGGTCATCACGGTATATATACTTCTGTTAGATACTTCTCTAACGGGAACTTTTTCTGGCAAGCGTCCAGGTGGATGACTGCAACTAAGGTGGTGCGAAGGTCTTACAGAGCGAACTCCCATCTCGCAACATAAGACGGGGACGTTGGGACTTTAAAATGAAAAGCACGGAGTAGTGTGGGGAATATCGTGGGGGTTTCGCTCGCTGTGCCAAGAATTGGCTACCTGTGTACACCCTTCACGCCTCGTAGTAACAAAGGAATGGGTACTAGTAGGCTCGGACTACTCTCAGTAGTAATGCCGGCAGTTAACTTAATATTACCTCGTATGAAACCCTATGAGTGAACACGAATAGGGTTGAATACGAAGTATGAAAACCTATGAGATGTCACGAATAAGGTTTCATACGAGGTGGTATTCATTAACTGCCGGCATTACCACTTTTGCTTTTAAAACTGAGTGACGAAAGCGACTGAGGTGCCGATAGGCCGATGGTATACACTCCCACATTTCTTGTCAATATGACTGCACTTGGCACACGGTGAAAGTGTCGAAGTCGGCGGAACAGAAATGGACACACGCTTGACTTTCAAGTACTCGTTGAAGGACTCGGTAGTATCCCACGGCACTAATGAGGAATCCTCTTTGTGTAGAGGTTTGGCAGGGCTTTGCTGGCCTTTTTCCGTCGAGCCTTCCTTCATGTACGGTTTTTTCTGCGAAGTACTCATCCCCGTAGCGTACGAGATGTTGGTAACGAGGGTTTAAAGTCTGGGTTGCTTTGCTCTGTAAACGTGATATATTCATGGAATCGAGAGTCATCCCACTCCAACGTCATTTTGACTAACGCTGTAACCGGCTCCTTCAAGCGTTTTATACTACAGTAGTGTAATTGCTAAGATCACCGTTTCATAGGCCTAATAGGTTTTCATAGCCTTCATGGGTAAACACAAAAGACGGGGAGCAGCTTCGACAACCTTAAACGCCACGTGTTTGTAGTTTGTGAAGAACCCGTTGAACGGACAACTCAACTCTGTCCAATACTAATGGATCCCGTGAAAATCCCACTCAACGTACTAATAGCTGGTCCAACCAACCGTGGGAAATCCGGGGTATCTTCTTTACTAGCTTTGAGGGCCATTCAAAGCAAAGTTCCACTACATTGTATTGGTCTGTCCCACGTTCATTCTGCTTTGTAGAGGATGACGAACGCTTGTTTTAATTATTTTATTGCTGTACCACCGCAGCCAGGATGCAAGGAACAAAACGCAGTAGGCTCGCTTTTGCGCTCGCTAAGCATCCTTTTCGAAGGGACAAACAACTTACTTTCTCTGGATGCATCGCTAGAAATCGAGGACATTTGAGCCTGAGTTACGGTATGCGGATTCTACCCCGAGATCTACCATATCCACTCACAAACTTCAATAATTTCTTCGCTCTCGCTTGGTAAGGTTTCCAGACAAAGTACACTTCAAAATCAATTGGATGAAGCGGAAAATCAAAAGGTTAGTATAGTTTTAGTGAAACCAATTGCACAATGTTCCGACACTACCAACTAACTGTTGTGATTGGTTGTCATGTAGTCTAATACTCACGTGCCACGCAGTTTTACGGGAATAAATGATAGTTCATGGAGGACATTGTTTACTCTTTCTACTCATAACATGGTACCGGGATCTCTTAGGAACTGAGCTAATGTTTACCTTGAAGTACGCCATGGAACGTATTGAACCCCCATCGGAGTTAGATATCGATAGTCTTAACCTCGCGGACGAATGGAAAGAAGCGTGGGAACTGTTTCGCATATCTCGAGTGGCCTTCACGAAAAGGACGATGCCATACAGATAGCAACCATTCAAAGCATTCTCGGAACTAAGGTAAGACAAGTGCTGAAAACCCTACCAAATGTTCCTGCAGACATCTCCGAGAGAACTGTTGGAGGCATTTTGGAAGCTTTTGAGACGTATTGCGTTCCCCGCAAAAATACTACCTACGAACGATACGTTTTTCATTGCCAGAAATCTGGGACAAGATGGAGGCCGCGCGTGCGTATTGCGTCCATAATGGCATCGAAATAATATAAGGAACTGTATGGAAACTTGGAATTTTTTTTAAAATAGCACAGTTACCCATGTCTAATACTCATCGATTATAGGAAAATGCACTGAATGAAGTCACCAGCTCCGCATCGAGATAATTACTGGAAGGTTCGAAGTGTCCAAATCTCCCGTAAAAAATAACATTTCTCCCTCGAAAAATACTTCCAAACGCTCCTGAAAATCCTCCATTTTTCCATGCTGAACTGTTGTCTGGACGCCATTTTTAAAAGCCAGCAAATGTCCGCACACGAGCAAGAAAATGAACTGAATAGTAACGGCAAAGCGTCTAAATACAGGAATGGCTCCGACCTGTAATTGGAGGATAAAAATAGTTATTATTTAATAAGTTAAAGCTTAACTTTCAGCCACACGTCACACTGGAAAACGATATCACTAACGTCGTTGAAACGTCGTTGTGATGTGTGACTTCTGTTTCGTCTTACGCAATGAAAGAAGCAAGAAGTTGATGTATGAACCTTAAAATTTCACTTACATCGGCAGAACCTTTTTCTAGTGTTGAACAGTAGCAACAGAGATGGGAAATTGTCACAGCGTTCGCGAACAGCGTTCAGTTCGGACTCAAACAGTCGGAGCTATTACTGTATTTAAACCGCTGACAGGTCAATGTACAGGAATGGCTCGATCTGCATAAAGAGATTGTTGAACCCAAGAAAAAACATTCTCAAATTGACAAAAAATATATTCTTCAGAGCAGAGCTTTTGGTACCCATCTGGATCAAGTTTGCGGTTATTCACAGCCTCATTTTGATGAGACTGTAATTTGGTTGTTAAAATAAATTTTAATAATTGAATAAGATCGCACATATTTATCTAATATCTGGGAAGTATTTCTAGTCTGAAATGACTAGTTTAGTTAGGTAGTTAGCAAGCTTTCTTTTCCCAATTCAGCCCAAGTGATTTCCATTTTGTCTTTTTCTCTACTATGCGCAAAACAAACCAACTAATGCGGTTTATTAAAGAAGTGACCTCACCAATCAAACCGATGTAAACAGCTCTCACACTGGATCATGTCCATGTACCTCGAGTGCTGACATAAATGACATGACCAAGACTCCTTCAACTGGCTCACTGCAAAACAAAGATTGCTACGTCACTTGTCAACATATGTTCACACATCGCAGCTTGTCTTACTGATATTCTGTATATCGTTCCTAGTGATAAATTATGCAGAACTATCACAATCACGATCCTAACAACAGCAACAACATGTAATTATCACCTAGTAAATTTACTGTGAAACTCACAAAACCGTGAATACCAGAATTATTTATGAATGTTATTGTGTTTCGAGAAATAAGTAATTGTGTTTCGAGAAGTAAGGCACAAGATAACGAAACCGCAACGAGCAATGGTAATTAGTTTGTGGTTTTGCGCTTTGTTCGCGTGCCCTAAACTTTTTTGTGATTGGCCAGGACACAATCAACATTCCTGAAACTTTTCAGGCTCTCACGGTTTTCTAAGTTTGACAGTAAAAAGTAGGTGAAATTAAAGCTGATTCTCTTACACAACATATGAAGCTTGCTCCATGCGTCGTCTGAGATTCTTCAATACGGTCAAATCAGATCGGAGCCACTCCTGTATATTGACCTGTCAGCGGTTTAAATACAGTAATAGCTCCGAGTGTTTGAGTCCGAACTGAACGCTGTTCGCCAACGCTGTGACAATTTCCCATCTCTGTTGCTACTGTTCAACACTAGAAAAAGGTTCTGCCGATGTAAGTGAAATTTTAAGGTTCATACATCAACTTCTTGCTTCTTTTATTGCGTAAGACGAAACAGAAGTCACACATCACAACGACGTTTCAACGACGTTAGTGATATCGTTTTCCAGTTTGACGCGTGGCTGAAAGTTAAGCTTTAACTTATTAAATAATAACTATTTTTATCCTCCAATTACAGGTCGGAGCCATTCCTGTATTTAGACGCTAGTGAACTTGAACTCTTCCGCCATGTTTTGCCGGATCTAAATTAGTGTTCAGGTCCTTCTCTACCACAAAATATGCCAGGCACACTTTTGATGTATGCCAAGCTCTGCCAAACTAGGATTCAGCGCTTGTACTTCACGCGCGAAAACCAAAATCCCCTCTACTGCAGTCGAGCAAAATGTCCGAGATATAAACCGAGCATAATAAACGTAATCTAGAAAGGAAGTTAACGCTCAGCACCGAATTTCTCCTTCGTTATGTTAAGCAACAGGCTGCTCAACAATACGAATTTCTTTTTTGTGTGGAGATTTCGTGGCCAATGTTACACGCATGGGCTGAGCTGTTGGAGGATACCTGCGTAAGAGCAACTTACATAGACCTCCTCAATTCAACTATAGTTGATGGATGGTTTATTGGCAGTGCTTAAGTTGTGGAGAACATCGTAAAATACGCGCTTTCTTCATCGTCTCGCAACATTCGCCATATTGGATCGTGTTGTTCTGCGGATACACCGCTGATAACTTTTACGGGCTCGAAACGTCCGCGATTTCTGGTAATGAGAACGACAACCCAGGGAGACCGTGCGTTTGACGTATTTGTCACAGATCTGAGACGAAGGGCTGAGTACTGTGATTTTGGAGTAATAAAGGATTCCTTAATAAGAGATCAAATTTTGGTCGGCATAAGCGATCCCAAGCTGGGTGAGCGTCTGTTAAGACAGACGGATTTGACACTTGAGAAACTGCAATAAAGCTCTGCAGAGTTACGTAACAATCCAAAGAACAATCAAAATTCTTCACAAGAAACGAGTACCAGTGCAAACAGAAAAAAAAAAAAAAAAAAAAACAGAAAATCGACGATCCGGGGAGAATCGCGAAATGCAAATTCTGTGCATTGTCTTACGTTCGAGGGAACTGCCCAGCTTATGGAGCAACATGTCATAAATGCAATGGTTGAAATCACTACGCTCGCTGCTGCCTTAAGCCGAAGAGTGGCACGGGAGAAAGACGAGTTCGTCACGTGAAATAGAAATAAACGAAGAAAAAGGATCAATGGAGGGACTGTACATCAGAGAAATTCAAGGTAGCAGTAAAAGGAACATTCAGTCCGATCTATTAGTCAATAACATTCCAATGATGTTCAAACTTGACACAGGTGCAGAATGTACGGTGGCCCATAAATGCAAAACACAACACACATTGAAAACACAACACATACACATTGGAAACGCAACAGACTTTCCTCAAAACACAACACACTTTCCGCAAAACACAACACACACAATGTAAGCGCCACAAACTTATCTGAAACACAATACATTTATCTGAAACACAACACACAGACTGAAAACACAACACACTTATCAGAAACACAATACACTGTCAAACGGAGACTGGGCACTAGTAACATTTCCGCTGGTCTTATGACACTCAGGCGCAGGCTGCTAATAAGTCTGTATTTTTGTGATGGCGGATAGTGAAGAAGAAGTAGCAGCTATTCGCCACTATTTTTCAAAGAATTATGATTATAAAACCATGTTAGAGCTTCTTGAAAGATGCCATGGAAAAGAACTCTTTTGAGTCGTCTGAAAATGTATGGACTATGCAGACGAGGAAGGGCTATTGATGAACAGATTGTTCGCGAACACATCACATGAGAGCTTGATGGTTCCGGATCTCTTCTTGGATACAGGTCCATGTGGCGAAGGCTTCATACAAAATATGGTATAAATGTTCCAAGGGCAACTGTCCAGGTTTTGCTGGCTGAACTTGATCCAGAGGGAACGCAGCAGAGAAAACCTCATCGCCTCAAAAGGCGACAGTATTCCAATCGTGACAAAATTCAGTTCCGTGTTAGCCAAGTGAAGTACATGGGTGAAGTTGTTAGTAAAATGGGATTTTCACATGACCCAGAAAAACATTTCTGCTACTCACAACATGCCTACCCCATCATACAAAAAAAGGCCTGCAAAGGTTATTAGGCATGATCAACTATCTTGCCAAGTATATACCAAACATGTCCGAACTAACTGCCCCTTTGCGATCCCTGCTTAAGCGAGATGTGCTTTGGGCTTGGTTTCCTGAGCATGACACTGCACTTGCCAAACTCAAATTGGTTCTAAGCAGTGCTCCTGTTCTACGATTTTATGACCTACTACACTCCAAGTGAATGCCAGTAAAAGTGGTTTAGGAGCTTGTCTGATGCAACAAGGCCAACCAGTTGCGTATGCCTCACGGGCCTTGTCAACTTCCGAAATCAATTATGCGCCAATAGAAAAAGAAAGAAACATTAGCAATTGTATTTGGGTGTGAGAGATCTAACATGTATAGACATGGGGCAAAAGTAAAAGTCAATCTCAGATCACAAGCCCCTAGAAAACATTTTCAAAAAGCCTCTTTACAAAGTTCCCCCGCGCTTGCAAAGAATGAGACTTCGTTTGCAAAAATATGATATCAAAGTCAGATATGTTACCGGCTTCTTCACATTGCTGATACCCTTTCCAGAGCAATCGAGCAGACCAGCCTACCCCGTGAATATGATATGCATCAAGACATGGAGTATTTCAGTCATAGTGTAATTTCCAACCTCCCAAAATGAGATGTAAAGTTGAATGAGCTTCGAGAATTTAACAACAGAGACCCCATCCTGAAAATGTTGCACAAATACTCCGTGGAGGGTTGGCCTGATCATAATCGTGATATACCCGCACCTCTTAAGTCTTACTGGAATGTACGGAATGATATTCATGTCATTGATGAAATTTTACTCAAGGATAACAGGCTTGTTATTCCATCAACCTGGAAAAGGATATACTACAAAAACTACACATTGGTCACAGTGCGATTGAAAAGAACAAAGCTAATGCCCGCATGACAGTGTTTTGGCCATGCATGACAAAAGGCATTGAAGACATGGTGCGCAGTTGTGACAAATGCATGAAATATCAGAGTATGCAACCCAAAGAACCCATGCAAACTCGAGATATTCCATTGCTGCCATGGCAGACAGTTGCAACAGATAATGGCAAAACAAGTGATAATGTCATCCAGTGTCTGAATGAAATTTTTTCCAGGCATGGATATCCTCAAACTCTAATTGCAGATAATATGCCTTATAACTCAAGGGAAATGAAGCAGTATGCTACAAAATGTGGCATAGTGATTACAACAACCAGTCCCACGTACAGTCAATCTAATGGTCTTGCAGAAAAGGCAGTTCATATTGTCAAAAACTTACTAAGAAAAGTTTGCAACCTGAATGAAGGTCTCATGGAATATCGCAAAACACCAATCAGTAATTTTCCTTATTCACCCAACCAAATGTTGTTCAGTCGGCAAATAAGAACAAAGGTTCCTGTCCACCCACAAGTCTTGGTTCCACAAGTGTGTTCTGACATTCCTGTGTTACTTGAGAAGCGTCAAGAAACTTATAAAAATACTATGACCAGGGCTGCAAACAGTTACCGCCACTCAAGGAAGGGGATAGTATAAGGTTTAGGAAACCGGGTGATAGACATTTATCATCTGCTGTGGTTAAGAGTGAACATGAGACTCCCAGACCCTACGTGATAACTGATGGAACAGGTAGAGATTAACGTAGAAATAGACGCCAAATTCATCTTACCCAGGAACCTCCTACAAATATGAATGAGGACCCAAGTGAAGAGTCGGAACCTGTAACAATGCAACCTGATGAGAACTTGCCTATTGCAACTGAATCCAGTGCTGACTCAGATCCAACCCAAACCGCCAATCACGAGACACCTGGTCTAGTGCGTCGCTCCACACGGGTTAGGTCTGTTCCGAGTTAGCACAAGGATTATGTCATGTAGAAATAGTTGTAGTTTTATTAATATTTTAATACACAGTTGAGTTATTTGCTACTTATTACAGTTTGTAATTTGTATGGAAACTTTGAGTTGGCTTGAAAGGGGGGATGTTGTGATTGGTTGTCATGTAGTCTAGTACTCACGTGCCATGTAGTTTTACGGGAATAAATGATGGTTCATGGAGGACATTGCTTACTCTTTCTGTTCATAACACTAGCCATGCGTTTTTGGTTTTTCGATGAAATCCCTTATTACGCCGTATATTTCTTGGACGCTGAAGTACTCACCGAAACCGTAAAAAGCACACATGAAATTCGAAGTATTCACTTTAATTATTGTACAGTATCTTCCTTGATATATCAGCTTAACATGAAACGGTTTCATATTTGTAACTCAACAATGTGATCAGGAAATATTTCCATACATTTCTTTGGTGTTGTTGCTTTCGCTTCCGCGGTAATTTGGTAGGTACGAGGTGTAAGCATCATATAGTGGTTCCCCGTTAGTTAATATATGGCATACATTGCTCTCCATAGCTTTACAAAGCCATACATAGCCATACACAGCCATACACAGCCCTACATAACCCTACATAGCCATACATAGCACTACATAGCCCTACATAGCCATACACAGCCATACATAGCCATACATAAAAATACATAGTCATACATAGCCCTACATAGCCATACATAGCCATATACAGCCCTACACAGCCATACATAGGCATACACAGCCATACGTAGCTATACATATCCCTACATAGCCATACATAGCCCTACATAGCCATACATAGCCCTACATAGCCATACGTAGCCATACATAGCCATACATAACCATACATAGCCATACATACCCCTACACAGCCATACATAGCCATACACAGCTATACATGGCCCTACATAGCCATACATAGTCATACATAGCCATATACAGCCCTACACAGCCCTACATAGCCATACATAGCCCTACATAACCATACATAGCCATACATAGCCCTACATAACCATACATAGCCAAACACAGCCCTACATAGCCATACATAACCATACATAGCCATACATAGCCCTACATAGCCATACATAGTCCTACATAGCGCTACATAGCCATACATAGTCATACACAGCAGTACATAGGCATACACAGCCATACCTAACCCTACATAGCCCTACATAGCACTACATAGCCCTACATAACCCTAGATAACCCTGTAGATAGCCCTATATACCCTTACATAAGCCTACATAACCGTACACATGTGCAGGAGCTCTACATGGTTGACGTAGTGAAAAGTTTTTTGAAGTGCAGACAAAGCATGCATAAATCTTTTCCTTGTGATTATGAACGTAAAGGAAAGACGTGTTCTGCTATGCGGTTATTTGGCAAAAAGAAAAACCAACTTGAGATTCAATTCTTAGCGTATTTAAAGACATTATTGAGGAGTCGTTGGTTTAAGATATAGAACACAGGTAGCTGGAGACAGATATACCACGAAAATTTTCTGGGTTATTACTCCCGCTCGAATTACAGATGGGAGTAATAAGACCACCACATTAGGTCTGAGGCATGGTACCTAGGCAAGGAATTGAATAATTTTTCATATACAGGCATCAAAGTAAGCTGGGTTAATGTAGGGCTGTGTATGGCTATGTAGGGCTGTGTATGGCTATGTAGCGCTGTGTATGGCTATGTAGGGCTGTGTATGGCTATGTAGGGCTGTGTATGGCTATGTAGGGCTATGTTTGGCTATGAAGGGCTATGTATGGGTATGTATGGCTATGTGTGGCGATGTAAGGCTATGTAGGGCTATGCATGGCTATGTAGGGCTATGTAGGGCTCTGTATGGCTATGTAGGGCTCTGTATGGCTATGTAGGGCTCTGTATGGCTATGTAGGGCTGTGGATGGCTGTGTATGGCTATGTAGGGCTATGTATGGCTCTATGGCTATGTATGGCTATGTAAGGCTATGTAGGGCTGTGTATGGCTGTGTGTGGCTATGTATAGCTCTGTAGGGATATGTATGGCTATGTAAGGCTATGTAGGGCTGTGTATGGCTATGTATGGCTATTTAGCTCTGTGTAGGGCTATGTATGGCTGTGTATGGCTATGTAGGGCTATGTAGGGCTGTTTATGGATATGTAGGGCTATGTAGGGCTATGTAGAGCTATGTAAGCCTATGTAGGGCTATGTATGGCTTTGTATGCCTATGTAGGGCTATGTAGGGCTATGTGGGGCTATTTATGGCTATGCATGGCTATGTAGGGCTATGTAGGGCTATATAGGGCTGTATAGAGCTATATAGGGCCGTTTATGGCTGTTTATGGCTATGTAGGGCTATGTATGGCTGTTTATGGCTATGTATGGCTATGTAGGGCTGTGTATGGGTGTTTATGGCTATGTAGGGCTTTGTATGGCTGTGTATGGCTATGTATGGCTGTAACGGCGATAGGTTTGTACTGAGCTCGAATCATCAAGGACCACAACAACCATTTACTAAGTGGCGACTTTAATTGATAAACGAACACGTAAGAACTGAAATAAAAGTACGTGATTATAATGAAATAACAAAGAATAGAGTTGCATAACAATAGAAATCACTAGACTATAAAAATCACAGCCAAAGGCCAACCAAATAATCGAAAACAATCGCAGTACATAAATCGATTATGCAAACACAAACCTCTATGCCAATCCTGGGGCAATCGAAACTTTACACTAGGCTCCAGATGGATAATAGTGAGCTTATAAACGTTTGCGACTAGACAAGAAAAAAACGAGGCGACCAGATTAACTCCGACTGCGCATGTCTAATGTGCAGGAGAGTTCGTCACGCAAACTAGTAACGCAATGCGAAAGCGCTGACATGGCTCCCCTAAATTGTCAATGCTGATTGTCAATTTATCCAAAGGTAAACAAAAATTAGAATCCTACTTATGAAAGGAAAGGGAAAACTGCAGATATTAAAGTTAACTCAACAGGAGTTCGTTAGTTCATTGTTCCTGTCTTCAGACTGCTGCATGTTTCTCATATTGGCTCCTCGGTGGGGATCCCCGATCCTAATTAAGCGAGGTCGCAAGAAACAAGGAGAATGAGTTTCTGTACTGGTCTATCCAAATATGTGCACGGCCTTGACCTTTTTCCTTCTTTGTCCAGGGTGGGGTCAGCGACCATTACTCTCACCTTTCTCACAAGCCGTCGTCACTGGGAAGGACTTCGGTGACTCGGGCAAGCTGCCATTGGTTCCGTGGAAGATTCTCTTCTTTCATAATGACTACATCGCCAGCTTGCATGTTCCTATTTGGTCTGATCCATTTCTGCCTTGACTGCAACGAATGTAGAAAATCGGTCTTCCATCTAAGCCAGAATTCATTTGCCAAGTGCTGGACTCGGCGCCATCTTTTCTTGCAATAAAGATCTTCCCGTTGGAAGGAACCAGGTGGAGGGAGGATGACACTGGACTTCATGGTGAGAAGCTGACTCGGTGAGAGAGGTTGTAGGCATTCAGGAGAGGTCATATCACTAACAGCGAGCGGACGGCAATTGACGATAGCTTCAGCCTCAGTCATGAAGGTATGTAGCGACTCATCGTCGAGCTGTGAACCATGGCGACTAAGCAGGGCCGCAAGAACGTTTCGCACAGTGCGAATTTGTCGTTCCCATGTTCCTCCCATATGACTGGCATGGGGAACGTTCATTTTCCAATCCACCGAGTCACAGTTCCTTCTTAAAAGCTCTTGTCTGATCTTGTCGTTGTCCATTTCTGAAAGGGCTTGCTGAAGCTCATTCTTTGCCCCCATGAAGTTTGTACCCTGATCGGAGCGGATATGGCGGACTGGCCCACGGCGACCACCGAAACGGCGGTAAGCGTTGATGAAGGAATCTGTACTCAGGGAATTTGCGACTTCAATATGGACTGCTCTCGATGCCATGCACGTGAATAATACTCCGTATCTCTTCACCTCACGGCGTCCCTCCTTTACATACCAAGGGCCAAAGTAATCCACTGCGCTATATACGTAAATGGTGGGGCAGATTGAACGCGATCTTGAGGGAGATCTGCCATCTTTTGTTCTACTACGGCTCCCCTCAGCTTACGACAGACCACACATTTTGCGATGTATTCAGATATGACTGAGCTCCCACCAATTATCCAGAAACCGGCAGACCTTACTTGATTGTGTTATTCCCCGTCCTTGATGTTTGACAACCTCATGGTAGTGGGAGACAACTAGCTATATAGAGTAGTCACGTGGCTCCTCTTAGGGAGGATTACGGGGTGCTTTTCAAAAGCTGTCAAATTTGAATGCTTAAGGCGACCTCCAACTCTTAGTACGCCTTGATGGTCGAGAAATGGATCTAGCTTGTACAGGGAACTTTTCTTCTTCATAACTCTAAAGGATGCACGATCCTGTGCGTCATCTTGGTTTCTTGATGTGCGTAGCAAGCACATTTCTTCCTGGAATTCTTCCCTCTGGACGCTCTTGATGATCTCTGTTTCTGCTTCTTGAAGATCCTTTGTGTTGACCGGGATGTACTTATCTGGTGCTTCATGGCTGCATTTTGGGGGTTGAGTCGCAGGGATCTCTTGTGGAATGCTCTCCTGTGAACCATCCGACTTCACTTTGTGTGGGCATTTTGAACCGCGCCGTTGTTTCCTTTGCAAGCGCAAGCAGGTGGCCACAGCTATCTTTGCTCTATGCCAGCTTGAGATACTCTTAATGCGCTCCGGAAGGGAAAAGCGCTTCTCTTCAATGTGAGTTGATAGGGTGGAGATCTTCCTGACTTCTGGGTCATCTTGTGAAAGGACCATTGGTTCTTTATCACCAGGGGAACCCTTGGTCTTCGATGGACTCCAAAGGTATTCTGGCCCTCTCCACCAACGCGAGCTTTCAATCAGATCCCTGGTATAAAGGCCACGTGAGGCATCATCAGCCGGGTTTAGCTCTGTTTCAATGTGTTCCCATTGACTGGGCGAGGTGGAATCCCGGATCTGTTGCACCCTGTTTGCAACAAAGTCATGAAAGCGTCCAGCCTCATTAGATATGTATCCAATCACGACATTGCTGTCAGTCCAGAACACTTCAGTGAGTTGATCGTATTCTAGCTCCCTTCGTAGGACATTACTGATCTTTACTGACAGCAAGGCAGCTGTAAGTTCAAGACGTGGAGTTGTTATGGGTTTCAGGGGGGCAACACGAGACTTGGCCATCACAAGGCAACAGTGAATCTGATTACAGTGGTTGATCAACCTTAGGTAGGAGCACTGGCCATAAGCATATTTGCTGGCATCTGAGAAATGATGCAACTCCACAGACTTGAGCTCTCCAAACTCTTCTGGTTTGTAGTATCTTGCGATTTGGAGGCTTGACAACAGGTGGAGTTCACCTCTCCAACGTTCCCATCTTGTGCGCAATGGTTCTGGAACCTTGTCATCCCAATCAGCTCCATCCCGACACAGCTCCTGGAGGATGACCTTGCCAACCAAAATGAGGGGGGCAAGCAAGCCCAGAGGGTCAAAGACAGAACTTATGGTTGACAATACTCCTCTTCTGGATAATGGTTGATCCTTCATTTCAACCCTAAATTGGAGCGTGTCAGACTCCACGCCCCAGTGGACCACAAGAGCTCTCTCTACTGGTAGGATATCCTTGGCTACGTCGAGGCTTTGCAGACCCTTTGAGCGATCTTGGAGGGGAATAGAGTCTATGACTGCCTTGTCATTCGAAACAAACTTGTGAAGCTTGAAGCCTCCTTTTTCACACAATGCCTTGGTGCTCTTGATCAGGCGGATAGCTTCTTCACTTGTGGACTCTGACTTCAAGCCGTCGTCGACATAGAAATTATTTCTGACAAAGTTGGCTGCTGCACTTCCAAATTCGCACTCATAGTCGCTGGCTGTCCTCTTGAGGGCAAGGTTTGCACATCGCGGCGATGATGTAGCACCAAAGAGGTGAACCGTCATTCGATATTCGGCAGGTTCATCATCAAAGTTCCCGTTTTCCCACCAAAGAAAGCGAAGGTAGTTACGATGTTCTGGATTTACACCAACCTGGTGAAACATACCTTCGATGTCGCACACCATGGCTACTGATTCCTGGCGAAATCTACACAACACTCCAACCAAATTATTGGTGAGATCGGGACCTTGCATGAGGTGGCGGTTCAGTGATTCGCCAGCAAACTCCACGCTGCAGTCGAAGACGATTCTTATCTTTTCAGGTTTCTTTGGATGGTACACCCCATAGTGGGGAATGTACCACACCTTTCCATTGTCGAACTGAACTTCTTCTATGGGGACCCTTTCTGCATAGCCATGGCTAATTACGTCAGTCGTGAAGGTTAAATAGTCCCTTTTAAACTTAATGTCCGTCTTTAGCCTTTTCTTTAGCTTGCTTAATCTTCTCAGGGCAACTTCTTTGTTGTTGGGAAGCAGGATGGATTCCTGTTTAAGAGGCAAGGGCATCTCATAATGACCATCAGGTCTTTGATGGATTTCTTCTGACATCTTTGCCATAAACATTCTGTCTTCATACGAAAGGGGCTGCCCCTCGGCCTTCTCACTAAAGTCCAGCTCGAACATGCGGTTGACTTGAGCTGGACAGAAAACTTCTTTGGTGCGTGTCTTGAGGGCAAAGTGACATGCTTTCTTGGGACCAAAGTGGACTTCTCTGGTAACGATGCGGTTTACGCCTACACTCTCTTCGACATCTTCAAGGGCATCAATGGTCACTATTCCAATTACTCCCCAACCAAGGGCTGTTCTCTTAGCATAAGGATCATCATCATTTCCTAGGATGATCTCTCTTGGCTTGATGGCACGTGCACAATTAACACCAATGAGGAGGCTTACATCTAAATCATCCCTGTATGGCATAAGATGATTTGCAACTCTCTTGAGGTGAGGCCACTTTCGTACTGTTTCCGGCCTAGGGATCTGACTCCGTCGGGCGGGGATGAAATCTCTGGAATAGGTGGATGGAAGGGGGATTTCTGTGGCTTCGTTCACACCACGGACTACTAGACCATTGATCTTCTGACTGGTAATGGTTTTTTGAGCAAGGACCGTGGAAAGCTCTAACTGGACATCAGGTCCACTCACCCCAAGGTTTTCCAAGGCTGTTTGCTTGATGAAGCATGCATCAGACTGGTCATCGAGCAGCGCATATGCCATGATCTTCTTATCAGGGTCACATTCATGGTGCAGCCATACTGGAATAATGAGCGAGTGTGATACAGGTTGTGAATGACTGGTTACACTCCGCACTTCAATGCGATTGGATATTTGATTTCTATCCCGTGGCCTACTATCTTCACATTCGGACCTGTCATGGGATGGCAGAGGATCTTCATGCAGTAAAGTTGGATGTCGTCGATTACACATTCTACACGTTTTTCTTCCCCTGCACTCCTTGTATATATGTCCCCACTTGAGACATCCCCAGCAAAGTGCACTGGTTTGTACAAACGTCTTCCTGTCTGCAAGGGAAATCTTACCAAACCTTTCACAGACGTCAAGTTCGTGGTCATCCTTGCAGAAGGTGCAGGAAGCCTTCTTCCCATTAGTTTTCCTTATGTCCTTAATGGCACTCCTCTCCTCGTTTGAGCTTGTTGCTAGGGCTCTAGCTCCAAACCTCCCTCTTTCTCTCATATTGTGCCTTGTCCTTCCAGACTCAATCTTGTCTTTAGGTTCTTCTGTCTTCAGAGCTTGAGGAGAAGTCACTGGGTTACATGCAACCCTTGCTTCTCTTTTCATGAACTTGCAAAACTCTGCAAAGGGGGGGGGGGGGGGTATCCAGCTTTGGCTGACACTCTGGATGGCAGGTGGTCATCTACACAGCTATTTGCGTTAACTCCAAGTTCGTCTTCTGTGATCCATTCGTCTACTATTCTGGCCCATCTTGTTATTAAGTAACCAGGAAGCTTCTTAATAATCTTCTGGTTCTCATCTGGATCATTAAGGATGTTCAAGTATTGAATGGTACTCATTGCTGTATTGCAGTGCTCCAAGAAATCTGAAAACCTTCTTAGTGAGAGGCCATCATTCGGCTGAATCTTGGGCCAGTCATTTATCCTTTTGCGAAAGGCATCAGCTACAGTGAATGGATTGCCAAATCGGCTAGTGAGTATCTTCTTGGCCTTGCTGTAAGCATCAACACCATCTAGTGTAAGAAGACCGCTGACCGATTCCTTGGCCTCGCCACTTGTATACTTGCCAAGGTAATACAGTCGCTCTGAGGGGTCTCTTGTCTTTTTCTCTATAAAGGTTTCAAAGGACCTTATCCAACTGGGGTACTTAAGAGGATTTCCAGTGAACACCTCCGGTTCAGGGCGTGGCAATGAATCGCGGTCCTGCCTTTGACTTAATAGGTCAGCGAGCTTCTGTATTAGGTCCTCTCCTCGAGGGACAGCAGAAGAAGCAACATCAGATTCCAAGGAATTTAGTTTCCTATCCGGGTTTGGTCTTCTTGGTTGTTCGTGTGGAGAAAACAAACCAGTGGTGAGCGGAAGGGGAGGTGGAACAACACTTGTAGGCGTGGGCAGAACCTGAGTTATTGCTGGTACTTGAGTTGGCTGGCTCAGCTGTTGCAATGATGACGCCAGTATCCTGGAGGGATTTGAAACACCGGAAAAAGTTACTGTTGTCTGAGTATTTCCTGAGGCCTGGGGACAAGAAATGCTAGACCTTGCATCTGGCTTTGGCAATGAGTAAGTGGTTGAGGCTGTCTGCTGAACCGAGTTGAGTTGTGCTTGAAGGTACCTTTCCAGGTGATCTTGAGGACCTTCTTCTTGCGGTACGAATTCTTCGTTAGGACCACAAAGGCTCCCATAGTGCTCTTCTTCTACCTTTGTCACAGCTTCCAATTGGGCCTTCGTGGACGTTAATTCTTTCATTATCTTTATCTTCTTAATTTCGTCCTCTTGTTTCTTGAGACTTGC
This sequence comes from Ricordea florida, assembly GCA_949710005.1. Classification (NCBI taxonomy): domain Eukaryota; kingdom Metazoa; phylum Cnidaria; class Anthozoa; order Corallimorpharia; family Ricordeidae; genus Ricordea; species Ricordea florida. Next base: position 12,777,113 of record OX453279.1, on the reverse strand, counting down.
AGCCGTCTGACTTTCCACATCGTGAAATTTCAACTCAGCTTCCAAACGTGCGGCTTTCGCTGCCATCTCTGCTCTTTTACTGAGTGATGAATTAGAAAGCTTTGATGTACATGTACGTGACCTTGTGCTCCGGACGGATCGAACAGAGTCGCGATTTTCCTTTTCCAAACGAAGTGAAGCAATTCTTTCTTGTAACAAGTTGAGGACCTCCCGATTGTTTTCATTTAAGGTGTCGCATCGAGTGTCTTGTTCGATTTTCTCCTCCTCCTGGTCGTGAATATCGTATGTCGCCATGTGGGCGTCTCTCAAGTCATCCATACGCGCTTTAAGCTTTCCTCTTTCTAGCTGAAGAACGGAGAGATCGGATTCTTTCAAGAGTAGAGACTTGACCTTGTCTAACTGTTTCTTACACGCTCTCTGAGCGGCTGAAAAATCCCTACCCAACAATTCCAGGCGAAAAGCTTCCATCTTGTCTGTAAGAATAACTTGACGAGCGCTGCTTCGAACGGCTTCTTCTTGAACAGTGTTCCTCGCTTCCGTAGAAGTCGACTGAGCCGGTAATTCGCCGAACTCAGGGTAAATTTCGGTGGTTTCATCCCTGTGGACCAAACTATCTTTGAACGCATTCATTACACCACGGCCCGAACCGACGTTTCTTGATCGTTCCGATTGTCACGTTTATAAACGGCAGAGTTCCTACTGTAACGGCGATAGGTTTGTACTGAGCTCGAATCATCAAGGACCACAACAACCATTTACTAAGTGGCGACTTTAATTGATAAACGAACACGTAAGAACTGAAATAAAAGTACGTGATTATAATGAAATAACAAAGAATAGAGTTGCATAACAATAGAAATCACTAGACTATAAAAATCACAGCCAAAGGCAAACCAAATAATCGAAAACAATCGCAGTACATAAATCGATTATGAAAACACAAACCTCTATGCCAATCCTGGGGCAATCGAAACTTTACACTAGGATCCAGATGGATAATAGTGAGCTTATAAACGTTTGCGACTAGACAAGAAAAAAACGAGGCGACCACATTAACTCCGACTGCGCATGTCTAATGTGCAGGAGAGTTCGTCACGCAAACTAGTAACGCAATGCGAAAGCGCTAACAATGGCTATGTAGGGCTGTGTATGGCTATGTAACTCTGTGTATGGCTATGTAGGGATATGTATGGCTCTGTAGGGCTATCTAGGGCTATGTATGGCTATGTATTTCTATGTAGGGCTCTGCATGGCTGTGTATGCCTATGTAGGGCTATTTATGGCTGTGTATGGCTATGTAGGGCTAAGTAGGGCTATGCATGGATATGTAAGGCTATGTATGGGTATGTATGGCTATGTATAGCGATGTAAGGCTATGTAGGGCAATGCATGGCTATGTATGGCTACGTATGGCTATGTAGAGCTGTGTATGGCTATGTAGGGCTATGTATGGCTATGTAGGATTATGTAGGGCTATGTATGTCTGGCTACGTAGGGCTATGTATGGCTATGTAAAGCTATGTAGGGCTGTGTATGGCTATGTATGGCTTTTTAGCTCTGTGTAGGGCTATGTATTGCTGTGTATGGCTATGTAGGGCTATGTAGGGCTATGTAGGGCTGTTTATGGATATGTAGGGCTATGTAGGGCTATGTAGAGCTATGTACGCCTATGTAGGGCTATATATGGCTTTGTATGCCTATGTGGGGCTATGTAGGGCTAGGTGAAGCTATTTAAGGCTATGCAGGCCTATGCATGGCTATGTAGGGCTATGTAGGGCTGTTTATGGCTATGTATGGCTATGTATGGCTATGTAGGGCTATGTATGGCTATGTAGGGCTGTGTATGGCTATGTATGGCTATGTAGGGCTATGTATGGCTATGTAGGGCTGTGTATGGCTATGTATGGCTAATTAGCTCTGTGTAGGGCTATGTATGGCTGTGTAGAGCTGTGTATGGCTATGTATGGCTGTTTATGGCTATGTATGGCTATGTAGGGCTGTGTATGGGTGTTAATGACTATGTAGGGCCTTGTATGGCTGTGTATGGCTATGTATGGCTATGTAGGGCTGTGTATGGCTATGTAGGGCTGTGTATGGCTATGTAGGGATATGTATGGCTCTGTAGGGCTATGTAGGGCGAAGTATGGCTATGTATCTCTATGTAGGGCTCTGCATGGCTGTGTATGCCTATGTAGGGCTATGTATGGCTGTGTATGGCTATGTTGGGCTAAGTAGGGCTCTGTATTGCTATGTAAGGCTATGTATGGGTTTGTATGGCTATGTATGGCGATGTAAGGCTATGTAGGGCTATGCATGGCTATGTCGGGCTACGTATGGCTATGTAAAGCTGTGTATGGCTATGTAGGGCTATGTATGGCTATGTAGGGCTATGTAGGGCTATGTATGGCTATGTAGAGATGTGCATGGCTATGTATGGCTATTAACCTCTGTGTAGGGCTATGTATGGCTGTGTATGGCTATGTAGGGCTATGTAGGGCTGTTTATGGATATGTAGGGCTATGTAGGGCTATGTAGAGCTTTGTACGCCTATGTAGGCCTATGTATCGCTTTGTATGCCTATGTGGGGCTATGTAAGGCTTGGTGGGGCTCTTTATGGCTATGCAGGGCTATGTAGGGTTAGGTAGGGCTATGTAGGGCTATATAGGGCTGTGTATGGCTGTTTATGGCTATGTAGGGCTGTTGATGGAGATGTAGGGCTATGTAGGGCTATGTAGAGCTATGTAAGCCTATGTAGAGCTATGTATGGCTTTGTATGCCTATGTAGGGCAATGTAGGGCTATGTGGAACTATTTATGGCTATGCATGGCTATGTAGGGCTATGTAGGGCTATGTAGGGCCTTGTATGGGTGTTTATGGCTATGTATGGCTATGTAGGGCTGTGTATGGCCATGTAGAGCAATGTATGGCTATGTATGGCTGTGTATGGCTGTGTATGGCTATGCATGGCTATGTATGCCTATCTAGGGCTATGTATGGCTATGTATGGCTAAGTAGGGCTATGTAGGGCTATGTATGGCTATGTAGGGCTATGTATGGCAATGTAGAGCTATGTATGGCTATGTATGGCTGTGTATGGCTATGTATGGCTATGTATGGCTATTTAGGGCTATGTATGGCTATGTATGGCTATGTAGGGCTATGTATGGCTATGTAGGGCTATGTAGGGCTATGTATGGCTATGTAGGGCTATGTATGGCAATGTAGAGCTATGTCTGGCTATGTATGGCTGTGTATGGCTATGTATGGCTATGTATGGCTATTTAGGGCTATGTATGGCTATGTATGGCTATGTAGGGCTATGTATGGCTATGTAGGGCTATATATGGCTATGTATGGCTATTTAGGGCTATGTATGGCTATGTAGTGCTATGTATGTCTATGTAGGGCTTTGTATGGCTCTGTAGGGATATGTATGGCGACGTAAGGCTATGTAGGGCTGTGTATGGCTATGTATGGCTATTTAGCTCTATGTAGGGCTATGTATGGGTGTGTATGGCTATGTGGGCTGTGTATGGCTATGTAGGGCTACGTATGGCTATGTAGAGCTGTGTATGGCTATGTAGGGTTATGTATGGCTATGTAGGGCTATGTAGGGCTATGTATGGCTATGTATAAGTATGTACAGCTGTGTATGGCTATGTAGGGCTATGTATGGCTATGTATGGCTATGTAGGGCTATGTACGGCTATGTATGGCTATGTATGGCTATGTAGGGCTATGTTCGGTCATGTAGAGCTATGTATGGCTATGTAAGGCTATGTATGGCTATGTATGGCTATGTAAGTCTATGTATGTATATGTATGGCTATGTATGGCTACGTATGGCTAGGTAGAGCAGTGTATGGCTATGTAGGGCTATGTATGGCCATGTAGAGCTATGTATGGCTATGTATGCCTGTGTATGGCTGTGTATGGCTATGTAAGGCTATGTATGGCTATGTATGGCTATGTAAGGCTATGTAGGGCTATGCATGGCTATGTAGGGCTACGTATGGCTAGGTAGAGCTTTGTATGGCTATGTAGGGCTATGTATGGCCATGTAGAGCTATGTATGGCTATGTATGCCTGTGTATGGCTGTGTATGGCTATGTATGGCTATGTATGCCTATGTGGGGCTATGTAGGGCTAGGTGGGGCTAATTATGGCTATGCAGGGCTATGCATGGCTATGTAGGGCTATGTAAGGCTATGTATGGCAATGTAGAGTTATGTATGGCTATGTATGGCTGTGTATGGCTATATATGGCTATGTATGGCTTTTTAGGGCTATGTATGGCTATGTATTGCTATGTAGGGCTATGTATGGCTATGTAGGGCTATGTAGTGCTATGTATGGCTATGTAGGGCTGTGTATGGCTGTGTGTGGCTATGTATAGCTCTGTAGGGATATGTATGGCGATGTAAGGCTATGTAGGGCTGTGTATGGCTATGTATGGCTATTTAGCTCTATGTAGGGCCATGTATGGGTGTGTATGGCTATGTGGGCTGTGTATGGCTATGTAGGGCTACGTATGGCTATGTAGAGCTGTGAATGACTATGTATGGCTATGTAGGGCTATGTAAGGCTATGTATGGCTATGTATGGCTATGTATAGCTATGTAGGGCTATGTATGGCTATGTATGGCTATGTAGGGCTATGTATGGCCATGTAGAGCTATGTATGGGAATGTAAGGCTATGTATGGCTATGTATGGCTATGTAAGGCTATGTATGGGTATGTATGGCTATGTATGGCGATGTAAGGCTATGTAGGGCTATGCATGGCTATGTAGGGCTACGGATGGCTATGTAGAGCTGTGGATGGCTATGTAGGGCTATGTATGGCCATGTAGAGCTATGTGTGGCTATGTATGCCTGTGTATGGCTGTGTATTGCTATGTATGGCTATGTATGTATGTATGTGGGGCTATGTAGGGCTAGGTGGGGCTATTTATGGCTATGCAGGGCTATGCATGGCTATGTAGGGCTATGTAGGGCTCTATAGGGCTGTGTATGGCTGTTTATGGCTATGTAGGGCTGTTTATGGAGATGTAGAGCTATGTAGGGCTATGTAGAGCTATGTAGGCCTATGTAGAGCTATGTATGGCTTTGTATGCCTATGTAGGGCTATGTAGGGCTATGTGGGGCTATTTATGGCTATGCATGGCTATGTAGGGCTATGTAGGGCTATAAAGGGCCGTGTATGGCTTTTTATGGCTATGTAGGGCTATGTATGGCTTTTTATGGCTATGTATGGCTATGTAGGGCTGTGTATGGGTGTTTATGGCTATGTAGGGCTTTGTATGGCTGTGTATGGGTATGTATGGCTATGTAGGGCTGTGTATGGCTATGTAGGACTGTGTATGGCTATGTAGGGCTGTGTATGGCAATGTAGAGCTATGTATGGCTATGTATTGCTGTGTATGGCTATGTAGGGCTATGTATGGCTATTTAGGGGTATGTATGGCTATGTATGGCTATGTAAGGCTATGTATGGGTATGTATGGCTATGTATGGCGATGTAAGGCTATGTAGGGGTATGCATGGCTATGTAGGGCTGCGTATGGCTATGTAGGGCTATGTATGGCCATGTAGAGCTATGTATGGCTATGTATGGCTGTGTAATGCTGTGTATGGCTATGTATGGCTATGTAGTGCTATGTATGGCTATGTATGGCTAAGTAGGGCTATGTAGGGCTGTGTATGGCTATGTATGGCTATGTAGGGCTATGCATGGCAATGTAGAGCTATGTATGGCTATGTATGGCTGTGTATGGCTATGTATGGCTATGTAGGGCTATGTATGGCTATGTAGGGCTATTTAGGGCTATGTAGTGCTATGTATGGCTATGTAGGGCTATGTATGGCTCTGTATGGCTATGTATGGCTATGTAAGGCTATGTAGGGCTGTGTATGGCTGTGTGTGGCTATGTATAGCTCTGTAGGGATATGTATGGCGATGTAAGGCTATGTAGGGCTGTGTATGGGTATGTATGGCTATTTAGCTCTATGTAGGGCTATGTATGTCTATGTAGGGCTATGTGGGCTGTGTATGGCTATGTAGGGCTACGTATGGCTTTGTAGAGCTGTGTATGGCTATGTAGGGCTATGTATGGCTATGTAGGGCTATGTATGGCTATGTATGGCTATGTATGGCTATGTAGGGCTGTGTATGGCTATGTAGGGCTATGTATGGCTATGTATGGCTATGTATGGCTATGTAGGGCTAGGTATGGCTATGTATGGCTATGTATGGCTATGTAGGGCTAGGTATGGCTATGTAGGGCTATGTAGGGCTATGTGGGCTGTGTATGGCTATGTAGGGCTACGTATGGCTATCTAGGGCTATGTAGGGCTATGTATGGCTATGTATGGCTATGTAGGGCTATGTATGGCTATGTAGGGCTATGTATGGCTATGTATGGCTATGTAAGGCTATGTATGGGTATGTATGGCTATGTATGGCGATGTAAGGCTATGTAGGGCTATGCATGGCTATTTAGGGCTACGTAATGCTATGTAGAGCTGTGTATGGCTATGTAGGGCTATGTATAGCCATGTAGAGCTATGTATGGCTATGTATGCCTGTGTATGGCTGTGTATGGCTATGTATGGCTATGTATGGCTATGTAGGGCTATGTATGGCTATGTATGGCTATGTAGGGCTATGTACGGCTGTGTATGGCTATGTATGGCTATGTAGGGCTATGTATGGCCATATAGAGCTATGTATGACTATGTAGGGGTATGTATGGCTATGTAGGGCTATGTATGGCTATGTATGGCTATGTAGGGCTATGTATGGCTATGTAGGGCTATGTAGGGCTATGTAGTTCTATGTATGGCTATGTAGGGCTATGTATGGCTCTGTATGGCTATGTATGGCTATGTAAGGCTATGTAGGGCTGTGTGTTGCTGTGTGTGGCTATGTATAGCTGTATTGGGATATGTATGGCGATGTAAGGCTATGTAGGGTTGTGTATGGTTATGTATGGCTATTTAGCTCTATGTAGGGCTATGTATGGGTGTGTATGGCTATGTAGGGCTGTGTATGGCTATGTAGGGATATGTATGGCTCTGTATGGCTATGTATGGCTATGTATGCCTATGTAGTAAGTAGTAATGTAGAAAGTAGTAGTAAATCTTTATTTAGACTGTATTTCCTTGAGGACTATACAATATTTAATTTAAATAAATCTAGCTACCTAACAAATTTAATATTTTAAGTAACTACTAAAATAATAGAAATGATAAAAATCTGCTTTACAAGGAAGCCGTGTGTAAAAACAAAATAAAATTTATATAATACCACTGTCTAATTGCGATTGTCTAATATTCAAGGGCAGACTATTCCATAGGACAACTCCACTGTAAGAAAGACTTCTTTTATAGTAATTAGTGTGGGGCTGTGGGATAGCAAGCGTACCATCACTATCTCTTAGCTTAAATCAAAGTATCGAAACGAATGAATTGTAAACGGAAAGTAAAGTCTTATATGGGACCGAATACCTAATACGTTTAATGGCACTAATGCCAGAAGCAATCTTTTTGGAAAGCTCATTGATATGACACTCCCAAGTAAGATTTTCATCAATGCGTACACCTAAGGATTTAACAGTCGAGACTCGTTTTATCGGAAACTGGTTGATATTAGCAGTAGGATTCAATGTAAAATTTGAAAACCTTTGCTTGGAACAAATCAGAAGGAATTCTGTTAGTTTGTTGGCTGCAAGCCACAAACGAATTCTCTCCAAATCAAGATTATAGATAATACTAGTGTCATCGGCGTACATCCTTGGTTGGGAATGCTGGAGGCAATTAGGCAAATCATTTATATACAATAGAAATAAAAGGGGCCCAAGAATCGTTCCCTGTGGAGGGAACCTGTGGAGCACCACAGCGAAGGAACATTTTGGACGATTTATTCCCGTTTACAAGACACGTTTGGGTTCGGTTTCTTAAATAAGAGCAGATCCATTGAATACCATAAGCTTGTAATTTTGAGAGAAGAATAGAGTGATCCACAGTATCGAAAGCCTTCTTAAGATCTAAAAAAATAACGGCATTAATAAGGCCACGATCGATGTTTAAAGACCAATTATCAGTCGCTTCAATCAATGCAGTAACTGTAGAATGAAGTGAGCGAAAACCGGATTGGTGCCTACTGAGAAGATTAGGAGCAACTTTAGAATACAGGGCCACCTTGGGCCACCTCGTTTACAGGTGTCGGAGGCTTTTGTAGAACGAAGCATATAACAATGGACACTATTGTTATTCAAAGTTATGTAAATAAGTGGCCCTGTTTCTGTAGTTTAGCCGAAGATTATATTCATTTAGGTAATGATACAACTGATCATATATAATTCGCTAGAAAACCTTGGCCACAACCCGGATGATCGAGATCGGTCGATAATTAGAAGGATCACTCCTACTTCCTGCTTTCTTAAAAAGAGGCATGATTCTTGCATTTTTCCATTCATCAGGAAAAATACCAGTACCGATCGATTGATTGAATATCAGAGCGAGTGACCAGGAGATTAAATCCGGACATTCTTTTAGAAGTCTTGCTGACACAGAATCGAGACCTGTAGCCTTTCTCTTGCATAATTTATTTAGGTGGGACAAAACGTGCGATTGAGTCACACGCTGGAAACTAAAACAATTGCTGGTTTGGTAAATATATTCATCGAAAGAGGTGCCAACTTCCTGGACAGTTCGGGACCGATTTCTGCGAAAAATGTATTAAGACCCTCTGCGATTTCGGTCGAATTCGTTATTCTCGTTCCATTGAGCTCAAGCTCGTTAATTGCAGTTTTATCCGATTTGCGGCGTGTCACCTCATTGATAGTTTCCCATGTCTTGCGCGAATTTCCATTGTAAGCTTCAAAAGTTTCATAATAATAGGATTTTTTTTACATTCTTGATCTCACTGTTCACTTCATTACGCAACTTCTTAAAATTATTCCAATCACTTGGATCGCCCGTCCGCAAAGCCTTAATTTTAAGACGATCTCTCCGATACATCAAATTCTTAAGATCAGGAGTAATCCATGGACTTTAAGAAGCACGAACGTATTTAGTGTGGAGTGGAGCATGCAGATCACACACCACTAAAAACAAAGTTTTCCATTTCGACCACATTTCATTGGGGTCATCTATTCCCATGAGATCAGCCCACGGTTGAGCAAAGATGTCCGACCGAAACCTATAACGATCGAAATTTTTAAATTGCCTATACGAAACAGTACTATTTCCCTTGAAGGCGGATGGCAATGAAATTTTACGAAAAACATAAATCAAACTATGGTCACTGATTCCGACATGAGATACTCCAGAGCAAGATACATTGTCCGGGTGACTAGTGAAAATAACATCAATTAAGGTGCTACTCACTGGCGTTACTCTTGTTGGTTCATTAATAAGTTGTTTTAGATTGTAAATATCAATAATGTTTAGTAACGCCTGGGTATTTACATTATTCAGAGATGATGAGAGCATATTACAATTAAGATCGCCCATAAGGTAATACTCTTTCCCTTCATCATCCAGCTTTCCAACAAAAGATTCAAAATCAGAAAATAATTCAACAGGTGAGTTGTAGGGCTATGTATGGCTGTGTATGGCTATGTGGGGCTATGTAGGGCTATTTAGGGCTATGTGTGGCTGTGTATGCCAATGTAGGGCTATGTAGGGCTATTTATCGCTACATATGGCTATGTAGGCCTACGTAGGGCTAAGTAGGTCTATGTATGGCTGTGTATGGCTACGTATGACTATGTATGCATATCTAGGGCTATGTGTGGCTATGTAGGGCTGTGTATGAAGGGCTATGAAGGGTCTATGAAGGGCTATGAAGGTCTATGAAGGTCTATGAAGGGCTATGTATGGCTATGTAGGGCTCTGTTCGGCTATGTAAAGCTGTTTATGGCTATGTAGGGCAATGTAGTGCTATATATGGCTATGTAGGGCTATGTATGGTTGTGTATGCCTATGTAGGGCTATGTAGGGTCATGTATGACTGTGTTGGCTATGCAGGGCTATGTAGGGCTGTGTATGGCTATGTAGGGCTATGTAGGGCCATGTATGACTGTGTATGGCTATGCAGGGCTATGTAGAGCTGTGTATGGCTATGTAGGGCTATGTACGGCTATGTAGGGCTATATATGTTTGTGTATGCCTATGTACGGCTATGTAGGGCTGTGTATGCCTATTTAGGGCTATGTAGGGCTATTTATCGCTATATATGGCTATGTAGGCCTACGTAGGGCTCTGTAGGTCTATGTATAGCTATGTATAGCTGTGTATAGCTATGTATGACTATGTCACACTGTCACACACAAGCGTTGGCTGTGACAGTGTCTCCTGGGAAGGAGTGATTGGGAAGCATGGAGTCGGCAACTGCAACAGCAACGGTCTGCTACTCCTCCAGACTTGTGCAGAACACGGCCTTCTGATCACCAACACCATCTTCAGCCTCGCTACCCGTAACAGGACAACATGGATGCACCCTCGCTCAAAGCATTGGCATCTCATCGACTATGTCATCGTGAGGAAGAGGGATAGGCAAGATGTACGAGTCACAAAGACCATGTGCGGTGCAGAGTGCTGGACAGACCACCGCCTCGTTGTCTCCAAACTCAAGATCCGTATCCATCCCAAGAGACGGCCACAGGGCGTGAAAGTTCCAAAACGCCCGAACATCAGAAAGCTGAAGGTCAGCAACATCAAGCAGACTTTTGCCGACACTCTGGAAGAACGCTTAGACTCAAGTGTGCTGGAAGGCAAAGATGTTGAAACAGTGTGGGCCGCACTTCGAGAGACGTTGTATGACACAGCCAAGGAGTGCCTTGGATCGACAATCAGGAAACACAAGGACTGGTTTGATGAGAACTGCACAGAGATCCAACAGCTGCTAGAGGAGAAGCGTCATGCCTACAAAGCTCATCTTGATGACCCAAAGTGAACCTCAAAGAAGGACACACTGAGGAATGCAAAGAGCACCATTCAAGCCAAGTTGCGACACATGCAAGATTCCTGGTTGAGCAGCAAAGCAGATGAGATCCAGGGCTTTGCAGACAGGAACGACAGAAAGAACTTCTACAATAGCTTGAAAGAAAGCTACGGCCCTACTACTTCTGGATCTCAGGCCTCACTCCTCAGTGCTGACGGTTCAACGCTGATTACCGACAAGGTGAAAGTTCTGGAAAGATGGGCGGAACACTTTAACAGCATTTTGAACAGGCCCTCTACAATCAACGAAGAAGCCATTGACAGGCTGCCTCAAGTCCCTGTTAAAGAAACAATGGACACCATACCTTCTTTAGAAGAGATTCAGAAAGCAGTTCGTCTTCTATCCAGTGGCAAGGCACCTGGCTCGGACTCCATTCCAGCTGAGATCTACAAAGAAGGTGGTATGGCCCTGATTGAGAAACTTCAACAGCTGTTTCAGTTGATCTGGCAGCATGAGACAGTACCACAGGACTTCAAGGATGCCTCCATCATACACCTCTACAAACGAAAAGGAAATCGTCAAGCCTGTGACAACCATCATGGAATCTCCCTGCTGTCAATTGCAGGAAAGATCCTGGCCAGAGTTCTTCTCAACCGCCTCATTACTCACCTTAAGTAAGGCCTCCTACCTGAGAGCCAGTGTGGCTTCCGGAAAGAACGTGGAACTATCGACATGGTGTTTGCTGCTAGGCAGCTACAAAAGAAGTGTCAAGAACAGAATGTCGACCTGTACTCCACCTATGTCGATCTGACCGAGGCCTTCGATACTGTCAGTAGAGAAGGCCTTTGGAGAATCATGGCGAAATACGGATGCCCCAGAAAGTTCATCGCCATTGTTCGACAACTACACGATGGCATGCTTGCAAGAGTTCAGGACAACGGAGAGACTTCTGATCCTTTTTCTGTTTCAAATGGAGTGAAACAAGGCTGTGTCCTTGCTCCCACACTGTTCAGCCTCATGTTTTCTGCCATGCTGACAGATGCCTTGGGAAATGTAGACGTAGGCATCGGCATCAAATATCGGACTGATTGTTCATCTTAAACCTCAGGAGGCTTCAAGCGAAAACCAAGGTTTTGACAGACACCATCAATGACTTCTTGTTTGCCGATGACTGTGCCCTCAATGCTGCTTCGGAAGCTGGCATGCAGTTCAGCGCCGACAGGTTCTCTGATGCCTGCAACAAATTTGGCCTTACCATCAGTATAACGAAGACTGAAGTAATGCATCAGCCAGCCCCAAGAAAGCCATACGTTGAACCCAAGATCTCCATCAATGGACAACAGCTGAATGCAGTGGACAAGTTCACATACCTCGCCAGCACACTCTCCAGAAATGTCGTCATTGATGATGAAGTCAACGCCAGGCTCGCGAAAGCGAGCGCCGCCTTTGGCAGACTGCTTAAGAACGTATGGAATAGGAGAGGAATCACCACAGAGACAAAGATCAAGGTTTACCGGGCTGTTGTCCTCTCAGCACTACTCTACGGGTGTGAAACATGGACGGTCTATCAGCGTCACGCCAGGAAGCTGAACCACTTCCACACCACCCGTCTCAGGAAACTTCTTGGCATTAACTGGCAGGACAGGATCCCAGACACCGAGGTCCTCAAGCGTGCTGACCTACCTAGCATCTACACCATCCTGATGCAGTCCCAGCTCCGCTGGGCAGGGCACGTAGTTCGCATGTCTGATGACAGACTTCCAAAGAGACTGCTGTTTGGCGAACTTCAGCAAGGGAAGCGCTCGAAGGGTGGACAGAAGAAGCGTTTCAAGGACACGCTCAAAGCCTCACTGAAGGCTTTCAACATCAACCACAACACGTGGGTGCAGTCAGCACTAGACAGAGGAATGTGGCGATCAGCAGTCCACAAAGGTGCCAAGATAAGTGAGGCAAACAGGACTGCTGTTGCTGAAGAACGCAGGACAGCCAGGAAGACAAGAGTTCAGGACAACGGAGAGACTTCTGATCCTTTTTCTGTTTCAAATGGAGTGAAACAAGGCTGTGTCGGGCACGAATTGGTCTGATCAGTCATCTTCGGATCCACAAGGCCAAACGACCCCAACCCCAAGACGATAGATGGTCTTCATCAATTTGATGGACGATTATTATTATGGCTATGTATCGCTATGTAGGACTATGTAGGGCTACGTATGGCTATAGTAGGGCTATGTATAGCTATGTAGTGCTATGTATAGCTATGTAGGGCTATGTATGGCTGTGTATGGCTATGTATGGCTATGTAGGGCTACGTATGGCTATGCTTAGCTATACATGGGTATGTAGGGCTATGTAGGGCTATGTATGGCGATGTAGGGCTATGTAAGGCTATGTAGGGCTATGTAGGGCTATGTAGGGCTATGTAGGCCTATGTAAGGCTATGTTGTGCAATGTACGGCTATGTATGGCTATGTAGTGTAGGGCTATGTATGGCTATGAAGGGTTATGTATGACCATGTAGAGCAATATAGGGCTATGAATGGCTGGTATGGTTATGTAGGGCTATGTAGGGCTATGTATGTCTATGTAGCATTATGTATGGTTGCGTATGCCTATGTAGGGCTATGTAGGGTTATGTATGGCTATGTAGGGGTATGTATGGCTACGTATGGCTATGTATGGCTACGTATGGCTATGCATGGCTGTGTATGGCTATGTATGGCTAAATATGGCTACGTAAGGCTCTTTAGCCCTGTGTAGGGCTATGTATGGCTGTGAATGGCTATGTAGGGCTGTGTCTGGATATGTAGGGCTATGTATGGCTGTGTATGGTTATGTACGGCTATGCAGTGCTATGTCGTGCTATGTACGCCTATGTAGGGATATGTATGGCTTTGTATGCCTATGTAGGGCTATGTAGGGTATGTAGGGCTATGTATGGCTATGTAGGGTTATGCATGGCTATATAGGGCAATGTAGGGCTACGTAGGGCTATGTAGGACTATGCACGGCTCTGTATGGCCATGTATGGCTATGTAGGGCTTTGTAGGGATATGTATGGCTATGTATGGCGATGTAGGGCTACGCATCACTATGTAGGGCTAAGTATGGCTATGTAGAGCTATGTATGGCTATGTAGGGCAATATATGGCTGTGTATGCCTTTGTATGGCTATGTAGGGCTATGTATGGGTGTATATGCCTATGTAGGACTATTTAGGGCTGTGTATGGCTGTGTATGGCTATGTAGGGCTATGTACTGCTGTGTATGGCTATGTTGGGCTACGTATGGCTATAAACGGCTATGTAGGTCTGTGTAGGGCAATGCAGAGCTATGTGGGGCTGAGTAGAGCTTTGTATGGCTATGTATGGCTATTTTCGGCTATGTATGGTTATGAATGGCTGTGTAGGGCTATGTATGGCTGTGTATGGCTACGTAGGGCTGTGCAGGGCTATGTATGGCTACGTAGGGCTGTGTAGGACTATGTATGCCTATGTAGTGCTATGTATGGCTATGTAGGGCTGTGTATGGCAAGGTAGGGCTATGTATGGCCATGTAGGGCTATGTATGGCCAGGTAGGGCTAGGAATGGCTGTGTATGGCTGTGCATGGCTATGTATGTCTACGTAGGGCTATGTATGGCTATGTAGGGTTATGTAAGGCTCTGTATGGCTATGTATCGCTTGTAAGTCGATGTAGGGCTGTCTATGGCTATGCACGGCTATGTAAGGATATGTAGGGCTGTGAATGGCTGTGTATGGCTGTGTATGGCTATGTAGGGCTATATGGGGCTGTGTATGGCTATGTATGCCTATGTAGGGCTATGTATGGCTTTGTATGCCTATGTAGGGCTGTGTATGGCTACGTAGGGCTATGTATGACTGTATGGCTATGTATGGCTGTGTATGCCTGTTTATGCCTATGTAGGGCTGTGTATGGCTACGTAGGGCTATGTATGACTGTGTAGGGCTATGTATGGCTCTGGGTGGCTATGTAGGGCTGTGTATGGCTTTTTATGGCTTTGTATGGCCATGTAGGGCTGTGTATCGGTATTTAGGTCTGTGTATGGCTATGTAGGGCTATGTATGGCTGTGTATGGCTATGCATGGTTATGTATTGCTATGTATGGCTATATAGGGCTATTAAGGGCTATTGATGGCTATGTAGGGCTACGTATGGCTGTGTATGCATTTGTAGGGCTATGTATGGCTATGTAGGGTTGTGTATGGCTGTGTATGGCTATGTATGGCTATGTAGGGCTGCGTATGGCTATGTAGGGCTGTGTATGGCTAGGTAGGGGTATGTATGGCCATGTAGGGCTATGTATGGCTGTGTATGGCCATGTAGGGCTATGTATGGCCAGGTAGGGCTATGTATGGCTATGTGTGACTGTGTATGGGTATGTAGGGCTGTGTATGGCTATGTAGGGCTATGTATGGCCATGTAGGGCTATGTATGGCTGTGTATGGCTATGTAGGGCTGTGTATGGCTATGTAGGGCTGTGTAGGGCTATGTATGTCTATGGAGGGCTAGGTATGGCTATGTAGGGCTATGTATGGTTGTGTATGCCTATGTATGGCTATGTAAGGCTCTGTATGGCTATGTATGGCTTGTAAGGCGATGTAGGGCTGTGAATGGCTATGCACGGCTATGTAAGGATATGTAGGGCTCTGAATGGCTTTGTATGGCTATTTATGGCTAAATATGGCTATGTATGGCTGTGTATGGCTATGTAGGGCTATGTAGGGCTGTGTATGGGTATGTAGGGCTATGTAGGGCTGTGTATGCCTATGTAGGGCTATGTATGGCTGTGTATGCCTGTTTATGCCTATGTAGGGCTGTGTATGGCTACGTAGGGCTATGTATGACTGTGTAGGGCTATGTATGGCTCTGGGTGGCTATGTAGGGCTGTGTATGGCTTTTTATGGCTTTGTATGGCCATGTAGGGCTGTGTATCGGTATTTAGGTCTGTGTATGGCTATGTAGGGCTATGTATGGCTGTGTATGGCTATATATGGTTATGTATTGCTATGTATGGCTATATAGGGCTATTGATGGCTATGTAGGGCTATGTAGGGCTATGTATGGCTATGTGTGCCTATGTAGGGCTATGTATGGCTATGTATGGCTATGTATGGCTATATATGGCTATATAGGGGTCTTGATGGCTATGTAGGGCTATTGATTGCTATGTAGGGCTATTGATGGCTATGTAGGGCTATGTATGGCTGTGTATGCATTTGTAGGGCTATGTATGGCTATGTAGGGTTGTGTATGGCTATGTAGGGCTGCGTATGGCTATGTAGGGCTGCGTATGGCTATGTATGGCAATGTAGGGCTATTAATGGCTATGTAGGGCTACGTATGGCTATGTATGCATTTGTAGTGCTATGTATGGCTATGTAGGGTTGTGTATGGGTTTGTATGGCTATGTAGGGTTGTGTATGGCTGTGTATGGCTATGTAGGGCTGTGTATGGCTATGTGGGGCTGCGTATGGCTATGTAGGGCTGCGTATGCCTATGTAGGGCTATGTACGGCTGTGTATGCGTATGTAGGGCTATGTATCGCTATGTAGGGCTGTGTATGGCTATGTTGGGTGGGTAGAATTATGTAGGATTATGCACACTGCTTCTAGTAACTAACGGGGAACCAGTATATGATGCTCACACCACGTACCTACCGGTAAATGTAACGCAGAATTTACTGATCGCTGGCTCAAATGTCTTTAATTTCTAGGGATACCTGGGTACCGTTATCGGCACCAAATGAAACCGTAGAAAATGGGCCGATCATAGGGAGCATCTGGTAACTCTGGTTGTAACAGCGAAAGTGAATATTTCCTTAGCGTGCACTTAGCTGATGACGACGTTAAACGCGTTAGTGGGCAGGAGGTGGAAAAAATACTATACTTTCTAAAAGTTGCCTACACACTGTCGACAGTGCCGAGTCTTTATACAACGACCTTAAAGAGGACTACATCAATCAGGAAGAACTGTCCTCCACTGTTGGTTCGCTCTCTCTCAAGTACCCTGGCTAGTGCTTTTTTTTTCACACTACTACCTTCGTCGTTTCTGTCGTCTCCTATGGATCCAGAGAGCAAGGACCTACACAGGATTTTGGGGTATGGCTGGCTTGCCAAAAAGATCTTTAAGGCGCCCATGACTGGAGACCCCAGTTCGAATATCTTGAAGTACATAGAATTCAATGGGGCTCTTGTGGCTTGTCAGGCCACAAAAAATTTATTTGAGAACCAAGGGAATATACCCAAGTCAAATTAGAGCCGCGTACGCTGCACATACACACAACAGTAATGGCGATCATTGCAGTAGTTCTCTGTGAGCAATTATTAATGCAAGCGCTTTCATTAGGGGAAATAACTTCGCTAAATATTTGTCGGGCAACGATCCTAGTGCAGCGGAGAATAAATGGAGCTCAAGAATGGAAGGTCAATTCGATAAACAACACAGGCGGTGAAAAATCAATATCTGGAATCTTAAAAGCGACAAATAATACGCCTCGAGAACAAATGCATGTTTCGCCCGTCGAGCCCTCAGATATCGAAGCGATCTGTATTTCTCATATTTTACTACTTGTGATGTTATGTATAACACTGAAACCAAATGGGAAAATTGTCTGGTAACCTTGTCTCGTTGGATATGGGCTAACCAATCGAACACTTTAATTTCATCTGTATTTACTAAGTTTGGATCTCTGTTGCCTGGTTATATATGTTCAATCAATTCTGCACAATTTTCAGGTTAAAGAATATTTGGAAATGTGACTAATTCTTGTCAGTGAATAATTATTTTAAAGAACGCTTGCTTTGTTGTCCATTTTATGCTTCATCATTCAAGGAATATGTTCTTCAGAAAAGGGTTTGATCCTAAACTTTATGAAATTAAGTTAATTGCGCATAGTTTTTGACACGGAGTTTGTTGCTTGTTTTCAGCCACTCAATGAAAGAGGAAATTTCTTTGGCTACTAATGGAAATTATTAAATTCTCAACCTCGAATAGTGCATTTCCAGCCTTCTCATTGGTTATCAGCTCATACATTTTGAGCTTATATGGAAAACGATTACGCAAATTGATGCCAAGATACTGAAACATTTGTCGAAAATGGAGGAAGAAAAGTAGCTTTTATGAGCCTACTACCAAAGAAATAAAGGAACGAATGGTAAATGCCGTACCAGCAACGACCAAGAAAGCTAGAAGCTTCGATTAAAGGTTATTTTGGGCTACGCATGTGAAATTTTCTTACACAATAAAGAAAGGAATTCTGACTCTTCCGTACATCGAAATTTCCAAAGCTCTGAAAAACATTGCACAACAAAAACAACAATAAAGGTTACCTCTAAAATCTTCAAAATGGCTTGAAGTCCGTGTAGGTGTAAGTTTTCGGCGAAACGGCGTGAAGAAATAAGCAAAGAACTTAATTCGATCCTCATGCAAGAATTTTACACATCGCTTAGGAAAAGCAGTAGATGATTCACCAAGGATACGAACTTCAATAGCGTTGATTGGAACTGTATCAAGACAGTTTGTAACGGGACTTGCTTTATATCTGACTAGACGCTCTTGGGAGCGTTCACTCGGGCTACATTTATAATACGGCTTCGAACAAACGTGAATGTCAGTTTACGCCTAAGTTTTGTATAATATTATATTTTATTATATCTCTCAGTTAGTACGCGCGCTATGATTGGTCAATTTAGCGGGCCGTACTTCACTGTACGGCCCGCTAAAGTTTGTTTTGGTCGCCAAAATGACTCCAGAGATATAAAAAATATCTTATTAACCTCGTTTTCTCGGTCCGTACTGTAAAATACGGATCCTCGTTTTTTCCCGTCGATTTATGGCCCGCGCGTTTCGCGCTTGGGCCATAAATCGACGGGAAAAAACTCGGTCCGTATTTTACAGTACGGACCTCGAACTCGATTAATAAGAGGTATATTCAGAGGTATATATAAGAGGTATATAGGTATATACCAGACTGTATATCGCACTGCAATTCTTGTCGACGTCGTGTTTTATAAGCTGAGCGATTTTATCAGAAAGTTTTCTGAGGTTTTACAGAAATTTCAGTGATAATTGGGTTTGTTCACTAATCGAATTAATGTTGACCAATCAGCTTTCTTGGTTCCCACGGTAGAAAACAGTTGTGAAACTTGATGCCATTCATCTGATTCAAAGTTATCGAAGGCGAAGAAGCGATATGTCGGAACTCAATCGTATATACTTTTCTTCCGATTTAGCCTTATCGGCCCTGTTCCTGCTAATGTCTTTACACGACCACGTAGAAAAAAAAACTTGAGTTTGAATAAGACGAGGAGCGGAGAGCAAAGAGGCCTTGAGGGGCGAAGCAAGTCACATGTCTGCGAATAAGGCGCCTCGCTTTCATGCCTTCAGGGACACCGCAGACCGCGAGCAGCGCAGGCCTGCTCATTCTCGACGACGACGATAGACTTATAGAAAACCGAAACCTAGACTCGGTAGCCCGAGTAATAAAGCACTCCTGCTCGTTTATTAGACTACACATAAAATGCACCTTATGCAAGAAGATATACATCGGCGAGACGGGATGATTAGGTGACCGTTTCTGCGAACACCTGCGTGACGTCGAGAGAAAGTGAGGGTATACAAGTACAAGATACATGGGCAGATAACATTAGCTCACAATCTGCTGACCACGAGAATTGGAGCGACTTTGTACAAAACTCTGACAAATCCAGTACTGATTTTCAAAATGATCGAATTGCAACAGACAATACAACAGAGAGGCCTTATTAGGGGGGGGGGGGGGGGTCTGAATATCCCGTATCCCATTAATTTTTGTAGTTTGTATCCCTATAATTCAAGTTAATTCTGATGACGTCACTGCATGTGATAAGTCTGATTACGAAATAATGTAAAACACATTTTCAGGTGCGGTTTCTGGGAAAAAATATGTCGGGGGGGTGGGTGTTGAGAGAGGTAACATTGTCAATATTTCAAGGGGAAATACATAAATTCGCATTTTCAAGTACTTTTTTACTTTTCGCGTCTTTCATATTGATCAATTAACCTGTTTTATTCCGTCAAAAAAGAAAACTTTGACGTCCGATATCTCACTATCTCTTTTCTAAATATCCCGTATCCCTACAATTTTTCCCCGAAATATCCCGTATCCCTATAATTTTTTTCGCAAATATCCCGTATCCCTAAAACCCCTCAACAGACGATTTCCAAAACGAAATTTTTACTACCAATGTTGATAGCGGGGCTCCCGC
This sequence comes from Ricordea florida, assembly GCA_949710005.1. Classification (NCBI taxonomy): domain Eukaryota; kingdom Metazoa; phylum Cnidaria; class Anthozoa; order Corallimorpharia; family Ricordeidae; genus Ricordea; species Ricordea florida. The sequence goes on along the minus strand of OX453279.1, from coordinate 12,756,897 downwards.
GCGCGTGGAGCAGAGCCCCATACTCATGGAATATGGTCAACCTCTTTTCTTTTGGTTGTCACATGACTGACCGAGCGTACGTACGTACGTACGAACGTACGTACGTACGCGTCTACAGATTGTACGGGTAGGGTAGGGGAGACTATCAAAAAGGAAGGGAGGGGTATCTCAGGCTTGTCTTGGCAAATCCACATCTTTAATATTGGACATTCACAATATGGTCAATTGACAGCTGTCAAAATGGGATAGCCACTGACCAGCATCACATGACCATATTGTGGGCTCATGTGTCAACTCATCGAGGTGACGTGATTTATTTGGAAGCTGTTCTGGTAGCCCGCATATTTTTGGCGGGAAATTGCGTTGACGACTGAAAAAGAAATTTTCAGTTCATTGTCTTTTTGAGACACAATATTACTACTCTACACTGTTAAAGTTTTACTAAAGGATAAACGAAACAATTGCTATTGCTATGTCAACAAACAATAGCAGAGAAAATATAATTTGCAGAACACAGGGTTCAGGTGAAGAGCAACGGGAAAGAGAGCAAGAATTAACTGAGGAAGAATGAGCGAAGTAGATCGCCAAAGAAGGCGCGCTCGGAAAAGAGAAAGGAGACGAAATTATAGCGAAGAACGCCGACAAGCAGAAAGAGTCCGGGCTCGAGAAAATAGACAAAATGTTAACGAAGAACGCCGAGAAGCGGAAAGATTCCGTGCTGTGGAAAACAGACAAAATTGTAGCGAAGAATGCCGAGAAGCGGAAAGATTTCGTGCTGTGGAAAACAGACAAAATTTTAGCGAAGAAAGCCGAGAAGCGGAAAGACTCCGTGCTGTGGAAAACAGACAAAATTGTAGCGAAGATAGCCGAGAAGCGGAAAGACTCCGTGCTGTGGAAAACAGACAAAATTGTCGCGAAGAAAGCCGAGAAGTGGAAAGACTCCGTGCTATGGACCACAAATTTGCATAAGTTTTGTCTGCATAATATTTGCTCACTGATGCGTGACTCAGCACTCGCACTTTCCACTTTCCCTTAAACTTGACACTTGACTTGGAAAACCGACTTCTAAACAAACCTTCTTCAGAAAAATGATCTTCTGAATGCACTACTTTTGAATGAGAAGCAAACTGATGAAAGATTTCAAATTTTTATGTCCTTTAATCATATAAACATCTCCCCTGTCGACGGCTAAGAAATACTCCCGCGGGAATTTTCTCTTGGCGGCAAATTGCAGAATGTAGCGCTTTCACTGGCAGCTTTTCGCGTTGTCGACGTTGTCATTTAGTGTGTCGATTGAGAACTTTGGTTTCAACGCCGTTGTTTTCGTAAAAAATGTTCTTCTAAATTGTAAAATGTCTCAAATGTATGTTAGTCATTCACGTGTTGCGTTGGACCAGCTCTACTTATAGTTCACACTTTTACGGTTATTTCTTTTGTTAAGTAACTACAGCTGATTGTAGTGAATAAATGAGGCAGTAATTTTTTAAACTTACAATGTAATTAAGAAAAGAATAATTAATAATTATTTTTTCATTCTCGTGAAAAATGTTTTTCGGGCTGGTTTGATGTTGGTTACAGCTTGCCCGAAGGGCAATCTGTAAAATTAATTTTCTTTGCACCCTGCTTGGAGTAAACATTTATTTTACCGAGGTGTTTGTTTTAACTCGAAAATGACAAGAGTTGTGTCCTGCATTTCCCAGTAGCGTGTACAAATCTTTTAAATACATTTACGCAAATAGAATGGTTAACTTCATCAGGAATAGAATACAGTACATTGATAATTTGTGTTTTTTGTTGAATATACTCCATGATCTTGTAGGTAGAAAGACCGTACTTATGGCAGACGAAAGTTTAGACAAAAATCATAGCAAGTTAAACGACCTCGACACTTAACTATAGTTAAAAACGTTTGTGAATTCCTTCGCAATATTTTAGAATGCTTTTACAGTTTAAATTGAAATGAAAGTACTAACGGGAGCCCCGCTTTTAGGCTTGGCTAAATCTATATATTAATGCTAGCAGAAAAAGAGATGATAGTGATGGTTGGTGTGAAGTTGAGGAACGCACCTCTGGAGTTACAGATACATTACTGCAGGAAGCAGATGTAACAGGAAATGGAGACCAAATTAGTAGTTTTGCACCAGGAGAGGGAAACAAACCATTAGGAATACTTACGGATAAAGATTCTGAATATCTGTCATTCCCCACAATATTTTGACGCAAACGAAGATCAGAAAACAATGATAGAAAGGTCCCTGTATCATACAGTACAATATCCAAGTGGGAGTAAAGATGTCAGGATAGAAGAGCTGCAATATCAGTTCCAAATATATTCTATAAACTTAAAAAATTGCAATTCAAGTAAATTCAAGATAGTGCTTGCATTTCTCTCAGAAAGTGCAAAACAAAAGGAAAACATATACTGCTGGAGTATCTTAATGAGCTAGTGCATCTTGATGATGGCAGGCCATGTGGATAAAGGAGTTTCTAGGATGTAGTATATCTGAAGTGACAAAGTTACACTGAGCAACCCATAACACCTTTTCGGGATTATTTCGTGCATTTTGATATTTATTCTTTATACCGACAACCTATATTAAAACTGCTGTCAAACATATTGCAAACCACTCTGCATTGGTTACTGTGTACATGTCTCATCTCCTCATTTCTCAACTATACGCCCTACCAACTGAAAACCCCTGAACATTCTTTATGATCTTATCTTCACCTACATCCACAACCTTAACCACAGATTCTTTATCTCACCATTCCCAAGTTGCCTCACAACAGGCTTTGATTACTTGTTTGATTATCCCAATTTCAGGGCGACAAACCACAAATTCAAGAACACGTGCCAGAAAGAGGAGTAAGCAAGAGAAGAAGAAATTCTTGATAAAAGGACATTTCGATTGTAATAAAAGACGACAAAGAGTAATGAGGACACCGGACTGAAAGCATTCACGTTACCTTATATCGATATTACTACAAATCTTCAATCCCGATGTATGTTTGAGTCAATAACTTAAAACAATTGTTGAAACTAAACAGAATGGTTGATGCTAAAGTAAGTTACCATTTAAATTTTAGGTAAAATACTGATGGGACTATATGAAGGCCAAACCAGTGTGTTTGTTTCACAGTCTCTTGGTCCCACCAAAAGTACCTTTATTGCAGTTTTTCTAGGTACCAAATAGAACTTAGAACATACTTATTTTTCTTCGACAATTCTGTCCAAGGAGAAAAAGCGCAATGAGGTTATCCCTATGTGAAGCGCAAATCCAATGGCCAGACCACACCGGGAACTACGTCCCCTACTCTTTACGATCGGTGTGTGGGTTCTTTTAACGTCCCACTAAGTTATCATGAACAAGGGTTGTGAGACGGGACCTACGGTTTATCGTCCCTATCCGAGAAGACTAGAAAGTCTAACCAAATGCAGATTTCATTACAAAGGCAGCACTTTTTCCTAAGTTATTTTAAGACCCTGAGTGTTGGTCCGGCTTCAGTTTGAACCCGCGACCTCCCGCACGGTAGTCCGGTGCTCTACCAACGGAGCTAACCAAAAGGTCGGCGGTAAATCCACTGCGTTACTTTTTTCTCAACCGTGGGTGAAGTTATAAATCGCTTTTTAAGTGTTCCGTCACAATAATATCACTTCTACTTTATTTGCAGTTCTTATTGTTTACCAATTTGCATGCATAACTTTAAGTAGTCAATGACCTTTCTTCCAGCGCTCGCTGTAATTCGTACTACATACAGGGTATCCTTTCTCCCGCGCTGTTCCCACCAAGTGTGGTCTTCCGTCCATGTAAATACTGCTTTGTCTGATGCCGCGACTTTGACATCTTTTTAGTTCGATCAAGCTCATTGTCTATTTGTCTTGTGTCAGAAAATAGTTGGAGCCGAGTGATTCAAGATATTCTTCCGAACTCTAATGTACTGTGCTACCACCCACACGCCGAAAGGCTGCTTTAACGGTACGAAGACAATACCTAAATCCGGCAATGCTTCCTTTTTCGGACAAGATGGAACTGTCTATCAACTAGCAATGTTGTTTTTCTCCTTTGAACGCCCTCGCGTTTGCTGACATATCAAACAATCTCCTAGCGCTCAAAGAATCAGGAAAAAGGAGAGTGCTCGTATAGCTATTAAACAATATAGCTATTACGAGGCAAAAGGACCGACGGCTTTGGCTTACAGTTTAGATTAATTGTATCAACAACTCTAACTTTTCTTAAAACGTTTTCAGCAAACTTCAGCAGGTCTACGATTGCCACTGAGTGCATCATGTTTAGCGTCCCCAGTTCCTAATACATTCCTGGACAGCAGCCTTCTCCTCTCTAAGGCCTTCTTCATCAGCCACATGATTCAAAGAAATGAACAATTATAAATGCCCACAATGTACACTTTGACGCTGCATTTAACACAGGCCACATTATTCGTAATCATAGTATTAGTGTCCTCCGTAGCAAATAGCTTAATTGTTTGTCATCCCATGTTGTCTCTGTTGCCCCATCCACGACGATGATCTATAACAAAAGATACTGTATATATCAAGACTAAAAGTCTGGCCAACTCTTAATCGATTTAATCGGCCAAAAATCATTACCCAAGACCAAAAGAAAAACACTCGGAAGAGAAATATGGAAAAACCATTGAGTTCGAGAATGACTAACTCATGATCCCCAATTTACCCTACATATATTCACAATTGAACCTAATAACAGGGATCCAATGCGTAACTCGCAGATTTGCCCGTTACCTACAAAGGCCAGATTACATGAGGTTGGCTTTCCGTTCCCCTACCCCTTCCTCTACCGCTACCCCACTTCCCACACTTGCCATGCCGCTCCGCTTAAACGAGCTGACGTTCACCTTGGAATTACACTGAGCGAGGCAGCACGGGAAGAGACCAATTCTCTTAAGTCAGTATAAAGTTTTAAAAAAGCTGACGGAGAATGCACCGAACGATTATCATTGCTTGATCCCAAAATTAGTCATGTGGATAATCATATCTACAACCCCTGGATAAGAGCAAACTCTTGCTTTCATTGGTTCCACACTCACAGACTATCATGATCAGCTCACATACCATGAACACAGAAAACGGCCATGATGGCTGAAAGATCTGCTGAATTAGAAGTGAAGAAATTGAAGTCTTGCTTGAAAAGAAAATACCGTAAAATACAACCAAAATGAAACTATAACCAACTGCTGCCATTTTGAAAAATCCGTTGGACCTGTAAACTGGCTACTTTCTCCACTTTTCATTCTCGAAGAATAAGTACATAACACAGACGTTCAACAACGAGCTGAGCTCATGTTTGAAGATTCTGAAGCGTTTTTACACCTCGGCTCGACATGATTATTTCTACAAAACAACAACAACGAAGTCAATTATTGCCGTACAAACTAGCTCCAATTTCTCAAACTCCAGGGTTTCTAGATATAATATATCAATTATTCTACTCAATCTCGTCGTATATAAACTATAGCCACGCGCTTCGTTTGCAATTAGCTAGAGAGAGAGAGCGTGGGCGACGATAGGATTCTTTAAATTCGCCAATTTGAATTTGGAAAAATCTATTGACTCGGTTACGTTTTCCACGCGTTTCAATGGGTCAAACGACCTTTACTGAGCCCACGGTTCAAAGCGATGTTTTCATTGCCCAGCCGTATTGAAGGGAGGTTTGGGTTATGGAAACAAGGGATTACCCTTGGTTACACGAGGCACACTTTTTGTCAGATAAACGCTCGCTAAAGTTGTAGGTTGATCCTCTTACACGGGACACCTCTTCTCCAAATAAATGGGGCCTAACTTTAACTGACTCTGACAAAATAAGGACAGGAAATCGGGATCTCGAGTGTCCACAATATCAAGAGTTAAATATGTCATGTAATTTTACTTACTGTGCTAGTACCAGTATATTTGCAACGCTCTTAATGTGCACCACTACTGTCGGACTATGGAAAGGGGGTTTTGCTAAGTGCGTATTCGTATGGAGGCGTTCCCCTGTATGGAAAGCACTACCACATTCCAGTAATCGAGACCAAAACCATTATGATGGACGAAACCACTACATTTACCGTCCTTCCAGTCATCCCAGTCTCTAGCTTTTTTCAATTTCCCCGGGTCATCATCATCATCTGACTCCTCTTCCTGCTTTCCAACTGAAGTTTGAGGACTGCAAGTACCACAAAAACTAATATTACTGACAATAGGCATTTCTTACAAATTACAAAGATTGTATTTTTATTTTACTTGAAGTCAGCCTGGGAAGAAGCACTAAATTCAGTGGAGTTATCACTATAAATAAATTTCCATTTCCAGTCCTTTCTTGAAATCCATATTTAGACACCTTAATAGCGTAAACGGGGTTCTTCTTAATATGCACTCCGTAGATGAATAATTTATGACCTGTAAAGCCTTATTGTCTTCCTCGAACGTCAAGATGGGCGCATTATGAATTTAGGACCAACTTCTATTTGTTGTATAAAACGTGCGACCAGATCTTGATAGTTCGGTAAATTCCAGATTCCAAAACCCTGCATTTTCAATGCCGAAATTCCAAGACCTGGGTAGCTGAACAGACTGCTTTATAACAACTTGATCTATTTGAGGGCTTAACTAGAGAAACAAAATACATAATATATGGCGCACTTGACAATCAAAAACCAAGATTATTAACGCAAATGTTTAGATGGTTTAGTTTTCACAGAGTATTGGTATCAAAATCAAACATTTATTGAGAACTCTACTAAATTCCACGGGGGTCAAACAAATCAGTTTGTTTGTTTTTTGAGGTGCTGAATTCTCTCAGAAATTCAAAAACGCTTTCTGATCCCATAAAATGAATAAAATATTTCGTTGAGACAAAGTATGGAAATGCACTTTTCTCGTACATTGTAGGATATTAAAGGTGCACGAGATCTATTTTCAAGTTAAAACGATGCCTTCTTGGCGTTCAAAAAATCTTTTCCCGATTGTGATACAGGCAAACGACGCTTAACTCTGCTCATACGCGGGTCAGTGATTTGCCCTAGGCTCACAATTTTCAAGTTCTTGAGTTACTCCGGCCCAAAGTAACGTTTAGGTCATTGCAAACGATGAGCTCTACAGCAGTCAGAGTAGGGTAATGCTTGGTAGATTTGGAGAACGGACGAATGATGTAAAGCGTTCGTGGGAACCTGTGTATAAGGTGTTTTTTTTTCTAAAAGGGGTAATCGTCGTTTTCGTGGTTTGGCTTCGTCAGCTTCTTTTAGTTCAATATTACTCAGAGAAGGCAAGCATTAGTTCGTTTGATCCAATGATCATAACTTCAATCCTGGTAAGGATCCTGGTAAGAGCTTCACAAAAGAAATGGGCACAGGCTACAACAGTACTAAGAGGTCTTGAGTACGGCCCTTGACCTCGGGCCGTACTCAAGACCAAGGGCACAGGTTTTTCCCATACGGACCGACCTTGCCCGGTAAATAACTTATTTATTTATTTTTTTGGATGTCTCTTTTTTAAAGAAAGAAAAGAGATAGGAAATTGCTACAGCAGGGAAAAAATCCGGCCTGTGGGCCGTATCGTAAGAAGGTGGACCGGTCACGTGCGCGTGATTGGCCAATCAAATTCGAGGATTTAGGATTCCGGCCCGCTCAGATGCTTGAGGAAAAAAAAGATGCATATTATGTGAACCAGATTACTCTTATAAGTATAAGGTCTTAAATAAACCGGCCGGCCTTATGAACCACAAAAGTCAAAGGCGCTCCTCAAAATGTCTCATTTCGGCAAAATACAATGAAGTTTAAATAGTAACTCCTTACTACTTATATTCCAACACAACTTTTCCCTCTTCAATTTCCTTCTTTAGGAAGTCATCTTTCGAAACAGTAGGGACACTTGAGTAACCCGCACCGAATACCTCTTTCTAAAATATAAAAAGCAAGGCCAAAATTAGGTTTGGTGTCTATAAACAAACTGAGTAAAATATGCACCATCGTCTTCGTAAGAATACCGAGTCACAACTGATTTGTTACTCTTAACACAGAAAAATGTAAGAAGTGGTCATAAAAAAAATTAATAATTTTTACATTTGGGTAGCGCAGTTTTCATGTACATTTATCAAATACAAATCAAAGAGATCAAAAGCCATATAATGATTACAGAAGGTAAATCAGAAAGATCCCATGTCGAAGTGCGTCTCTAAGGTTATTAAAAACCCAAAAGAGGAGGATTACAGATTAAAAGTATAAAATTCCGTTGAAAACTAGGTAAATGAATTCGAGAAATGCTTCTTGAAGTTCCTTTAGAGGAGGAGCTTCGCAAAAGAAAAAAATGGTTCGCTGCTTCGAGTGTTGCAAGCATGTTGAAAATTTTTCATAATGCCCGGTCATTACAAGAAAATCTTGCCTGCTCAGCAGCCAATCAGAGCACACGTACTATTGTAGCCATATAATAATGATAAATTAACATTTAGCGAACACAGGCATATCAAAGACATTAGCAAGACAGCAAGTAAAAAAGTTGGAGTGTTACTGAGGTTGCGAATTCTCATACCCTGCTCTGCTATACCGCAACTATATAAATCTGGCATTCTACCAACTCTACGTATTGCGATGTTGTATGGAACTTTTGCAAATCATCTAGCGAGTCCAAGAGCGTGCACTGAGAGCAGTTTTCAAAAAGAGCCTGTCTCCCTACTCTGTATGAAGGAAGATAGCCACCTTGATGTACAAAGTTAAAAACGGCCTTGAACCTCAGTACATTTCCGAACGTTTCCTCTCGGGAGGTCATGGGTTCGATTCCTGTCGGGGACTCAGAATTTTTCCTTTGTCCCATGTTCGTGTCATGTTGATTAATTCACCTTCACATTTCATTACCGAGCTTAAAATTAACCATCTTTATAAATTTATCACAATTTGAAACAATGCATAAAGAAAAAAGAGTTAACTCCTCTTTTAGAAGACTTACGTTCATAAATTCTTAAAGATGGATTAAATTTAGGCTGAATTATATTAGGATTATACGTGTATGTATGTATCACTTAAGATTTAAATGGTGTTCCCAAATTGTTTGTTAAAAGCTTAAGACCTTGACAGTTAATTAAAGTCCTACTTCTACTAGGACTACGACTACGACTGCGACTACGACTACGACTGCGACTACTACTACTACCACTACCACTCAGACTATCAGCTCTTATAGTTCACCACTAAATTTTCTCCGATTCGTATTGGTTTAAATTCAGTGATCACGTGACGCGATAGTGTTCGTCCGCGGAGACACACTATCAGCGCATAGTGCCCTTCCGAGAAAAATACTCGGATGGATAGTGCCCGTCCGCGAAAATGTGAATTTTCTGACAGTTATACCGTATTTCTTAGGCAATGTCCGTTGCGAATTATTGAAATTTCAGGCTGTACATATGGATGAATATTTGATAGATCCGCATTTAGTGGGTTCTGACTGTTTTTCAACTGGCGCGCGGAAGAAAATTTAGTGATGAACAATAAAGACAATAGAGTGTTTATGTCTCGGAACTATCGGTCCGATAGTTGCCCCTTGGTGTATATTTAAATATCTGTTTTAAGGACATCAAATTTCCGCGGGGCAACTATCAGTCGATAGTACCTCGACAGAAACACTCTATTGTTTAAATATACCATTAGTACAGACCACGGCCAAGCAAACCATAATAGCTGAAAGCTTTGTTGAATTAGACGAGTAGGGAACTCAAGTCATACTTGAATACAGTATATATCCAAAAATACAACCAAGGTTAATAAATATGGGATTTAAGAATTTGACGGTACGTAAGCAAATCTTATCAGCAAAATTGAGACAATATATCAATAGTTTATTCCGAGCAAAGTACTACCATTTTGAACATCCGTAAACTAATAAGGTTTTAAGGCTAACTTTTGCACTTTCAATTTTTAGGCTGGTTTGCTGGCTCGGAGAAATTTGACAAGTCTATAACAGACATGTCCAAGAACACATCTATTTTGCCATAGCAAGTCTATCTTGTCGTACAGACTAGTTCCAATTTCTCATTTACTGCAATAAACAAACATTACACTCTATCGCGTCGTGCGCGGACTATAGCTAAGTGGGCGCTACACGTCTCATTAGCTATTAGTTCATGTAAGACTCCATTTAGTAGAATAATTGATAACTGGGAACGGTACTTTTATCATACTGTAAGGTACATGGAAAACTGGCACATTTACCTGTACATTTTCTCTTGTAATAAGGACAGTTTTAACGCCCTATGAAAATTCATAAAATAAAATTTAGAGTTCTTATTGAGTGATTGGGAAAATCCACTGTTCAAGGCACAAGGAAAATCCGATATATTGCAAGAAATAATGAAGATGAAGTGCAGGAGTTAGACAGTGTTAATTGTACTGATTAATTCACTTGACCATTGTTGCTACGGATGACTTTTCTGGTCTTTGGGTGTCACCTCCATCTGTTCTGAGTTTTTCCATGTGTTCTAAAATATTGGTTTCACCTGCAAATAAGATAGACCACTGCTTATCAAAGAAACGATGCTTTTGTATTTCCTCAAATACTGAATAAACCAACAATAGTAAGTGCTTTCCGATAAAAGTGTAGATGTCAGGACATCGCAATGTAATGAAAATACAAGGAAAACCATTTTCTATTCGCTCAAAAATATGATATATTTAAATGAAAGGCTCATACGCAACAAGATAGTCGAGGATGATTAGTACCTGGTTTGATTGTGAAACAGCTTTACCACCGTTCCAAATACAGGAAACAAAGCTGATAGGGCTCACTGATAGCAACTGGTGGTTGTCACGAAAATCGAATTATGGGACGTTCGCTATGTGCGTTAAACAGGGACATTCCCAAACCACATATATTCGTAACGTTTCATTTCTTTCTTCTACTGATTTTGCTCAGTGTATTATTTAACTTGGTCAACTTGTTTGTATACAAAATAACAGGACAATTATACGTCAGGGCTAGCTATTGAGCAGATTCACTTCAATGGGGATGTGGGCTACCGCTCGTTTCGTGCCCAAGGTCGTTTCCAACTTAGCTGAGACTTTTTTCTAACGCCAGTCTGTTTGGTTGTTTCGTGCCCAAGCAGGTTAACATACATAAGGTTTAAAACGGAAGTCTAAGTCCACTTTCCCCGAATTACAAAAAATATCTATTTATCGATGGTCAAAATTCCTTTAATTTTTTCTGATGGGGAGAGAATTAACGTAATATGATATGTGGTGGGTTGTGTAGCATGGAACGAATAAAAGGATTCGAACCCAAGACCGTTGTTTTCCTAGATGAGCGACGAAGGTATTGAACTAGGAGGGGATCGGCGAAGATAACACATTTTCAAGATACGAGAAAGGACCACGGTAATTTTCAAATTGCACATCACCATGACAAATTCTTGTTCCACCTTTTTCCGGAGGCAAAACCACTGAGAGAACACCAAAGTCAACATATTTAAAACCTGCATGGAGAGACAGACGCTGTTCCGGATTCCGCGCTGACTGATATTCTGTCTGACGAGAGGGGGCAACTGCACAAGCTCCTACTAGTGCACAGCACTAGCGAGTTTTGCAAGCTGGTGTTTGCTGGCTCTCCTGGCCCCTCGCCCATGATACACGATCACGTCCCACTGAAAGCCATAAATCACCGATCTCATTTACCTTGTTGCAAAGTTGAGAGTAAATTTTAAACCTGACAGTTTCACGGCTTAAGGTATTCGGGAAGGTGCTAAAGGACTTACTGTGTATGCTTGCTAGATGATCGACAGCCTTGTTTACCCAAGTTTTCAACAGAAGCTTGAAGTATTTTCTCTGCAATTTAATGGCCAGAAACAGCAAAAAGACAGATAAATTTTATAAATGCAAAAAATTGCAAATGTCATCTTATTACACGCTAATGTTTCAAGAAGAAACAGATATAAGACAGTTACGATCTCACATCCTAAATTTTACTTTGACATGGGACCGATGAAACTGTTTTTCATGTACATGTAAAATAGAAACCAATTAAAGCAAACGTACAGGTTATTTTACTCTTACGATAAAATTAACCTTATTTTCTTCATCTTGTGGGTTACGGACATCAAGAATGCTCTTTAGTTCCTGTAAGACAAGATTCAGATAAATACTTGCTAAAGGCTGTAACCTTTTTAAGTCAGTCTTACCTACCCGTGGTTTGAGTGAGCTAAACGTTATGGCTTCAAGTATTCCCTGTGGTTTGTCATTACTTACTGCTTGTGGTTAAACTGGCCTGAAAGTTATAGCTGACTACCCGCGATTTGACCGGGGTGACGTCATAAAATGTAGGTTACTACCCGTGATTTGAGTGGACTGAACGTCAGAGTTTACTAGTCGTGGTTTTAATGGGCTGAACGCTATACAGGAATGCCACTCGTTAGAACTCAAACAATTCCCTGACTTTTCCCTGACATTTCACTGACCTCAAAACAATTTAACAACCACACCACGCTCCATCACACTTTGATAACCGGTTCCCTAGCTTCCTCGGATTTCTCTTCCTTATTTGGATGAAGGCATTCACAATGAAAACCACTCACAAAAAAACTGCATTTGAACGCATAACTCATTACACATCGACTATTTCACAAAACGTTGTGAAACCCTAAAAAGAAAATTCCCTAACTTTTCACTGACCATGGCAACCCTGTTATAGCTAACTGCTGGGTTTGACAGGGCTGGTAGTCCTAGGTAACTACCCGTGGTTTGACTGGGCTGTGCGTCCTAGCTTACTACTCGTGATTTGATTGGGAAGAATGTCCTAGTTTACGACCTGTGGTCTGACTGGGCTGGACGTCATAGCTAAGTACACGTGGTTTGAACAGGTTGAACGTCATAACTTACTGCCCGTGGTTAGACTGGAGTGAACGTAAGAGTTAACTACCCGGAGTTGCTTGACTGGGGTGAATTTCAGCTTACTACCTGTGGTTTAACCGGGTTGAACGAGTCATGGCTAGAATTACTACGGAGGCAGATCCTGAGATGAGAATTTGCTTTGGTACTCAGGGGCGGATCCAGAGTAGTTCAAGTGATTTCCAGAAATCACTCAAATGTTTCCAAACCTGGGTTTGTTATTTCTCAGGTTGTTTCTTGAAGCTCAAGAAATCAATTATCCTTCTTGTTGCAGTGTTTATTATGAAATAAAACAAAGAAAAAAATCGTCGAATCTCGTTATACCGTCGATTACACAGCAAACCCAGTCCTTTCTGAACGAATTTGACAAATCTCCGTTCGCGCGCTTCCGTTCTTTGTCGAGACTTCGGAGAACAACACGAAAAAATTTGTACGCAGTGGGTGGGAGTGGTTAGTTTATCGATCTTTCCACAAATCACTCAAAACCCTCCTCTATTGGCCAGAATTACTCGCATTGTCTTGCGAACTACTCAAACTCGGTTGTGATTGGCTATCCAGGACGCAAACTACCGTGCAAACTACTGACAATCGTATATAAAGGGAAGCCTCTCCCCGAAAGTCCCTCGTTTGTTCTTGCTCCGATCAGAGTTCATTGTTAAAGTAACTTGCAACGGAGGTAGACAAGGGAAATTTGAATTATAAATGATGGTTCAAGGCGATCCAGTTTGTCGGAAGGAGTACTGTTCACAGTATGATGTTGGCTTGGTTTTCAAGGAAATCAACTCATATTCGGACCAGGACAAGTTCATAGAGAATGTGTGGAAACCAGGTGAGCTATTTGATTTCCCAGCGTCAGTGGAATGTACGAATTCTAGCCGTCATTTTGTGTGGAGCTGGCTGAAAAGATTTCCCTGGCTAGCATACTCTAAATATGTCGATGGTGCATTTTGTTTACCGTCTGTTTGTTTTGGAGTCCAGTGTGGGCGAAATACGAATAAACTAGACAAATTACATTTTCCTTTATTATTACTCTTGTTATTGTGAGACACATTTTAGACTTAACCAGATCACTCGCAGTTAGACTACAAAAGAAAGCAATGGATCTTCTCAAAGCAAAAGAGGTAGAGGAAATTGTTCTGTTAAAATCAGCATTAACAGATATGCAAACTGACATTGATAACAGGCACCATGCTCTCTACAAGGAAGCTGTTACCCTAGCAAGATGTGTTTCAGTGCAGCCAAGCATGCCCAGGATAATTCAGAAGCAAATTAACAGAAACAATGCACCAGCCCCAACCCCTGATTACAGGATCAATCTGACAACAGAATTCCTTAACCATGCTCTTGCACAACTGGACAGCAGATTTGAAGATGATGTTTTTGTGTGCTACAAACGATTTTCAGTGATTCCATCTAATTTGTTGGCTACTGACCCCAATTGGAAGGATAATGTTTGGGAATTTTGTAACCATTACAGACAGGATATCCCTAATTATATATATACTATACTTCAAATCCTGATCACTTTTCCCATTTCATCGGCATCTTGCGAAACGTCCATTTCAACCCTCCGAAATCTGAAGACTTATTTGAGAAGTACAATGGTCCAGGATAGACTGAATGGATTAGCACTGATGCATGCCCATAGGGAAATGGAATTAGATCTTGAACAATTTATAGATTTATTTGCTAATTTACATCCCAGAGGAATGAGAATGGAAAATATTTTAAATGAATAATTTTGTACCAGGCAGTCACTAGTGTTTCTAGAGTACTTGTGAGTTATGTTCCTTTGGGATTGATGTAATCCTTAAACTGATGGAGAACAGTACAGATACATAACTGGTGTCTGTGGTACAATTGTATTAATACTTATATCTGGACAAAAAAGTCATTCTTCAATAGTTTTTAGAGTTATTTTTCCACTGACACTGGGTATTTGATAAGCTTAAATGGTTTTCACATATTCTCTCAGTCTGAGCTCATTGGACCACATCAATTTATACACTGATCTAAAAGGCTGAAAAAGGCAAGTATGATTCCAACTTTTCAGTTTTGCTGATGCATTTCCACAACAATGTTTCTTAATATTCACTAATAAATCCTTATTTTTTTCCTCCATTCCCACTTTGAGCTAACTGACCTGATTCCCATTGGAAAGTTATTGGCACCCCCACAAGCATCCAAGACAGCAATCCAGGCAGCAGATCTACTACATTTTCAACAGTAGCCCTCAATCTTAATTCAGATGCTAGACTCCTTAGACACAGAAAGGAAAATTTCTGGACCAAAAAAAAATTTAATGTTATTCTGGTTTGTCTGTGTAAATACACAGAATTGATTTTTTTTTGTACAGAATTATGCCTTTCTGAGGAGGTACTGTTAATGTGTCTGAATGGCTTAAAGGGCTCTCAGAATGCAGGAAAATTGCATTCTGGGAGCACTAAATTACAAATTTTCTTGGGGGGAGGGGGGGGAGCATGCCCCCAAACCCCCCTAGTTAAGGTGCTGCAAATCACTCATGTAAAATCCTGGATCCGCCCCTGGTACTGTTACATGCAGCTGCAATTTGTGTTACGATCAATGGTAAATAACACTATTAGGTTACCCTCAGTTTTTCTTCTTGTCCCCTCAGTTCTTTGTACCTTGCTATTTTCTCCTGCCTGCTGTTTAGCAAGTGATGGAATCCAAGGGTTTCCGAGTTTCTTGCCTGAGAATTTTCAGTATATCCTGACACATCCTTCAGAAAATGATATGTTATTTTATTTAAAGGCGAGCTCGGGCATCCAAGGAATTGAAGTTGCGAAAGTGCGAAATTCCACACATGCGCGCACGATGCTAGGCATAGTCGAAAAACAGGATAGTGCGTTTGAAAAATTACGTGGAATGTGGTGAAAAATGTTAAGGAAAGTAATGTTCTCATCTAACCATGGTCGACCCGGACTGACTTGGAGCGAATCAACGATGATCTTAAAACCGTCAGTCAGCTATCGTCACCCCCTCAGCTAGCACTCCCCTTTTTTACCTTAAGGTGGTATAACTTACTTTATCAACTTGCTTCATTATCCCTATTTATTATATGACTAGCTCCGTGAGCGAGCAAGATAAACCGAATCTCGCGCTGTGATTGGCTACCCGAGCGGGCAATATGGAGCTATCTTGCCCGCTCGGGATAAGGGCTTTGTCCCGCAAGGAAAATTCATCCGAGGCGAAAGCCGGTTTACCAAAATTTTCTTTATTAGTTTTTCCCTGAAAAATCTTTTCCGTGACAGTTAAAGATTTCCTGTGGTTTGTGTATCGATGGAGCTGGAAAACGAGAAAACTGGATGCGTCAACGAGAAAGAAAACAAAGAAAACAAAACACGTACACGGATCATCTTTTGGTGTTTTATCCCATATAATAAATCCTTTATTGACCAAGCTTGTTCGGTCAAGATGGCTGGATATTGGCCTCGTTCGTTTTTATGGACCTCGACTTCGTCTCGGTCTTAGCCAATATCCTGCCATCTTGACCTCACGCTTGGTCAATAACCCATATTTCTTGTGTTCCAATTCCCCACCAACGCAACACCAGTCTCTTTACAAATTACCCCCCCCCCCCCCCCCGATATCGTCAACGAATCAAAGCTTATTTGCTTGGACAGATCCCAGAAGCAGTGTTCAAGCTTTGCTGCGACGTTTGATGGTTTCATTGAATGTAATTTTGATTCCATTTTCAACCCAGTTGTCAGAGCTGAATAGTACTTAAATGATTGCGTTTCCCCATTTTTTTTTTTTTTGTAGAATGAATTGATGTGACGCAATTTTTTTGGTGTCCTTGTTTTTTGTTTGTGGACATATTTAAGAGAAGACGCCCAGATCGGTCCTATCAGATACATTGGTACAAACACGACCATAAAGTTCTATAGAAATAAAGAATTATGGAAATTCACAGCATCTCATTTACACGTACTTTGCGGTTACTTACGCACATTCGGGAAACTGACTCTACGGTAATTGTCAGTGACAATGGTGCAAGAGCACTACTCGCAAAAAGTAAGAAATTCCGAATACAGAATGAAATATTGGTATAATGGTTTTCCTAGTATGCTAATTTACCACTTTATGAAGGGAGACAACATCACAATACGCTTACTGCAGTAAGTAGGAAAGGAAGGGATTTCTATTAAGGAATGGAGTCTAAATAAAAATAATTTTTCTGGGATGTTAAAGAAGAGAGACAGGATCCACAGACAGTTTAGTCCAGAGGATGAGACTTACCAAGTCGGTCACTCCATAGTTCTTGCACCTTTTTAAGAAGTCTATGAAATACACCTAAGGAATCATAATATTTTCCAACCATTAGATGACATACAGTAATACAATGTCTTTCTGTATCATGGCAGGAGTGGAGGCAATTCAAGAGAAAATTGAAAATAGCCTGAAATCTATCTGTACAGGACATGCCGCCTACCAAATACATGTACAATTTGAATGTAGTTGATGCTAACAAATGTGCTGTCAACCAATACCAAGTATGTTCTCATGCAGTTATTGGATAGTGACTGTGCTTCTAAGCTAAAGATCGTTTGACTTCTTTAATTGTACAAAATAAATAAAATAAATGTAGCAGAAAACTTTACGTTAGACCCTGTGCATTGACAGTTGTAAATATAACAGGTTGGCTACAGTGCATGTACATGTATATAACCTTCCAGTTACATTAACTATTGATTGAAATCACCATAACAACAAACCTTTACAAGTTACTTCAAGAGCTGGCAATTTTTCCATAATGTTGGAATTGTAATTAATTTTATGGAAAAGTTATGTTTGTAACTCTCTTCATTTCCCGTAGAAATTACAATACTATGTGCTTATTGACTGGGTGGGAGGGCCGGACGGGATCATTGACCAAGTTTAGAAAATTTGTTTTCATTCTAAATAGGAAGCGATTGGCTGGCGCGTGCGGGAAAAAAAAACCACAAAAACGATTTTTCAATGAAAACGTTTCCTTTATTTTTTTCGCCACTCATCGAAAAACGTGACCTATTTTCTCATTTCTGTTTTCTGATAATGTTCTTTTATTTCTATTTTCACGAGAAAGCTGTACAAGTGCACTAGGGTCGGAAGGCTTTTTCCGGACCGGCTCACGTCAACCCGTCTGACCCTACACAAGTCAGCTTTTACTATACTTTCTATGGGGTTGCAAGAGCAGGGCCAGACGGATCATAAGATAAATGTAGGTATAGTTAATTGGTAACAGGACTTCCTTGCTTTTCTTTTAGAATATATAGGAGAGCAAAATGTTGCAGGCAGGGAAAATCATCTTCAACATTGCCAATAACTTCAAGACACTAAGAAACTTGAGCTTTGTAACTCCCTCTTTGACACTTAAACAAATTGCATAGATCTTCAAGTTGTTTAGGCAACGTTTTTGTTATGGCTGCCCCTGGAATGTTTAAAGCAACCACAGCTGAAAAATATTCTTTAAGAACAAACCTTTGAGATTTTCAGTTGATTAAGTCTATCTTGAGACATTTGCTGAACGAACAGATCTCCAAGAAGTGCAGGTAACAGGAGATACCTGTATATAAAACAGAGCACCACTAGAAAATACATTAAAGAAAAGTCAAAGAAAACAAAAACAAGGGCTGTATTGCCTACTAAAGATAATCATTAATAAAATTACTACAAGTCAAGATTATTGTTCATACTGTAGATATGCATTGTGACTCCAATAACCCTGGTATAACATCTGTAGGTTCAGTACTCCCCGGAGCACCAAACGATACTTTTTAAGCTTTCACACGTCTTTCAAAATCAAGGACCACAGGAATGAAGACCCTCGTGTTCCGTGCGATTTCTCTGGTATCCCTCTGATGGGGGTGAAAAATAAACAACCTCATAACGACATTGTACCCGTAGAGTTGCTCCAATGAGGGCGCTTATTTTTCTGTAACAGGGTGTCTTTTAGATTGTCACGTAATTGAAACACTTTCTACCGTCGGGTAGAAGTTTGACACTATTATTGAGAACAGAACTGGAAGGGCCTCTTCGAAATATCTCTTCTGCCATTCTATTCGGGACCCATACATAAAGTCTATCACCCTCACATGACATCAAAGTCAGTATAACCGAAGGCCCACACTGACTTTGTTTTTTCGTAACCGCGTCAAGGACTTCGTAGATACTAAGTGGGATATCGTGCCATTTTTAGGTTGTCTGCTTCTCTGGGAAACTTTCTGCCATTGGCCAATAGCCTAGTGCGGTTTTGTCCTTGTGTTGATTCGCAGACTCATTGTAGAGATACAGTGGGGGTACCATTGTCCAATAGGGTGACTTTTTCAGTGGCCCAGACCGAGTTTATTGAATTTCGCGCGAACGCATGGCCCCATAGTCTCTTTTTCCATAGGGATTGAGTCGAGCGATTTTATCATCTTGCGATCCGTCTTGTGTTCACATTTTTCTTGTCTTCACCATATTTTTTTATTGCGCAAAGTACCACTACTATAATCAACATTATGTGCACCAATCTAGCAAGTCAACATTGGAAAGCGGGATGTCTTTGAATCTTATCTTTTTTTTTTCCATAATCTCTCCATCTACCGATGAAAGGTGGGGGGTTTATTTGCATTTTTTTTCCCTTCCCCGTCTAGGAAATGGTCTGACTTGCAGCCCTTTGCAAAACACTTTCTTAATCAAATCAATAACGATAAGTACGCCAGTAGACACAAGCATTCCGAGGAACCCTCAAATTGATCAACCCCTCCTCTGCAAACTATGCCTTTGCCAACAAGATACTTTTCCAGAGCCTTTTTCTTTTATGGCTTCATCGGTAGAGTTTTACTTCCTTTGGCCCATAACAGTTTCCAGAGATTTTCTTCAGCACTTTCTCAGCGCCAAAACTAAGTCCTGCAGTGGCTAAGGCTCAAAAGTACAAGTCAAAGTACCAATTGAAAATGTGCCCTTTGTCCACGTCATTAGAGTCAACGACCCAGTCTCAGACTGCAGAAAACGTTTGATGCCGTTGTAATCATATGTACCATCAGGAAAAGTCACAGTTTGTCAGTACCCGGCTTTCTTTTACCACTTTAGTTTGTTATTCCCATGAGTTTCCGCTACGTTGTAACAAGAGTAGCTCGTGGTGATTAGTCTGTTCAATGCCCCTTTGTAGTTTTACTTCCAATCTAGCTCAATCGGCGGGTTTAAGTAGATTGTGAAATCGTGGGACGCCTGACTGGCATTACTTCTTTGCAGCTTTGTGAGATTAGAGTCTAGCAATAGGTTGTATGCCATCATTGATGCAGTCATATAACATAATCATTAAGCATCTGAAGCAAAGATAGAACATGACCTCGCAATTTTGTTGACGTGTTACCAGCTTTGATCGAGCCCAGACTCAAGTATAGTTGGTGGATAAACTTTCCAACGGCTGAGGGGGGGACCAAACCGCTACCATCCATCTCCCACTTGCTTTCGGAGAGTACATCATCATCCTCTGGCACAGCAACAGCGGGCCTGCGGCCAATGGCAGCGCGTTCCAGAGAGGAATGAGTGGGTTCCCTCCTTGTCTCCACCTCTTCTTTCCTTCCGGGAGTTGTGTCCGCAGTGGAGAGGGGGTACTTTCTTCTCCTTGAGGTCCTTAACTGAATCACCGCAGAACGTTGACGTTTTCTATTTCACTCTGTAGTCCAGATCATCGCGATATTGTGTAATGAGCTGGTTGATTGTCCGCAGGTCATACGATTCATTAGAGGTCTCAAGGATGTCACCGCCGGTCCTTCTCACTGCTTTCACGAGGTAGCCTCAGGCGGAAGCGGGTAGAAACAGCACATCATCCTCGAGTTCCAGCGCTGGAGGTGGTGTTTCAGCGTCTAGCCTAAACTCGTTATCAAACAGGTTGAGCCTGTCAAACGTATCTACTTCATAGTTTTGAGCATCGGTTAATTCTGGCTCTTTCACCGCTTTATGCAACCGTCTCCTAAATGGTTTGAAAAGCTCTTCTCCCGAAAGCTGGCCAAACCCCTTGTTGATTCTGTCCATTTTGAATTTTTGGCAAATCTGTTGCTCTTGCTAGGGAATTTCGGCATTAGCTTTCGCTATTTGTTGCCACTTCCATGGTGACACACCGCAGTGCATTATACATATATATACATATATATAGATGCACTGTTGGCTCGAGAGACCCTGGTGACATATATTGTGGACCAGAGAATTCTGGAAAGACAAACATCCTATTAAATATGACTTAAAATTTGCTGTGGTTCGACATCATTGGTGAAATTTCGTTGTTCACGTTGCTGATTGGACGAACTATAATTTCTCTCAGTAAAATTTTGTCGGCCAAGCTACTGATTGGCTACAAATAAAATCAGTACTAATTTTATTCACTATGATTTACGAGGATAAAACTGAATACCTATGAAATTAACAGGGTGGTCATGGGAGTAACCAACAATCACACTAATACCAAGTTGCTAATCACCATCTCATTTTGATAACTGTGTTCTGTAAATACAAATTAATTTAATTAGTATGGAATACCTATATTTAAAACAGTTGTGACGTCATAAACATAAGAAGAGCTGCATACAATTATAAAGCCATTTTTAAGCCTAGTTTGAACATTGTATCAGCTTTCATGTATAGTCTTCTTTGTTTACATAGTTTGTCAGTGACCTTCTCCAGGAAGGGTAATAGACAAAAACAATATAACGCCTGACCTTAACTCAGTAGTGGGAACTTCATCCAGGTCCTCATTTGAACTGAACAAACCCAAACTGTTCACCATTTCTGTTGCACAAACTAACTGGTCAATGGCTTTAATGATCTTCCCCTAGTTAAAACAATTGAAAAAGTCTTGGAAAATCTCGGATGGTGTATCTTACAAGGTTCCTTTATAATATAGCAATAAACTGCAGTTTCTATGGGTTTACCAGAGTATAAAACCACTTGGAATGTTGGAAGAACTCTTCCCATGTTCTTCCAACATCTGGCATGGTTTATTACGCCGGTAAACCCATAGAAACTAAACTTAAGTTTCGCAGGACCCATGTGCCAATCACAACTGCAGCAAGGTGTAATTTATTATCAAAAGGCCAGTTTTCAGAATGCTAAGGAAAAAAGATAAGAAATGAAACCAATACAATACCATTGAAGACGAGAATATTGAATAAAGGGGGAAGATGTTTGTGAGCGTTGAAATTCCCTTCGTAAGTTAATTTAATTTACAAAGGTATGTTCGAGCTCAACCACTCTCATAAACACAAATCACTGAAACTGCAGATGTCAAATTGTGTTTTGGCTAGTAATTTAAGACCTGCTACTATCCAATAGGCTAGTGAGCTAAAACGTTTGTCTTAAGCCCAGGAAAAGATCTGCAGGTGATAGTTACTTCAAGAAAATAATCCACGCTATCTTATTGTCTGAATCTGTGCACAAACGCACCTCCAATGCCAACTTGTGCCCTTGCCAAATAAGCATGTGGAAAATTACTTGACTAGTGAGAGATGCGAGAGAAAAATGCTTTGCAAGCATGTATCTTGTTGAGAGGAATAAAAACTGGAAAGTCATGAGTAACTCTGAGTTCTTTGAGTGAACCGAGGTCGAAGTTCAAGACACTTTTGGTGCCGAGAACAGGATTACTGTGGACGTCTAAAAAACAGATCAACATTGGTGGCATTTCACATGAAGATAAGAGGAGGCAAACAAAGACCAACAAGGCCTCCTAATAGAGAACGAGAAAGAAGTAACTAAGTTAAAGTATTTCTTGGAAGAAACCGAGGAGATGATTCAAATAGAAGATTTCTCCGAAATGGAGATTGCGGAAAAGCGAGCCGCCAATATTATCGCTAAATTATAGGATCTTGATTCACAAGTTGAAAAATCTAAGAACCAACAAACTCAACCCACTTTGATGCCGGGGCCAGGAATCGAACCCGGGTCACATTGGTGGAAGGTGAGTGCTCTCACCACTGTGCTGACCCTTCTCCCTTAGAAGTAAGTACTCACATGGATGAAATCATCAATCTAAGCCCTTGGAGAGGATCAAATTTCTTCAAGGTTCGGGAATTCTACGAGAAGCTTAGCAGAAACTTCAATGCACTTGAAACCCGTGGAAGAAGGCAAAAGACTGCATGGACTTGTGATGACAACACTCACTACGTTGCCACACGTCAAACCTGACTTAGTACGAGTGGATGAGAACTGGGGAGAATGGTCCGCGGAAAAGCTGATTGATGCCCTTCAGAAGTGGTTAAGATGAAACAATACCGAACATTCAAGCCCTGAACATTCCAGGAAGCATGAGAAGCATTAATTTTATTTACACAGAAAGGGGTTAGGTGAACACCTCGATGTCTTTTCTGTAAAAAACCGGTGCGCAGAAGTGAGAACTGCATGGTGATAACAGAGCTAACAGAAAGAAAGAAGTTCTTTGTAGGCCACAATTTGTGTTTCAATTTTGGATGTCCAGACCTCAGGGCCAACCAGTGCAGACGAGGAGGCTACCTAAGATGCAAATACAGGCATCACACCACCATATGTCACAAACAGGGAGGAGAGAACTGCAGTCATAATAAAGTGTCACGTACAGGCTACACCACCTATTCAGAAGAAAAGGTACCACCTGCTATCATTCCCATAAACATCGAAGGAACGATTTTTGGGCCTACCTGGATACAGAATCTGGGCGTAACTTCGTATCACGCGAAGCAGTCAAAATGTTGAGTCCAGGGAGACTGTGGCAGTCAATGGAACCAAAGTCCAGGCTATGCCAATCTTTGATGCGCGTATGACCTGGTTGGATCGGAAAGCATACAAAGAAATTGAATGCACTGGTTCCAGATTAGCTGACTTCACCACTGTGAGAAGGCCTGACACGAACACGTTAAAGCTCAAGTATCCCCATGCGGAAGACGAATGGTTCTACATGACATCTACAGGAGAATGCAAGATACATTTTATTCTTGGAGACACTATCTATAGCTAACACTGTTCAAAGGAAAACCAGGAGAGGCCTTGGTAGAAGAGACAACTTTATGACAGTGTTAATATGCATCTCAGAGAGGTCAAGGACTGTGAGAAGCTGTACAGCTTGGACTTATGAGAAATTGAAGACAGGACTGAGAATGACCATCTGGACGTGCTGAGAGATTCCAGTGAAGATATTGTGAGAAGAGAGGATGGAAGGTATGAAGTGAGTTTTCCTTGGATTCCAGGAGCCACATTGTCAAACATTGACAATTCTACGATCCGGAAGTTGGAATCTTGTTTTTGTCATTTTTCATCATAGTTAATATGACGCTTGCACTTTAAGAGATCTGAATTCTGAGGCTGGTTATCAGTAGCGACGGAGTCGGAGTCGTAAGAGCGCTTATGACCCAGTGAGTTATAAGCGGAGTTATAAGCTAGACGGAATCACAGGTGTAAGCGGAGTCATAAGCTCAACGGAATCGGAGTCGGAAGAATCAGAACGGCTCCATTTTCTTCCGATTCCACTTATGATCAAGCGAAAACTAGATTGTCGGAGTCGCAAGCAGAAGTGGATGAACAAACCAATCGTAAGGCCAGGATTCTGGCATTGTGATTGGTTTATTCTTCCGCTTCTGCTTCAGACTCCAACAATCTAGTTTTCACTAGATCGTAAGCGACGGAGTCGTAAGCAGAATCGATATTTTTCTTCTAATTCTGTCGATTTGATTGTCACTAGATCGTATTGCTCTACACTTCTGACTAAGACTCTGACTCCGACCCCGTTACTTGTGAAAATCAGCCTTGAAACAGCAAACATCAACATATTTCTAATGGCCTGACACTTTTCCTTGAAATTCTATGTATCGTCTGCACTTCTCTGGTGTACCGCTATTCCAAAATTGCTGAATTCTGCACAACAATAATTCTTTATTAGTTGGCTTTGCAACTCGATCGGCGCAAGTAGCACTTTAACTCATACCAAAGCATTTCTATCTGATTAATATCTGGTGTTTCGGCAGGTGTGGGCCAGTAGTTTATCTTGTTCTGCGCTATGAACTCCAGATTAAAGAGAAGAAAACGACTTCTGCGTTGAGCGTGTTTTAGATTTCCGAGAACAATCGTAATTTGAAATTCACCAATCAGGGACTTCAAGTCTCACGCTGAAATATGATGCAACACAAACAACAGTAGGTGCAGTACACGTAGAATAACGGCCCCCATTACTTTCGGATTTAGCAGGCAAAACGGGCCGCTACTATTGGATAGCCGTTACTTTCGGATGGTTAAAAAAATTAATGTTTATATGGTAATTCACCGTCGTTTCAGACAAAGAGGACGCCTTCTTTTTTTCCCTCTCCCCACCTCTACATAAATAATGACCAGTCCCTTAAAAAGATAGAATGAAGCAGGTCCTCTCTCTACGTTGTTTCTCTTTGTTATACTTTTTATATTCACATGCACCAATCTCAGTCATGTTGGGTCTCTGTCAACTACTCAAAGAAATAGACTTGTGAAGAATCTCACCTCAATCATAATCATTTCCTAATCCCGTTTTTTCACATGCACTGAAAATACAAAGTGTCAACATGCTGGAGATGCTGAAATTTTGACATTAGGAGACTGGAAGCAAATACAGGTAAGTAAGCAAGTGATTGCCATTATTTCTTCAAAGGTTCCTCCGTTATTAAAATCAAGCTGCCAGAAAACATTTTGAATCAGTTTCATGTTCCAAGGTCTTTTGTTGTACTTCATTCATTCCATATTTCAATACCCTATTGAAAAAATGTGAACACATGTAGAAATTATTTCTGACAGTCTTAGCTGAATGGATAACTCTCTCTTGCTTCTTTCAAATTCATGAGTTTGGCTGGCAGCTATGATTCCAGCCACCTTGAGCAAGGAAATTTACTCATTCTACACATTTACAGTTGCATTATTCTATAACCAGTCTCAGCAATTCATTTAATTACGCCTGTTTTGCATTTGGTTCTCGTGTTTTGTCTATTGCCTACTGTAAAAAGTGAACTTAACTGGAATAGAGGTTTGCTCAAACTTATATGTAATTCATTTGCTAATAGTATTGGAAAGAAAGAGAAATCTTAAAGGAGGTGTACAGCCTACTTCTCTTTGCCTGCAATCCACTTAAAAAGTGATTGAAACCCCTGTGTATACAAGGCATTAAGCATGTAGGTGCCCTGCAGAACCTCCTATTACACACATGATAAATCATATTATCTCATGCTGTGCCAGAGCCCTTCAATAAATGCCATCTGGAGGCTGGAACATCTCAAGGCAATTAGGCGATTAAATAGGTGGGAAGAAGGCCTTGTGAGTGAGAGGGAGGCAATCAATGGAAGAGCTGAAGTATAGAGGAGTGTGAGGCAAGAGACCTCCATGATCACAGCAGGAACGTTGGACTATCTGAATGATAAAGTCTTCTTCAGCCTTAATGCAGCTGAAGAGCAAATTCATTCTTCTGCCACCAATGCTAAACCTTCTAGGTCACACAAGAATACTGCAGAGGTTAAAGGGGGTCAAGCAAAAAAGGAAGCCAAGGTAAAAGAGGAGGAAGTTTGAGCATGGCACTAAATCAGATTCTGAATAGCCTACAATGGACACTGACAAGGAATATTCATTGGGCTGTCACTACACTTAGTGGACAATTGATTAGAGTTGCCTGTCAAGGTCTGTAATTTGCATTTTTTTCTCTTCCCTTCTCCATTTCTCCTTCTTCTACAGATGCTCCTTCTGTCACTTTTCTTTGCACAAAAGATAGCTGATGCTTGTGATTCACAAAAACAGAATTTTGATATCTGTTATCCACAATGTTATTTTTTCAGCCCATGAACCATACCAGAGACCCTCTCCTGTAAAACTCACTTTATAGATCAAGCCAGTCTAGGATGACCAGTGATACCACTAACATAGGAAGACCGCCTCTCAACTACATATACTGCCTGTGCAAAGACACAGATTCACAGGCAGCAACTGAAAACAAGCAGGTCTTGTGGGGGCCAACCATTGGTAACATTAACAGATGGCCTTTCAATTGCATGGGCTGCCTGTGCAAGACACAGGTGCACAGACACCAACTGAGATCAAGCTGTCCATGATAGACTATAACTCTAAGGAGGGACAGTCAATTGT
Source organism: Ricordea florida (assembly GCA_949710005.1). Taxonomy (NCBI): domain Eukaryota; kingdom Metazoa; phylum Cnidaria; class Anthozoa; order Corallimorpharia; family Ricordeidae; genus Ricordea; species Ricordea florida. The sequence goes on along the minus strand of OX453279.1, from coordinate 12,729,912 downwards.
GCTTGACACCACTGGCATTGAAGTTAAAATTGAAACTGGATGTGGAGCAGTTAAATATGGCAAAAATGAACACATACATGGAAAAATACAACCAGTACGCAGCCATCAAACAAGCTCAGTACAGTTAATAAAGGATTTACATGTACCTGGGTGATTCCAGGAGATAATCATATATGTACCTACATGTATACCATGGACAGCTGAAGCACATTCATGTGCATAAATCAGGCTTAACGTTGATGGATGAATAAAAGTTGAAAACTCAGTTTACTGTATTTACTCGTGTATAAGTCAACCTTTTATGACCAAAACATCGCCCTCGACTTATACACGAGTCATACACAAAGACGTGACCAAGCAATCCAAGAAATAAGCATAACAATTGCCTGAAGTCCATTACGAAAACCAAGTTAACAAAACCAGTTCTAATTGTGCTTGAGTCTTGTCAGTTTTCGGCACCTTTTTCGTCAACAAAAAAGTGTAAAATTCTAAATGTGAAGTGGTTTAAATGCAGATGTACTGGAGATGATTTCTATTGTGTCTTTTGATCTGTAGAGCAGACATTTTTCTTAAGGCTTTGCTGGTGTTTACAGTGCTGAACTTTCGTTTTCATCGAATGATTACAGGAGCTTAGTGACCTGGCAAATGCTGTTGCTTGTGTGGTCTTGTTGTTAGCAACTAGAAATGGACCAATTAAATTGCAACTACAGGTTAGCAAGAAAACAAACCCTTCTTGTAGATGTTTTAAGTTACATTGTTAACAAGATCTCGACCACGTATGAAATATTCCGCCAAGTTTAAGTTGTAAGTTGTCAAGTTCGCACAGAAGTCCAACAACTGTGCAGCGAGTCATGAATTATGCGTCAACAAAAAGTTGGTCTGCAACTGGAAGAAAAGATTAACTTTTTTGGGAAATTTCTATTGGACTGAATTTCCCTACCAAAATTAAATAAAGAAAAATCTGATTTTTTGAGAATGGGGGGTTGACTTATACACAAGTTCGACTTATACACGAGTAAATACGGTAATCAATGATAAACAACAAATTCATTGGAGATCTTTATTACTTGGGCTTCCGTAGGAGAGCCAGAGTCTTAAAATGCTAGCATTTTGGGCGCCAAAAGGGGGGTCATGGTCCCAGGCATTCCTTGTGTGGACAGCGGAAACTTAGGATGAGAAGGCGAAATCATGTGCTCGCTCTTTGTAAACAATATAATTTACAGAATGCTGTGTTTTGTGAAGAACGTTTTGCAAAAATGCAAAAGCATATACCATCTGTGATAGGCCCACACTAAATGATGTCGAGCGTTGTCAGAATAGGTAGTCAATCCTCTAATTCTTTGGCTTGAGAAGCCAGCCAAATGTGCAGAGTTCATACTAGTTCTTACAAGATAACAAATGAGACATATGTTAGTTGCCAAAACTGTGAAAGCTGATTGTGTTCACAACTTCGAAGATGTTACCTATAACAACAGCGAATTGGATAAGGGTACTGACAGAAGCAACTTGAATAGTAAGGTTAAATATGTATGCTTAGCTCTTCTGTTACATATCCTGTTTCTGTGATTGATTTTTATTGCGTTCAATACTTGTAAAGCACGATTTGGTATTGCTTACCTAATCACTATTATTATTGTAAGCGATCATAAATGTTGGTTTGCTATTTGCACTGAGTTGCATGTACTTGATAAAAGAAAGACATGATGAACACTCCTGATGACTGTGACCTACTAGAAAAAGTTGTATGACTAATGTACATGAACATAATGATGTTACAGTGTCAATAAAAGTACAACAACTCAGATCTCGTCATGCAAAGTATGTACATTATGACTGTGCTTGTGATTTGTGTACGCGGCTATACACATGCCAATAAAATATTGTTTTTTTTACACGAGTCATTAAACTGACTGTCGGCACAAATAACCATTTAAATGTGGGACTGGAGTGACTGATAACGAAAATTGCCCACATGGTTCGCATATGTAGTTTTGTATACATTTTATGCATGGTAAATGCTCAAGTGAAACTCTCCATACAAAGCCCGAGTGAACGCTCCTTAAACGTTTTGTTGTCTAAAGAGGAATGCTCCATGTCAGCCTCAAATAAACAGTCATTTTCATTTTCTTAATTCAGACCCACCAACCATCCTGGTTTTGCCAGGAGGCTCCCAAGAGAGAAACCTGAGAAACCCTTGCTGATTTTAATTGTGAAATTAAACTTTTAAAGGTTGTTGTTTGGCCATCAAGCTAGCCCATTCTGAGACAACAAGGCCATGCTACACATGGAAACCTAACAATGAACTTTTAGAGTCATCGAAAAAGGCAACTACACAGTTGTACAGCAGTGCTAATAGTTAACCTTCACCCTACATATAGTTATCGGCTATAGATTGAACAACTAAGTCAGCTGACGTTTTTGCAAAACCTCCAGTTTTTTTACTCAATCTCAAGGTTTTTTTTGAGCCCACCTCCAGTTTTTTCACTCTTGGGGGTTGGCAGGTCTGTTAATGTCCCAACTGCTTCTTCTCCATTGCATATTAGAAAGATACTAGTACATTGGCCCTTTGTTGAAAAATGTGGCCCCAAAAAAATTGGTTCTAGGGGCCACTTTGGTCCTCAAGCAGAATTTTCTGGCTGGAACACTGCAGCCCTAAGAAAATAACTGGTTTTCAATAAGGTAGTCCTGAAGGGTTTGGTACATACATGTACACACGTACATGAATCGTAATAGCTACAGTTCATCTTGTCTGCTCACTCATCGAGGTGTTTTGCAATCGTCATTGTTGTCTAGACCAATTTTGTTTTTCTTTTTGTTTTAATACCAGTACACAGTATTTCAAGAAACAAAAAATTCTTAATGTAACAAATGAGACTGTGCAATCATTGTTAAAGCAACATCAGTGAAATCTATTTTAATAACTAACAGAAACTCTCTTTCAATCATAAAAATAGTTCACTACATGAAACCCAGCATCACTACGAAGATTCCCTAAACATAACTAAACAATTACCTGAATCTCTTCTGAGCTGGTTGGCCCTTCGCTGTTTTCTATATGACTGTGAAGCAAGAATGCGTCGTCGAAAATATCACTCAAGGACATATCCGCCATTTTGCATACAGTAGTCCTCATTGTGGTGAATACTTGGTGTAGGAACCCATATAGTGGTCTATGAATAAAGAAACCCAAAGAGTGGTCCGAAATAGCCAGCGTAGCTTGGCGTTCTAGTCAGTCACGAAGAGCGAGAAATCGCGCACGCGGAGAGCGAGAAATATAGAAATATGGCGGGCAGAAAGAACGCCAGCCGCCAGACGCCTCTTAAACGGGAGAAATCTTTTGAATTAGCGGCCTCCAGAGGCCGCTAATTCCCATTGGCTAAAATCGCTTATCTGTCCTGTGATTGGTTCGTTGGCTTTAACTTATTGCAAATGACTCATTCGCATGCACGCAACATGCAACATGCACGCAACATGCACGCAACATTCAAGTGGCGAGTGAAGCAAAGCAGTGTGAATTACACATGGATGCTATTGCACGCAAACCTCGAGATTTACATTTAAAAACCGAACAAGAGCAAGCGGTGAGAAACTTGTATCTGGGAAAAGACGTCCTTGCCGTTCTGCCTACTGGATTCGGCAAGAGCCGCATTTATCAAGCGTTTTCTTTACTGAAAAGCTGTGAAAATACCGGCGCAACATTGATTGTCATTGCTCCATTAACAAGTATTATTGAAGACCAGTTGGCCGACTTGCGCTCGCGAGGTTTTCGTGCTGCTGCGTTGTCTTCTTTAAGTTCAGCTGAATGAGAAGAATGCAGTTTAGAAATAATACGCTGCTCAGCAGAGGAAGCAATTACCAAGGACTTTACCAGCCTTCTAAAGAAAGAGAGTTCCGAGCTTCACCAGCGCGTGTGTTGCATCGTTGTTGACAAAGTATGCGTATCAGTTACAAATTATGCGTATTATTTACATAATTACGTGAAATAATTTCTCCCGTTTAAGAGGCGTCTGACGGCTGGCGTTCTTTCTCTCCTTTGCTCGCGCGCGCGATCTCTCGCTCTCCGCGCGCGCGATTTCTCGCTCTCTGTGACTGACTAGAACGCCAAACTACGCTGGCTAGGTCCGAAACACAGCCACAATCTACGGGCGCTTTCCGCTTCAACCCAAAATTTCGGTAATTTCGGTTGGTACATCAAATGTAACTGACACTTTCGGTTTGGTCCGACTGGAATATTCGGTAGTCCATGTTGAGCCGGTCGGACCAGTCGGAATACTTATTTGGTTGGAAAGCGTACTACGTTACACATTCAAACAATACATCCACGGATATCAATATATGGCGGTCCATTTCCGCCAAAATTCGATCTTTGTATTTTATACTCGACTTGCTGTATTTTATGCTACCTTACACAATGCGACATCCAACTGTGTCTATTGTACATGGTACTTTTTGTTTTTCAAATTCAATATCACCTATTCGTGTTGTCAAATTGACGATTTTCTTCTGTTTTTTTTTTATAAAAATGTAAACAATGCAAGTTTCGACTTTCGATGTTTTGTATTCAACATCCAAGTTCATGTATTCGGCTTCGTTCGACATCCTTCCGCAATCCATTGAGAGAGGACATCGCAGGCGCAGCTAATCTCCACCCCTATCCTCACGGTAACTGTGGCAAAAAGCCCTCCAGTAGAGTGGAGTAGAGAGAATGATCCTACCCCATGACGGTCGCATGTTTGTCTTTTTAAAATGAGCGGAGGACTAAACCGCTTCGCATACCAGTGTTCTACACGCTTACAAAAATTCACAAACCAGCTCCGGTTGGAAGACCCATAATATTTGGGTGTGATGGTCCGACAGAGAGACTGTCTGCATTTGTAGACAAACTCCTTCAATCTATAGCAAAAGAACAGGAGTCATATCTTAAAGACTCGACGGACTTTATCAATTTCATAGAAAAAACGAGAGTACCAAGGAACGCTATCCTTGTATCAATGGACGTGACAAGCCTATACACAAATATACCTCAAGAGGAGGGGATAGAAACGGTATGCAACGCATACGAATCTTACTATGAAGGAGAATCCCCCATCCCAACACAATATCTTAAAAGAGCGCTCGAGCTTATACTTCAAGAAAACTCATTCCAGTTTACTGGAAAAAACTACCTCCAAACACATGCAACAGCCATGGGTACAAAAATGGCAGTCGCTTTTGCCAACATCTTTATGGGAAAGCCAAGGTAGAATCACAAATTTTAAATCTAAGAGCTCAAAAACCACTCGCCTGGAAAAGGTATATTGACGATATATTCTCTATCTGGAATATAAACAAAGACGAAGTCACGCAGTTCATTGAACTAGCAAATAGCCACCATCCCACTATCAAGTTCACGGCTGAAGTTCAGTTCTGACACGGAAACAACGTTCCTCGACACAAAAGTTTACAAAGGCGAAAGATTTGCTCAAAAGTCTATACTAGACATTAAAACTCATTTCAAAGCTACTGAAACATTTCAGTACACGCATTTCTCGAGTTGCCACCCACCAGGGGTCAAAAAGGGCTTCATCAAGGGCGAAGCATTCAGACTTCTCCGAACTGACTTCTCTGAAACAGCATTCAAAACTGCTATTTCACAATTTAAAACAAACCTCATCGAAAGAGGGTATCCTGAAACTCTTGTTTCAACAGCTCTCGCAGAAATTACATTTGAGGAGAGAAAAACTGCCCTACAACAGAAACGTAAACAAGACACGCGAATCTTGCCTTTTGTCACATAATATCGCCCATCAGTGCCTAACTTAAAGCAAATACTTATGCAGAACTGGCATTTAATCCAACAACAACCATTGCTTAGAAGAATATTCAAAGATCCCCCTATTGTCTCGTACGAAAGGGGCAGATCCCTAAAGGATAAACTCGTTAGAGCAAACCATAACCGGCTATTACACGTGGCTGGGAGTCGTGCAGGCCTGTCACCCCATTGTTATCACCGTTACCATTTCACTGTAATGTTGTGTTGCGTACGTTCCACAGTCCAGGAACCGCCATGTTGAAAAGACAAACATGCGACCGTCATGGGGTAGGATCATTCTCTCTACTCCACTCTACTGGAGGGCTTTTTGCCACAGTTACCGTGAGGATAGGGGTGGAGATAAGCTGCGCCTGCGATGTCCTCTCTCAATGGATTGCGGAAGGATGTTGAACGAAGCCGAATACATGAACTTGGATGTTGAATACAAAACATCGAAAGTTGAAACTTGCATTGTTTACATTTTCATAAAAACCAGAAGAAAATCGTCAATTTGGCAACACAAATAGGTGATATTGAATTTGAAAAACAAAAAGTACCATGTACAATAGACACAGTTGGATGTCGCATTGTGTAAGGTAGCATAAAATACAGCAAGTCGAGTATAAACTGAATCTCGAGTATAAACTGAGTATAAACTGAATCTCACAGTCCGCTTTGCATGGAAGAAAAAGTAGTCAACCAAGTAAAGTCGTTCAAGTACCTAGGAGTCTTGCTAGATGAGTGTTTATCTTTTAATGATCACATAAGCTATTTAAGGTCAAAAGTTGCCAGCAGACTTGGCCTCTTGTCACGATTATGAGGTTGTTTAACCACGGAAGCAGCAAATAAGATCTATTTGTCCACAGTGCTACCGATATTAAGCTATTGTGATACGTGCTTTTGCCCTCTTGGAAGCACTAACAGAAAGACTCTTGAACGCCTGCAACGACGAGCTGCGAGAATCGTATACGGTTTTAAACCTGACATAGCCACGGAAACAATACTCGAGAACCTACGCTGGCCGCCTCTTACAAAAACCATGGAAAAGCACTGTGCACTGTTAGTTAACAAGTGCTTGGTCGGAGAAGTTCCTCTATACTTTAAAGACTATTTCCTGTTACGCTGCCAGAGCGACAACCAACATGTATTTAACAGATGCACTAGATCGTCAATCACTGATATTATATTTCCCAAATTTCATTTAGATGTCGCTAAAAAGTCTTTTTATTATCATGGTGCATGCACATTTAATAGCCTTCCAACAAACATAAAGATTTTGCCACCTAAGGAGCGTTTCAAGGCTATCTCCGATTTTTTTTCTTAGGTTATTTTTAGAACATTTTCAATTCGTAATCCAATTTCTATGAGAACGCTATTACCTTTTTAAGCTTTTTAATTTTTAATACATTTTAGCGTATCTTTTAAAGTAGTTAGTTTTTTTATAGATATATATTATTTATACATGCTATTTTTATTACGTTATACACGGCCCCCGTTGATACCAGTCCTGCGACTGAAGGGGTCACCCTGTTTAAATATCGATTATTATTATTATTATTATTATAAAATACAAAGATCGAATTTTGGCGGAAATGGACCGCCATATCAATATACGTACCCAGACACCGTCAGGTATCCGAAGCCGGTAAGGCACAGTCCCAAATTATTTTTGAAATTCAAAAACGTATTTTACAAATCCAAAAAAAAAAAATTCAAATCGTTATTCTTCCTTCATAGCATTGTTGAAGAATTTCTCAAATCTACTAACTATTACGAAACCTATAAAATTATTTAATAGGCAAAAAGAAAATTTTCAAAAACGAATGAATATTGACGGCGATACGAGGAAAAACGTTTTTGACTGGAAGCGTATTCCCCTGGGGGGAGGGCACTGCCATATATGGGCTACATAGTATGTGCCGCTGTAAAGGGTATGGTTTTCAAGCAGTTTACTATAGAATAGGGTATCATTTTTCACGAAACTGACCAGTTGGTTGAAGATTTTATCTGGACTGGGACTTGATAGAAAAAAAAAAACTGAACAAGTATAAATAAATCTTTTTTTTTTTTTTGAGAGAGAGAGAGAGAGAGAGAGAGAGAGAGAGAGAGAAAGAGAGAGAGAGAGAAGCGATTGTGGTATTGGGTTTTGTTTTGGCCAGCCTGTGCTAGCGACCTCAGGATAGGAGTGATTTGGGGGGTTTACTCTAGTATAGGGTAGCAAAATTCAGCTGAACCTGCTCTGGTATAGGCTAAGGGTTCCAGGGTTCCAGCGGCACATCCCCACACAGAAATTCCTAAAGTACCCCCCGGGCGTATTCCACACTTGAGTTTAAGCAGCGAGAACGGCAACGGCGATGGCGACGGGAGAGACCTCCGGGAAAACCCAAATCTCATAATGCGCATGTCTGGCGGAAAATATCTTGCCGTTGCCGTCACGTCGGAAAGTGAATAAAGACAATCTCCGGTTGTGTGAAAACGTGAGTACTAAAATCCTATTTTCTTTGCTATTTTGTCGTAAGTAATGACATTTAAGCAATGAGTGACTACTGAAAAGTCTAAATATACTTTATAATCATTTTTTATCAGAAACGTTTGTCCACTTGGTAAAGGAGAAAGCGCAACTGAAGACCAAAGCAAAGCAAATTAAGCTCTTTGTTTGAAAGTGAAATTACCCGTAGAGAATTTTTCTCGTTTGTTTGGGCTAGCTGCATAACTGAAGTTATATGAAGTAAGCAGTCATGAATTGATTAAAATGATTTGACTTCAAAGCCAGAACCTTTCTGTCGCTGTCTAGACCAAGTTCCAAGGTGATAACAGCGAAGAAGCGATATGTGGGAAAAACAACAATCAGTTACTCCTCAATCGCCGGATATACTTTTCTTCCGATTTAGCCTTATTGGCCCTGTTCCCGCTAATCTCTTTCCACACGACCACGCAGAAAAAAAAACTTGAGTTTGAATAAGAAAAGATCCATGGATGATTTTGAAATAAGGCGCCTCGCTTTCGTGCCTTCAGGGACACCGCAGACCGCGAGCAGCGTAGGCTTGCTCATTCTCGACGTCGACGCCGGATAGACTTATAGAAAACCGAAACCTAGACTCGTGCTACCACAGGTAGCCCGAGTAACAAACCAGAACCGTAGAACACGCTAATTCTTATCTGCTGCGATCATTTATCCAAACATGAAATTAAGCTACAGCTTCAGCATTTTCACACATCGCGATGGACGCGTCCTCGACACGTATAGTCTGTCAACATTCTAGAGACATTTAATGCGTACAAGTGCAGAATTTATAAGTCAGCTTTTTGCTTCTACAATTTCCACATCTTTCGATTTTCGGGATTTGATAAAGGGGAGATTGATGTGTATCGTTTTATGCCCAAACATAAGTCAGCTTTTTGCTCCTACAATTTCCACATCTTTCGATTATCCCAATCTGGTAAAGGGGAGGTTGATATGTATCGTTTTATATCCAAACATAGTCACACCTCGCCATCGATGCGTCACCATGCATGAAGTTGATACACAGCAGGACATAGCCTACTTGTGGCCTTCGGGTGGAGGGTGCGGCTACACGTAGCCTACCCAGGACAGATTTTAACTTACTTTTTTGGTGGGGAGTGACAGGGGGATCTTAGACCACTTTTCGTAACGCCAAAATGTGACGATTTTGAGAATCAAAAGTGCTTTAACAAGTCTTGGGACGCGCAGGTGGATGGAACACTGCCTAAACTAGGTCACTATCAACAGAATATGCCGCAGCATCACTATCTTTTAGATACCCTAGTTTTAACCAGTTTGTACGTAAGATGTCTCTCACAAATCGTATTCCCTTGCCGAATTAACGAGGTGCGTAATAACATAATGACTACGACTGTTAAGGTCGGAAAGAGAGATACGAGATACCTTTACCGGCATGGTGCAAAGACAACCTCGTTCCCAGGGTTATTAAGAGAAATGGCCCTGGGAACGAGGTTAGGTGCAAAGAGATTTAGAAATGCTACTTCTGAACTAGTGACAAAATTATAAAGCTTGTAAACGCTATCAGAGCTTAGTTGAATACTTGAAGAACGACTAAAAATGACTCAACTGTTTCAAGCATGCAACTTTCCAATTTTATCCCGATATATCAAGAAATCTCGGCTTGCCCTCTTTCTGTTCTGCCGTGTGATGAATATGGTTTCTTCTTTTTCGTTGCCCTTTCCTTGCTTTCTGTTTCCTGCGGTTTATTGTGAGAAAAGGGGTTTCTTCTTTTTTTGCTAAAACAAAGGTTCGCCTAAAAGCCTGAACTTTCTAGAAAGAAAGGAGACTTTGTCCTTCTCTATACGTCAACATCTCTAAGGAACTGAAAATCTCCCTTTCTATCAATTCAGCACCGACACCGTTTTAACAGTACCTTCTCCTTTTGGTGCTTGTCATCCCCCTTGTTTTGGCACCTCCAGCATTGACAACATCGTGCGGTGCAAGACTACTAATTTTTTTTTTTAATATATTAGGCAATACTTATGGAAGACTTAAACGACTTAGGGCTTAAGAATTTCTCGATCGTTATTAATAGAAATGCAATGTGAAATATTCTTCCGATACATTGTGTCTAAGCCTTAAGATACAGCTTGGTTGTTCCCGAGTAATAAATCTTATTCTACGTTGGAGCCAAGTATGGTGTAGTCTCAAGATTATCCTCCGACGTAATAGATCTCTGTACTTCCCAGAGCCAGTGAGTAATCTTCAAGTCCACAGGACAAGGCCTTACATAGAGAGTTTCCCTCCCCGTCCCTGTTGTTATTTTATTTGTGTTTATCTTGTCAGAGGCAGTGCTAGTACCTTTCCTGAATAGCAGAGTACGATGAGGCTATTCTCGAACTGTGGGGGTAGTTTGCAGTCATTGAAGCCATGGCGAAGGGATTGCTCTTTGTGAGCCTCCCGCTTCTTTTTATTAGTTTTGCTTGTCTCAAGCTCTTTATCAGCTCTATATCCTCCAAACTTATCAGCAAGTGAAAATAATTTATTTCTGGCGCTGTATTTACACAAGAAAGTGTTCCCTGGCCGCAATAGTGGACAGGGAAGATGCTCATCAATTTCTGCACTGCCACCATATTTGAAATTAAAGGCCGGGTTATTCGTGTCGGAGGTTGGCATGTCTGCCCTGTTTCTTGTGAACCTGTCTGGAGATGTATCTATGAATCCTGTTTTTTCATCAGGCTGGCGATGAAATTTGTTTTAGTAGTGATGACGAGTCGACTGTCACGAATACGTCCTCAGTGATTTGCGAAGACCTCAATGATTCTTTTACGTCTGAACCGGACAGCGAGGATATTCACCTTCATTTTGATCTTGGACTTGGCAATAAAGGCCTGCGTTTTGGTACCTGGAACGTCGATGGACTCACGCTATCTAAGTTTGATCAAATACGACTTTTCATGTTGAATAGTGAAAATCGGCCACAAATTGACATCCCATTTAAAACCGTCAACTCCGGACTCTCTGTATGAGGTCCCTGGTTTCGACATTTCAGTCGTAGAGATTGTAAGGGAAGCATGAAGAAAGGACGAGTGTTGGTGTATATGAATACGGAGATAAAGCACAAGCGGAGGACTTATTTGGAGGACTCTATGATTGAAGCAGTTTAAGTCAAATAGACCTCTGCTTTTTGCTGGGGTTTATCGCCGGCCTGCTTATTTAAAGGATGACGATGAAATCTTCGAAAAGAATATCGAATCGGCGTATTTATCAAATTTGGAGATAATTATTTCTGGAGATACAAATGTTAATTATTTGACCTTTCAGGTTTTTAGAAAACACCGATTAATGCGCGCATTGACGAGTATGCATTTTAAACAGCTTGTTACTCAAGTAACGCGTCCCATTAGCAAGACATGTCTTGATCACATTTTTTCAAATCGTCCCGAGAGAATTCATTTTGTAGGTGTGCGAGTTTCCGGATTAGCGGACCATCTTCCGGTGTTTGCCGTTCGTTTTTACAAAAAAAAAGAATGTCCACGCGCAATGCAAAGCCAAGGACAATAAACATCGCAATATGAAAGGGTTTGATAAATCACAGTTCTTGGCTACACTTATATTAAAGCGACCCCTTGGGACACCGTTTTTGTGTTTGACGAAATGGATGATATGCTCGGCACTTGGGAACAATTGTCTAACATAGCGTTAGATCGTCATTCTCCTTGGCGAAAAAAAAGAGTGGCGCGTAAAAAACAAGCTCCCTGGATGACGGCAGAGATTTTGCAGCACCTTCGACGAAGAGACTCTCTTCTAAAAACTGCGAGGGCTTCGAATTGTCTCGAGAACTTGGAAAAGTACAAATTAGCGCGTGTCTGCCTGTAAAGCAAAGAATAAATTTCTATAATTCTATAATTAAACCACTTTTTAAGTGTTGTTTGGGTGTCGGCCAGCTCTAAGGAATGCCTAACACGAATTTTAAGATTTCAAAAAAGAGCTGGTCGCATGATATTAAATGCAGAGCCTAGAGCAGCGTCTGTACCCATTTTCAACAAGCTTGTATGGTTGCCTTTTTATGTAGATAGCAAAATAATGAAGTGTGCACTTTTATTTAAACGAATTAAACTCGAGGTTCCCCAATATTTTATTGAACAACTGAAACTTAACAATTCTCTAAATAGTCGAATTACAAGATTCTCTGGTCTAAATTCTTTAACTCCAAGGTATAAAAGGAAAACTGAAGTTGGAAAAACGTTTACTGTAACTGCTATACAGGACTGGAACAGCTTACTTGTAAATATAAAGAAAGAGGCGAATCTAAAGTGTTTTAAGAATGCCATGCGTCGAAAATGTCTCAATGAACAATTAGCTTTGTTACAGTTTAAACCTTAATTTCGTTTTTTATATAGTAGTAGTTTTTAGTATTTTAGTATTATTATGTATATATGTATATTGCTTGTAATAGTAGTAGTTTTAAGTCTTTTATTATTTTTATATATACATTGCTTGTAATATTTTTAGATGTATTCTATTGTCAGAGGACCACTGGTTTGTTAGTACTATATACTATTATGTGCCATCCTCTTAAAATAAAATAAATGAAGCTACTACTAAAGCATTTAGTGCTGCGTCGGTGGGGAATTGAAACACAAGAAATTGGGATTATCAAACAAGTTGCTAAAGTACTTTATAGAACCGTAAGGTAAACACAGGGTCCTGAAGTATCGAGCATTAGCCCTTCGTCGGAGCAAATGAGAGGATTATGGGTTTTGAGCAATTTATATAAAGAGGTATGGAGCCATGCTATTGGTGAAGCCATAGCAGCTTATGAGCGAAAGTACTGAAATTACTGAAATGAATGAAAAGCGTTCGTTGATACCAGGAGGATTAAGAGAACCGATTTGGAAGCTAAACCACTGTTATAGGCTTTATCGGCTTTCCTTGTTTCCCTCATAAAGGAAAAGGCCACAGATCGCCATGTTTTGGGTAGAATGGTAGGGCAGATCATGCGGCCCGCTACTGGTTTAGATGTATCTTTGTCGTTTCTTTCAACGTCACACAGATGTTGGCTGGAAACGGTCACCTAATCTTCTTCCCGTCTTTCCTATGTATTTCTTCTTGCATAAGGTGCATTTTATGGGGATTTAAATCGATCGCTTAGGTCCTGTTACTTTGTCTGTGATGTGAATGAAAGGAAAATGTTGCATCTTTTGCGCGTTCATTTACAGATGCCCGGTGAGTCGTCGTTTCTCAGTGGACTTCTAACTAAAAAGTCACTGACGGTTTTGATACGTTTAAAATGAGATGAGTGGTGCCGGTAGTGACAACCGGATTCTACCTGTTTTGTTATCGTTCTGAAGTAACTTAAGGTTGTTCAGAATGACGTTTTTGACAGGTAGGTTGAAAAGTTAGCAGGAACGGTATTCTGTGACGTTTGCGGCGCTGACTGCTTGTCAGTTGCTTGAACGCGTTGTTGAGCTGCCTTCACAACTGACAGGGTAGCCACGGTTTTTGAAGATATTGCGAGACGGATTGAGTGACGCTATTCAACAACATTTTGTTGCATGCAGAAATTCCGTAATAAGTTTAAAGTTTTTTGCCCCTTTCAGTAAGTTGTAAATTAAATTGGAATGTAATTCGAATTTGGCAAATTTCAGCAATTTCATTTACGAAATAGTCCAAACTTTTCAAGCACTGTTCACACCTCAGTATCATGCTTACAGAAGTAACATCGGCCTAAGGTAGGAATCAGTTGTCATCCAGAAATGGTAGGTAGTTTTTGAAGCTAACATCTACCTACCGTACGATAGGTAATTTTTACAGCTAAATCCACCTACGTTAGGTAATTTTTATTGCTAACAACAACCTCCGGTAGGTTGTTTTTATAGCTTATTTAACATCCAGCTACGCTGGGTAAATTTTCAGGCCTGGTAAATTTTATAGCTAACATTTACCCGACGGTAAAGTCGCTCTCAGAAACCAAAAAATATAGGTGTATTTGGGCATATAAACCACAAAAAGAACAACAGATATACCAATAAGAGGTCCGAGGAATTGCCAACTTCGGGTCACAGGTCCTGATAATAAAAGCCAGGCGCCGGCTCATCCTCGGTGTAAAAACCTGTTACGTTCACTAGGAAAATAGTAGTATACGTGGCTCATAGGGCCGGTAACCAATCGGGAGCCGAGAAAATCAATAGGCTATTGTTTGGAGAACAATGGATGCTATTGTTTTCCAAATCCAGGATGGCGGAGGTTTTCTCAGCCAATCAGGAGCCGAATTATGGATTCAAGATGGCGGCGCTTATAGGGCCGGTAACCAATCAGGAGCCGACAAAGACAATAGGCTGTTGTTTGGAGAACAATGGATGCTATTGTTTTCCAAATCCAAGATGACGGAGGTATTTTTCAGCCAATCAGGAGCCGAATTAAGTATTCGAGATGGCGGCGCCTATAGGGCCGGTAACCAATCAAGAGCCAGGATTTGTACCACGTGACCAACAAGAGCAATGGGGTTCTATTGTTTTTAATCGAGAATGGCTACCACAAATGTCAAGCAATCAGGAGTTGAATTAAGGATTCAAAATGGCTTATGCAAATAAAAGTCAGCTATGTTGGAAAACAGCCCACCAACCTCAACAGAGGACCTGGGATCGGTCTCACAGATTTCCATGGCATCCCAAACAATAAAAGGCGGGAAAATACTTACAGTGTCCGGCCCCAAAAACGCACAGAAGTCCTTCCTACAAGCGGTCATGGTAAAGACTAGGCTATGTAGGGTGTGGCAAAGCATCATGGGGCGATGACATCATCAAGAACCAATCAGAATGAAGAAATATCAGCATGAATTAAAGTACTTACAGCAGGGCTTCCCCAGTCCCCCTCTCTTAAGGAGAGCATTAAACTCTGGAATTTGTGGGGCACTCCCCGAGGGTTGGTTACCTCGGCTCGTGTTGGCAAAATCCCTGACAGCGGTGAAACTCCAATTTCCTCGTGCCTTGATGTCCCCAGGGCTATCCAGAATACTACGCGCTTTGAATGCGTTAATGAATAGGTGTACCTAACATCCCATGTCGGTAGTTTGTTTCCTTGGACATATTAAAAGACTTGTTTAGTATCCTTTTGAACCATATTGTAATCACATTCAATTGATCTATCGACAAGCTTAGTAATGCCTACCAGTGCCGAAAAATCCAGAGAAAGATTGAATAAATGGAGGGAAAAAAATCTCATCAAAGGCATTTCAAACAAACTCTTCGCACTCAAAGTGAAGATCTAACTAAATTTACAAGCACTGCAAAGCGCACCACTCTACCTCATTGACATTGCGAATTATAAGCAGTTTTCGACGGGAATAAATCCAATAACATTAATCATAGCCCTTATTTCTTGGAGAAGAGAGAATTGCGTGTTCCTTTCTTATTTCTTCATCCAACATGAGAAGAAAGAGTTAAAGAGAAAAAATACAACTGAAATACTTCAAGTGGAAATGAATTCCTAATGATCTAAAGTCCTTGATCTCGACTGTTCCCTTGATAAAAGCATCATTCAAAGGAATCTTAAACAAATAAAGTACATTTTGAGCGACCGTTGAATAATTAACATAATTAGTCAGACATGAACGGTGAAATGAATTAAGACCGAAAAACATATGTTTAGAACTTAAAATCATGTTAGACTGTATCCTTTAGGAAAAACACCAAAGGCATTTCAAACAAACTCTTCGCGTTCAAAGTGAAGATCTAACATACACTGCAAACTGTTCGCTTCAAATAAAACAGCCGCTCAAATAATAAGCAGTTTTCGACAAGAGTAAAACACTTACATCAAGTATAGTCCTTTTCTCCGAGGCGTCACACATCTCTTGTTCACTTAATTCCATTTCACCAAGACAGGAGAGAAAACTATGTTTACCAAGACCTACGCACGCTGAACGAACTCACACAAGTAAAATGATTTTGCTTACAACGTTTGATTAATAAAAGTGTATTCATAAAAGAATAAACAATGGTAGGTTAACAACCAATGGGATGATGGGGGATGGGAAGGTACACCTAGTCATCAACGTGACAAAAGGTTTGGTTAAGAACCAATGAGATGACGTGGGGTTACTCGATATTCCCTGCGGTACCATTTGTCTTTAAAACAAATCAAAGAGTCGTGATGCTTACTTTATAACCTGTATTGAATAATCATAACAGGAAATCTGTAGGGAGAATTTTAAATCTTAAAGTCATGACCGTGGTTGGTGGTGGGAACTAGACTCGTTTCCAGTTTCTCAGACTCTCGTGCCTTAGCCCCAAAAAGCACGATATTGTCTGTTTTTCTTTGCTTTTGGTCCCGAAGTTTTTGCCTGATCCCTTCCTTATTCTTCGCATAATAACATCTCCAATATTCGTTGATCCGTTCCCTGTTTTTTTTACAGTATTGTCTTCGTTAATTTCTGATGTGCTTCTTCTTCTGTTGACAATAGGCTCTCTGGTTGCTGGCGACTCGTTCGTTGTTAACTTCATACCATCTTTTACGACGGGTTTTGAGAATCTCAACGTTCTCTGCACGATATCTTTTTTGTTGGGCAAGGATTCGCTCTCTGTTCTTTGCATAATAGTTTTTGTGGTAAGTCCTTTTATAGATAACCCTCTGGTTATTTTCTGACAGTGGATTGAAGCAATTCATCTTGTGGGGTCGTACAAATAATGACTAAAACTCTGCAATCATACACTCTAATAACAGTCACTTGGCTAATTCAGGTTTCAACCTCTTCTACTTCCTCTTCGTCATTTTCCTCGGTGAGTAACTTCTTATGCATTAGTCTGTTTAACAGGAATTTCCTCTTTGCTACTGCAGACTCGGCCGCTTCGTCAAAATTCATGTCATCTTCCTCAATAAAGCGTCGAAGTGTCTTCATGACTTTACGGTGTATTGCATCGTGTTTGATACGGTGAGTCCATTTTAGACGCTCTAAGTAAGTCCTCCGCAGCCTTCTTCTACTTACAGGCAATATGGCATTGAACGCAGCATTTTTGTCATAGTGTTGAGATTTTCCCTTATCTAGGAACTGCTGGAGTTCTTTCAGGTAGGTTTCTGTGAGATCTTCCCCGACTTTTTGACGTAACGGACTCCACGGATCTGGTTCATCATCGTCCGCTTCTTCTTCCTCTTCAGAGCTACTACTATCCTCCTCTTCCTGTTCCCCTTCAGGCTCCTCTCCTTCAACCTCCTCCTCTTCTTCTTCCTTTACATCACTGTTATCTTCTACGGGGCCAAAAATGTCTGTTGAATGATCACCCATGATTCTCGTCGACCTTCACCAAAGACAGCGTGCTTCAAATGAGCCGAGTCGATTAAACTAATCTTTAATATACTGTTTTAGTAAATGATTAAACATCCTCTCTAATTCTTCGATGCCAACGCGGGTATCCTTCGTGCGTCAAGAGGTGACTAAACACGCGTCTCCTGTCATCACTGGCGGGGTGTAGATCCAAGACCGCGTACCCAAACGGTCGTTCGGTCACTTTTTGATACACATCCATCATGTCTTGCCAGCAAGTGGGAAAAGCTTGAAGTAGTAAATTCCTTATCCCTAATTGATCTCTTGGATTTTTGAACGCTACGATGTAGTGGGCGTTCCTGGAAATACTCTTAGCGTATTTCCCTGGTGGAAACATGTCCTGGCACAAGTACAGCACAGTGATGTTTTGATGGTGAGAGTGTTTGGTGAATAAGTCCAGCAACTCTTTGTCCCCACCTCTCTCTGCCATGAAATCGTCTAACACGAGTAATCCACCCTTTGGAAACCATGCCTTGAGATGGTGTGATTCGGGAATCCCTTCGTGAAATTGCACACCAGCCTCTTGCATGTCTTCAAATCCGTCTTGTCACGCCCCGTAACAATAATGAATTGCGGGAGGAGGATTTACAAACAATTCGTCCAAGTGATCCAAGAGTAACGACTCGGTAAAACAAGTCTTGCCGCAACCAGAGGGACCCACGATTAAAATACTGGGGGGTGTCTTGAACCGAAACGCTTCCCCCATTTCTATTCCACTAGGGATCCCATGGTGCTTTTCGGTAGGAAATGTGATCTTTGGGACATCTCGTGTTTTCTCTGACCCACTGCTTTGACAACTATGTTTCTTGCGACGAATTCTACTGTCTGTACGAGAGAATAGTCTATGACAATATCGACAATAAAGGGACATGACTCCTTGCTAGCTTGATTCAAAATGAGTCGAGGCAGTTAAAGCCCAATTTGTATAGATGGTTGATGGATAGAGTTTGTGGAGATAGTGGTGTATGTGGTGGTGTTGGTGTATGTGATGGTGGTGGTGGTGGTGTATGTGGTGTTGGTGTATGTGGTGGTGATGGAGTTGGTGGTGGTGTATGTGGTGGTAGTGGTGCTGTATGTGGTGGTGGTGGTGGAAGTGTATGTGGTGGTGGTGCTGATGTATGTGGTGGTGGTAGTGTATGTGGTGGTGGTACTGTATGTGGTTGTGGTTGTGGTTGGGGTGGTGGTGGCGGTGGAGGTGGTGGTGGTGGTGGTGGCGGTGGTGTTGGTGTATGTGGTGGTTGCGGTGGTGGTGGTGGTGGTGGTGGTGGTGGTGGCGTATGTGGTGGTGGGGTAGTATATGTGGTGGTGGTTGTGATGGTGGTGGTTGTGGTTGGGGTGGTGGTGTATGTGGTGGTGTATGTGGTGGTGGTGGTAATGGTGGTGGTTGGGGTAGTGGTGGCGGTGGAAGTGGTAGTGGTGTATGTGGTGGTGGCGGTGGAAGTGGTGGTGGTGTATGTGGTTGTGGTGGAGGTGGTGGTGTATGTGGTGGTGGTGGTGGTAGTGTATGTGGTGGTGGTGGTGGTGTGTTCTTAATTCATTTCACGGTTCATGTCTGACGAATTATGTTAATTCTTCAACGGTCGCTCAAAATGTACTTTATTTGTTTAAGATTCCTTTGAATGATGCTTTTAACAAGGGAACAGTCGAGATCTAGGACTTTAGATTCATCACAATTCATTTCCCCTTGAAGTATTTCAGTTGTATTTTTTCTCTTTAACTCTTTCTTCTCATGTTGGATGAAGAAATAAGAAAGGAACACGCAATTCTCTCTTCTCCAAGACATAAGGGCTATGATTAATGTAATTGGATTTATTCCCGTCGAAAACTGCTTATAATTCGCAATGTCAATGAGGTAGAGTGGTGCGCTTTGCAGTGCTTGTAAATTTAGTTAGATCTTCACTTTGAGTGCGAAGAGTTTGTTTGAAATGCCTTTGATGAGATTTTTTTCCCTCCATTTATTCAATCTTTCTCTGGATTTTTCGGCACTGGTAGGCATTACTAAGCTTGTCGATAGATCAATTGAATGTGATTACAATATGGTTCAAAAGGATACTAAACAAGTCTTTTAATATGTCCAAGGAAACAAACTACCGACATGGGATGTTAGGTACACCTATTCATTAACGCATTCAAAGCGCGTAGTATTCTGGATAGCCCTGGGGACATCAAGGCACGAGGAAATTGGAGTTTCACCGCTGTCAGGGATTTTGCCAACACGAGCCGAGGTAACCAACCCTCGGGGAGTGCCCCACAAATTCCAGAGTTTAATGCTCTCCTTAAGAGAGGGGGACTGGGGAAGCCCTGCTGTAAGTACTTTAATTCATGCTGATATTTCTTCATTCTGATTGGTTCTTGATGATGTCATCGCCCCATGATGCTTTGCCACACCCTACATAGCCTAGTCTTTACCATGACCGCTTGTAGGAAGGACTTCTGTGCGTTTTTGGGGCCGGACACTGTAAGCATTTTCCCGCCTTTTATTGTTTGGGATGCCATGGAAATCTGTGAGACCGATCCCAGGTCCTCTGTTGAGGTTGGTGGGCTGTTTTCCAACATAGCTGACTTTTATTTGCATAAGCCATTTTGAATCCTTAATTCAACTCCTGATTGCTTGACATTTGTGGTAGCCATTCTCGATTAAAAACAATAGAACCCCATTGCTCTTGTTGGTCACGTGGTACAAATCCTGGCTCTTGATTGGTTACCGGCCCTATAGGCGCCGCCATCTTGAATACTTAATTTGGCTCCTGATTGGTTAAAAATACCTCCGCCATCTTGGATTTGGAAAACAATAGCATCCATTGTTCTCCAAACAATAGCCTATTGTTTTTCTCGGCTCCTGATTGGTTACCGGCCCTATAAGCGCCGCCATCTTGAATCCGGCATAATTCGGCTCCTGATTGGCTGAAGGATAGCTTCGCCATCCTGGATTTGGAAAACAATAGCATCCATTGTTCTCCAAACAATAGCATATTGTCTTTCTTGGCTCCTGATTGGTTACCGGCCCTGTGAGCCACGTATAATACTGAAAATAATAGTGAAAAAAAAAACGTCACAGGTTTTTACACCGAGGTAAGCCCAAAAACCAACAAGCAAATCATCGTATGTGCCGTCTTTTTATAAGGAAATATTGACTGCCTGGCAGGAGCTACACTCCAAAGACCCTTCTTCTGCTAAAGAATATGAAAATGAAATTATTTGGAACAACCGCCTTATTAAAATAGATGGGAAATCAGTCTTCTACCCATCCTGGCATAGAAAAGGAATAATCAAAATTGGTCATCTGTTAAACGAGAACAGAAAGTTTTTATCAAGATCCGAGTTTCAACATAAATATGGTATGACAGTAAATTTCCTAACATATAATGGCCTTCTTGCCGCGATCCCTGAGGTATGGAAAAGATCAATTGTAAATTCTGAACGAACGCTTACTGATCTTGACAGCAAAGACCTTCCTCCTGCGAATGTCACTGCCAAATCTGCTCGCGAATTGCTTGTTTTAAAAGTGTTCAAAGCTCCAAACGTAGAAACTAAACTAATTGAAAAATGTCTTCCTATTAAAGCCATTTATGAATTGCCTTTCAAGGTTACATTAGAAAACA
Source organism: Ricordea florida (assembly GCA_949710005.1). Taxonomy (NCBI): domain Eukaryota; kingdom Metazoa; phylum Cnidaria; class Anthozoa; order Corallimorpharia; family Ricordeidae; genus Ricordea; species Ricordea florida. Next base: position 12,708,730 of record OX453279.1, on the reverse strand, counting down.
AACTCAGATGTTTTCAATATAAGATTATACATAACATCCTACCCACCAACAGCAGACTTCATAAAATGAAAGTGAAAATTTCTCCAAGTTGCGATCGTTGTAGCTCTCCATATGAAACTTTATCTCATCTGCTTTATGAGTGTTCGACGGTACAAACATTCTGGCAAAAAGTTATTGTATGGTGGAATGAAAAACGATCAGAAAAAGTCACCTTAATTGATACAGATATTTTTTACGGTTACAAACCAGAATCAAGCAGTTTTTATGCCCTGAATCATTTCCTTATTATCGCTAAGTATCACATTTTTCTGTCATGGTGGAATATGGTATCTCCAAGTCTTGATATCTTCCTTCTTTTACTCAACGAAAAGATCTTATATGAACGTACAATTGCTGTTAAAAATAATACTATGATGAAATTCAGATCAAAATGGACAACACTTTGCACATGAGCTCCCCTCAAATATTCGCCCCAGAGGTTGTGCCACTATTTGCTCGTCTTTTTTATTATTTTTGTTTGACTTTTTTTTTTCTTTTTTTTTTCTCTTTATAAACTTATTTTACTTGTTATCTTACTTTCTTTTTCGCTTCTTTTTTGCCTTCTCCTAGTAGTAGAATAAACTAATGCTATTCGTTATCGTAGGGGGAAAGGAGAGGGAAGAAGGGGGGGAAGGGAAAGGAAAAAAAAAAAATGTAATACAGCGTGATTAATCAGCAATCTTTTTATCTATTTATTTAGGTTTTTTTATTTACTTATTTCTATTTTTCTTTGTCTTTCTCTTTTTCCTTAAATGTATTGTGATTTTGTTTGAATAAAGGTTTTGGAGAAAAAAAAACAAAAAAAAAAAACAAGCAAATCATATCAATGTCGTACAAACCTTTACCTTTTCGGCCAAAATCCTTTGGAGCTTTGAATAATGAAATTTAGTATTCATTTTAGTATTCAATTCATGATCGCAAATTACTCCTTTCAACTTTTTCGAAACTGTTCACATAGCCGTAATATTATGAAAAGGCGAAATCAAAATTTACCGCTGTTTTTTTATGCAGCTAACTGGATAGACTTGCCACAAGTCGACCATTCGAGTTTTTACCGAGAGAGGTCGCAAAGCGGCCGAGCGAGCAACGAAGTCGCGGGGGTTGCCATTTGCGTTTCGCGCCAAAAAATGAGTGGCGTGACTGTCGTTTGGGATTTCGGTTTACTTTTGCAGGTCCTTGCAGGAGAAAAAAGAAATAGCCTGAATTAAACGGCAAGCGCGCGCTTCAGATCGCGATACCAGCGAGCAAAAGAATCGCAGCAACAAAAAAGCCCTGTTTATAGCACATGATGATCTCCCTTCGGCCGACATTTCGATCCCGGTGCTAAGATATCCTCTAGCTGCTGTTCTGAGCAATCGTCTCCTACGTACAATGCTCTAATAGCTAAAAACATTGTGACTTCTTCAAAAACTAGCTTTGCGATCGAGGTTTTGCGGGAGTCGTATTTCTAGTTAAGTACTTATTTTCTTTGTTTCATTGTAAAACAAATGAGCTTAAGAAAATAATGTATGTAAAAGTGAAAATCTAACATGTCTGATTGTCCATTTGGTTGCAATGTATTTATGAACCACTATATGAGTGCCTACAGTTTGTTTGGCGGTCATGGCGGACGGTTGCACACTTTCAAGCTCCGATGGTTATCAATTTGTGGACGCTGAAATGGAATTACTTTTACCTAATCTTGAGGATTCTAATCAAGTTGTGGACGCTGATATGGAATCGCTTTTATCTAATCTTAGTTAAGAGTTCTGATTTACAACATCTTCAATTGAAAGGAGATCGGTTGACCTGGAAAAGTGGTTTGGATTCGTTGAAGAGTTTCGTGAAATGTGACTGTGAAATGTGAAAATGTGGTCGTCGCCTGGCGGGAGCATGAAGCAGTTCAAAAGCACCGACAAAAATCTTATCATCAACTGGTACAGTAAAAAACAACAAACTCTATCTTTCCAGGGACGAAATGGTCCCACTTTAAAGGATAGGTTAGTTCAATTAGTTCAGAACATGCCCGGAATGACAACTGACTCGAATACATCTACAATTGCCGTGCAAACTGAGAGCCAAACAATGTTGCCATCAGCCGCGTTGTTTGAAGACTTTTGCTCAAATGGTATTCGACAAACATCGCCCGACAGAGAAGGACAGGAAAGTTTAATTCAAGAGCGACCATATTCTATGATGAATGCTGATATAGAGGGTCTTAAACTTGATCTTCTCATCCTACAAAAAAAGGTGGAAGAAAATGCAAATCTCCTGTCAGCAAATATTCGAAAGCAAGAAGAATGTATGGTAGCTGCTGATGACATTGATTACAAAACGAGGAATGAACATTTGTTGTCGTCCTTACGCAAAAAAGAAAGGAATATCGAAGAACTAAAGGAAAAATGCCTGTCCTTTGAAAATCGAGTATTGTCCTTCGAACAAGAGAATGATTCATTAAGACTGGCGTTAAAGATCATTGTCCAAGAGAAGAATGAATGTGACAGCCGTCCACAAAAGGCATGTGATGGCTGGTACCCTGTAGAAACCCCACATGTGGCGAAAAGTATGAAGAATAAACACAATCAGCAATCAATTCCCAGCGATAACATTGGTACTCACAATAGATTCGAGCCCC
>OX453279.1:12696077-12703577 GCA_949710005.1 Ricordea florida | reverse complement strand
GAAAACCGAGTTCATGGTGGTTAGTTCACGTCAGAAGTTCCTTGCAGAAAATTGTAGTGAACTTAATATTCAATTAGACTAGAAATACGACTCCCGCAAAAACCTCGCGAAGCTAGTTTTTGAAGAAGTCACAATGCTTTTATATTTTATTTTTTATTTGATATTTTTCATGTTAGGGTAATCCCCATTATTTTATTTGTTACGCTGTGTTTGGTACACAATTAGTGACACCTGGTGCAAATTACATGATCAGTATACTGCACAACGGAGTGCTTAAAAATTGACCTTTATTTAGCTCTTTCACTGCCACTGAGAGTGCACCAGAGGGAATAGAAGTAAAATTATTATTGATTCTCTTGACAGGGAATACAGAGTCGATGAGGTATCACAATAATATTCACTTAACACAAATTGAAAATGATTGTAAATCTTTTGCAGGTGAAATTTTGAAGAGTTGATATGAATGCTTGTGTTTACCACGGTGTAAGAACCTGTGTTTTTTTTTTTTTAGTTTTATTTTCTTAGTCTGAGTCTACTGCTTTGTCTTCTTTGTTGTACATCACTTTTAAACACAATATGTTCTTACACCGAGGATGAGTTGAATGCTCCAATTATTTTTTATTTATGTTTTTTGTTATTATATCAACAGAAGTGTGAGATACAATGTCATTACATAAAATAAAAATTGTGGGTAAAACAATTGGATTCTACAAAAACTTTAAATAAAGGTTTGGTAATAGTGAGTGCCGACTGTATAGTATGTGGTCGTGCTATTTTTAGGTCATCTCATAAAAACAATACATGTAAGAGTTATTGAAATCTTAATATGTTGATAAAGATTGCTTCACTACATAGTCCTGTAAAAAATAATGTTAAATCAACATCAATCAGTCAAAAGTGTATACCACATGAAAGTTTAATTGTGCTGTTACAGAAACAGGCAAAATATCCATAACCAACCAGAGAATAGTATATTATTTTGAATACATGAAAATTTCTATAATAAAAACTGCAGAAGAAAGATTTAATATACGCATGGTATTTCATCAAAAAAGTCATGGCAGGAAAAGGTATTGAACTTGTAACCAATGACATATAGTAACGAGAAGCACTATCATTATATTATTATCATTATTATTATCATTACTATTATTATTACTGGTATTGATATTATTATTATTGTTATATTTTTTACGTTAACATAATATATTTTTATGGGGTGGGATGCATGATGATGTCCTAATCTTAGTAAAGGTATTGTTGCTCTACTACTACAAGCAATACAAAAATCTTCTTAATAGGCTTTCCATCAGAGGTGGTAGTAATCAAAACAGCACCAAACAATACCATTTCTTCTTTAAGGCTTAGAATCTAGTGCAGTCATTTGTCTATAAATTTTGTGTGGAAAATCATTGAAAGCATAGGGCATTTAGGAAACTTGAAACACTTAATTGTTACTACATACAGCACACTTGCAATGAATATATGAGAAAGATCATAAACATTTTGGAATTACAAAATTTATTTTCTTCTTTATAAAGTTTTTCCAGTGTAAAAGGTTAACTGTATGTTGTGGTTGTTATGAAATATTGATATTTGACATGATGATCATAAAAATAAAGTAAACAGCAGAAAGTAACAAAGTTAATATGTTATGTCTAACTTTTCAAATTAAGGCTTGAATGAACATTTCATTTGTGAAAAAAGGGCAGCGGTTCTAGATAGCAATATTATCAGGGGAGGGGGGGGTCATTGCACTCTAAGGTAAAACTGACCCATTGTGAAAAGGCTATGAAACTTGTTGTCTCTACGCAATATTATTGAAGCCTTTCAATCAGAGAATACATACATATATATATAGCAAAGAGAAATACTACTCAGAATTCAGTAATCACATTTGCTTTATTTTGAAATGATCACATTGATCACTGATAATATTGCAGAACCAGTACTTTATAGTGACACAGGGTATATATTCTGTTGAAAATGTTTAACAGAACTGCTAGATCAAGAAAATTTACAATATTTTCACTGTTGCAATGATATCAGATGACATCGTTATAAATGATTGCTATAACAACTGCAACTCTCTGTGTTGGAAATTACTTCAAACTGGAAACGCTATCGTTTTATTATGAAAAATACCTATTTACATTCTCTTGTAATCTGTTGGTCGTCTTCTGATTCCGTTTTTAGACTAATAGAATTATTTTCCAGAGATATCTCCAATCGTTGAAGTCGTTCTTACTCGGTGTCCCTTCTAAGTCGTTTTGCTAAATGTACTACGCCAATATATTTCGTTATGTAATCGTTCACTCATGTCCTGTATTTCCATCAATAATACATTCAAATTCAAAACTAACTTGATTGAATTCCTAGTCCTTTTCCCTGCTGTTTCGTTTGCCTTTTTCTGGAGCGAGCAGTTGTTGTCTTGGCTGTTGTTATTCTCCCTGCTGTCGTTTCTCTATCCCGGCTTTGAGTCGTGCTTTCCCCGTGTTGATTTTCACGGTATTCGAACTTACTCGGCGACGATCTCGAGCTAATCTTTCTTGAATATCTCGGAGATCATCTTGCTGGGATGTTCTTCCAGGACGAGTGAAATCGATTTCCACAAAATTTCCATGACTTTCAAAAAGGCATCACCGAATAATGGCGGAAATTCAGCAGTTCTCAAGTGCGTTACTATTGCCAGGTAACCTGGCCTGCGAACGGACACCTTTAAAATATAGATATATTTAACAAATAAATAAGCCTCCTCTGGGCTTTGTTCTGTTATAAAGCACGCAGGAGGTGACGAGAGCACGAAAGAAGTGTAGGGGGAAACACGAGCCGCAGGCGAGTGTTTCTCCCTACTTCTTGAGTGCTCTCGTCACCTCCTAAGTGCTTTATAACAGAACAAAGCCCAGAGGAGGCTTATTTATTTGTTTTATAACTAGAAATACGACTCCCGCAAAAACCTCGCGAAGCTAGTTTTTGAAGAAGTCACAATGCTTTCATATTTTATTCTTTATTTTTTTTTATATTATATATTTTATTTTTTATATTAGCGTAATCCCCATTATTTTATTTCTTATGCTGTGTTTGGTACACAATTAGTGACACCTGGTGCAAATTACATGATCAGTATACCGCTCAACACAGTGCTTAAAAATTGACCTTCATTTAGCTCTTTCACTGCCACTGAGATTGCACCAGAGGGAATAGACGTAAAATTATTTATTATCTTGACAGGGAATACAGAGTCGATGAAGTATCACAATAATATTCACTTAACACAAATTGAAAATGATTGTAAATCTTTTGCAGGTGAAATCTTGAAGAGTTGATATGAATGCTTGTGTTTACCACGGTGTAAAAACCTGTGTTTTTTTTCTTTAGTTTTATTTTCTTAGTCTCTACTGCTTTGTCTTCTTTGTTGTACATCACTTTTGAACACAATATGTTCTTACACAGAGGATGAGCTGAACGCTCCAATTATTTTTTGTTTATGTTTTTTTGGTTATAATTGCATGAGATTCATTGTAAGAAGAATCTTCTGATTAGATATTTTATTGTCTACTGCAGTCATTATTTCATTCCCGGGTAACCACAATTGAGAGCATTATGAATAGTGCATGTTTTAATGTGTGTACTCTTTCCAGTTGCAATGGTACCCCCAGTGGTAGATAGAAAAATTCCTCTTCCCTCAAAAGAGATGCCATATCAACAAGTTGGGGGTAAAACAATTGGATTCTACAAAAGCTTTGAATAAAGGTTTGGTAATAGTGAGTGCCCACTGTATAGTATGTGGTTGTGCTATTTTTAGGTCATATCATAAAAACAATACATGTAAGAAAGAGTTATTGAAATCTTAATATGTTCAAAAAGATTGCTGCACTACGTACTCCTGTAAAAAAATAATGTGAAATCAACATCAATCAGTCAAAAGTATATACCACATGAAAGTTTAATTGTGCTGTTACAGAAACAGGCAAAATATCCATACCCAACCATAGAATAGTACATTATTTTGAATATATGAAAATTTCTATTATAAAAACTGCAGAAGAAAGATTTAATATAAGGACGGTATTTCATCGAAAAAGTCATGGCAGCCAGAGGTATTGAACTGTAACCAATGACATATAGTAACGAGAAGAACTATCATTATATAATTATCATTATTATTATCATTACTATTATTATTACTGGTATTGATATTATTATTGTTATATTTTTTATGTTAAACATAATATATTTTTATGGGGTGGGATTCATGTCTTAATCTTGGTAAAGTTATTGTTACTCTACTACTAAAAGCAATACAAAAATCTTCTTAATAGGCTTTCCATCAGAGGTGGTAGTAATCAAAACAGCTCCAAACAATACCATTTCTTCTAAAAGGCTTAGAATCTAGTGCAGTCATTTGTCTAGAAAGTTTGTGTGGAAAATCATTATTGAAAGCATAGGGCATTTAGGAAACTTGAAACACTTGTTACTACATACAGCACACTTGCAATGAATATATGAGAAAGATCATAAACATTTTGGCATTACAAAATTTATTTTCTTCTTTATAAAGTTTTTCCAATGTAAAAGGTTAATTGCATGTTGTGGTTGTTATGAAATATTGATATTTGACATAAAAATAAAGTAAACGGCAGAAAGTAACAAAGTTAATATGTTATGTCTAACTTTGCAAATTAAGGCTTGAATTAACATTTCATTTGTGAAAAAAGGGCAGGGGTTCTAGATAGCAATATTATCAGGGGGGGGGGGGGGGTCATTGCACTCTAAGGTAAAACTGACCCATTGTGAAAAGGCTATGAAACTTGTCTCTACACAATATTATTGAAACCTTTCAATCAGAGAATACATACATATATATATATATATATATAGCAAAGAGAAATACTACTCAGAATTCAGTAATCACATTTGCTTTATTCCTCGCGAAGCGAGGCCGAAGGCCGAGCGTAGCGAGGTTACTAATCGTGTCGGTTCCGGTTCAGACCACGTGGCTCGCAAGCCCGAGTAAATCGAGCCGAGAGTTTTTATACATGTATATATATATATATATATCTATATTTTAAAGGTGTCCGTTCGCAGGCCAGGTTACCTGGCAATAGTAACGCACTTGAGAACTGCTGAATTTCCGCCATTATTCGGTGATGCCTTTTTGAAAGTAATGTAAATTTTGTGGAAATCGATTTCACTCGTCCTGGAAGTACATCCCAGCAAGATGATCTCCGAGATATTCAAGAAATATTAGCACGAGATCGTCGCCGAGTAAGTTCGAATACCGTGAAAATCAACACGGGGAAAGCACGACTCAAAGCCGGGATAGAGAAACGACAGCAGGGAGAATAACAACAGCCAAGACAACAACTGCTCGCTCCAGAAAAAGGCAAACGAAACAGCAGGGAAAAGGACTAGGAATTCAATCAAGTTAGTTTTGAATTTGAATGTGTTATTGATGGAAATACAGGACATGAGTGAACGATTACATAACGAAATATATTGGCGTAGTACATTTAGCAAAACGACTTAGAAGGGACACCGAGTAAGAACGACTTCAACGATTGGAGATATCTCTGGAAAATAATTCTATTAGTCTAAAAACGGAATCGGAAGACGACCAACAGATTACAAGAGAATGTAAATAGGTATTTTTCATAATAAAACGATAGCGTTTCCAGTTTGAAGTAATTCCCAACACAGAGAGTTGCAGTTGTTATAGCAATCATTTATAACGATGTCATCTGATATCATTGCAACAGTGAAAATATTGTAAATTTTCTTGATCTAGCAGTTCTGTTAAACATTTTCAACAGAATATATACCCTGTGTCACTATAAAGTACTGGTTCTGCAATATTATCAGTGATCAATGCGATCATTTTAAAATAAAGCAAATGTGATTACTGAATTCTGAGTAGTATTTCTCTTTGCTATATATATATATATATATATATATATGTATGTATTCTCTGATTGAAAGGTTTCAATAATATTGCGTAGAGACAACAAGTTTCATAGCCTTTTCACAATGGGTCAGTTTTACCTTAGAGTGCAATGACCCCCCCCCTCCCCTGATAATATTGCTATCTAGAACCTCTGCCCTTTTTTCACAAATGAAATGTTCATTCAAGCCTTAATTTGAAAAGTTAGACATAACATATTAACTTTGTTACTTTCTGCTGTTTACTTTATTTTTATGATCATCATGTCAAATATCAATATTTCATAACAACCACAACATACAGTTAACCTTTTACACTGGAAAAACTTTATAAAGAAGAAAATAAATTTTGTAATGCCAAAATGTTTATGATCTTTCTCATATATTCATTGCAAGTGTGCTGTATGTAGTAACAATTAAGTGTTTCAAGTTTCCTAAATGCCCTATGCTTTCAATGATTTTCCACACAAAATTTATAGACAAATGACTGCACTAGATTCTAAGCCTTAAAGAAGAAATGGTATTGTTTGGTGCTGTTTTGATTACTACCACCTCTTATGGAAAGCCTATTAAGAAGATTTTTGTATTGCTTGTAGTAGTAGAGTAACAATACCTTTACTAAGATTAGGACATGCATCCCACCCCATAAAAATATATTATGTTAACGTAAAAACTATAACAATAATAATAATATCAATACCAGTGATAATAATAGTAATGATAATAATAATGATAATAATATAATGATAGTGCTTCTCGTTACTATATGTCATTGGTTACAAGTTCAATACCTTTGCCTGCCATGACTTTTTTGATGAAATACCATGCGTATATTAAATCTTTCTTCTGCAGTTTTTATTATAGAAATTTTCATGTATTCAAAATAATATACTATTCTCTGGTTGGTTATGGATATTTTGCCTGTTTCTGTAACAGCACAATTAAACTTTCATGTGGTATACACTTTTGACTGATTGATGTTGATTTAACATTATTTTTTACAGGACTATGTAGTGCAGCAATCTTTATCAACATATTAAGATTTCAATAACTCTTTCTTACATGTATTGTTTTTATGAGATGACCTAAAAATAGCACGACCACATACTATACAGTCGGCACTCACTATTACCAAACCTTTATTTAAAGTTTTTGTAGAATCCAATTGTTTTACCCACAATTTTTATTTTATGTAATGACATTGTATCTCACACTTCTGTTGATATAATAACAAAAAACATAAATAAAAAATAATTGGAGCATTCAACTCATCCTCGGTGTAAGAACATATTGTGTTTAAAAGTGATGTACAACAAAGAAGACAAAGCAGTAGACTCAGACTAAGAAAATAAAACTAAAAAAAAAAAACACAGGTTCTTACACCGTGGTAAACACAAGCATTCATATCAACTCTTCAAAATTTCACCTGCAAAAGATTTACAATCATTTTCAATTTGTGTTAAGTGAATATTATTGTGATACCTCATCGACTCTGTATTCCCTGTCAAGAGAATCAATAATAATTTTACTTCTATTCCCTCTGGTGCACTCTCAGTGGCA